>JAPQVW010000003.1:66807243-67456410 GCA_028535905.1 Quercus berberidifolia | reverse complement strand
TGAGAATTACTTCAGAGATGCTACACCATTACTTGAGAGGGTTGTTGATCAATCGTCACTTTTTAACACCGACATCCCAAAATAGTCTGCCCACAAGGATTGGAATTACCTTCTATCCGACCTTGATGAAGCTTATGAGAATTTGGTAAAAGAATTTTATGCCAATGCAATTGTGGAAGGCGAAGAACTCAAGTGCTGGGTTAGAAGAAAAAGTTTCTCAGTCTCTCCTGTATATTTGGCAGAGATCCTTCACATCAACAGGCCGATGCTCAAATACTCACCGGTTTATGATGATCTATGAAAGTTCAAATATGTGTATAAACACCCTTGAACGTTTAGACCCCCAATTTACAAATTAACCAATTCAAGCTTTATGTCAAACAACTAGTGTGTGGAAAATGAACATAAGCTATAATATAGAATTGGATAAACTATCGAAGCCAAATTAAAAACGCAACCCACAGCAGATAATAAAAGGCAAAGATAAAAGGGAAGGAAGATGCAAACACAAAGACAACACGCGATGTGTTATCGAAGAGGAAACCGAAGCCCTCAGCGTAAAACCTCTCCGCCGCCCTCCAAGCGGTAAACAATCCACTAGAAAATGTAGTTGGGATACATGGACAGCAATAGACCCTCCAAGCCTAATCTACCCAGTGCACCTAAGCCCTCCAAGCTTCTTGCTCCAACGAGGTTGTGCCGAACCCTTTTCTTTTCTAGCTTCCCGGATTCCGCTACTAGACCGTAGCATCAACCAATGTAGATTGGTTCCTTCCTAACTGCTTCCCAGAAAACAAACAGCCCTCTCACAGTGATGTATATGGTGAGAACAAGGTTTTGGTAAAATATCTCTCAAGGATTTGATAATGGAGAGGAAGAGAGTTGAGGAATTTGAAGAGACTCTAATGTATAGATTGTAGGTGAATCAATCTTGTTTTTCTTTAGGGTTTCTCTCTCAAAATTCTCTCTGGAAGCCCTCTTTCATTTGTGGGTATAAGGAGTATTTATACTGGAGTGAGAGAGGAATGTAAAACGTCAGGTTTTACAAAACAGGGGTGGCTCGCGGCTTGATTGAGTCGCGAGATCCAGTCGCAAGATAACTGTATGGCCAGTTGTCCTGTTTTGTCCTGTAGTGCTCCAGCTAGCATGACTATTCACCTTCTAGCACGCTTGGCACGTGTGCTGCGTCTGGCGGCTTGAAGCTGTGAGCCACCCGCGAAAACAAGCCGCGAGTCTCTATTTTCTTACACACTTTTGAGCAATCAACACTCTATCTCACTCACTACCCTTACAACAAACCCACCTAAATACAGGGTTACTAAATGCTGAAATACAAGCAAATTTGGCACGGAATAAAGCCAATAAAATTGTTGATTAAATTCAACCTTACAATCTATGTCCAGATGAGGAACTTCTTCGGGAAGGTCTTGGACAAGACTTGGAATTCTCATCAAATGGGAACTCAGTCAGCGTTTCCTCTCTTCCTCTGAAATTGAGTGTGCTTACAATAGTTATGTTTCACAACCTATACCCCTTATCTAGCACCGGGTATATGAACCTTAGACGTGCCCTGTTTCCTCATGACCTAATCTTTGATGTACAAATTGACATCTGTGCTCATATCTTTCACATTCTGCGCAAAACGGTTCTACGAACTGAGTCAAGGATATGCGTTCCTTTTTACTGTCTCATTTCTAGGATTTTACAACTCAAAGGGATTCATCCAACAAATGATGATTCTCCCTGCACAAAACTGAGTCCAATCAACATGCATACATTTAACGCTAGCATTGGTCATAGTTGGAAGAAAGTCAAAATGAAAACTTCTGCATCTCACAGTGGTTCGTGCTCCAGCTCATTCTCTTTTGTCGAAAAACTCGACAACATTGTGACATCTGTCCACGAGTTGTGCACCAAGATGACCGGACTCACATCTATCTTACACCATCACAGCATTTAGTAGGATATGAAATTCACCTCTCTCTACAAACTCAATTGGATTAGATTCAGAGGAATCTAGAAAAAGATATGGCCTAGCTATTCCACGACAAAAAGGGGGAGATGATGTTCATAGGGGGAATACAATGAAAGGGGGAGAAATAGCTTGATCAAAGGGGGAGAAGACTATCAAAGGGGGAGATTTCAGCAAGCAGGCCTATGTTCAATATTTCTGTTTAATATTTTGCTTCATATTAGCATATGTTATTTCAGTATTTTGTGGAACTTGTTTATGGTACAATTTGTACCCATGTTGCTTTTGTAAGCTTTTAGGGTTTGTTTCCATGTGTTTGTAGGCTTTTATGGATTGTACCATGCTTATGCAGCCTTTATGTTTTGTTGCCTAGTACTTTTAGCTAAATGTTATGCATTTTCTTTAAGTACTCTCACTCTTGTGCCCTCGTAGGATTTTGTTCCTAGATGTTGTATTGTGCATTGATTGAGTGTTGGGCATGCAAGTGATTTGCATTGAGCTTATTAGCTTGTATGTTTGGATGTTCATTCCAAGTGTGAATGAGCATTGTGGTCACTATAGTGATTGCTTGTTTGGTCAAGCCATGGTTTATTTCTCATTCTATTTTGCTTGATCGCATTGTGCTTGCCTCATATGCAATTACAACTTTTCTACATACAATCATCATACCATGTTGTTGTGTTTCAGAAGATTCTTGTTCATATGATTCAAGAGCTTATCAGATTCTAGAGTCAGGTGTGAGTGAGTTTTGTTCAACTGTTCTGAACTCACATGTAAAGTCTAGAGTTTGTTTTAGGGTTTTGTCACGGAATAGCCAAAGGGGGAGATTATAAGGTTGAATTTTATCAACCATTTTGTTGGCTTTATTCCGTGCCAAATTTTCTTATATTTTAGCAATTAGTAACTCTGTATTTAGGTGGGAATCATGTAAGGGTAGTGAGTGAGAGAGTGTGAAAAAATGCTCAAGATTGTGCAAGGATGCAGAGACTCGCGGTTGGGACTTGCGACTGGCAAGCCACCAAAGCTGGCACACATGTGAAGCATGCAGGGGAGCTGAAGAGTCATGCTAGCTATTGCACTACAGGATAAAATCTCAGGCTGGCCAGGCCGTTAACTCGCGACTCGAACTTGCGACTCAGTCCAGTTGCGAGGCCAAGCCGCTAGACGACCCTGTTTGGGAAAAACTGACTCTTCGCATTCCTTTCTCACCCCACTAGATGTGGACTCTTATACCCACGAAATGTATAGAACTTCCAGAGAGAATTTTGAGAGAGAAACCCTAGAGAAAAACAAGATTGATTCATCCACAATCTTCACATAGAGACTCTTCAAATTCCTCTACTCTCTTCCTCTCCATTATTAAATCCTTGAGAGGTACATTACCAAAACCTTTTCTCACCATACCTATATGTGTGAGAAGGCTGTTTGGTGCTTTGGGAAGCAGTTAAGAAGGGACCAATTTCATATTGGTTAATGCGATGGTCAAGTAGCGGAATCTGGTAAGCTAAAGAAAAAATAGCTTCGGCGTAACCTCGTTGGAGTAAGAGCTTGGAGGGCTTAGGTACATTGGGTAGATTAGGCTTGGGTGGTCTTCTGCTGTTCATGTATCCCAACTACATTCTTTAGTGGATTATTTACCGCTTGGAGGGCGGCGGAGAGGTTTTACGCTGAGGGCTTCGGTTTCCTCTTCGGTAACACATCGTTGTGTTGTCCTTGTGTTTGCATCTCTCTTCCCTTAATCTTTCCCATTTAATTTCTACTGTGGATGTGATTTTAATTGGTTTAGATTGTTTATCAATTCTGTATTAAGCTTATGTTCATATTCCGCATATTAATTGTTTGATATTAAGCTTGAATTGGTAATTTGTTAATTGGGGGTCTAAACGTTCATTGTGTTTTATACACTAATTGAACTTTCACATACCTTGCTATTTGAACTTGGAATTCCTATCTCTAGTTCTCTTGTTCTGTGATGTGGCAACATTGGTACGACCTATTTATCCTCAAATTCTATTTTCCATGCTCGCACTAAGCATATTGAGATTGATTTTCACTTTGTTCGAGATATGGTTTCTAATGGTTCCCTTCTTATTCATTTTCTATCTAGCCGTGATTAGCTTGCTGACATTTTTACAAAGACTTTGTCTTCCTCCAAATTTGCTCTTCTTCTGACCAAGCTCAATGTATCTCCAAAATTGTTGAGCTTGCAGGGGAGTGTTAAAGATAATGGATAGTTCATATCGGTATAGCTGTAGTTGTTAAGGATAATAGCTAGTTCGTACCGATACAGTTATAGTTACAGATGTATTACGACTGTGGTATTCAAAATACAAATTGTAACAAATTTCGGATTGTGATAAGATAAGATTGTATTTCAACTTTGTATTTGTAACAAATTCTTCTATAAATGAAATTCCTTGAACCGTAAGGTAAGGCTTGAAAACAAATTCAATTACTGTGTGTTTACTCACATTAACTTCATATTTTTCTGTTAAAATACTAGAAATCCTTTAAGTCTTCTCCATGATTGCTATGTGTAGAACTCAATAAATTTGCTTGTATTTTTGGGACAAGTTTGCAGTAAACCTTTAGCAACTTAGTTGTGGAAGTAAATATTGTCTAATGAAAGCAATTTCATCATGTCTTCAATCGATTGTAATTATTGTTTGTTTCTTGTTTCTCCAACACTAAAAATCTGTCATTCTTCCGTTGTTGTAATTATCAAATTATAAAAAATAAAAAAAAATATAATTGTTGATTATGATAATCTCATTATTGAATATAATGGCACAATTTATAAAATAAATAACTTTACTATTAAAAAAGTGTGAGAGTGCCTTTTTCAGGATACTCAAGCCCAAGGATCCTGGGCCTGAATGAAAAGGAAGGATTTGGTGGACCGGGCCTTGATTCACCGCAGCTAACGAGCTGTTTAAGAATCAAGTGAATGCAGAGAATACTCCTGACAATATACAGAAAGACAACAAACAAGGATATCGAGGAGTACCAAAATTAACAACGTAAGTTCAGAAGGAAACAAAGCAGGATTAGCAAAACGATAAAACAAAGAAATAGTGCTATGAGGATCCTGGGAATTATTAAGCAGTGTTTCATTAATAAGTTATCTGTTTTGATTACAGAAAGCTCACTAGGACGTGATACAAGGTCCAATCAAGCTCAAAAATCGCAGTCTTGAATGGCTATTTCAGCCTTCAAAACTTGCAAAGTTTGATTCTCGTTGAATCCGAGTATGTGCAATAGTGGCCTTTACAGGATATCGGGAAGCAGTATTTGTTCTTCCCTTAGTATTTTTCTTTCTGCATAGATTTTTCCGATGGTTCTTCCTAGAGAATTTCTTCTTTCTTGTGTTTCTTTCTTTTTTTCTCGCTACCTTCTTCACAACCCGTCCCCTCCTTTTATAATGGAGTTGTTCTGGGTGTCCCGGGTTCCCCTGTTTTGCTCTTTTGCAAACAGAGCATGTTCTGTCCCTGTCGCCTCGGTAAGTCCCTTTGCCGTTTTCTCTCATTCTTTCCTTCTCTTAGTTCTGATTCCTTCAAAAGCTTCTGGTTGGCCATCCTTTTTGGGACGTGCTGAGGTATGCCCTTCTCGGCATCCCCATTTCTGGCGCATTCCTCTTTTCTCTTTCTTTCCTATTTGGGCGGAATCCTGTTCTGCCATTTTTGAAAGTCATTCGTTGCCATTCTTCTTCCCTGTCCTGGTTCCCCGAGGCTCTTTTGCTGTCTGTGCCATGAGAGGTCGCTCGCGTTTCTTGTTTTTTTCTTTTCCTGTCTTCTTTCTACCGATCTGTCCCAGTCTTCCTTTTTATTTGTGCTTGAAGGGATTTGAGGATCCTTGCTTCTTTATATTTTGCCGTGGTCTCTTTTTAGGATGCTTCTTTCTGTTCTGGGCTTCAGGATCCTCTGGGCCTTCCTTTTATCCCCCATGGGTCATCCGTGCCTATTACTTTGGGCTTAACCTGAGATTTTTCCTTTTGGGCTTGACTTGTTCTTCTGTTTTGGGCTTATTTCATTATGACCCTTTTTAGACCTCAACATTTAGCCCCCCGAGCTCGTGGGTTGCCTGAAACCCACGCGTGAGTGATTTAGGTTTCCTAAGATTTTCGTGGTATCCCCCCTTTTTTTTTTTGTCTTCTATCCCTTCCTTTTTACTTGGGATCCCGGCCCTTTTCTGCTGCTTTTAGTCACCTCCTTTTTGCATGTTGCGTTCCCTTATAATTATTACCTTTTGCAGCTTCCTCTTTATACGGGATGTGGCAGTTGGGTATTTGAGGTAAAACTCCTCTACCCACTTTTCTCGTTTCCCGTTATTTCTCATTAATAACTGCTGATCACTTCAAATTAAATTTCTTGGCAACTGGCGCATCTTTCCATAAACTGTTTTCCCCAACTGCTATTCGTGCCTTTATTGTAGCCGTTTCATCTTATCACTTTGCTTCTCTGAGTTTTTCACTTTTTGTGTTTCTCTTTTCTTTCTCTTCTTCTCTGTTACTCTGGTCTTCCTCCCTTTCGCACTTTCAATCTCTTTTCTTCTCAGAGTGCGTGTTGTTTCGATGGCTTCTTCTTCTTCTCGAAAGAGGAGAGAGCGTACTCCCAGTCCTTCTGAGGGTGAAGGTTCTTCTGGTTCTGCTCCGAGTGATTCTCACGAGGTTACTGAACGTCCGGCCTTCCCGTTACGGGATCCTTGGTATTCTCTCAGTTTATTTTTCCCTCATATATCTCATGGTGAGGCTCCTCCATCCCCTCACGTTTGGATGTTTTCTGGTCAAGCGGGTTTCGCTGGTTCCGCCCAAGTTCCTGACCCTAGAGAGATTTTTGATCTCCAGATCAGACAAGGAATCCGAGAGGCGGTTCCTATTTTCTTTGATTTTGTTCTAGGAGATCCCCTCGTGAGTTTGGTCCTGGCTTTGCGTGTGATTCTGTGTTCTCTTCTTTCTTATCTTCTACAGGTAATACCTTTGACTTGCGCCGTGGTGATGAGGGCAGTCTGGCTTATCTTGCCTGCATTAGCCCCTCCTGGCTTCCTGTGCCTTCTTCAAGTGGCCCAAAATATACTCATTATTCAGCACATCGGGTGCTCCGGCAATTTGGTTTTGATCAGGACATTCCTCCAGTTTTTAAGGATGTGGTGCCATCCCTTCCTTCCTTGGATCCTTTCTTGAGGCTGCAGGCCTTTTCTTATTGGTCACAGAGGAGCCCCCAATTTGCAGTGCCTAACTCCCAGAGAGGAGTCTTTGCTTCTAGTGGCTATACCAGTTATTGGAGAAGAGTACAAAAGTCCTTTGTTGATTATGTTGGCACTGGTGCAATTCGGGATGCCCCGAATCCTAGCATTGTTTCTGCTCCGACATCTAATAGACGTTTATCCCTTCCTACTGCTGGGATTGTTTTCTGCTGCTGCAAGCAGCAAGACTGGGTTTGCAAAGTGGCATGCCTCCAGGGGAGGTTGGGTGGCTTATGGACAGGATTTTCCTGAGACCTGGCTGGGTGATAGTCTCATCATTGGTGCTTCCTCTGGGGTGCCCATCAAAAAGGGTGCAACAGAGACAATAAGTGCTGCCACTGCTCCGAGTAAAGGTAAAGATGTCAAGTCGAAGAAAATGAAAGCTGCTGATGTTGGCGAAAGTACAGGGGGTGTGGAGATAGGCTCTGAGGTGAAAAGAAGGAAAACGGGGAAATCTCAAACACACTTGGCATCTCAGGAAGGCAAGGATGTCAGGGAACCTTTGGTTTCAAGGACCCGGAAGAAGACCAAGGTAGAGTCTTCTTTTCCCCAGGTTCCTGTGACTGCTTCAGTCCATGGTTCTTTAGGATCCTCTGGTTTGGTATCCCAGCCTCCTTTAGGACCCTCTGGGCGTACTCGTAGTAAGCAAAAGACTTCCAGAGAATCTGTAGAGAGAGAGAGAAGGGCAAGACTTCTTTCCTTCTTCTTTTTTTTTTTTTTTTATTCACCTTGTTGCACTTGTTTCTATTTTGCTGACGAGTGGTGATTTCCTTTGCAGTCCAAGCGCAAGTCTGATCACAAGAAGGGTAAGAGCCAATCTTCTGGAGACGACGTGGTATGTGTGTTTCCCCCTCTTTTTTTTTTGTTCTGACATTGTGTTGTTTGCATTTCCTGCTGTTGTATTTTTTCTCTCTTTTTTTTTGACACTGCCTTCTCCGCTTCTTCTTCCTTTAGGTGGAGGTATCCCCTCCTATGACTGACAAGGCTTTTGGGGGGGGAAACTATCACAGCTCTTTCTGTTGTTTTTCCTGTTATGGGGGAGGAGCCCCCTACTGATGATCCAGCTGAGGAGACCGGGCAACCGATGCAAGGTTCCCAGGATTCTCAGGATCCCAAAGCTTCTAGGATCCCGTCATCTCAAAGTCCCCATCTTGAGCGCACTCCTAGTCCTATCAGGACTGTGTTTCCTCAATCCTTGTCAGATAAAGGTGCTTTGGGAGACACTCCTTTATCCAAACAAACAGGTAAACCTTGTTTCCTTGCAATAGCGTTATATTTTACTTTCTTTTCCAGTTTTTCTTGAGTTCCTCCTTTTCCTTTTCCTTTTAGGTCAAACCAGTGAGAAATCCGCTCCCAGTGTGGCCTCTTCTTTAGAATCAGAAAGCTTAGAAGGTGAGTGCAAGCTGCTCCCATCGTGTTTCCTTTTCTTCCCCCTTTTTTTTATATATATGGCGAAGCCCCCTGCATCTATCCCTTCCTTTAGCCACTTTGCCATTGGTCCTTTACCTTTTCTTCAACTTGCCTTATGTTCCTTCCCAGAATCTTCGGGGAAGTCAGGAGATCAGGAAGAAGAGGCTCTGCCCCAAGAAGCTGGAACCGGTTTGTTCTTCTTTTTCTCCTTTTTTTTTTTTTTTTAAGATTAAATCTGTTCTTCTTTTTCTTTTCTTCTTTTTTTTTGAATATTGATACAGGCTTTACAGGTTCTGAGCCTGTTATCCCTGAAAGAATTGTGAGACCTGTTCAAGTTGCTGACCTTCATCCAGAGCAAAAGGCTGCAAGTCCTCCTGTCTCTGCAAGTGGCGACACAGTGATGGGGGATGCCTCGAAGATGGCTGCCTCAGATCTTGATTCAAGGCTTTCCTCTTTCCTGGCCCGCTTTGATCTCTTGGAATTCAACAGTCTTCCTGCCAGCCACTTCCATGTTTTTGGGTCTTCTTATGGCAGCTTCCTGCGCTTCTCTGTTCCTGTGGAAGGCCTGCCGCTGCTAGAGAGTCTGCTCAAGAGTCATGGGGATTTTACCAGCGGCTTCAGGGGAGGCTTTTTTCTAGGCAATATTTTGATGGAGTTGCTGTGTGCTGTGCTGATTTCCCTAAGGAATTCCTCTGTAGATTCCTTGTCTGAAGAAAAGTTTCTGGAGTGGAGAGGGGTGGTGCAAGACCTTCTAGAGGCCAAGTTTAATTTGTCTTTTCTGCTAGATCACTTGCGTCTGCTGGCTCATATGCTGTTTCAGAGGCAATCATTCAAGAGTATAGACACTGAGATAGCTGCTGCTGAGGAAGCTTTGGCTCGTGCTCACAAGGTTTTACAAGACTTGAAGGTCAAGCGGCAGAGGATCCTTTCTACTTTGGCTGTGCCTGTTATTTCTCCGGGTGCCTCCCTGTTGGCCGGCCTCATTCCTTAGCTTTTTTTTTCAGATTTACATAAACAATTTGGGATTGTATAAGTTTTTCTTTTTGAACATTGCTCTGCTCTTTGCTTTCTCTTTTGTATTTCAAAACTGCTTCTTTTTTTCTTAGTATGTGAATCTGCTCTTTTCTTTGGTATATTGCCTTTTCTTTCCTATGGCTTTTTCCTTTCCTGAGTCCTGGACCATGGTCTTCACAGGCTTCGCTGTAAATTCTGGTCCAGGTACCCGGTAATTTATTGTGCAAGTACTGAACTGGGTACACTGGTATCCTTCCCTATGTACATATTTTTCTTTTTGAGATACGGTCCCAGTTCATGAACTTTGACAAGTTCCCCTTTTGCCAAGTGCTAGGCTAGGTATCCTAGATATTTTACTTTTATTCTGTGATCCTAGACCTATGCACTTGGGACTGTTTGTGGGATATCTGGAATTATTTGTGAGGTGAATCCTGGGCCATATGTAAAAAGGGTATTACATACTCTCCCCCCTTTTTTTTTTGACTCAGGTATCCTTCCTTAAATTTATCCAAATTTGGTTTTTTTTGCAGTATTTAAAGAAAAACTTAAATGTTGAAGAAACAGGAATTTCATTAAAACGTGGTCATTTTCAAGGAACAAAGAAAAAGTCCTTTGGTGTAGTATTGACCACAAAGTGTCAATCTATCACATGTTCCTGAACAAAATTATCTTAGACCAGAATTCATGATAAAGGCTGAAAAATAAAAAGACAAAATAAAAGAACTTAGCAGATAGTGAAGTTGGTGAAAGGACCCTGAGGTACCGGGATCCCCTTGTCCTTATGCATAGTATTGCTTCAGCCATTTCCCGTTTATGGGCTCTGTCAGGACTGTTCCATCTTCTTTGGCAAGGTAATAATACCCACTTTCATGAGCTGCATTGATGATGTAGGGTCCTTCCCATTTTGGGGTGAACTTGGAAGGCCCTGGCAGGTTCCTCCTCACGTGCTCCGCCATCCTTAGCACTAATTGCCCTTTACTGAACACTCTTGGGCGTACTGCTTGTGCATATGCTCTGGTCATTCTTTGCTGGTATCTTTGGCTCCTTTTCTTAGCCAGTTCTCTTTCTTCTTCTACTCCTTCCAGATCTGCTAGCCTCTTTTCATTGCTTGCGTCCTCACTTTCTCCCTGGTTTTCCTCCAGAACTACCCTTGGTGTAGGAATGACTAACTCCACAGGGCTGATGGCTTCTGTTCCATAAACCAGGGAGAATGGGGAGAATCCTGTGGCTGTTTTTACAGAGCTTCTACATGCCCAAAGCACATCTGCCAGATGGTCACTCCATTTTCCTCCATACTCATGCTTCATTTTCTTAAGGATTTTTAATATTACCCTATTAGTAGCTTCAGCTTGGCCGTTTCCTTGTGAGTAGTACGGGGTAGATCTTCCATGCTTGATGTGGTATGCTTCAGTTAATCCCTTCATATCTTTGTTTATGAATGGGGTTCCATTATCCCTGATCAATCTTCTGGGGATCCCGAACCTTGTAATGATGTGGTCTCGAATGAAATTTGCTACAGCTGCCCCAGTAGCTTTTTTCAAAGGGATGGCCTCTACCCATTTTGTAAAGTACTCCGTGGCTGCCAGGATCCATATATAACCATTGGATGGAGGATTTATGGGCCCTATGAGATCGAGCCCCCAAGTATGAAAAGGCCATGGCGTCGTCATATCCTGTAGGACATTTGGGTGAGTGTGAATTGCATCTCCTAGGACTTGGCAAGCATGACATGTTTTGACCAGCTCCTCAGAGTCTCTTTTCATCGTTGGCCAGTAATATCCCAACAACAATAACTGCTTATACAGTCTTCTCTTTCCTGGGTGACTTCCACAATCTCCAGAGTGCACCTCTCTGACTACTTCTCTAGCTTCCTTTGGTCCCAGGCACCTGAGGGGATCCCCATGGTATCCCTTTTTGAATAAAATGTCGTTCTGCAAGAAATACCTGCTCGCTAGTTTTTTGAGCTTGTGGGCCAGTTCCCTGTCGGTTGGCAGGATCCCTCGAGCCAGGTATCCTATGAAAGGAACCCGCCAATCTTCTACAATAAACATCGCGTAGCTTTCTTCTTTATCAATTGCCAAACGACATTCCTGGCATTTCTCCTGTATGATTGCTGCTTCCTTGTCCATATCCGGCCAGTAATACCCCATGCGTTGCATCCTTCTGTATAGGCTAACTTTTTCTGCAACTCCACATGCTTGGGCGTGTAATTCTTCTAGTTTCGCCTTTCCTTCCTTCTCGGTGATACATCTAGACAGTATTCCTCCTGGCAGTCTCTTATATAACTCTCCTTCTATCTGAGTGTAATCCATTAGTTCTTTGATGTTCCCTCTGGGGCTTGCCTCTTTCATCCTTTCCTTGATTTCGTCCCTCCAGTCCCACTGTTTGGATTCCCCGGGGTACATCCCTTGGAGGATCCTTACAATAGAATGTTCCTGCCTTCCTATTTTTATCAGCGTATCCTTCCCATCAAATGGTATTTGGGATCCCAGGGTGGCGAGAGCATCTGCAAACTTGTTTTCACTTCTTTGAGTGTATTCTATGCTGAAGGTTTGAAATTCCATCTCTAGCCTTTGTGCCCAAGTCCTGTAGGCTGCTAAACTTTGTTCCCGTAATGCAAAGTCACCTTTCACTTGGGAGACTACAAGATTAGAATCTCCCAGCACTCTCATATGTTTCACTCCTATGCTGAGTGCTATAGTCAACCCAGTTAAGTATGCCTCATATTCAGCTGCATTATTAGAGCATGAGAAACCAAGCTTGAAGGACAGGGGCATGATATCCCCATTTTCGCAGCTTAGTACAATTCCTACCCCATTTGAAGTCGTTGTGGCTGACCCGTCAAACCTCATGGTCCATTTCTTCCCTGGGATCTCCATCACTGCTACCTCACCAGGGATTTCTTCACTCAGCGGGCCTTCTTCCTTTCCTGGGAATTGAGCTAGTAAATCTGCTATGGCCTGGCTCTTGACAGCCTTGGGAGTTTTTATACCTATATCATATTGTGAGAGCAACACTAGCCATTGTGCTATCCTTCCCGTGAGAAGGGGCTGGTGCAGGAGTGCTTTTATGGGGTGGGATTTGGTGACCAAGAGGATTTGGTGAGCTGAGAAGTACCTCTTCAACCTTTGTGATGCATAAACGATCACTAGGCAGGCTTTCTCTATTCTGGGGTACCTGGTCTCGGTATCCTTGAGTGTTCTGCTTACATAATATATGGGCTGCTCATTTCCTTGGTTATCTTCTTGTGCCAGCAAAGCTCCTATTGCCTGAGAGTTTGATGCTAGGTATAGCAACAGAGGTCGCCCACGTACTGGTGCCTGGAGGGTGGGCAGATGATTCATAATGCCCTGAATTCTTTGAAAAGCTTCCTGCTGCTCCGTTCCCCAGGTAAATTCATTTCCCTTTTTTAATAGCTTGGATAGGCCTGCTGTAGCTGAGGCTAAACCAGGTACAAACCTCCTGATATAGGAGACCCTTCCCAGGAAGCTTTTGAGTTCCCTAACAGTAGTTGGTCTTCTCATCGTGGCAATAGCTGTGGCCTTGGCTGCGTCCACGCTTATGCCTTTGTGATGTACCAGGAACCCAAGGAACTTTCCAGCAGACACTCCAAAGGCGCACTTCATGGGGTTCATACGTAACTTGTATTTCCTGCATCTTTCAAAGACTTGCTCAAGAACTTGGAAATGTCCTGTTCTGGTTTTTGACTTGACCACAATATCGTCTACATAATCTTCCATCTCCTCATGCATCATGTCGTGGAAAATGGCTGTCATGGTCCGTTGATACGTAGCCCCCGCATTTTTGAGGCCAAAGGGCATTACAGTGTAGTAAAAGTTCCCAATCGGAGTTCTGAATGCCGTCTTCTCTGCATCTTTGGCTGCCATGCGGATTTGGTTGTATCCACTGTACCCATCCATAAACGAGAACATTGAATTTCCTGCAGCTGAATCTACAAGGAGGTCGATATTGGGCAAGGGGAACTCATCTTTAGGACATGCCTTGTTCAAGTTGCGAAAGTCTACACAGCAACGGATCTGACCATTTTTCTTCTTCACAGGTACAATGTTGGAAAGCCATTTTGGGTGTTGGATGGGTTTGATAAAACCAGCTGTTAGTAATTTCTTGACTTCTTGGACTATTTGAGCTTTTACCTCAGTGTGGAAGACCCTAGCTGGTTGGACTACTGGCCTCATCCCTGGGTCCACATTAAGAGAATGGACTACCAACTCTGGGTCTAGACCTGGCATCTCATCATAGGTCCATGCAAACACATCTCTGTATTTTTGAAGCAAGGCTATCAATTGTTCTCTTTCTTGAGCCACCAATTGACTGCTAATGAAGACAGGTTTTCGGGATCCTGGTTCTGTCCCCAAGTCTACTTCCTTTAATTCTTCCTCAGGCTGAATCTGGGTCTCCTCAACTGGTTCTTCTGGGATTTCTTCTTGAGCCATCATGCAGCTCGGTGGTCCGGGACCTTCCTGCACAATGCATTCGGGTCCCGCGCACCTTCACAAACGATAAATTAGCCTTCCCCCAGGTTCCCGCACCACCACACATTCTCGGGATCCTGAAGAGCTGGGCTCCCTCTTTTGTCTTTTTCTTTCTAGAAGGTTTCTCAGGTCACGGGTGCCCCTTCCTCCTTCTTCTTCTTCTAGGACAGGTGCCCCCGGGGTCCCCGGGGCGGGGTTCTCATCATCTGGCTCCAACTCATCATAAAACATCGTTTCTGCAAAGTTCACTTCTCCCTGGCTGAAAGGATTATGATTGGCAGGGATCCTTATGGGCCTCCCATTCAGTCTCCCTTTAATGCATTGATGGAACGTGGATGGAATAAGGCGATGTTTATGAAGCCACGGGCGTCCCAGCAACACGTGATAAGAAACTTCTGCATTAATCACATGAAATCTTGTCAGAGCTACTATCGGCCCTACCCTTAAGGCTAGCTGCACGTATCCTTCTGTTGACTCTACTGATCCTCCAAATCCTGTTATCTCCATGGGAGTCCCCAGGATCCTTCTGTCAACTAAGCCAACAGCTTCCAGGGTACTTAAGGCTATGAGGTTGAGTGATGCCCCCGTATCCACCAGTGCTCTTCTGACTTGAATGCCGTTTATGGTGGCCATTAGATAAAGGGGTCTACGGTGGTCTGGGTGCTCAATCTCCATGTCTTCATCAGTGAAGGTTATTGCATTGGTTGTTTCCAGGAAAGCTCGACTAGCATGTGACTCAGCCGTAAAGCATTCCATCCCTGAATCTGCTGCTATGCTCATGAGAGACTCTGTGGCCACCCTCCTTGCTTCTGGTCCGAATCCTAATTGATTGAATAGTGACCTGAACTTGGGATTCTTCTGGAGGGTTCTGACTGTGCTCGGGTGGAAGGATCCTTCAGATTCTCCTGCTTCTGCCGGGTTCCCGTGTATTACCACTGCTACCACCCCTTTTCCTTTGTGGTTAGGCAAGGGGTTCCTCTGCACTTCCGGCTCCTTCTGAGTGAGCTCCAGGGTTCCTTCTCTCAACTTTTTGTGGAAGAGTCTGCGAAGGGTCCAGCAATCCTTGGTGGAGTGCTTGACATAATTATGGATTCTGCAAAATAAAGGGTTCTTCCTTTCTTCTTCTGTTGGTGGCCTGGACACAGTGAATGGCCTGACAACCCCATCTCCAATCCACTTGTCTAGGACATGGCTTAACTCCTCAGCTGTATATGGGATCACTGGTGGTTCCTCAAACACCTTCCCATCTGGTCTCTTCCTTTTCTCTCCTGCTGATGCTGTCATAGCTTGGGATGCGGGCAGCCTTTTTGTTCTCATGGTTTGCGCCGTCCTTCTGGTTCTCTGTAGCAGGTCAGCAAATTGTGTGATACATAAATTTTCAAGGTTGAGCCTGTAATCAAAAAGCATGTTGGCTATACAGGTTTCCACGAGCTCCTTTTCTTCATGGTCTCCATAGCAGTCTAAGGACACATCTTCGAATCTTTTGATGAATTGAACAGGATCTTCTCCAGGTCTCTGCCTCACCATTTGCAGGTTCTGGAAAGTGATTTTGTCTTCACCAGGGTAATATTTGGCGCAGAATTTTTTCCATCATCTCATCCCAGGTTTTGATGGACCCGGGTCTCAGTGTGGTGTACCAAGTGTATACCCTATCCACTAAGGATTTGGCGAATTCCCTTAGACATAATTCTTTGTCTCCTGCATAGGGGCCCATAGTGTGAACAAACCTACTCACATGTTCCACGGCACTTCCGTTCCTTCCATCGAAAGGATGGAACTTTGGGGGTTCGTACCCCTTAGGGTATGGTTTGCCAAGAAGTTCTGGAGGGAACGGGGGATCCCGAGAGAATTGCTTGGGGATCCCTGAGAGTTTTTCCCTTTCTTGCTCCAGGAGGGCATTGACGTCTGCCAGTGTCAAGTACTGAGGGTTGGCCCTTCCTCCCACTGCTGACCCTCCTTCTGGCTGCGTCCCATCTTGGTGGCCAGTAGGGGGAATATTGTCTCTGACTTCCTGTGTCCTGCCTTCTTTGAGAAGACGAACTTCTTGCTCCAGATCCTTTAACATTGCTGTCATTCTGGCCATTAGGTCTGGTTCCTGCCTTGCGTGTCTTTGTTCTGACACCACTTCCTGTTCTACCAAGGGTATCCCACCTCCTTGCCTGGAGACTTCCTCGTTTTCTCCTACAGGCTCAGAGGCCGTAGGTGGCACATTAGTTCCCTTGCTGTTTCTTTGTCTCGGAGGCATTCTCTGTGAAGGGTTGCTTCTTCCTTCTTCTTTGCCCAGTCCCCAGCGGAGTCGCCAAAATGTGAGAGTGCCTTTTTCAGGATACTCAAGCCCAAGGATCCTGGACCTGAATGAAAAGGAAGGATTTGGTGGACCGGGCCTTGATTCACCGCAGCTAACGAGCTGTTTAAGAATCAAGTGAATGCAGAGAATACTCCTGACAATATACAGAAAGACAACAAACAAGGATATCGAGGAGTACCAAAATTAACAACGTAAGTTCAGAAGGAAACAAAGCAGGATTAGCAAAACGATAAAACAAAGAAATAGTGCTATGAGGATCCTGGGAATTATTAAGCAGTGTTTCATTAATAAGTTATCTGTTTTGATTACAGAAAGCTCACTAGGACGTGATACAAGGTCCAATCAAGCTCAAAAATCGCAGTCTTGAATGGCTATTTCAGCCTTCAAAACTTGCAAAGTTTGATTCTCGTTGAATCCGAGTATGTGCAATAGTGGCCTTTACAGGATATCGGGAAGCAGTATTTGTTCTTCCCTTAGTATTTTTCTTTCTGCATAGATTTTTCCGATGGTTCTTCCTAGAGAATTTCTTCTTTCTTGTGTTTCTTTCTTTTTTTCTCGCTACCTTCTTCACAACCCGTCCCCTCCTTTTATAATGGAGTTTTTCTGGGTGTCCCGGGTTCCCCTGTTTTGCTCTTTTGCAAACAGAGCATGTTCTGTCCCTGTCGCCTCGGTAAGTCCCTTTGCCGTTTTCTCTCATTCTTTCCTTCTCTTGGTTCTGATTCCTTCGAAAGCTTCTGGTTGGCCATCCTTTTTGGGACATGCTGAGGTATGCCCTTCTCGGCATCCCCATTTCTGGCGCATTCCTCTTTTCTCTTTCTTTCCTATTTGGGCGGAATCCTGTTCTGCCATTTTTGAAAGTCATTCGTTGCCATTCTTCTTCCCTGTCCTGGTTCCCCGAGGCTCTTTTGCTGTCTGTGCCATGAGAGGTCGCTCGCGTTTCTTGTTTTTTTCTTTTCCTGTCTTCTTTCTACCGATCTGTCCCAGTCTTCCTTTTTATTTGTGCTTGAAGGGATTTGAGGATCCTTGCTTCTTTATATTTTGCCGTGGTCTCTTTTTGGGATGCTTCTTTCTTTTCTGGGCTTCAGGATCCTCTGGGCCTTCCTTTTATCCCCCATGGGTCATCCGTGCCTATTACTTTGGGCTTAACCTGAGATTTTTCCTTTTGGGCTTGACTTGTTCTTCTGTTTTGGGCTTATTTCATTATGACCCTTTTTAGACCTCAACAAAAAGGTATTGAAATATGGGCATGTTAAAAAACTTTTGTACAAATATTTTTTTCTTCTCACTCTAGGTGAGCTCTTCTTCTCACTTTTTGGGTGAGTCTTCTTTCCTCACCGTAGTGGGTGAGTGTCTTGCTATTCATTACAGAGTCCATATTATACATTCTCTACGTCACAAGAATGGACTCTGCTTTCATTGACCGATTATAGAGGATATCTTTGACGGAGGAGAAAGGGGAGGTTATCAAGGTTAGGGGGACCCAACGGGGGAAAAATTTGGAAGAATGCTCTCTTAGTTTAATAGGACGATTTCTCGCAACACAATACTACAACCAGCGAGCGGCAAAGGCTTTGCTGAGATCGGTTTGGAAATTAGGCTTTGATTTAAAAATCGTGGACGTGGGAGAAGGTCTCTTCCAGTTCAAGTTTAAGATGGAAAGCCAGCTAACGTGGGTGGTGCACAATGGTCCGTGGAGTTTCAAGGGGCACATATTACTCCTCAAACGATAGGAGCTAGGCAGGACAGCAAGGACAGTCACGTTCCAGTCCATTCCTTTCTGGGTCCAAATTTGGGGTCTGCCGTTTGATCTTATCAATGAGGAGGTTGCCATGGATATTGGGGGTGGACTAGGCAGAGTGGTTGAGGTGGACACAAAACCGTTTTCTTCAGAACAAGCTCATTTCCTTAGGGTGAGAGTTGAGATCCCGCTCGATAAACCAATTCGTCGGGGGGGTTTTGTCTCAAGCCCAGATTGGGACAAACTAAGGATTGGGTTCAAGTATGAGTGGCTTGAAGGATTATGCTTTCGGTGTGGATTCTTGGGACATGAAGTGAAGAACTGTGTAAAATAAAAGCCATCGGAGAAAGGGGAAGCTCCATACGGGGACTGGTTGAAAGCAGGGAATAGGAAGCATGATAACACTGGATCAGGGAGAGGCCACGGTGGAGGGCAGTACACAAGCTCGCCAAGGGGAGAAGCACAACCGGAGGGGTAGCAACGTACGAAGGACCCACCCACGTGTACTCCACATGCAAGCATTAATGACGCCATAACTGACATCCCGCGAATGCCCACACGTAATTGGAGACTCAGGATTTTCCGAAAACTAATAAAGACAAAATCCCAAACCGACCAATTAATGAGTCTAGTATTATGGGATCAGTTTTGCCAGATAAGGAAATGGATGTAAACAAGGATGTTAATTCCATGCAAGGAGTATTGAACTTGGACTCAAACACGTCCCTCATTAATGTGCCAATTAATTACGTCAGCAACAATTACTCACAACTTAATGCCATGGACACGGCACGTGGGGTAGATCATGAAACAACCATACAGAAGCACGGCAACAAAGAAAAGGGCACGTGGAAAAGGTTAAACCGAGAGTCAAACCCTAATAAACAAAAAAAGCCAAGTGACCCCACCAGTATTGGATCAAAGAGGGGCTATACAGGGACTGAGGCAGATGATGAAAACGGCAGAACAGTGGGGGGAAAAAAGAGCAGAAAATTGGATGGACAACACACACAATCACATTCAACGGTGGAGGCTGCAAAGCAGCCCCGCCGAACACAATGAGTATCTTAAGTTGGAACTGCCGGGGGCTTGGGAACCAATGGGCAGTTGATGTACTCTCTCATCTGGTGAGGGAAAAAGCTCCCAAGATTTTGTTTCTCATTGAGACAAAACAGTCAGTGGACGGGATGCGACGGCTCCAAGCTGACTTACCCTACCGTTGCATGTTCCCGGTTCCTATGTACGACAAAGTGGAGGACTGGCTCTATTGTGGAAAGAGGAGGTGGATTTGCATGTGCAAACCTACTCACCGAATCATATTGATGCACTTATTTACACCAATGGTAATCCTACTTGGAGGTTGACAGGTTTCTATGGATGGCCGGACAAGCAGCGAAAGAAAGAATCATGGCATCTTTTGAAACACTTACACTCGAGGTACTCTCTCCCTTGGTTATGTTGTGGTGATTTTAACGGAATTTTGTGTTCAGGAGAAAAGCAAGGTGGTCTCCCAAAGCCACTCCAGCCCATGCAAGAGTTCCGGTCAGCCTTACTTCATTGCGGATTGGTAGATTTGGGACTCCGAGGGCACCAATTCACTTGGAACAATGGAAGACCAGCTAAAGTATTTATCCAGGAACGTTTGGATCGAGCTTGTCCTATGGATACCTAGATGAATATCTTTCCAAATGCCAAGGTGACCCACTTACAAGCTTCCTATTCCAACCACATGCCCATCCTCATCACAACCACAAACCCGGATCAAACAGGATGTCGGAAAAAACTACCAAAGCGGTTTGAGGAGAAATGGGTGTCACACCCTGATTATGAAGCTGTGGTGCATGAGGCATGGAATATGGAGGTGCCACACGGAAGCCCTATGTTCAGAATTTTTGAAAAAATAAAGAGGTGCAGGTTGGCTTTGGTGGAGTGGAGCCGTACTACTTTTGGGGGAGGTAAAGACAAGTTGAAGGAGAGGTAGTTAGAGTTGGAGGCTTTAGTAAATCAAAACCAAGCAGACCATCTTCCACAAATAAAGGAGCTAAAGGCAGAAATCAGCACAATCCTTCATCAAGATGAACTATTTTGGAGACAACGCTTAAGATCTATATGGCTACATGCTGGAGATAAAAATACAAAATATTTTCACCAAAGAGCCAGCCATAGGCATAGGAAGAATCAGATTGTGGGAATAAATGATTCAAATGGGGTTTGGTGCACATCAGAAGATAGCATAGCAGAGGTAGCCAAACTATACTTTAAGGAATTATTCCTTTCAGCCAACCCCACGGCCTTGGAGGAAGTCTTGGAAGCAGTGGACCGAGTGGTGACTCCAGCTATGAACAACACTCTGCTCCAACAATACAGACCTGATAAGGTCAGACAGGCACTCTTTCAAATGCACCCCTCAAAATCCCCCGGACCTGATGGTATGTCCCCTTTCTTTTTTCAAAAGTTTTGGCATATTGTGGGGCCAAATGTGACACAAGTAGTACTATCTGTTTTAAATTCGGGGCACATGCTAAGAAAAATGAATTACACCCATATTGTGCTAATCCCAAAAAAAAAAAATGACCCTAGTTGTATGTCAGATTATGGACCAATAAGTTTGGGCAATGTTATCTCTAGAATTATCTCAAAAGTAATAGCCAATCAGTTAAAATATGTATTGCCTAATGTTATATCTGATTCGCAAAGTGCTTTTGTCCCTAATAGACTTATCACAGATAACACCACAGTAGCGTTTGAGTTACTCCACAGGATGCAGAATAAAAGAAAGGGAGAGTGGGACAAATGGCAGTCAAACTCGACATTAGCAAAGCCTATGATCGGGTGGAATGGAGTTTCTTGCACCAAATAATGCTAAAATTGGGATTGCATCCTAAATGGGTAGATTTGGCAATGGAGACAGTTACCACTGCATCATATTCAGTCCTTATTAATGGAGAACCCAGAGGCTTTATAGCTCCATCACGGGGGATTAGACAGGGCGATCCATTGTCACCCTATCTATTTTTGTTATGTGCTGAGGGTTTGTTGGCTCTATTACGAAAGGCGGAGGCAAACAATTCCCTAAAAGGTAAAATCCTCCCAACAAGGGGTTTGTATATCTCACCTATTATTTGCTAATGACAGCCTCTTATTTTGCTGTGCAACGGTGAATGAATGTCAACAGTTAACTACCCTCTTGGGAAAGTATGAAGCCGCATCGGGACAATCTATCAATAGACAAAAAACAACATTGTTTTTTAGCAGGAACACAAAACTGGAGGTGAGGAATGCTATTCAACAATTGTTGGGGGCAAGGGTGATGACAGATTCAGAGAAATGTTTGGGCTTACCAATGAATGGGGGCAAATCAAAGGTAAACACCTTCAAGGAGCTACAAGAAAAAATAACAAAGCGGGTGATTGGGTGGAAGGAAAAGTTTATATCAAAAGTAGGACGTGAGATATTGATCAAGACCATAGCTCAAGCCATTCCAACCTATTCTATGTGCCTTTTCAAGCTGCCTAGAACCATATGTGATAATATAAACTCCCTACTAGCCAAGTATTGGTGGGGACAACATCAAGGGGAGAAAAGAATACATTGGATCAATTGGCGAAAATTGTGTACTCATAAAAAGAAAGGAGGAATGGGCTTCCAGGATCTACATGCTTTTAATTTGGCAATTCTTGCCAAACAGACATGGAGATTAATCCACAACACTCAGTCCTAATTCTATAGAGTGTACAAAGCACGGTATTTTCCTAATGGCTCGTTTATGCAGGCTGAGTTGGGAGGTAATCCATCCTTGGTTTGGAGATCCTTGTTGGCAGCTAGGGACATCTTAAAGGAAGGAGCACGCCGAAAGGTAGGTGATGGATGAACTATTGGCGTAGCCACACACAATTGGCTGCCCCGTAAACCAGTGTTCCTGCATGACCCCCCCAGTGGGTTATGGGTCTGTGACTTGATTAAGGAAGATTCTAGGCAATGAGATAGAGACAAATTATATACTCTGTTCACCCGTAGCACATGTGAAGACATCTTGGCCATCCCGCTAACACAGCAACACACAAGACTCCCTGGTTTGGAAGGAGAACAAAGCCCAAAAATTTTCGGTCCGGTCTACTTATTAGGTGGCACTCCGACTACTATATCCTGAAACTGCCGAACACTCATTTGCACAAACACAGGGAGCAACGTGGAGGAGGATTTGGAAGCTTAAAGTCCTACCAAAGGTCCTTATGTTTATCTGGCGGGCATGTACAAATAGCCTACCCACAAGAGACAACCTCAACCGGAGACGTGTAAGCGTGGAGGCACACTGTGAGTTTTGCTGCCAACACCCTGAAACCGTGACCCACGTGCTATGGGAATGCCCGTTCGCGAGAAACGTATGGGGACTGTGTAAAGGAAGGATTTAGAAATGCAGCAACACAGCAAGCAATTTTTTTCTCCTCTTCAAGCACATGCTGACCATTTTGAGCCCAACGGAATTGGATAGGTGGGCTACAATAGCCTGGACCATCTGGAACGCGAGAAACCGGTTCTACTTTGAGCATATCCAATTACACCCTCAAACCATCATGAATGGGGCGAGGGCTGGGTGGGATGAATATAAAAAAATAATGGCTACCCAAGTGTAAGGTGTAAACACGGGCCCTGTCTTTCAGCTTTAGACGTGTAAACCTTAGAAAAAGAGTTGTGTTTCTGGGGGCACTGATGTATGGGCGTTGTTGCCCCCCTATAGCCAACCACATTGGTTTTGGCGTTATATTTGTATATCAGTTTTGATCAATAAAGTCTTTCTATCGTTTGGAGTTCCAAAAAAAAAAACTTTTGTACAAGGATAATACATGTTATATACGTTTAATTATAGAAAATTGTGTGATATGTTTTAATAAGTGTTTTATACGTTTAATGATAGAAAACTGGTGTAATACCGTATATTATATCATTATATGTTGGTGCGTATTTTTTTACAAGCTAAAAGAAAAAGTCTTGATTACCTGGTTAAAAAATTATAATATATAAATACGGTTTAATGAAGATGTGATCCATTTGTAAGATATATATATATATATATATATATATATTTTTTTTTTTTTTTTCACTGAAATATCACATGATCTTTTGATGCAGAGATAAGATTTTTGTGCAATATATATATATATATATATATATATATATATATATATATATATATATTTTATAGGAAACTTAGAACTTTATTTAGAAAAAATCAAGAGGGAACATCATGTGAAAGAGCTTGCTCAAGAAAGCAAGGATTCTCTTCTATCCACACAAGAAAATCATCTATGCCTACCGCATATTTAGCTAATAAATGGGCTGGCCTATTGCCCTTTTTTTGGACATGAGAAAATTCGATCCACCTAAACTTCGCTTGCACAAATCCAGCATCCCCAACACAACTGAAGTAAGTTTGAAACAATTTTAATAATTGAGAATTGTAATAAAAGATTTTTAAAATATAGGATTTAATTTAGAATGTCGTTCAGAATATCAAAAGATTTTAATAATTTATTCCATATCTACCTTTTTTTTTTTTTTTTTATTCTCGATTAAAATTTCTTCTTGCTGGTTGATTTTGAGCAAGTTTTCAAATCACTTTCATAACAGCATAAATTATAACCCTCAAACTATAGAGGGCAAATTCTCCTGTTTTGCTACCGCAACAACCCAATTGGATGATAATAACTCCTATATCATCATAGCATAGTTTTTTATATTGTATGATACGCGATACTTATTGTGTACAAAAAGTTAATTATCATAAAGATGCATCGTAAGTGCTCAAGATTCATATGATATATAGGATCATATCTTGTAAACCGTATTGTATCATAAAATTGTATATATCGTACGATATATAGATATGTGGATTTAAAATGAGTTTTCTTGTTAAAATTTGTGAAATTATATTATTAGATTTGTTTTTAACGCAAAATTATTGGGCTACTTAATTGAGCCTAATAAAATAATATGTCCAAAAGTTTTTTTTTTTTTCTCTACTCTCTTTTTCCTACAAATTTTGGATTATACACTTGAAACTTCACTTTCATATTTGCATTGTAACTATAATTGTTTTTAAATGACAATAAAATTAATTTTATTATTATTATTGTTGTGTTAGGACATATGTGAGAATTGTTAGAGACATATGTTATGTAAATTGGCTAATCCTTTGACAAAACATACTTTACTTATAATTGGGTAGATCTAGGATGGGTTTAGTACTTCAAGAAACAAGTGTTCAATTTTAGTATTGAAGCCATGCAAATCTGTTCAAGAAACAAGTGAAGAAGTGCTATTCATTAAAACTCAACAGATATCTTGATAGAATCATATTTATCAAGGTTTAATGTTGAAGCTTGACAGAAGCTCGACAACAGCTGTATCTATCTAGAATTACGAAATTAGAATTTCTAGATCTGATTTCATGCATATCCATGTGTATTTGTGTAGAGTTTCTTTTCTCACAACCCTAGACATATATAAGGATTATTTTAAGGGCCGTCATAGATAATGCAACTTGATATAAAGTGATTATACATGCATATTGTGACCAGAGACAATTTGCCCTAGTTCATCATATTCTCTCTCGAAGCTACTGCGTCTTTGCACCAAGGGTTTTGTAACCAAGGAGCTTCTTGATCTTCATTGTTGGATGAACTGAAGAACTTTGCTGCCAACATCTTCCTTAAGTTGGTGTGTTAGTCACGTACTAGGATCTGTGCATCATTGGTTAGTCACGTACTGGGAGCTGTGCATTGAAAGGGTAGATTGCTGCTACATTACAAGTCTAATTCGGTATTGGGGTAATGGTTCAACTATAGGTTGGTATTAGGTACTGGGTTTCCTTTCACTTGAAACCGCTTGTTTTGATAATAGTGGATTCTCGAGAGTGGTGACTTTAAATTCACCTGGTGGGGTTTTGCCTCGGTGGTTTTCCCTATTCGTAAATAAATCACCTGTGTCAAATTTATTTTCTACTGCATTTAATTTAGTTGGTGATTTGATTGAGCTACCACGCTTATTCCATGTAATTGAATCTAATTAATTCACTTGGCTAATTAATTGATTAATTTACCAAATGTGTCAATACATTTTTGGTCTATCATATTGTAATAAGTCTAAGAAGCTAGAATGTCAAGAAGAAATATAAAGAAAAATATTAAAATAATACAACAAGAAGAGATGTTGATGATGATAGAGAAAATGCCAATGAAAAAATAAATTTGTTAGATGATGAACAAGTTGATAATATTGACTTAAATGGAGTTAATTATGTAAAATGATGGATATGATAAAAGAAATTATTATATTGACTCATATGTCATGTATTAATTATCACTTTGGAATTTGATCAATTTGAATGTGCATGTTATACATATGCTGATTTGATTTATTTAGTTAGTTTTGTTAAATATTATTACACAAGTGATAATTAAATTAATTATTAGTTGAATATATTTTGAATTTATAATAAATATGTAGATTATATATGTATATCTCCATTTTTTTTTAAAAACATTTATTAGGTGTTTATGTATCTTACAAAACACAATACATAAAAATTAAAAATCGATTCACGATATGATACACATTTTGACAATTATGGGCCATAGTCATACTACTTTATAGACTAATTTACTAGAAAAGAGAGAACAATACTAAAAAACAATAAATATGAATAAAAAATAAAATTCAAAAGGCATTACAAGTTTTTCTAGATAGTACTTAAAAATCGATATCCCAATAAAAGAGATTGATGGACCTTAACTACCTCACAAATGAATATTTGTAATGTTCCAGTTTCAGTTTTGTTTACATTCAACAACTAGTTTGGGTTTGTTTCATCTGGGTCATTGAACTTGTAAGACACTTTGATATGTGTCTGCTGAGCTTTAAATCGAATGGGCATGTATTGGATCACGAATAACAAAGACAATTTGTTGTGTCTTTTAAATGTTAAATCATGTTGTGCGTCTATTTGTATTTGGCGTCTAGAAATTTTTTTTTTTGTAAATATGTGTGTATGAGGGGACAAATTAAGCACCATATAAAATGTAATTAACTCACGCTAAAGTGAATTTTACTGTGTGTGTATAGTTTTAAATATTAAAACTATTAAGACAAGTAAATAATTAAATATCTAGAAAATACATAAAATTAATTTGTGAAAGGGTTCCGAGGTGTCCTTAGAATATTTATTAATAAAAATGGCTTTAACCTAAAGTGTCATTTGGCACTTAAGTCTAGAAATGTGACAATAATTAAGAGAGAGAGGGAAAAATAACAACTTCAACAATCTATGAGTAGTATTTGGTTCTGCCATGTGGCGGTTTGTATGAGTAGTATTTCTTTTAGCTTTTCACCTTACGCCATCTTCTTATCAATGACCAATTTAAGGGAGATTCTAGCCTTTTGCCCTTAATCTTTAAAAAATTTAGCAATATGCCCCTATTTCGAAACTATATAGGGATATGCCCTTGTTTTGATACTCCACTACCTTAAAATCGAGTTTCAATGAAATACTCGATTCGTAGAAAATTGAGTTATGCCCGATCAAACTTAAAAAAAAAAAAAAAAATGCATGGAACTCGATTTTAAGGAAGTCGAGTTCTAAAACGCCGCTATAGGGCTCCTTAAACCTGGTATGGGGGAACTTATAAAAAAATTTGGCAGAAAAACGCCGCTATAGGGCTTTAAAACGTCACTATAGAGCTTAAAAACGTCACTATAGGGCTCCTTGAACGGGGTGACGACACTTATAAAAAATTTTGCAGGAAAATGCCGCTATAGGGCTTTAAAACGTCACTATAGGGCTTAAAAACGCCACTATAGGGCTCCCTAAATATGAGGTGATCATACTTGTAAAAAATTTTTGCATTGAACTCGATTTCCTGAAACTCGAGTTCCATGATTTTTTTTTTTTTTTTTTTAAAGCTTGATCGAGCATAACTCGATTTTCTATGAATCGAGTATTTAATTGAACTCGATTTTAGGGTAATCGAGTATCGAAACAGGGGCACACCCCTATATAGTTTGTAAACAGAGGTATATTGTCAATTTTTTAAAAAAATTAAGGGTAAAATGCCAAAATCTCCCCAATTTAAGCCATAAATGTAGGAGATTAAGAGATCTGGTTCCACCCCCTTTTTCAACTTCTTGAACTCTTCAACTTTTAAATTCATTAATTTCAAAAATGAAAGGTTTTCACCATTTAATGCTAGTTTTTTTATGCTATAACACCTATTATTTATATATTCCAGTTTCACAAAATATTGAAGGGTCGAGAGAGAGAGAGAGAGAGAGAGAGAGAGAGAGAGAGAGAGAGAGAGAGAGAGAGAGAGAGAGAGAGAGAGAGAGAGAGAGAGTCAATGTCAGGAAGAGTATGAAATTGGCTTTGATTTGATTTTAGGTGCATATGATCTAAACCTCTCAATAACACTAGCAAAGCTTGATATAGTAGTGCTTCAGCTACATAGTCAATGTCAGGAAGAGTATGAAATTGGCTTTGATTTGATTTTAGGTGCATATGATCTAAACCTCTCAATAACACTAGCAAAGCTTGACATAGTAGTGCTTCAGCTACATTTGAGGTTTCTAAAAGGTATGTTTAGGGAAGACATAAAGCCTTTGTATGTGTTATTTGTGTTTATTTATATTTTTGGGAAGTATATAATCTTTGTAAGTGATTAAGGTACTCAAATGTATGTAAATTTAAACTTAAGATATAAAATAGTATAATTTTATATTTCTCAATTCAATTTTTGTTATATTTTTAATCTCTTGACAAGTATATTTAGTTTTGCAAATTAAAAATTATAAACCTTAAATCTTAGATGTTCAGCCTTCAAAAGTTCATGTGTTTTCCTTATAAAAAAATACTCTTAAAAAAATAAGAATTTTTATATTGAAAACATCAAATATAAGAGCCAAATATACATGTACACTTGATAAAATAAATCAATTGGCATAATGTATATACTAGGGTCTAATTAATTATGGTTACTTACATATGGATATATTGTATTACAATTTTTTCTTCATTCTTAGATGTTTAGCCTTCAAAATTTCATCTATTCTTTATAAAAAACAAAAATACTCTTAAAAAAATAAGAATTTTTATATTGAAAACGTCAAATGTAAGAACCAAATGTACATGTACGCTTGATAAAATAAATCAATTGGCATAATGTATATATTAGGGTCTAATTAATTATGGTTACTTACATATGGATATATTGTATCATTATTTTTTCTTCATTATTTTAGTACAATATAATACAATAGAAATTAATTTTTCAAACATTATAACACATATGAGTATTATAAAATAACTAATAACGAACAAGTGCATCACGCGGGACATCTACTAGTATATTATAAAAGTTGAATTCCACAACTAGAGGATCAGAAGAAGAAGACCCGAAACCAAGAGGGCTTCGAGCCGGAGTGGATTTGCGCTAAGGTGCCATGCGCAGTCTATCCGAGAGATAGAGAGAGAGAAGAAAGATAAAACACATCACAACCAGAATAAGAGAAAGAAAAGGGATACGTATGCATGAAATATGCATGAACATGTGACATGCAAAAATATAAATTGCATCATGGGTAAAACCCAATCCAAACCTACCAGCACACATCTAAATGCATGAAACATTGTTAAAATGCAATGAGAATGCAATGCATGAGCATATAACGACAATTTCACAAAGCCCAACCCAAAAATTTAAGGAAAAACTCAAAAACCCCAAATTTTTTGAAAAACCCCAAAACCTAGGTCTAAAATGCATGAATGCATGAAAAGAGATAAGATTAGAACACTTATCAAGTGTTTTGATCATGATCTAGGCCGAAGAAGACAAGGGAAGAAGTTTTTGAGAGAGGGAGAAGTGTTTGGGGTGAGAGAAAAAATTTTCTGTCGAGAGAGAGGTGAGAAAAAGAAATATGATTTCGCGCTCAACCTTTAAATAGAAATTGCAGCTCAATGGATTGAGGAGCTATCAATATTTGTCAAGCACAAAATCTTGACAGAAGTGAATTTGTCGAGGTGTTGTCGAGGATCTGTCGATGGCAAAAATACCTCGATGGATCAAGAAGCTGTCAAGAATCTATCGGCCAAACATAAAGTTGCTCGATGGATCGAAGAAGCTGTTGAGCATCTATCGAGAAGAAATCCAGAAACCTCGATGGATTGAGATTACGATAAGATCTAACAAGACAAGAAGAAGGAGAGGCTCAATAGAAAACAATCTGTCAAGGATTTGTTAAGAAGCTGTTGAGCTTGAAGAAAATGTGTTTTTCAACAAGGAAAAACACAAAGAGATGAATGCAATAAGTAAACTACTCAAACATAGATTCAATCAACATATTTAGCTCTCAAAACATCTCTAAACACATATGCAAAGCATTCAAGATCCAAAACACACACACACACTAAACAAGTCTAACCAATTTTATATTTCAAAAACAAGTTAAGACTATTTAGTGAGCATATATTAACACATGTATTCCCTGTGATGGCCAAATCACATTGTACCTGCACATGTATCAAAAGTAGTAAGGAATTTGCATGTTGTGTGTGAAAAATATAGCAAGAGTGCATAAGTGTCTCATATTATGACAATCTGAGATATGAGAAAATCAAATACACTCACACACAATCATAACTTCTTGATAGGGACAATAACCTTCGTGGTACATCCTATAACTCCTACATCTCCAAGAAACATGCTTGCAACCATATTTAAAAGCATTTTATTCTTTTTGCTTTTGATTTTCTTTGCATATTTTTCTTTTTGACCATATCATGCATGAACATATAAGGGAGAGAAGAAGAAATACCTAATTATGTAAGCTTAAACATCACAATTTTGCTATGTCGAAGCACACAAATTTTATTCATGATTGGCGGGCTTTAGTAGTGAGATGGTTATTTATACCTTTCTCTTTCGATTTTTTTAGTCCTTCCCATCAAAAAGAGTGATATGAGTGTTAAATATAAAAGATTACTTAATTGCACTCATCACAAACACGAGCCACAAAGCTCACTTTCTTAGTTGTGCATTGAGATGCTCATCTAAGTTACGAAAGATACAAAGTTTTAAAAGCTTTGTTTCAATGGCCATCCATGGTACACACATTGTTTTTGTGTTTTTCTGATTTTTCATTTTTTATTTATATTTTTATGAAAAAAAAAATTAAGCAAAACTGAAAAAAAAAAAAAAAAAAAAAAAAAAAAAAAAAAAAAAAAAAAACAAAACAAACAAACAAACAAACAAACAAACAAAACAAAGAATAAAACTAGACTAACTCAAAACAAGAAAGCAAAACAAACAAGTAATGCATAACCATAAGGGGAGAGAGAGAAAGAGTGACTAAATCACTTAGAGCCTTTCATTTGAGTGAACCTTTTATTCAGTGGTGAAGGGGAAGAATTGAAACCGTTCAAGTTCAAAAGGAACATGAAAGCCTTAAAAAGATCTCCAAGAGGAGCAAACGAGGATGGACACTGATTCTGGTTTTCAGACGAGTGCATACTATTGCTTTGTTGAGTGGCTAACCACTTGTAGCAATTTGGACGAGTATGCCCTGAAGCTCCACAGTGATGAGAGAAATGTGGCTTCTTCGGTTGAGACTTTTTGTTGTTAACTTTCTTAGTCCTAGGGCTTCTAGTCTCTTTCTTTTCAACCTTAGGGGTTACTCCTAAAATAGATTTGCATTTATCTATGTTCTCACTGGCTATTTCAGTTTTAAATTCATTGTTCTTAGAATTAACATTATCAGCAGGTGAGACAAACACAGTTGTACTGGAGAAGACAATATTAGGAGAAGAGAAATCATATCCTAACCCAGTTTTATTAGAAGCAGCTTTCAGAAAGTTTAGCATTTCATCAAGCTTTGCACTGGATGTTCTCTCTAATTGAGCTCTAACTTGGGACAGTTCCGCTTCAAGCTTCTTTGTCCTTTCAGCAAGGAAGTTGTTCTCGAACCGCAAAGCTCCAATGGTTTGATTTGCTTCATCAACCTCTGTATAGAGTTCCTCTTGATCTAGCTCCACATCACTCAGCTTCTTGGTGGCCTACCTATACAGTTTCTCATGCTTCTCAAAAACCTTGTACAATTTTGCATAAGCTGTATGGATGTCATCTTGATCGTCCATTTTCTCAAACTTAGAATCCACCAAGTCCTCTTCGTCATCTACTATTTCTATGACCCCTTTAGTAGGATCAACTATAGCAGTTAAGGGATTTAAAATTCCCTCGTCATCACTGTCATTTGACTCAATTTCAGGCTCAGTGTCACTCAAGGTAGCAACAAGAGCCTTGCTTTTCCCAACTGACTTGAGATATGTTGGACATTCTTGTTTCATGTGTCCAAAACCTTAACATCCGAAGTACTTTGGTTCGGAGGGAATAGTGTACTGACCGCCATCCTTAGCATCCTTCTTTCCTCTACCTTGGCTCATGAAATGAAAAAAACTAGATTGCTTACGGTCCTTATCAAATCCTTTTGCATTGGCATTCTTCATGAACTTTTTGAACTACCTAGTGATGAAGGATTTCATCTTGGAATCTTCATCATCAAAAGACTCATCAATCTCATTAGTTTTGGCCTTCAATGCCATGCTCTTACTTTTGCTTCCTTTCTCGATTCTAGTCAAACCCAATTCATAGGTTTGCAAGTTGCCAACCAGCTCTGTCAAAGGAATGGAGTCAATATCCTTTGAATCTTCAACAACAATAATCTTGGCATGAAATCTCTCAGGTAGAGACCTTAACACCTTTCTTTCAACCTTGGGTTTAGGAATGGTTTCCCCAAGATGAAAGGTTAAGTTGACTATGTCCTTTAGCTTGGCATAGAACTCATCAAATGACTCATCCTCCTCCATTTTTATCTTCTCAAAGCTAGTGGTGAGCCTTTGGAGTTTTGAATCCTTGACAGCCTTAGTCCCTTCATAGGTTGTCTGGAGTATAGTCCATGCTTCCTTAGCAGTTTCGGTTGAGAATATCTTCTTAAACTCCTCATTGGTCACCACACTAAATAGTTCATTCAATGCTCTACTATTAAAGTTTGCCGCTTTGATCTTGGCATCATCCCATTCAGCCAGCGCTTCTTTTGGCTTAGTCTAGCCAATCTCCACAGCTTGCCACACCTTCTCATCTAAAGACTGCAAGAAAGCTCTCATGCGTACTTTCTAGTATGAATAGTTAGTGTCATCAAATAAATGAGGTATAATAAGTGACTGTCCTCTATCCATGACAAACATGGGTCAATGGATCACATAGCAAAGATTAAACCTAATCAGAGTGTGCCCGCTCTGATACCACTTGATAGGCCAATAATGTATTGACCCTTTTTGGTAAATTAATCAATTAATTATCCAAGTGAATTAATTAGATTCAATTATATGCAATAAGCATGGTAGCATAAACAAATCACCAACTAAGTTAAATGCAGGGGAAAATAAATTTGACATGGTGATTTGTTTACGAATGGGGAAAACCATCAAAGCAAAACCCCACCGGGTGAATTTAAGGTCACCATTCCCAAGAATCCACTATTATCAAAACAAGCAGTTACTAGTAAAAGGAATCCTAGTACCTAATACTAACCTACACTTGAACCCTAACCCCAATACCCAATTGGACTTGTATTGTAGCGGCAATCTCTCCTTTGAATGCACGACTATCGATACATGACTAACCAATTATGCACGGATCTCAGTACGTGACTAACACACCAACTTGAGGAAGATGTTAGCTGCAAAGTTCATTAATTCATCCAACAATGAAGATCAAGAAGCTCCTTGGTTACAAAACCCTTAGGGCAAAGATGCAATAGCTTCTTCAAAGAATATGATGAACTAGGCAGATTGTCTCTAGTCACAATATGCATGTATTATCACTTTGCATCAAATTGCATCACTTGTGATGGCCCTTAAAATAATCCTTATATATGTCTAGGGTTGTGAGAAAAGAAACTCTACACAAATACTCATGGATATGCGTGAAATCAGATCTGAAAATTCTAATTTCGTAATTCTCGACAGATACAGCTTCCGTCGAGCTTCTGTCGAGCTTCAACGTTAAACCTCAATAGATATGATTCTGTCAAGACATCTGTCGAGCTTTAATAAACAACACTTCTTCACTTGTTTCTTGGTCAGACTTGCATGGCTTCAATACTAAACTTGAACACTTATTTCTTGAAGTACTAAACTCATCCTAGATTTACCCAATTACAAGCAAAGTGTGTTTTTTCAAAGGATTAGCCAATTTACATCACAAATGTTTCTAACAATTTCCACATATATCCTAACACATCTTAATCAAACAATGTTAGATATTTACAAACTGGTATCAAGAGAGAAATAGAGAGAATACGTTCCATGGCTTTAAATACAAAGCCAAAATTATGAATTTTGGAGTGAGAGAGAGATTAAAGAAGAAAATATAGGGTTTTGATTGAATTTGTTGGGAGCATCGATTGTTTTTTAAAATAGTAGGACATTAATTTGTACCAAATTGATCTTTTGTTGACTAGCTCTCTTCACCAATCATATAGTAATAATTATATACTATTGAGTGGGAAGATAACTGAGTATCACTAACCTAGTCATCAGGTGCACTTGACATTTATAACTAATCTTCTCAATAGAACAATAAATTCTAATCAAATTCAACTACAAATTAAAATAGGGTTGCACGAAATAATAACAATAAACTTATTTATATATTAAAAAATAATACTATTTGAAATAATTAATTATTTTTAAAAATATTTTTAACTAATTATAATATTTACAAATTTATAAATTAAAAAACAATTAACTGTGTGAAGCACGGTTAACAGCTAATAATAATAATAATAAAACAATAACAATAACAATAACAACAAATTTAATAAACTAAGCTTGTTTATGTCTATTATTATTATTTGGCTCTCCCTTCCTCTAATTTTATATATCGAGTTAGATATATGATTAGATTTTTTATAGTTTATTTATATTGGAATCCTCGTTTTCTATACTGAATTAAAATTATTCAAATTCTCTGAAATGAAAGTAGGTGGCTCTTATCTGATATTAAAGAAACATAGTGAATCTGAAATGGACATTGAAAGGATAGTTATAGCGTGGTTCCCACATAAATTGAAACACATGGAGCAAAATTGGACTCTAATTTCAAATTCTATTTGAACACCTAGAAGTGTGGTCCCCACTTAAATTTGGACACATGACGTAAAATTGAACTCTAATTAGAGATTTTAATTGGACTTTTTTAGAGCTTTGCCTATAAATATATATATATATATATATATATATATATATATATATATCTCTATATATGTGTGTGTGTGTGTGTGTTCTTTATTTGTCTAATTTATCCTAGCACAAACAAAAAAAGAAAAGAAAATATGCGTATATTCAAAATCCTTATTGCAATTGTGTTCATTTTATCGAGCGTAATTTTAGGCTTCAACGTAGTTGGTTCTTCTTTTTCTTCATCTTTTGGTTAAAAAGTATTTATTGTCATTTGTCAAATTACTTAAAATGCTTTTTTTTTTTCTTAATATAGGAAACTCATCACTGGTTTCCCCACATTTCTCCAAGATGGAATCTAAGCAGTATCAGTTGGATAAAACGATGAGGAACCTGTTTATGAGCAAATGGCAGTTCATCATAGTGAATCTTAGTATCCTAGTGGGTGCAGTTCTAACTTTGTTGTCAAATGGAGCTAGGTTCTAACTTAGTATCCTAGTGGGAGAACATGTAGTCTACTTACTCTTTGAACCCCACTGCTAGAGATTGTAAACATAAGAATAAACATAAATATGATCTACTTACTCTTTACGTATAAACATAAATGTTTGAACTGATGGATTTTGAATATAAAAATACCAAAACGATTGCTTAAAAAATAAGTTTTTGTTACCATTACATATGGTCCTTAACTTTTGCATTTTATAGTCCCTAATATTTCAATTGTGTTAGTTTAGTCCATAACCTTTTGGCATTGTGTCAAACTAGTCCCTACTATTAATTAAGAGATGGATAGAAAATAATGATGTGGTTAATGGTGGAAATAAAATATTTTTTTATGCAACTTGGATTTCACATAGACTACCACACGGTTTTTGAAAAAAAAAATTATATAAAATAAAAAAGAACACAATGGGGGGATTGAAATCCCTAACCCCTTCCCCACAAAGTCTAATTCACGAATTACTCCAATAATTATATGACAAAGACACCAACCACTAGGAAATCTTAGCTATTATACCCTTTTCACTCCCACCCTAACACCAATTTTACTAAGAAACAAATTGAGTTCATGACACTAAGAAACTCAAAAGCAATCAAACTTTGAGATCTCAGCATTTAATTAAAAAAAAAAAACCACTAGACCATGTAATTAAATAACAAAAAAAGAAAAAAAGAGTTTACAAAATTAATATAATAATATTTTTTTCATTTTCTATTTGTTTTTCTTACTAATAAAACATGGAATCAAATACATAATGATAATAGCTTAATTTTGCCTATTTATATCATTATTAAAAAGCATTATCCTACTTATTTTGAGTTAATTCATGCATTTTATAATTGGTTTTGGAATAATGCTAAATAATCAATTTTGTGCTTAATTGAATTTTAATGCGTGAATTTGTCTTTTGTAGGATAGTGAAATTAAATAAGTGGATTTGTGCAAAGAAGAAAGCTAATGGACTTTAAGGGCCATGATGAAGTCAAAGAAGGCCAACCCAATTAAATTCAAGTCCAATTGGAGCAAGGAATCAAAGAAAATTTGCACCTAATCTAAGTCCAATTCGGATTAGGATTCCAGCTTGCACAGCAGTTAGTATTTGGAGCATAACTTTCGGCACAGATGTCTAATTGAGATGATTCAAGTTGGGATAGAAAGAAAACTTAAAGGGCTACAACTTTGTAGTTACAAAAAGTCTGAATTCTGAAGTTAAATGGGCCAAAAACGTCGGTTAAGTGAAGCCTAAAAACCTGGGATTTCCTCCAAACGGGAATTCAACTTGTAATGCGATTTCTTGACCTATTTATAGGCTCTTTACGGAAAAATTCAGAGGGGAGCTGTTGTAGAACATAATTTAGGTTTTCTTAAAGTTTCTTTATAGTTTTTAGAGTTTTATTTGTGTTATGGCTTGCTAGAAGCCTTGCTAAGGGAAGGGATGAAACCCAACCGTTTATTGGTATGTTCTTAACAATTATTTATTGGTTTTAATGCTTATGCTTTTATGTTTTTGATTGTTTTACTCATCTAGAAAGTGTTTAGTTCTGTATAATCGTTTGATTTATCGTAGACTCTGGACACGTTAAATGCTTAGTATTCCCTACGAACTAATTCACTAGTTTTGTTTTGCCTAAAGTCAATCAATTGCATAAAACTACCTTAGACAATTAATTCTTGAGTTTTTATTGTTAAATCATCCGACTAAAATCATCCTTCGTATGAATTTTAGTTGAGTTATAAAATAAATATCGTTAAGACTACCAATAGATGTGTTTTGTGTGGATCCCTAAACCTTAGCACCTTAATATATTGCTATTTTCCCTCAATTTAAATTACCTTTACTAAACTATCAAAAATCTCTTCAATTAAACTTTATTATTTTAGTTTTATTGTCTTGTGGTTTGCTAATCAATTTCCTTTTCCCTGTGGATTCGACCTCGGACTTACCGAGTTATTATTTTGCGACAATCCTGCACTTGAGAGCATTATTTTAGTCACAACACATAATCCTAGAAAATCAAACCCACAGGCAAAAGCAAAACAACCAAATCAACTTGATAACAGCCTTGTACCATATCCACTCTCTCTCAACTCAAATCCTCTTTCTCTCTCTATCGGTTTCACACAGGCCACTCTCTCACTCAAGAAGTTCATTTGACCTTAAGAGTTTTCCTTAGATCTATATCTCTCTTCACCATTTGTGAAATCACTGAGAAGCCTATCTAGCAAAAACTTTTCATTTTTGAACTTTCTTGTCCATGATTTTCCTCTAATAGCTGATTTTACTTTGGCTTATCCACTTCTGGGTTTGCAAATACTAACCGCAAAAATATTGATGGGAGGAGATGATAGCATGTATGGGGCCCCTGATACCAGTTGTGCTAACTGCTGAATTTATTTCTGGCACAAACAAAGGGTTGGGTATTCGTTGGGTTTGATCGTATTTTTGTGGTGCGATTTGCAATGTGTGATTTGATGACGGGAAATTAAAAGATTCTAGTTTGGTTTGTTTAGCTGTCGATAAAGTACAAGTGATGCTAAGAAACAAACAAGCACAGTGATTTTGTTGTTTTGATCTTGTGTGACGGTTTGATTTCTTGGGCTTGTGTTCGTTTGTTTTCTAAGAAAAATAAATGGAAAAATGAGAAAGTCTTGTTGAATTTTTTAAGGAATTATTTTAATTTTGTAAACTTTTTTTTTGTTATTTAATTACATGGTCCAATGGCTTTTTTTAATTAAATGCCAAGGTGTTATTTTTTAATGTTAATTAAAAATTTTTAATATTAATTTACTAGCCACATCAGCATCAGTTTGGTCAACTGTGCACACCATTTGCCACGTAATTATTTTTTGTTAGTGAGTTAACGATAGAGACCAAATTAACTTCAAATTAAAAATAATATGGACTAAATTAACTGCTATCAAAATGTAGGGACCAAATTAATTGTGACCTAGACTAAATTGATATTTTTGCCCAAAAAAAAAAAAAAAAAAAAAAAAAAAAAAAAACTCCATTTTAGAACAACATATAAGAAAACAGCTGATTATTAGGAGTAAAAAAAAAAAAAAAAAAAAAAAAAAAGTCAAAGGAGTCAAAGAGTCCCCATCCAAGCTGAAACTGAAGCAGGATACTCGGCTTGCTCTTGACCAAAGTTTTGATTGTGTGACAATAGAAAGCCACTCAAAGATTTCCGTGGATGCTCTTATATCACCAGGCAGTTCAGAAACATGGAGAATTTCTATTCTTTCAGATTGGCAACATTAATACCAAATTGCAGTTGTAGTTGGATTCCTACTTCCTAGAGAGGCTAATGTTGCGTCCCACATTTTAGCAACTCGGTCACTATAACTACTCTGGTTTAGGTTATGCTCCTCAATCCTTTTGTAATGCCATATTTTTTTCGAGCAAGCTATTATTTTCTATTTTTTAATTACTCTGTTTCCTTCTCAATAAAATTCATACGCAGTTGAAAAAATAAAATAAAAAAAGACAGAAAGAATCAAGGACGCAACACCCACACTGTAAGCAATGCTACACTGAAAAATTATATGAGCAAAGCAATGACATCGACCGGATTGTGGAAGGATCCAGAAACTAAAAACAAATTTGGTAATCAAAATTATCATTCATAAGATAGTCAGTGGAGTACTAAAATACTTTTTAGTCGAAGTCATCCTTTAGCATTATTTATTTGTTTATTAATGAAATACCGAGCCGACTCTTCCGACTATAAATCCACGCTCTATTCCTAGTGTTTTTTGCATATCATCTCTCACTTCTTCATCTCTCTTCTTTCTTTTCCCTGCTTATTCTATTTGCTTCAATATCTTCAGTTCTGTGAAAATGGCAGACGAGGTGGTTCTGCTAGATTTCTGGCCCAGTGTGTTTGGGATGAGAGTCAGGATTGCACTGGCCGAGAAGGGTATCAAGTATGAGTACAAGGAGCAGGATATATTTAACAAGAGCCCTCTGCTTTTAGAGATGAACCCCATTCACAAGAAGATCCCAGTTCTCATCCACAACGGGAAACCGGTGTGTGAGTCCCTCATCATTGTTCAGTACATAGATGAGGTCTGGAAGGACAAGTGTCCATTGCTGCCCACTGATCCTTACCAGAGAGCTCATTCCAGGTTCTGGGCTGATTTTGTTGATAAGAAGGTACGTTTTCTGCGATTTCTTTTCATTCTCTTTCCTTTTGTATGTTCTGTTTTTGTTTTTGTATTTTTTTAAGGATTAATATTAAGCTAGATTCACCAGATTTGTCGGGAAAAAAAAAAAAAAAAAAAAAAAAAAAAAAAAAAAAACACTATTATGTGTTTCATGTTTAGATTCTATTAGAGTTTAGAATTTTTCAGGTCTTATCATGGCGATGATACTTGTAAGATTCAATTAGACATGATGACTCTAGTACTTAATTTGACCAAACATGATTAAAGTTTGCGAGTTCTAGCAGATCATAGAAAGTGTTGTGATTAAAAAAAAGAAAAAAAAGAAAAAAAAAAAGTGATTTTAAGTCCAATATACTGTGTCTTGTTCTTCTATCCCACAGTCAATAACGTAAGTTGATTTACCACGGATTTAATATATTTGAGTAAGATTAATGTCCTGCAACCAAGAGCATCTTATATTGGCCTTCACCTTTGCTAAGGTTTCTAGTACAGTGGACTTGATTTGAAATTCATTACTGTCATTGTTCATGCATGTTATATAATACGTGGGAAGTGGTAGTAAAATGTGTGGAATATGTAGTTTTATGAAGTTTCAAAGAAGGTATGGACCACAAAAGGAGAAGAAAAAGAGGCAGGCAAGAAGGAATTCTTTGAAATTTTCATGATATTGGAGGGAGAGCTTGGTGACAAGCCTTACTTTGGGGGTGAAACATTTGGGTTTGTGGACCTTTCTCTTATCCCCTTCTACAGTTGGTTCTATGCAATTGAGACCTTTGGAGAATTCAACATGGAGGCAGAGTGCCCCAAGATTGTTGGATGGGCTAAGAGGTGCTTGCAAATAGAGACTGTGGCCAAGACTCTTCCTGACCAGAAGAAGGTTTATGAGTTTGTTGGACAAATCAGGAAAAGGTTTGGCTTGGAGTAGAGCAATGTTTAAGCCCAAATCTGGAAGTACTAGCATTTCTTAATTGTTTTGGATGGTTGTGTAATCTTGTTGGTTACATTTTGTGATGTTACAAGTTTTGAGTTTGTTTTGCCTAAAAAAAAAAAAAGATGGTTTGTGTTTCATCTGGGTCCGTGGAACTTGTAAGACCCATCGGTGTGTCTGCTAAGCTTTGAATCCAAAGGGCATGTATGCTATTGTAATAAGAAAGACACTTTGTTGTGTCTGCTATGTTTTAGATGAAATTGTATCCTTATGCCTTTTGTGTGTGTAGACTATTGGAGATTTTACTCGAATAAAAATATTTGTGATATGAAATGACCTTTTTCATCTAATTATTTCAAATTCATATATTAATAAAATTTAAATCTATTAATTAATTTTTCATTAGTAGAAAATTGCTATTTCATAATCTATTTAATTTAATTAATCTAAAAATTAAAATCCAAATAATTATATTATAAACATTTCTATCCAAAAGAAATAATAAAATATAATTATAAATTATGTAGCATCATTAGTAATACATTCGCGTATATTACGAATTTGAACAAAAATTCTGAAATTAAAAGAACGACTATATATGTTAAGTTATATAGTTTATTATATTTCAATTTAGTAGTATGCTATTTTTATCTTAATATAATTTTATAGGATATTATACAAAAAAATAATAATTAATTTCTATATATATATATATATATAATTTCAGTAAGTGTGTTCAAGCAAAGTAAATAAAAAATGAAAGAATAGATGATTTTAACTTAACAAAGAAAAAAAAAATTATTTATTATCTCATCATGTTTATATGAGGGATATTTTGATGTGGAGAAAATTTTTTTGTGCAATTTAATTATTTGATTTTTCTTTATTATTTATTAATGACTTTTCAAGAAGTTAATTTGAAACGATTTTAATAATTGATAATTGTAATGAAAGATATTTAAAATATAGGATTTTATTTAAAATGTCATTCAGGGTATTGGACAAATAAACTAATTTTCTCCATCTTTTACCTAAGTTTTTGTATTCTTGATTAAATTTTCTACCTTCTAGCTTGTCTTTGAGCCAATCTTCGAATCAATTTTGAAAGCTCGAATTTGTGTATAAACACAAGAGCTTGTTTAGACCTCCAATTAAAAAGTTATGGCTCGGTTGCTTTTACCCTAACTTAAACTAAGTGCGGAATGAGAGTAAATGCATGTGAGCAACTGATAAACTACTCTAAGTCATATTCATTAAATATCAATAATAAAATGAAAGTTAAAAGAGTAGGGAAGAAGAATGCAAACACAAGATAACACCGAGACGTGTTATCGAAGAGAAAACCAAAGAATTAGGCAAAAAACCTCTCCGCCGCTCTCCAAGCGGTAAATCGATCCACTAGAGAATAAGTTGGAGTACACGAATAACAAGAGACCCTCCAAGCCTAGTCTACCTCATGTACTTGAACCCTCCAAGCTCCTGCTACCAACTGGCTTGACGAAGCCTTGTCTTCTCTAGCTCTCTTGGATCACGCAATTTAACTCGATTGCATCCGCCAACAATTGGTTTCTTCCAAAATTTCCCAGTAGCACCAAAACCTCACTTTACACTTAGATTGGGTGTGGTAAGTGTTTGACCTATCAATCTCTCAATGATTTAGATATGGAGAGGTAGGAGTAGAGGAAAACCACAATGAAATGTGTAGATGATTGTGGGTGTAACAATTTCTAACTCTTAAGTGTGTATGCTAGGGTTTTCTCTCTGAAAAGCACTCCTTACAATATGTGGGTAGTGAGGGTATATATAGTGTCAGTGAAGACATGGTGGAGCACAAATGACAAAATAGCAAAACATAATGTTTCCCGGGAAGGCCTTACCCATGAATTACTCGCGAAAACTCCAATTGTCATGACTCTTCGCATTCTAGTCATGTACTCTGCACGTGGCTTACTTTGCGGGATAGCTTCTCGCGAAACCACTTGATCTTCAATAAGAGCTTGAGTCTTCACACTCTCTCTCATACATAATCCTTACAATAAAAACCCACATAAAATACAGGGAAAAATGATTAAATCAGAATTACGATAAAATTTGGTACGGAATTAAAACCAACACAAAATAGTTGTAAATAACAACTTTACAACTTTCATAACATATATAGGGTTATATTTAACGTATAAATTGTAATCCCTAACAATCCAATTGGATAATAACTCCTCTTTGATATTGGTCATACTACTACTACATGGATGTAGAAAATTCTTTAAGTACTCCCGAAGTACAAAAAAATAGTACTCCCTCTTCTCACATTTATGGTGGACCCTATTACGAATTTACTGAGTGGACCCCACCATAAAGGTGAGAAGAGAGAGCATCATTCTCCATACGCCGGGAGTACCTAAGAATTACCCATGAATGTACTAAAAAAGAGAGAAAAAAGCTGCAAAATAAATTTAAAAGGATAAAAGCTTACAAATTGATATTGTTATCATCAGAAATTTTGAATTATCTCTTTATAATTTATGATATATCAGTTTGTAAACTCAATTTAGTAAAACTTGTAATATCTGTAGTTGTACTACTTTTACAAAAAATTCTAAGTGGCAAGTTGTTATTGATTGTTATTGGTGGGCAAAAAATAATTTAAGTGATGGATTCAAATTAGAACCAATAACAACTTACTACTTAGGATTTTTTTTGTAAATTTTTTATAAAAATATTGTTGATGTAGTACTTAAAAAATAAAAAATAAAAATAAAAATAAAACTCATTTTAGAGCATTTGCATAAGACAATAGAAAAATGGCTCAATTTTACACATCTAAGCCGCAAAATCACTCACATTATCAGTCAAGTTAAAAATGTGTAAATATAGTAACTATTTAAATTTACATAGACACTATTTATTTCACATTTAATTTTTTATTCTTTGTTTACATATCCTAAGGATAAAAATAAAAAAAAAAAAAAAAAAAAAAAAAAAAAAAAGGAAAAGTGGATAGTAGTTGATGTGTGTGAAGAAAAAAGAAACAATTAAAAAAATGATATTTTAATAAAATAGATAACATGACATGTGAAATTTTTAAAGTGACTATATAGAATATAAATAAATAAAATTTTATACTAAAGAGAATGAGATTAAAGAAAATGGCCAATTATTAGGGTAAAAAGAGAGTCAAGAGAGTCAAAGACACGAGGCAGAAACTCAAAACGAATTTGAGAATCAAACATGACTAAAGCAATGACGTCGTCTGGATTATGGAATGATCCAGAAACTCAAATGCGTTCCCAATACACTTTGTAGCCGAAGTCATACTTTACCATTGTTTTTATTATTGTTATTTTTTTTACCAGCACACTTTAGCATTATTTAATTAATCTATATCATATTATATATAATAAAAGTTAGGCTTAGAAGCCGTGGTTGTGCCATTTGGCTTCACCAAATTGTAGAAATTTTATTAAATTTTTAGATTTTTAAGGAACTAAAAAGGAATAGTATACTACTAAGACTTTAATTTATTCTTATCATTAAGTAGTTTATCTCAAAAAAAAAAAAAAATCATTAAGTAGTTTATCTAAGAAAAAAAAACTACTTCACGTTTGTTTTCACGTTTGTTTATCTCCAAAAAAAAAAAAAAAAAAAAAAAAAAAAAAAAAAAAAACTCCTTCTTTTTTGTATTAACTTAAATGTATATTATATCATCTATATATATATATAAAACCGAAGCTTTTAAAGCTCCCACAATTTTCCACGTCAGCATTATTAAAAAAAAAAAAAAAGTGGAAAAAAATAGCAAACGAAAATAGAGGATAAAAAACTATTAAAAAAAAAAACTAAAACCCTTAACTATTTCTCCCTAAAAACAAACCCGATAAAAACCTAATTCTCAGTCTCTGACTCTCTGTCTCTCCTTCAAACATTGCAAGACCCATACGCAGGAACCCAAAAACAGAAAACCTAGACGCAGAGCTTTCTCTCTTCCCTGGCGACGGTAAGCTTCAATTGAAGAAAGTGAAATAGATAGCCATTCTCTTTGATTTTCGGGTTGTGGCCTACTTCCTCTCAAAAGGTAATCTCCTCCGCCCATAAACACCGCCGCTGATGGGTTCCTACTCTTTCTCTGATAAAAAAACTTCCTCCACCCATAAACAACACCTCCGATGGGTTCCCATTCTTTCTCTGATTTAAAAAAAAAAAAAAAAAAAACAAATCTAAAAGGTAAATTAGATTTGTTATACGTTTTCAAATTTTACAATTTCAGTTGGCTTTGGTTCTAGATTTAAATTCAGAAATTAGGGCTTAGAAAATAGGATTCTGATGTGACTTATTAAATGTTTTCGTTTATATATATATATATATATATATATATATATATATATATTTTTTTTTTTTTTTTTTCTTTAATTCGTCTCTTTGGATTTAAATCATTCAGTTTCTTTGCAGAGATGAAGTGGAATTTTTCACAATGTAGGGACTCTAATTTCATCACAACAAAGGTATTAATTTCTTTTTCTAATATTCTCTTCAATTATGGTTTGTTGTCAATTTAGGAATTTTAGTTCATACCCCTTTTCCTCTCTATTTATTGATATGAGGGAAAACCCCTAGAAGATGAAATCCTATCTGAGTATTAATGGTTAGTGATCTTTTAAACTTAATCATGTCACTTTAATTTTCAAGTTTTGTTTTCCCACTTATCTGTTCAGTTATTCGTAAGGGGGAGTGAAATTGGGGAATTCTGTTGGTTTGATCTACTTTCGGTTTTCTAGGTTGCTATGGTTGAATGGTTGGCCTTTGGTTCAATGCCCTTAAAAAGGGGTTTTTAGCAAATTTTTAATTGTGTAGTTTTGGTATTTGATGTCCTCCACCATAAGAATTCTCAGTTTATGCTCTATTTGTATTAATATGAGACCTTTATTATTATTTTTTTTTATTTAATTAAAGTTTCTAGGTTATCTCAAGCTTTGGTTTCATGTTTAGTCTCTATTTATTTTGTATTTTAGTTTGATCCAAATCTTCTTTAAGAGTAGCATCTAGATTTTTGAGGGGTTTTGTTTGATTCTTTGTTTGGTTGCAGACCCCAGCTACTTTTCCAATGTCCTTCAGTAACCCACGGGATTATTTTCTGCTTTCTGTTATGCACAGCGAAAGACCAAACCTATAGTGTTTAGAAGCTGTCTGCAAATTCCAGCAATAGCAAAGTGAAAAGGTAGAGCTGTGTTTTTCCTTCTTCTATATCTATTTTTGAAGCATATTTCCTAAGTCTTTACTGTCATCCAAGATGATATATTGATTGTTGAATCTAATGGGCAAATTGTGGGTTATTTTTCTTTGCTATGTTGCCATAACATAGAACAACGGGGTCTTTTGGGATTAAGTGAAGCGCTTATTATTTAGCCTTTTGTTTTATTCTATTTCCGGGCTTGAGAATACTAGATACTTTGAAGAAGCTTTCTTATCAGGGTTTTCAGATTTTAGTTCTGCTGACTTCAATTTTGTTTTCATGGTAAGAGGAGTTAATCTTGGTGATTAATTTTCCTTGCTATTTAGTTGGATTCTTCTTGGGGTGGGGGAAGGACATTATGGGTAGTTGGTTTTGATGCCTTGCTATTTTGCATGGCTTTACTTATAGTAAGGCCAGATTGTAGATTGTCCCAAAATGCTATTTTACAGAATATTTTGATGTCAAATATATTTTCACCATTAACAATAAAAAAAAAAGTGAAGTGCTTATTATTTTAGACTCTAACGTGTCTTTTAAACTTCTCAAGTTGCATAGTTCTTCTTCTTCCCACAACCCCCCCCCCCACCCCCCAAAAAAAAAAAACCATTTATTTCTTCTCCCTCTCTTTCTATTTGTTCTCCTCCCTCTCACTGCCTCTCTGTACTTTATTTCCAAAGGTTAGATCTCTTCTCTCATTTTATAATTTATTAATCAAATTATACCCATCTTTGACACAATCCAAAAGGTACAATGAACGGCCAAAACTGATTTAAACTTCTTAACCTCTTGCGATTGCCGCAACAGTTGTTTTTATTCTTCTTACACACGTATAAGGATATCGGAGAGTAAGCGGTGGACGAGCAAGAGTCAGAGTTGTTGTTCTTTCCATCTCCTCAATACTCAGTCTCCACTCCCATTTGAGCCAACTCCTCCAAGAAGGTCACTCTCTCTCTCTTCGACTAAATCCATTTTAGTATGAATAGCATTAGATATTCTTGAATCGTTTTAACTTTTATTTAGTTTTACTAATTGGTTTATATTTGAATTGTTTTTAGTTTGAGTATTGTTGGTTTCAAAAGTCAATTTGGATTATAATAGTCTAATCACACCTGAGAATTTGTTCAATTAATTGGGTTTGTTCGTTTGTTTCCATCTCATTAATTTTTTAATATAATTTCTTATTATGATTTTGTAGCCGATAAAGGTAATCGTAAATGTGCACACAGAGATGGATGGAGAGAGATTAAGAGAGGAATTCTAGGACTGTCAAACTACTACCATGTCAAATCATCACCCACCTTCAACCCTACCTCTTGACACCTTCATATACTGCAAGAACCACTACCAGTACAGGGTATTTTTAACAACAAAAATTTGTGTTAAATATTATTTAGGTTTTTTTATTTGTTTTTTTTTTTTTTTAGATTTAATTTTGTGAAAAATAATTATTAATATAACTCATATTTGTATTCTAATTATTGTGTTGATGGTTTAATTAGGCCGACAACTGTTCACAGTTGCTTATGCTTCACTGTCATCATTCTTTTGAACCCTTGAAAGGGTGAGCTTCAGTAATTTGAAATAAAATGATTTAGAAAGAAGATAAAGTTTTTCACTTACCAAAAAAAAAAGGAAAGAAGATAAGGTTTTAGTCAATAGGCTTTCTATGTTGCTCCTATGGTCATAAGGCTAATCTTCATTTTCCAGTATTCAAACTAACATTATTGTTGCTGTGTGCTGCTATACTAAGGCCTGGTGCTGCTGTTTGTGAAATTTTTTTGTTGTTGTTGTACATGCTAATATGCATTATGCTTCTATTGTACTTAGTGTTAGCTGTATTGTGATAATTGGTAATTTTTGGCATTGTACTAGGAATTGATGCAAAGTCTAGGATGTTTTGGTAGTTATTGGCAGATTCTTAAAAAAGCATTTAGTGAGAAATATTAACATAGGTTGTGTTTGTTTGCTTCATGTTAATAGAAGGTTGCAAGGAAATTCAAATGTTAATAAAAAGTTGGCCTCTTAAGAGTGTGCCACCTCAGCTTTGGAGTCTTCACAATTTTACACCTCAACAATATTTTTAATTTTTATTTTTAGCACGTTATTTTAGTTAAATATTTTACTTAGTTTGAACTTAGAACTACTTTGAACCCGATAATGCACTCCCCCTCTCTCTATCTCTGTAACCTCAATAGGCTATGACTGCTACTGTGATTTCAAATATCTCTAATAGCAACCTCTGAGGACAACCATCCAAAGGCAAGATGGAATGTGAGGTACCGCTGCAAGTGTTGCCTTGAAAAGAAAAGGCTGCAGTTGATTCAAATGCTCCAACTACTGCTTGCAGTGCACACAAGACTGAGACCGCTGCAAGTGTTGCCTTGAAAAGAAAAGACTGCAATTGATTCAAATGCTCCAGCTACTGCTTGTAGTGCACACAAGACTGAGACAGGCATGTATTATTTAACAATCTTAAAAATAAATAAATAAAACTATTTTGGAACTTAGTTATTAATTTTCCCGTGCATCGCACGGGTTAGCGACTAGTATTATATATAATAAAAGTTGGGCTTAGAAGCCGTGGTTGCGCCATTTGGCTTCACCAAATTGTAGAAATTTTATTAAATTTTTAGATTTTTAAAGAACTAAAAAGGAATAGTATACTACTAAGACTTTAATTTATTCTTATCATTAAGTAATTTATCTCAAAAAAAAAAAAAAAATCATTAAGTAGTTTATCTAAGAAAAAAAAACTACTTCACGTTTGTTTTCACGTTTGTTTATCTCCAAAAAAAAAAAAAAAAAAAAAAAAATCCTTCTTTTTTGTATTAACTTAAATGTATATTATATCATATCATATTATATCATATTATATATAATAAAAATTGGGCTTAGACGCCGTGGTTGCGCCACATGGCTTCACCAAATTGCAGAAATTTTATTAAATTTTTAGTTTTTTAGAGAACTAAAAATGAATAGTATACTATCAGGACTCTAATTCATTCTTATCATTAAATAAATTTAGATTAGATTTTTAAAGAACTAAAAGGGAATAGTATACTATTAGGACTCTAATTCACTTTTATCATTAAATAAAATTAGATTAAAATTATTTTTTTATTTGTTAGGATATATTTCTTAAATTAAGGGATAATATTTAACATACAAAAATTTAATTTAGATAATATTTATCATCAAAATTTACAAAATTTTAATATTATTAAATTATTATTATTTTATCAGAATATCAAGCTACAAAACTTGATTATTAAGAGATAAGCACAATCCAAATTCTTCAAGAGATGATTAATATAAATCTATCCCAAGAAACAGTATATATCTCCAATAATTTGATAATCTCTATCTATTCCAAAAAACAGTATATATCTCCATTAATTTGATAATTTTTACGTTGATGACATTTAAAATATATATATCAAAATTCCTTATAACTATCAACCATGTTCTCTTTCTCTCTTCTTCTTCTTCTTCTTCTTCTTCTTCCTTTTTTATTTTTTTTTATTTTTTATTTTTTTTATGACCATTTTTTAATTCCAATTTTTATGAGATAAAAACAAACACATTGATTAGATATCTATAATCTCAATAAGATTTAAATGAATTATATTTCAAATGGAACTCTACCAATATATATAACCCTATATATCCCTTTTGGAGTGAAGCTTATTTCAACATGTGAATGCTTAAATCCCATGACAATGTAGGTATGCATTCTTTCTTCTTTTATTATTATTATTTTCATTTTTTTTTATTTTCTTTAGTGTTATTATTGGTTTTTTTTGTCTTCATGTGATTTTAATTGATGAATTCAAAACATTCGAAAATATTGTTAAGTTTCTAAAGGCTCCTTCTTTATTTTTGTATTTTGTTTTTATTAAATTGATTAGGTTTTGTGTATTGGTTACCTTTTGTGGTTGCCTTTTGTTTAAACTATTTTTCTTAGCTTTGATTTAATTTATATGCTTAGGGTTAGGGTCTTAGAATTAATGATTAAATTGTTTTAGAATTAATAGATTAATTTTAACAATTTTCTTATTTGATTTTTATGTTACATCAAATTATTAAGATGTTCTACATGTGTATTCTTGAATTATAACCTTTAATTTTTAATTTTTAATATTATCAAGATTATATTAATTTTAGATTTATCAATTGTTTAGTACGTTTTTTTTTTTTAAATAATTATCAACTTAAAATTCAATTTGGAATTATCAATTTAATTTAGTAGGAAGAAATCTTTCCCCTTATTTTAGTGAGATAATTATTTACGCTTGATAATTTTTTCTTTTATCTTTATTGAATCTATTAAAATATATAATTATTTATACATTTATTTTATAAGCTTTTTCACAAAACCGTACAACGTACGGGCCTATAACTAGTATATATATAAAACCGAAACTTTTGAAACTCCCATAATTTTCCACGTCATCATTATTTTCTTTTTCTTTTTATTTTAGGTTTTATATATATTATATATTTATTGTAAGGTTGAATTTATTCAACCATCTAGTTGGCTTTATTCCGTGCCAAATTTGCTTGTAATTCAGCATTTAGTAACCCTGTATTTAGGTGGGTTTGATGTAAGGGTAGTGAGTGAGATAGAGTGAAGATTGCTCAAGAGTGTGCAAGAAAACAGAGACTCGCGGCTGGGACTCGCGGGTGACTCGCGGCTGCAAGCCGCCAGACGCAGCACACGTGCCAAGCATGCTGGAAGGTGAACAGTCATGCAAGCTGGAGCACTACAGGACAAAACAGGACAACTGGCCATACGGTTATCTCGCGACTGGATCTCGCGACTTAGTCAAGCTGCGAGGTCAAGCCGCGAGCCACCCCTGTTTTGTAAAACCTGACGTTTCACATTCCTCTCCCACTCCAGTATAAATACCCCTTTTACCCACGATTGTAAGAGAGCTTCCAGAGAGAATTTTGAGAGAGAATTTTGAGAGAGAAACCCTAAAGAAAAACAAGATTGATTCACCCACAATCTATACATTAGAGTCTCTTCAAATTCCTCAACTCTCTTCCTCTCCATTGTCAAATCCTTGAGAGGCATTATACCAAACCTGATTCTCACCATTATCATTACTGTGAGAGAGCTGTTTGGATTTCTGAGAAGCAGTTAGGAAGGAACCAATCTTCATTGGTTGATGCTACGGTCTAGTAGCGGAATCCGGGAAGCTAGAAAAGAAAAAGGTTCGGCGCAACCTCGTTGGAGCAAGAAGCTTGGAGGGCTTAGGTGCACTGGGTAGATTAGGCTTGGAGGGTCTATTGATGTCCATGTATCCCAACTGTATTTTCTAGTGGATTGTTTACCGCTTGGAGGGCGGCGGAGAGGTTTTACGCCGAGGGCTTTGGTTTCCTCTTTGATAACACATCGCGTGTTGTCTTTGTGTTTGCATCTTCCTTCCTCTCTATCTTTGCCTTTTTATTATCTGCTGTGGATTGTGTTTTGTTTTGGCTTAGATAGTTTTTAACCAATTCCATATTATAGCTTATGTTAAGTTTCCGCACACTTGTTGTTTGACATATTGCTTGATTTGGTTAAGTTGTAATTTGGGGGTCTAAACGTTCAAGGGTGTTTATACACGTTTTTGAACTTTCAATTGGTATCAGAGCGGGTACACTGCTATTGGTTTCATTACCATTGTGTGATCCTTGACTCCCTTTTGAGATGGATCGGTCTCAATCCCTAAATGCACCTCCATATTTTGATGGTAGTAATTATACTTTTTGAAAGGTTTGCATGAGAGCTTTTCTGTGTTCTATTGATGAATCCGTTTGGGATGCTGTTGAGATTGGTTGGACCAGACCTGAGGCAGCCAAATCCACTTGGGATAAGGCAGCACTTGCTGCATCTAATGCTAACAGTAAAACACTCAATGCTATTTTCTGTGGTGTGTCTCTAGATGAATTTCACAGGATTTCTCATATTACCATTGCCAAAGAAGCATGGGAGATTTTGGAAACCACCTATGAAGGCATGAAGAAAGTGAAAGACACCAAGTTGCAAATGCTGACCACTCGGTTTAAGGAGCTCAAAATGAGTGAGGATGAGTCTTTTGACTCTTTCTATGGGAAGCTAAATGAGGTGGTTGTCAGTAAGTTCAACTTGGGGGAGAAAACGGAGGATTCAAAAATCGTAAGAAAGATCCTTCGATCATTGCCGGAAATTTTTCGTGCTAAAGTGACAGCGATTGAAGAGAGCAAGGACCTTGATGACATCAAAGTACAAGAGCTGGTTGGTTCTCTGCAGACTTATGAGATGTCGCTGCCCAATCAACGGAAGAGTAAATCTCTTGCTCTAAAGACCATTAATGAGAAGGTGGAAGATCAAGACTCATCGGGAGAAGATGTGGTTGACAAAGATGTTGCATACCTTGTCAAAAATTTCAGAAAGTTCTTGAAATTCAAAAATAATGGCAAATTTGATGATAAAAGAAAATTCCAAAGTTCTGGAAGGGAGAAAAGGGAATTCAAAAAGAAAGATGGAAAAGAATCCCAACCTACACAAGGTGTCACTTGCTTTGAATGTAACGGGCATGAACACTTTAAGAAAGAATGTCCGAATTATTTGAAATCGAAAGGTAAAGTGTATGCCACGACATTGAGTGACTCGGATTCGTCTGACTCAGAATCTGAAGAGAGCTGTGATGGAGAGGGAAACTATTCAGCTTTTATGACCATTGCTCATGTTGATTCTTCAGATGAGTTGAATCTGCTTGTACGAGACCTTGGAGAACATAGTGATGATGAATCACTAGGAATTGTTGAAGAATCAGATGCTGAAGAAGATGAAAGCACAGCAAATCTTCAAGAGAATTATAACTCACTCTTGGAGAAGTCGGGTGAGTACACAAGGGTGGCCAAGGCTGCTGTGAGAAAAATGAAGAAGGCAGAGGAGGACTACAAAAGTCTCCTAATCCGATATAGGGAGGGCAAATGTGAGATAGAAACACTGAATGGTGAGTTGTCCGAAACTTACACAAAAGTGAGATTTCTTAAGCATGAGGTTGTGCAAGCAAATGCTAAAATAGAGAGGGTCACCACCAAGAAGCTAGATGATGTTATCTCATCTCAAAAGAGCTTTTCAGACAAATCTGGATTGGGATATACCGGAGGAAGTAGTTCATCTGAAAATGTCACTAAAGAAGTGAAGTTTGTAAAGGCCAAAGATCCAGTTGTAGCTGACCTTACTGATGAGAAGCTCAAGATGGAGGAGAAGAAGAATGTAGTGAACCAACGGATGTTGAATCCCCGTAATCAATCTGTGGGCAGGTCTGAATCTCGTGCCAAGTCACGCCCACGACCACAAAGAGGTCCTAGAGCAACTTATGTATGTCATTATTGCGGACTTCAAGGGCATACTCGACCAAATTGCCAAAAGCTGAGAGCAAAGAATAGTGCAACTCCTCAAAGGTCAGGAGGACCTAGAAATGATAGAAGAAATTGGGCAGGTGATCAATCTAGAGATCAGAATGGTGATCCCGGAATGATGAACGTGATGAAGATGATTGGTGCATTCACCAACTGCTTGGAAAGCTTCTCACGAAGGTTTGAAAGCCCTAACTCCCGTACCCAATCCTATAAGGAAATCACCCCAAACGCAAGTGACGTGTGGGTGAAAAAGGGTACTCATGCATAAGCATTACAACATGTCCATGCATTAATACTTCCTATGCTTTGTGACGATGCTTGTTTGTTTGCTTGCTGTTTTTGCTGTTGGTTGTTTGCTTGTCTACTTGTGCATATTTTTAATTTTTTTTTATCAATCTTTTTGTTTCTAGTGTCAAAAATCCAAAAATCACATAAAAATTAGAAAATCAAAAAGCTTGATTGACTTTGTTGAGCTTTTGTCTCAAAACTTGTTTTGCCTTGTACCTTTATGCTAATGGCTTTGTGCATTTTCGAGCATTGCTTGTTTCTTTGCACTCATATCTCTGTGGGAGAAATCTTGAAATCTATGTGATTGTTGTAAATAGATCTTCAAACTTGTCATGAATGATTAGTGAATGGTTTTGTTGATCTTGAGACATGCATAGACTTGTGTCTATATATCTTCCCACTCTTTATTTTTGTTTTGCTAAAAAGAGCTCACCAAATGTAAATCTCCAAATGAAAAGAGATATTGAGCTGCAAAAGCCTGTCGCACATTCTAGTATTCGACTAGGAAAAAGGGTAAGCGACTTTATATTAAAGAAAATGTTTATTCAAAAAGCCAAAGGCTTGTCCATTAAAGTGAAATGTCAAATATCACTCTCACAATGAGAGGTGATTGCCTCAAAAGATCAAAAAGATCAAATGTTATGATTAAAAGTGGAGTCAAATGTAAAGCTCCAAGTTATGTTATCAAGTTTTGTGGGAGGTCATATATACATATTTCTATAATTGAGATAGGTCACATGATCTAGTGCTAATTGTGTATGTCTTGGTTGAATTGATCATTGAAACTTCACATTAGACTAAGGACTATCTCATTGTTGATATCCACACACAACACACAAGTTTATGTTCAATAAATGTCATATTCATTTGTGTGATTGTACTTGATGAAATGTGTTTTCACATGCTCAATCTTTGTTAATTCAAGCACAAAAAGATTTTTGAGTGTTTTAGGTGTTTTTGGAAAGTATTTTGTTTGAGAAATCTGAAAATTTCAAAAATCCAGTTTTGCCCTGTTTTGGCGGCTCAGTCTCGGGTATGTCAAGTCGCGAGCTTCAGTCGCATCTTCGCGGGTCATTTTTGGCGACTTGTTCGTGAGTGGAAGGTCCAGTCGCGAGGTTTACTCAAAGATTTTCACGGCTCAGCTCGCGACTCACTCGCGGGTATACCTTCTAGTCGTGAAAAACACTTAGAAAAATTTTTCAAATTTTTGTCCTTGAGTGTTTTGGCGGCTTGAACTGGCGACTTTGTGGCGACTCAATCAAGTCGCGAAAAACGCGTGTTTGGCAGAAATAGGAGCAGTTTTTAAATCTTTTTCAGTTTTCCCTCGAACATTTGTGACTGTTCATCTTCTCTCTAAACTATCTCCTTCCCAAACACTCCGTGAATCCATTTTCAAATCTCATTGGTGCTTCATTTCTTGTCCAAATCATCAAGAAAATGTATGGGTTTTGCTTTCTCAATCTCATTTTCCCTATTTCATGGACATTTCTATTACCGTTTGGATTGATATTGTGTTCGAAACATTTCTCTCTTTGTGTGATGGGTATGGCTTGTTATGTTTGCTATTGTTCTCATCTGTTTTCATGTTGAGTGGTCACAATGTGCTTCTTCATTGTTCTGATATTTGCCTGTTGTTGAGACTGAAAACCTTTTATTAAATGGGTTTGGTACTTATTTGACTTGCTCATTTCACTTGCTTGAGTGTTGATGTTGGATTTCGGTATTGGGCTACTGATTTTTTATGATAACATAATGTGTCTCTCTCAACAATGTGCTCTAGTTTGGATGCTTTGTGACTTCATTTTGAAATATTTTCCCATGTTCATATCTCTTGTGGAATGTTGTATGATATCTATTCTTAATGTTTGAATGCTGTATCTGTTTGCATATCATGGTCATGGTAACCTGTCTCATTGACAGTTTTGTTAGTTGTTTTGTCTCTCTATGCCTTTGTGCACTATCACCATTTTGCTGCACCTGTCATTTTGTGCTCCTTTGTATTGTTGGAAGTTTGGTTGGGTCTGCACTATTTTCAGTTTGTATTTATGTATTGAAATTTTTTTATTAGCACTGAATCATGTTGACATTTATCTTGTGTGGTACTGGTGTTGGTTCTTTGCTGTGGGCTTGTTCTCTTGCAGATGTCTCGTCGATCTTCCAGGGGTAAAGACATTGTTGCTGACGATCCAGCAACACCAGTTGCTAAAAGGACTCGGCTATCATCACAGGCATCTCAAGACCCCAATGAGGATAGGTTCAGAACTCCGCTTACTTCACACGTCTACTCAAACATTTTTGACAAGTCAACTACTATAGTGGAACGGGTGGTGGAGTTTAACACCTTAGGGACCACTTTTATCCCTCGAATCTTTGAGAAACGAGATTGGGCAAACTTGTTCGGGAACTTTGATGATCCAATGGATGAGCTGGTCAAAGAATGCTTCTCCAATGCAACTGATCTTGGAGTTCAACTCATTTTCTGGGTCAAAGGAATAGAGTTTGGCATTTCCCCAGACTCCATCACAGATCTTCTCGGCATCACCAGACCTTAGAATGTGGATCTAACTCCTTACGATGAACGAACTCCAGAGGTTGAAGAAATTCTACAAATCCTAGGATCCGATCATGAGGTATCCAGTGCAGGAACATCCATCAGCACCGCAAAGTTTGCACCAGAGCTGACCACACTGAAGTTGATCATGTTCACCAATCTCTACCCACTATCTAACACTACATTCATCAATCTTGGGAGAGCTCTATTCCTTTGTGATCTTATTACAGGAGCCCCCATTGATATATGTGCTCACATCTACTACACCTTGAGGAAGACCGCGGTTCGAACTGCAGCTCGAGGAATTATTCCATTTTGCAGTCTCATCATGAAACTCATTCTTCGTGAAGGCATTATTCCTCCTGCAGATGGAAAAATGTTGACCTGTCAGCGTCCTATTTCCATGTTCACTCTTCAAGCTAGCAGAAGTCACTCCTCTAAAACACCAAGGAGTGCTCACATCTCTCCGGTTACTCCATCTGCCCCTGAATCAGAGACACCTGCACATACCACATCTACTTCGCGTGCTGTTCCTGAAGCTTCACAGGCTAGTATTCCGCAAGCACAGACTGCTCCTCATACTGATAGAGTCGGCAGTGTACTTGAGCATATTCAGAAACGCATTGATGAGATTGTGGCACTTCTCTACTCCACAAACAACGATGTCCAAATGCGTCTTGAGACTATGGAGAATCAGCTAGATGCTATTCAACAAAAGTTGGACGAGAGCCTTTAGCTATTCGTGCCAAAAAGGGGGAGAGCATTCAGTAAGGGGGAGAAAGTTCAAAGGGAAGTGTGCATAGTGATAGGGGGAGTACACACATACTTTTGTCATACTTTTGTTTTAAGTCTTATCCTCTAAACTTATAGGTTTAGGTCTATGTTTGTTGGTCTTTTAGTGTTTTTATGGGTTTGATACACTGTGTTTTTGGTGTATAGTTGTTTCTAACTCTTAACCTATACTCTTGGTTTAAACTTTAATATATTTTGATGATGTTATTCAGGATGTTTTGTGTTTGTACCCATGTGCTTTTGTAAGCTTTTAGGGTTAATGTTTTATGCATAGTTTGTAGGCTTTATGGTATGTACCTTGCTTAATGCAGCCTTTATGCTATGTTGAAATCAGTACTTTAATCTAAATGTCTTGCATTTTGATTTATGTACTGTCACTCTTGTGCCCTTGTAGGATTGTTCCTAGATGCATATACTTTGTGTATTATGCATTGGTTGAGTGTTGAGCATACAAGTATCTTGCCTTGTGCTTGTTAACTTGTATGTCCTTGTGTTCATTCCAAGTGTGAATGAGCACTGTGATCACTACCTTGTGGTGTTCACTTGGTTGATCAAGCCATGGTTTGTTTCTTAACTTCATCTTTGCTTGATCACATATTGCCTGTTTCATATGCATTTCACGATTTTCTGCTTAACAATGATCATGGTGTATTGTTGTGTTTCAGGAGTCTTATGTTCATATGATTCAAGTGCTTCACAGCTTCTAGAGTTAGATGTGAGTGAGTTTTGCTCAACTGTTCCCAACTCACATGTTAAGTTTAGAGTCTGTTTTAGGGTTTTGTCACGGAATAGCCAAAGGGGGAGATTGTAAGGTTGAATTTATTCAACTATCTAATTGGCTTTATTCCGTGCCAAATTTGCTTGTAATTCAGCATTTAGTAACCCTGTATTTAGGTGGGTTTGATGTAAGGGTAGTGAGTGAGATAGAGTGAAGATTGCTCAAGAGTGTGCAAGAAAACAGAGACTCGCGGGTGACTCGCGGCTGCAAGCCGTCAGACGCAGCACACGTGCCAAGCATGCTGGAAGGTGAACAGTCATGCAAGCTGGAGCACTACAGGACAAAACAGGACAATTGGCCATACGGTTATCTCGCGACTGGATCTCGCGACTTAGTCAAGCCGCGAGGTCAAGCTGCGAGCCACCCCTGTTTTGTAAAACCTGACGTTTCACATTCCTCTCCCACTCCAGTATAAATACCCCTTTTACCCACGATTGTAAGAGAGCTTCCAGAGAGAATTTTGAGAGAGAAACCCTAAAGAAAAACAAGATTGATTCACCCACAATCTATACATTAGAGTCTCTTCAAATTCCTCAACTCTTTTCCTCTCCATTGTCAAATCCTTGAGAGGCATTATACCAAACCTGATTCTCACCATTATCATTACTGTGAGAGAGCTGTTTGGATTTCTGGAAAGCAGTTAGGAAGGAACCAATCTTCATTGGTTGATGCTACGGTCTAGTAGCGGAATCCGGGAAGCTAGAAAAGAAAAAGGTTCGGCGCAACCTCGTTGGAGCAAGAAGCTTGGAGGGCTTAGGTGCACTGGGTAGATTAGGCTTAGAGGGTCTATTGCTGTCCATGTATCCCAACTGTATTTTCTAGTGGATTGTTTACCGCTTGGAGGGCAGTGGAGAGGTTTTACTCCGAGGGCTTCGGTTTCCTCTTCGATAACACATCGTGTGTTGTCTTTGTGTTTGCATCTTCCTTCCTCTTTATCTTTGCCTTTTTATTATCTGCTGTGGATTGTGTTTTGTTTTGGCTTAGATAGTTTTTAACCAATTCCATATTATAGCTTATGTTAAGTTTCCGCACACTTGTTGTTTGACATATTGCTTGATTTGGTTAAGTTGTAATTTGGGGGTCTAAACATTCAAGGGTGTTTATACACGTTTTTGAACTTTCATTTATTATTTTTCTTTAACGTGTAATTATCCTATCAAGTGTTACAATAGTTTAGTTTAAGTAAAACTCTATTAAATATATGTTTCAAGAGCTTGAATTCTACTTCAACTAAAATTCTATAACAAAAATTCTATAAGGACTCACGTTTACAATTTTTCACACCCATAATTACACGGCTTCTACAAAGAGTAATTTAGATCACATAAACAAATTGAAACACGCCTTTCCCCCCTTGGTTCCTTATTTAATCCGAATTCATTATTCACCACCACACGCTGAAATTTTTAGAACTTAAATCGAAACAGAAAAATCTAAAACCCACAAACCCAAATCCTTAAACAAAGTTTGTTAGAGAAAATTTCTCAAAAACCAAATGGCTCTCGCTGTTACTTCTTCTTCATATACTGTAATTTCTAAAGGTAGTTTCTTTTCATAGTTTGAATGGAATTGTTGTTTTTTTTAAGGATGTTTGGTTGTTCTAATGATGATTGTTTGGCTTTTTAGATAAACTCAATAAATTTATTTATAGTCTTTTATATTGTCGGTGCATTTATTCTTTATTTAGTATGTTTTCACGTTTTAATAGTTGATGAATTTTCTATGTTTGTGTTTTGCAATTCGTATTGTTCTGCAATGTATTGTTATGTGGTAATCAACATGGTTGTATGTTTGACTTCTAGCCAAATACAATAACACACTCCCACCGTCCACTACTTCTTTTCTTAGTCTCTTCATATGCCACATGTCCTCTTCCTCTTTGCTCACATTGGTAAGGTATTGCATTGATTTGGTTCTTGGAGTGCCTTCAAAACTTGGGTTTTGGATTTATTTTTTCAAAAAGGTATGTAAGTTTTTTATCTGGTTTAATGTTAACAGAATTAAAGAACTCACAATCTAGAAAAAAATAAAAATAAATAGAAAAGTGATTGTATTAGGTTTATGTGGAACCAATAATATGAAAGAAAAAGAATTTTCTAAACCTTTATTTTGAATAAAATTACTTATTTTCATTCAATTTCAATCGTTTTCAAGACATAAACCTTTAAGCAAAATAAATATTTTTAATTTTTGCTCCAAAAAAATAATAACTATTTTTAATTTTTATTTACTTACCCCGTGCATCGCACGGATTAGCGACTAATTATTAATGAAAGCCCGAACCACCACCTATGACTATAAATCCCCGCTCTCTTCCAAGTGTTTTTGCATACTAACTTATTCTCTCCTTTCTTAACCTTACTTCTCTATTTTCTTCAATATCTTCACTTCATTGACAATGGCGGACGAGGTGATTCTGCTAGACTTCTGGCTCAGTATGTATGGGATGAGGGTCAAGATTGCACTGGCCGAGAAGGGTATCGAGTATGATTACAAGCAAGAGGACTTGAGTAACAAGAGCCCTCTGCTTTTAGAGGCGAACCCCATTCTCAAGAAGATCCCAACTCTCATCCATAATGGGAAACCTGTGTGTGAGTCTCTCATCATTGTTCAGTACATAGATGAGGTCTGGAACGATAAGTCTCCATTGCTTCCCTCTGATAAGTACCAGAGAGCTCATGCCAGGTTCTGGGCTGATTTTGTTGATAAGAAGGTACCTTTAATGCCATTTATTTTGTCTTTTACATTATTTTAATTTCTTTTCATTCTGGGTTAACGGGTTTTAATTTCAAGGCAATGACATTTGAAAGATTAAATTTGAAATGAGTATATTTTCTATAAATTTCATACTTTTTTTCTTGTCACTTTCTACAGTTGGTTCCATGCCTATGAGGTATTTGGCAATATCAACATAGAGGCAGAGTGCCCCAAGATTATTGCATGGGCTAAGAGGTGCCTCCAAAAGGAGACTGTGGCAAAGTCTCTTGCTGACCAGAAGAAAGTTTATGAGGCTGTTGTGCAATTGAGGAAAATACGTGGCTACGAGTAGAGAAATGGTCTAGCCCGAATTATGGTTTTCAGTGGCTGTGTAATAAAGTTCATTCATATTGTAATACTCAAGTTTCAAGTTTGTTTAGCAAAAAAAAAAAAGTTTCAAGTTTGTTTACTTTCAAAAAATAGTTTAGGTTTGTTTCATTTGGGTCCGTTGAACTTGTAAGACACTTTGATATGTGTTTTCTGAGCTTTAAATCAAATGGGCATGTATTGTATTATGAATAAGAAAGACACCTTGTTGTGTCTTCTAAATTTTAGATCATGTTGTGCCTTAATTATATTTGGATTAAACAAAATTTTGGTAAATATGTATGTATGTGGGGACATATTAACCATCGTATTTATAGATATAATAAACTCATTTTATAGTGAATCAAATGATATCCTGCACAATGCACGAACTACTTTACAATATCATTTGAAATAATTTTTATGTATATTAAGACCTCAAATATGGAGACCTCAATCATAAATACCCAATTCATTATCTCAATGAAATTAAGGAAATCATCTATAATTATCAACATAAAGTGAACGTGAGTTCTAACAAAAAATTTCTATGAAAAATAGCTAACTTCATAAATAATCAATTAATTAAAAAATTTTTTTTTTTCTAAAACAAAAGAACATTCATTACTTTCCCAAACCAAAATCTCAAATACCCAAAGACTTAAAGCGAACCGTAACCTTCACAAAATCCACAGTATCTGACTTCAACATCAAAATTGTAAATTACTGTCACTGAATAGAAAACACAAGCCCTTTTTCTTGGTCATAGCCTATTCATATGGGTTAGGATCAACGATACTGCAGTGTTGATGTTATGTAGGTGTCACTGAAAGTTGAAGGTAAATGACATCATTTTTGGTGTAAGTGTATTTGAGATGGAATGGAATGAAGTACTATGAGCATATGCATATAACTGATTAGAAGTGAGAAGGGTGAATGGAAATGCAAAGTGTTTTTTATATGTGTGAGAGATGAAAAATCTTGAAACATTAAACCAAATGAAACAAATAGTAGTCTTAAAACATTGAATAAAAAATGTAAGAAAAGTAGTCTTAAAACATTGAATCAAAGGAAATAAAGAGTTTCTACTTTTAAATTTTTTCTTATCTCTAATGTGGCGTAATGGTATTTCAATTCTTTTCATAGTGCGCCACATAATAGAACCTCAAGCTCTCTTGCATGAGGTCTTTGCTTATTTATATATATATTGATGATTTATTGATAATTTTTTGTATTCTTGATTAAATTTTCTACCTGCTTGCTTGAGTTTGACTTTGAGCTAGTCTTTGAATCACTTTCATAACATATATAGGGTTATATTGAACGTATAAATTAGAAGTTGAATTATGGGCAGTAAGGGATGGTTATCATCTCTGCATCTTACTCCAAATCCAATCTGCTGAAAACTTGAAATAGAAATTGATACCAAATCTGTCGTTGGCTTGCTCACCAATAATGATTACTCAAATGTTGAACCAAACCTCCCAGTGGACAATTAAAAATTGTTTTAGAGAAGCCAACTCTTGTGCTGACTCTTTTGCAAAGAGCCAAAGATGGATGCCCACCTACAACAAGACTTCCTTATATTAGATACCCCATTAGGGGAGTTTACTTTTGATATATGACCTTATAGGTCTGGGATGTAAAAGAATTTGCACCGAAACAAGCTCTATGGCGGGGTAGTTATTTTGTTTATATAATATCCCTATTCCCTATTACCGAATTAAAGAAGGCAAATTCTCCTATTTAGCTACCTCAAAAGCCCGATTGGATGATACTAACCCCTTTTTGATATCGGTTATAGTCATACTACATAGACTAATGTGCTTTTTTTTATTTTTAATAACCAGAAAACTTCATTAAAACAAACTGAGGTGGCTACAAAATGCAATTAGCCTTGCAAGCATCAGGATAACTTTAGGGGCTTTATGCTTGTTGGAGCAAATGTATTATACCAAGAGAGAAGAGAGAACAATACTAATTTTCTAGAAAAGAGAACAATATAAAGAACATTCACATCAACTTGCGCAAATATTTTTATCTATTTTAATATAAGAGCTTAACTTTTTTTTTTTTTTTTTTTTCACATACATTTTAAAACAGCTCATATCAGAATATTCGTTTTACACTACGTTTTATTAAAATATCAATTTTTCTTAATTTTTTTAATTGTTTCTCCTTCATTCACAACAACCATCATCCATTCTATTTCTCCATAAATAAGAATTTAAAGCATAAAATACTTATATCCTAAAATTAGATTAATTTCAGCAACCTCTCAAACACTTCCTCAACTACTTTATTCTCAATTCAAATATGGAGACCTCAATCATAAACACCCAATTCATTATCTCAATGAAATTAAGGAAATCATCTATAATTATCAACATAAAGAGAATGTGATTAAACAAAGAGAAATTGGCTAAAAACACAACCATTTATCAAAATTTAATTATCTTTAGTTGGCTCTGTATCCTTTTTTTTTTTTTTTTAAAAGCAGAAAATACTTTGAAATCATCATCGATTTTTATTTTTATCACTATGGCTCATATTGCACAAAATAGCGATAAAAACTACAAAGAAGCCTACAAATAATGAGTTCTAACAATTTTTTTTTTCTTTTAAATAGCTAACTATATAAATAATCAATTAAAATATTTCTTTTTCTTTTTCTTTAGTTGTAAAACAAAAAAACATTTATGACTTTCCCAAACCAAAATCCCAAATACCCAAAGACTTAAAGCAAATCATAACCTTCACAAAATCCACAACGTTGGGTTTCAACATCAAAATTGTAAGTTACTGTCACTGAATAAAAAATGCAAGCCCCATTTCTTGGTCATAGCCTACTCATGCGGGTTATGTTATGTAGGTGTTGTTGAAGGTTGAAGGTAAATGACATCATTTTTTGTCTAAGTGTATTTGAGATGGAATGGAATAAAGGGCTATGAGCATGTATATATAATAGATTAGAAGTGAAAAGGGTGAATGGAAATGCAAATAGTTTTTTGTGTGTGTGAGAGAGATGAAAAAGTCTGGAAACATTAAACCAAATGAAACAAATAGTAATATTAAAATATTGAATAAAAAATGTAATAAAAAATAGTCTTAAAATATTGAATCAAAGGAAATAAAGAGTCTCTACTTTTAAATTTGTTCTTATCTCTAATGTGACTTAATGGTATTTCAATTCTTTTCATAGAGTGTGCCATATGGTATAACCTCAAGCTCTCTCGCATGAGATCTCTGCTTTTATATAGATATTGATGATCGATTGATAATTTTTTGTATTCTTGATTAAATTTTCTACCTACTTGCTTGGGTTTGACTTTGAGCTAGTCTTTGAATCACTTTCATAACATATATAGGATTATATTGAACGTATAAATTAGAAGTTGAATTATGGGCAGTAAGGGATGGTTTTCGTCTCTGCATGCATCCTACTCAAAATCCAATCTGTTGAAAACTTGAAATAGAAATAGATACCAAATTTGTTGTTAGCTTGCTCGCCAATAATGATTCCTCAAATGTTGAACCAAATCTCCCAATGGACAATTAACACTACAAAAATGGGGTCTATAGCCGTGTTTCAAAAACGTGGCTATAGACCCCAAAAACATAGCTATAGGATATAGTCGTGTTTCCTATAGCCGCATTTACAAACCAAGCCTATACTACGCAGCAATAGCCCCCTGCGTTTATAGCCGCATTTTTATAACCACTGCAAAAGGTCAAACCTATAGCCACGTTTTTAAAAAACGCTGCTATAAACCCACTCTAAACTGCATTTATAATTGCGGTTATAGGTTGCCGACCTATAGCTGCATTTTTAAAAAAAAAAAAAAAAGGCTATAGGGTTAGACCTAGCTGCGTTTAAAACGTGGCTATAGTTTTTTATTAAAACAAAAAAAAATATATATAAAATATAAAAAAATAAAAAAATTTCTAGGTTTTTTTTTCCCAAAAAATTCAAAATTCAAACCAAAACAATTAAAAATTAAACACAAACCTAGAAAATTCAAAATCAAACACAATATACACACAATACAAAAACACCCAGAAAATTCAAAATTAAACACAACATACAGACAATACAAACACAACGTGCTCCAAAATATAAGAATACAAATCCATGAATCTCCTCTCATTCAACAAAACCAACCCAAATTTAACACTAAATCCATTCAAGGAACACAAAAGCACAAGCTTAGAAACTCAAAAGAACAAAATCAAGAACACAAACCCATTTAAACATAAGCACAATATCAGCAACACAACAGCACAAATTCAAGCACAGATCCAAAAAATTCAAAATCAAATAATTCCACCAATGTAAAACCCATACATATAAACACAAATATTACTCCCAATGCTCATAAATCACATGGGTTTTATTATTAAAGCTTAGATAAAAAATAACCTCTAGCAAAAGTATAATACCCATAAAAATATTAGAAATTTTTCACCTCAAATAGTAGAGATGAGTGAGCCTTAGCTTTTCCTATGAAATTTTCTGGTGATACTTACCAGAAAAATGAAGAATATGGTGGTGTGGAGTGTACCGGTGGGACAATGAGGGAGAGGATGAGTGTGTGCGTTGTGTTGAGAGAAAAAGAAAAGAAAAGATGAACAAAGACTGTGTGGCCAGCCAAACAGAGAAAAGAGATATTTTGAATTGAGTGGTAGCGAGCAAATAGGGTAGGTGGGGGGGGGGGGGTCAGGTAATCCTTTTTTTTTTTTTTTTTACCTATAGCTGCGTTTTTAAAAACGCGGCTATAGGTCCTCCTTAAAAACCCATCCATCTTTGTGTGTTACCTATAGCCACGTTTTAAAAACATGGCTATAGGTCCTCCCTTAAAAAAAATTTTATTTCATTCGGCTATATATTATATTTAAAATATATGTATAATTTAGCTGGACCTATAGTCGAGTTTTTAAACGCGACTATAGGCCCTATCACAAAAACGCAGCTAAAGACACTTACAAACGCGGCTAAAGACTTCACCTATAGCCACGTTTTAAAAAACGCGGCTATAGGTCATCCTTTAAAAAAAAAATTATTCGGCTGGACCTATAGCTGCCTTTTACAAACGCAGCTATAAGCCCTATCACAAAAGTGCAGCTAAAGACACTTTCAAACACGGCTATAGACATCATGTTGTGAAATTGGGTGAAATAAATCTGTTTACACAAGATTAAAGAAGAGAGAGAGAGAAGATAATATGACACAAGGGATTTACGTGGTTCGGCAATATGCCTACGTCCACGGGAGGCGACAAAATAAATTTTCACTATAATTGTGGAGATTACAACAATGACTTGAAGACACTCTCACACAAACCAAAACCCCAAATACACCCTTGGTTCTCTCACAAATAAGTAGAGAACACCCTATTGTATTTAGACAATTTGCAAGACACAACTTCCTAGCTCTGGTGCACACACACAGAAGAAGTTGCTATCTCCCTAGCTCACGTAGGAACTCTCCTTGTTCTCACACTCAGCCTTGTTGTTCTCAATTGCTCCATCTCTATTTATAGCCAAGCTCCAGCCGAAATGCCAACACATGAGAGTCTTCTATTGGTAAGGAAGTCAACAATAGTGGCTAAGCAAATCTATTAAACATTCAATGCATTAGTGCTTTAAATCTTCATGCAAGCTTCCATACCAAGGAATTGTATATCTTTGACTTTGTTAATCAAGTCATACTTTTCGGCTTGCATGTATTTGGTTTGCTTCCTTGCCTTCTTGACAATTCATGAATGCCATAGAGTCATTCATTTCGGCTAAAAGGTGAAATATGGATGCATCTAAAATGTTCCAGAACATGAGAGAATCGTGCAATACCTCTATCAACATAGAAGTCAAATATTTCGGCTACATGTCAAGTGTTCTAGACCAATGTGAATACAAGACTTTTATCAACCAAGAAGTCTAAGATTTCGGCCATCCATGAATCTTGTTCAAGTCGGTTTTGTTTCCTTGCCATTTTCTTTGACTATTCATACGACATAGCAATTAATGCTTAGCTGAAATATTAATCCACCGTCATTAAAATTCAAGCCATTTTAACACGTCACTTATAGCCGCATTTTTTAAAATGCGGCAAACGCGGCTATAGGTTAAGTCTATAGCTGCGTTTCTTAGAAACGCGGCTATAGCCTGCGTTTTTTATAGTGTAAGAAACGCAGCTATAGCCTGCGTTTTTTATAGTGTAACCATTGTTTTAAAGAAGCCAACTCTCGTGCTGACTCCTTTGCAAAGAAGGATGTCCACCTACAACAAGACGTCCTTATATTAGATACTCCATTAGTGGAGTTAACTTTACTTTTGATATATGACCTTATAGGTCTGGGATGTAAAAGAATTTGCACCGAAACAACCTCTATGGCGGGGTAGTTGTTTTGTTTATATAATATCCCTATTACCAAATTAAAGAAAGCAAATTCTCCTATTTAGCTACCTCAACAGCCCAATTGGATGATACTAACTCCTTTTTGATATCGGTTATACTCATACTACTTCATAGGCTAATGTGTTTTTTTTTTTTTTTTTTTTAATAATAATCAGCAAACTTCATTAAAACAAACTGAGGTGGCAAATGTATTACTTCATAGCCTTGCAAGCATCCAGAATAACTTTAGGGGGTTGAAGCAAATGTATTATACTAAGAGAGAAGAGAGAACAATACTAATTTTCTAGAAAAGAGAGAACAATACAAAGAAAATTCACATCAACTTGTGCAAATATATTTCTATCTATTTTAGTATAAGAACTTACTTTTTTTTTTTACTTACTCACATTTCAAAACACCTCATATTAGAATATTTGTTTTACACTATATTTCATTAAAATATCAATTTTTCTTGATTTTTTTAATTGTTTCTCTTTCTTTATGCACAACAACCACCATCCATTCTATTCCTTCATGGGATATGTAAAGAAAGAATAAAAAAATTAAATGCAAAATGAATATTGTCAATGTAAATTTACACAGTTACTATAACAGCCATATATTTTTACATAATTTTGTATGACATGGTGTTGGTGAATTTTGGACTTAGTTGGTTAAAATGTGTTACATTTTTTGTTATATAAATACTTATGCGAGTGCTTTTAAAGCAATCAATTAAAATAAATAAAAAATTCTAAATACATTAGTTTTTCTACATAATACTTACAAATTGATATCACAATCAAAGTGATTAGTAGACTTTAATTACCTCACAAATAAATATTTGAATTATTTTTTCGAGATTGATAATAAAACAGTTTGTATTGTTTTTTGTAATTGATAACACATTATTATGTAGTAAGATGTTGTAAATTTATAGTTCCTCTTTAGGCCAAGATATAAGAAAACAGCTGATTATTAGGGGGAAAAAAAGAGTCAAAAGAGTCAAAGACGCAACACCCACTCAGTCAGTAATACTATAGACTATAGTGAAAAATAATATGACCAAAGCAATGACATCAACCAGAATCCAGATTGGGGAATCAAACCTATCATTCATAAGACAGTGAGGGGAGTACTGAATAATAACCCCAATGCGTGCCCAATACACTTCATACTATAACATTATTTTTTTTATGTTAATAGTATGTGATATTATTTTTTATGTCTCTGAGACTTTATCTCAAACGGAATCCTCTGCCATGTGTTGGTGTGTGTTAGTTTAACTTGTCAAGCTTTTCGTCATCTAATAATGGGCTTGGTTTTGAATTCTTCCTATAATAGGGGTGTATCGGCATGATGGTAAAGAAACAATCATCACGAAAGAGACACCAATAAATTTTAAATCCTATTGTATCAAAAAAAAAAAAAAAAAAAAAAAAAAAAAACATATATGAGCCTTTTCTCCACCCTTTTCATACATGCTATGAGAGAGGTCATATAAATTTTCATCTCATAGGATTTTTTATTTATTTTTTCTTAAGATTTAGAGAAATATTCTTCTAACCCCAGCAAATATGATTTAAAATTCATTCCTGTCGTTGTTCATCAATTTATTTAATCCGTGGAAAGTGGTAATACAATGTATGTGGAAAATACAGGTTTATGATGTTTCAAAGAAGTTTAGGGACCACAAAAGGTGAAGAGCTAGAGGCAGGAAAGAAGGAATTCTTTGAAACCTTCAAGATATTGGAGGGGGAGCTTGGTGACAAGCCTTACTTTGGGGGTGAAACATTTGGGTTTGTGGACCTTTCTCTTGTCACTTTCTACAGCTGGTTCCATGCCTTCGACATATTTGGCAATATCAACATAGAGGCAGAGTGCCCCAAGATTATTGCATGGGCTAAGAGGTGCCTCCAAAAGGAGACTGTGGCCAAGTCTCTTGCTGACCAGAAGAAAGTTTATGAGGCTGTTGGGCAATTGAGGAAAATACGTGGCTTTGAGTAGAGAAATGGTTTTGCCCAAACCTTGGAGTATTTAGCATATTAGAATGGTTTGAGTGGCTGTGTAATAGCATCCGTTCATTTTGTAATGTTCAAGTTTCAAGTTTGTTTACTTTCAAAAGATAGTTTGGGTTTGTTTCATCTAAGTCTTGAACTTGTAAGACACTTTGATATTTGTCTGCTGAGCTTTAAATAAACAACGGACTTGTATTTTATTCAATGAATAAGAAAGACACCTTGTTGAGTCTTCCATAACAAAATAAAGATTACTCTGCTTTAAGTTTATATGCATAATTCGAGTTTACAATAAATTAGAAAAATAGAAAATACTATTTTTAGAAAGAAATATAATTTCACGATAAAAAGATAGTTTTACTATATATTGTTAAATGTCATATATAGAGAGAGTATTTACTTCTTCTTCTTTTTTTTTTTTTTTTTTGGGGGGGGGGGGGGTAAAAAGGGAAATGCATTCAAACTAGAAATTAACAATAGTTTCAAAGCAATGCCTGTTCAGATACAAACCAGAACAATCGAAATCTAACAAAGACTGCAAGCCCTCGGGGGGGTTGTCATACAAGATAAAACTAGAAGATTGCTAAGATCCCATCCTAACTAGCATATCATCACTCCTATTAGCTTCTCTATAGTAGTGATTAAAGTGAGTCCAGGGAATTTGGGAAGCCAGCTGCCTGTAGTCATCCACAATGGAAGAAATGATTAGATTAGTATTGTTGGGATTGTTTAGGACTTCAATAATTGCTTTGGCATCCATTTCAATAACAACAGTAGTAAAATTCCTTTCAACAAACAATATTAAGCCATCCCTCAAAGCCCATAGCTCAGTTATGAAACTTGAGGTTACATCGATCTGCCTTGAGAACCCCAAAACCCAATTACCCTCTTCATCCCGAATAAGCCCTCCCCCTTCAGCTCTGCCTGTGTTTCCAAGGGAGGACTTGTTGGTGTTAAGTTTCCTCCATCCTTCTATTGGTTTTTCCCACCTGACAGGTTTCGAAATGTGGTGGATTGCCTCTCTGACATTTAAGGCACAATAGATAAATTTTGCTGCTTTATAGTAGATCTCCGAATGGATGTTTGGGGTAAAAGGCTTATTTTGAAAGACCACTAGATTCCGCTTCTGCCATATCGTCCAAATTGCAAAGAGAAACATGATTTTCCAAGGCAGCTGGTGTTGCCCAGATATGATGGTAGATCTGGCATTCTTCGACAACCAACACTTAAGGGGGGTCACAAAAAAGGCCGAGTCCGATACTTGAATTCCCAATGCAGCCCAGACATTTTTGATAAGATCACAATCTCGAAGACTATGAATGAAGTTTTGGGTTCTTTATGACAGAGAGGACAAAGGGAATTAGAAGAGACTCCTTTAGCATTAAGACAAGATTTAACCACTAAACTATTGTGAAGACATTTCCAAATGAAAAAATAAATTTGTGGAATAATTTTAAGCTTACAAATGGAATAATTTTAAGCTTCTAATGTATCATATAGCATATTAGAAAAAGTAAAATAAAATAAGAGATGCAAATTGTCATGAGATACTCTTTTTCTAAAACTTCTATATAAAGTCAATTTAGCATTATGAAAAACTCCAAAGGGTTGATGTACATGTTTTCAAGACTCGTGATCAATAAGGTTAGTTTAAGTCTCTTAATCAAAATACCTTGGGATCAATTAAAAGAAATTCATTCTTAAAATTATGTTTTTGAGATAATCCTTATAATAATTTAATATGTATGAAATGGAGATTATATTTATGAGCAGTGAACACTTCTATTAAAAAAAAAAAAGCATTATAAAATTCACATTAAAAAAACTATGAAAACACTCCCAATAATATGAATTTAAACCACCTTATAACTCCAAGCGAGCCACCTGCTTGCTCCAACACAACAACCCACCACAAAAACAATAATCAACATCACGATATATAATGCTTACACATATTAAAACCAATTAAATAGTATCCATCACATATAAATCAACAATATTCATTCACAATTCAAAAAAATAAAATAAATAAATAAACACTCACAATATGAATTTAAATCACTTTATAAGTCCATGCAAGCCACCCACTTGCTCCAACACAACAACCTACTACAAAAACAATAATCAACATCACGATATATAATGCTTATAAGTATTAAAAACAATTAAATAGTATTCATCACATATAAATCAACAATATTCATTCACAATTCCAAAAAATAAGACACTCCCAATATAAATTTAAACCACCTTATAACACCATACAAGCCATCCACTTGCTCCAATACAACAACTTACCACAAAACCAATCATCAACACCACATTATCACAAATAATGAATATTTAAGCGGCAAAAGAAAAGTCTAATTTATAAAGAGTTTATCAACACACTTACTAGCTATTATAGCATAATGCTCAACATCTCAACCAAAAAAAAAAAAAAAACCTCTTAAAATTGCATACACCCAAAAGCCTGTTTCAACAAATGATAACAAATCTCAAAATTATAATGCTCAGTAGCTTTGTTTGTAAGCTTAAAATTATTCCACAAATGGATCACATCTTCCATTTGTGAAGACATTTCCAAATGAAAAAATTGCCCAGATATGATGGTAGATCCATTTGTTTGCATTTCTGGAATTAAGCTTTTGACGAGTGCAATACTCCTTCCTAAGAACCTGAACCCATAGACTTTCCTTCTTTGGATGAAATCTCCAGTTGAGCTTAGTAAGGAGAGCTGTATTTTTGCCTTTGGTTGTTTGAAAGCCTAAACCACCCTCTTTTTTTTGGTTTGGTAATTTTATTCCATCCAATCCAATGCATTTTTTTTTTTTTTTTTTGGTGGACTCGGTGGTTCCCCAAAGGAAATTCTGACTGATTCTATCAATGCCATTTTGAATTTTACTGGGAAGAGACACACATTGCATAACGTATGCCGGGATAGTCGAAATGGATGCTTGAATCAGAACAGCCCTCCCTGCCATAGAGAGAAAATTTGATTTCCAACCAGCCAACTTCTGTTTCATCCTTTCCAAAAGAAAATTAAATTCATGAGGTGAAGACCTGAGCTACCAGATGGGGATACCCAAGTATTTTCCTAAGAAGTTTATGAAGTGGAAGCCTGGGATTTTGCAAAAAGAGTCCCTTGTATCACTATCTACATTTAGGGAGAAATAAACCTTTGATTTTGCTTCACTGATTGTTTATCCCGATTTGGAGCATAACTTGTCCAACACACTACGAATAGAGGAGCAATTTTCTTTATTAGCTTTGGAAAATAGCACCAAATCATCTGCAAAGGAGAGGTGAGAAAAGGCTAGACCACTCTTAGAAGATTTGACTGGATCCTAAGCATTCTCGGCACACTTGCTTTCAATCAATTGGCCTAGGAAATCAATACACAAAATAAATAGATATGGAGACAGAGGGTCTCCTTGCCTTATTCCCCTCGTAGGAGTAAGGGGGTCCAAAGTTTTACTTGCATCCATATAATTTCATTCTCACTGACTGCATGCTTCTCCACGGTGCACTGCATTCTTTATAATTCCTTATAAACATTATGTTGTAGTATTTTAATACAAGTTTTTTTTACCCATTTTCATAAGCCACCTACAAGAGAGAGTGGTATCCCACTTTTTCCCCATTTCTATAACTTAAGTGTTGATTATTGTCCATAATTATTGCAAAGTTGTGATTTCCAACTAGCTTGTGTTAGCTTTAATTCTGTGCTAAATTTGATTATAATTTCTTCAATCATTTCCTTGTATGTATGTGGGTTTATTTGTAAGGGATGACTATGAGAGATCGGTGAAGAATCAAGCTTCAAAAGATGAATCGATGCAATTCGCAACTAGAAGCTAAAGAGTCACGCCAAGCTATCAAGTTTGCAAGTGTTTCGTGAGAAGATCCATCTCGCGAAGTACCCGCAAAATATTCTGTTTGGCAAAAAATTAAGTTGCTTTACCAAATTCTTTACCCACACTATAAATACTCTCATTACCCACGAATTGTAAGGTGTGCTTTTCAGAGAGAAAACTCTAGCTAATACACTTGAGAGTTAGAGATTGTTATACCTACAATCATCTACACATTTCCTTGTTGGTTTTCCTCAACTTCTACCTCTCCATCTCTAGATCCTTGAGAGGTTGTTAGTCCAAACACTTACCACACCTATTTTGAGTGTTAAGTGAGATTTTGGTGTTGTTGGAAAGCATTGGAAGGAGTCATTTAGTGGTGGATGCAATCAAGCTGAATTGCGAGATCTAGAAAGCTAGAGAAGTCCGTTGGTAGCAAGAGCTTGAAGGGCTTAAGTACATGGAGTAGACTAGGCTTGGAGGGCCTTTCGTTATTCATATACTTCAACTTTATTTTCTAGTGGATCGATTTCGACTTGAAGGGTCGCGGAGAGGTTTTTTGCCGAGTTCTTCAGTTTCCTCTTCGATAACATGTCTTGGTGTTATCTTGTGTTTACATATCTCTTCCCTACTCTTTAAGCTCTCATTTTATTGTTAATTGTGGATGGATATGGCTTAGAGTAGTATTATCGGTTCATTGTGCATATTTACTCTTGTTCCGCACTTTGTTTAAGTTAGAGTAAAAGCAATCTAGCCATAATTTTTAATTGGGGGTCTGAACAAGTTCTTGTGTTTTAGCATAAATCCGAGCTTTCAATTATATTGTTAATGAGTACGAGTTATAAACCTAGTTTCATTTAGTTTCCATTTTTAAGATTTTGTTTTTTTTCTCTTAGGCATATTAACAGCTCTATTGTGGGATCTCTTTACACTACACAAAAGAAAGTTTCTTCCTAAACTCCTTCCAGAGCCACCTTCTTTCCAACAGCCTTCCACTCTTTTAAAAAAAAAAAAAACTTTCCTATTTTCTGGGTATAGAAGGTATTATATTTTGTGGAGCTTTTACCTTACAAATTTGTATATATTTGTCAAGTATACAACAGGTGGTTATTTTGTTGTACCTTGGGGATGATGTTGATGTGCCAATAACATCTCTCACTGATAATACTATCAAGAAAGATCGAACAAACTTTTCGTTGGAACTAATTTTTTACCATTATTTTCGGCAGAACTTCTCATACTCTGTTTGAAGATGGCTTGATCGTGTGCCAAGTGAGGGCTAGCTAGGTGAAATTATGCAAAATTGCGGTCTATATAGTTTTATGACCAAAAGTTGCACCACTAGATAAATAAACTTTTGGGAACGTTGGAAAATTATTTCCAACTATTTAGTTTATAGTTATAACTCTTTATTCGTGATTACTAACCCCATGCTCTATATACATGTTTTAACTTTCACTCCCATGCTAACTTCATATTTTTCTGTTAAAAATACTAGAAATTCTTTTAAGTCTTCTTCACGATTGCAATGTGTAGAATCCAATAAATTTGGTTGTATTTTTGGGACTAGTTTTTAATAAATCTTTAGCAATTTGGTTGTGGGAGCAAATATTGTCTAAAGAAAGCGATTTCATCATGCCTTCAAGCAGTTAAAATAACTGTTTGCTCTTTAAATTTTCTTGTTTCTTTCATTGTTCTCCAATGCTAAAAATTTGTCATTTCTCCGTTGTTGTAATTATCAAATTATAAATAAAAAAAAAACTTAAATTATTGGTTATGATAATCTCCTCATTGAATATAATGACACAATTTATAAAATAAATAACTTTACTAAAAAAGGTACTGAAATATGGGGAGGTTAAAAAACTTTTGCACAAGGATAATACATGTTTTATACGTTTAATTATAGAAAATTGTGTGATATGTTTTAATACGTGTTTTATACGTTTAATGATAGAAAACTGGTGTAATACCGTATATTATATCATTATATGTAGGTGCGTATTTTTTTACAAGCTAAAAAAAAACTCTTGTTTACCTTGTTAAAAAATTATAATAGATAAATACGGTTTAATGAAGATGTGATCCATTTGTAAGATATATTTTTTTCACTAAAATATCACATGATCTTAATATGAGGGATCTTTTGATGCCGAGATAAGATTTTTGTGCAATTTATTTGATTTTTCGTTACTTTTTATTCATTAATAACTTTCCAAGAAGTAAATTTGAAACAATTTTAATAATTGAGAATTGTAATAAAAGATTTTTAAAATATAGGATTTAATTTAGAATGTCACTCAGAATATTGGAAAAATAAACTAATTTATTCTATATTTACCTTTTTTTTATTCTCATTTAAATTTTCTTCTTGCTGACTGGTTTTGAGCAAGTTTTCAAATCACTTTCATAACAGCATAAATTATAATCCTCAAAGTAAAGAGGGCAAATTCTCCTATTTAGCTACCCCAACAACCCAATTAGGAGATAATAACTACTATATCATTGTAGCATAGTTGTTTATATTGTACGATACACAATACTTATTGTGTATAAAAAGTTAATTATCGTAAGGATGCATCATAAGTACTCAAGATTCATAAGATATATAGGATCATATCGTATTGTATCGTAAAATTGTATATATTGTATGATACATAGATATGTGGGTTTAGAATGAATTTTTTTGTTAAAATTTGTAAAATTATATTGTCAAATTTGTTTTTAACACAAAATTATTGGGCTACTTAATGGAGCCTAATAAAATAATATGTCCAAATTTTTTTTTTCTCTCTCTCTTTTCCCTACAAAATTTGGATTATACACTTGAAACTTCACTTTCATATTTGCATTGTAACTACAATTGTTTTTGAATGACAATAAAATTAATTTTTTATTATTATTGTAATAAGTCAAGAAGAATTTTTTATTTTTTTTAATTATTGTAATAAGCTAGAATGTCAAGAAGAATTATAAAGAAAAATATTAAAATAATAATACAAGAAGAGATGTTGATGATGATAAAGAAAATGTCAATGAAAAAATAAATTTGTTAAATGATGATCATGTTGATAATATTAACTTAAATGGAGTTAATTATGTAAGATGATGGATATGATGAAAGAAATTATTATATTGATTCATATGTCATGTATTAATTATCATTTTGGAAGTTGATCAATTTGAATGTGCATGTTATACATATGCTAATTTGATTTATTTAGTTAGCTTTGTTAAATATTGTTACACAAGTGATAATTAAATTAATTATTAGTTGATTATATTTCGAATTTATAATGAATATATAGATTATATATGTACATCTCTATTTTTTATATATATTTTATTAGGTGTTTGAGTATCTTACGAAACACGATACATAAAAATTAAAAATCAATTCACAATATGATACACATTTTGACAATTATGGGTCATAGTCATACTACTTTATATGTAGACTAATTATGTACTAGAAAAGAGAGAACAATACTAAAAAGCAATAAATATAAATAAAAAAGAAAATTCGAAAGGCATTACAAGTTTTTCTACATAATACTTGCTAGGTTCTAAAGACTTAGGTTTTTATGTATTTAGAACTCTAATGTGTATTGTTGGCGAACCATGATCAAAACAATGTATTTAGAAGTGTTTTAGTCTTGCTCAAAGTTGTGAATTCTATGTAAAGTTGGAATTGAACTAATGCAGAAAAGATTATGCATTTCGGCCTGGCTCGATCGATCGAAGATTAGGCTCGATCGATCAAATCTCAGGCAGAATGTTTTTTTCTGCAGATTTCCAACTCAGCCCTAGTTGTTTAAAACGTTTTAGGGTTTTCTAATTTATCCTAAGTATAAAAGGCAAACCCTAGCCACGTTTTAGTGTTGCTCATATTGCGGTTTGTGTAAATCTCTTGTGAGATCTAGTGGAGCTTTCCTTTACACAAACTTAGGGTTTTCAAGGAGAAGATTTTATCTACACCTTGATGATCAACTCGGTTGTTGCCATTGAAGCTTAAAAAAAAACACAAGTGGGTGTGCTTGTATCTGGTGGTGAATCCAGGAAAGAAGGAGTCCGTGGATTCGAAGCTTGCACGTGGTCGTGTCAGTAAGTTCTACTGGTTGGTAGCAATAAGAAGTCGAGCGTGGGGGCTTGTAAGTCTTATTGTATAAACTTCGATTCTTTCAAGATAGTGGATTCAAGTTTACCTTGAGGATAGCTAGGTCAAATTCTCCCCAGGTTTTTACCGGTTTGGTTTCCTAGGTGATCATATCTTGTGTTATTTATCTTTCTGCTGCTTTTCATGATATGATCTTTGTAATTGTGATAACCTAGATTTGTTAAATTGGACTAAGTAACAACTTGGTTAATTACCTAGGTTAAATCAATTGTGTTTTAAGGGGTCTAAAAATCATCAAGTGGTATCAGAGCGGGTTGCTCTCTTGTTGTTGATCTTTTGATCACTGAGCTAATCCTTGACCCCTATTGTTATGGATTCTTGGAAATTCTTTTTGCTTATTCATCAATTTGCTAATTTTGTGTATTTGTCTCTTGTTGAGTTTGTTAAATCTTTCCTCGGACGTCTTGGTTTTATCATATGTGATAATAATTATTTGTGTTATACTGCCTTAACCGCCTTAAAGGCACGTGATTCTTGTCTTTGGTATTTGGATAGTGGTTGTTCCAGGCATATGACAGGAAACAAAGGATTATTCAAGACCCTCTTTCAAAGAAAGATTGGGACAATCACTTTTGGAGATGGAAGCAAATCTGTCATCAGAGGCATTAGAACTGTGGACATCCCAGGGTTACCGGTCTTTGAAGATGTTTGGTATGTTGATGGACTGAAGACAAATTTACTCAGCATCAGTCAGATTTGCGACAATGGACTGAATGTTCTCTTCACTAAGTATGAATGTGAGATACTTGATGGAGGAGGTGACTGTATGTGTGTTGGTGTAAGGACAGCGGACAACTGTTATGGATTGACACCAAGCATAAGCAACAAGTGTTTTAGTGCAAAGATTGATCAAGTTGATTTGTGGCATCAACGGTTGGGGCATGCAAGTCATAAGTAGTTAGAAAAGATTTTCAAATGTGATGTTGTTGTTGGTTTACCTAAGTTTGAGAAGATAGATAAGTGCATATGTGGACCATGTCAGATAGGTAAACAGATAAAATCTAAACATCCATCTGTGACTAGTGTTCAAACTTCAATACCTCTGGAGTTACTGCACATTGATCTTATGGGTCCTGCTCGAGTTCAGAATTTAGGAGGAAAGAAGTATATTCTAGTGGTTGTGGATGACTTTACCAGATATACTTGGGTTGTGCTTTTGAAAGATAAAGCTGAGGCTCCTGAGAAGATGATACATCTGTGTAAGAAATTGCAGGTTGAAAAAGATACTGTAATAGCCAGGATCAGAAGTGACCATGGAAGAGAAATTAAGAATACCAAGCTGGCTTCCTTCTGCAATGAACAAGGCACACATCAAGAGTTTTCTTCACCCAAGACACCACAACAAAATGGAATAGTTGAATGGAAAAATAGGGCCGTTCAAGAGATGGCACGTGTCATGCTACACAATAAAAAATTGCCAAAATCCTTCTAGGGAGAAGCAGTTAACACTGCTTGCCATACACTCAACCGGGTGTATTTCAGACCTGATTCCAAGAAGACTCCTTATGAACTCTAGAGAGGAAAGAAGCCAGTCGTTAAGTATTTCAGGATATTTGGTAGTGATTGTTACATTCTATGTGATAGAGAGAACCTAGAGAAATTTGATGCAAAGAGTGACAAGGGATATTTTATAGGGTACTCCTCTACTAGTAGAGTATATAAAGTGTATAATCTGAGAACCAAAACTGTCATGGAATCGTCAAATGTTGTGATCAATGATGAAGTATGCCCAGAAGTACATTCAGAAAGTACTACTCCGGTTCAAGATAAACCTATGGAGGTTAATGACTCACTTCCTATTGATTATGTTGGGAAACATAGTGATGAGGAGCTAATGGTGTTAAATGATGCAATTTCTGTGCCATCAAGTCCTGAACCATCAACTCCGGTTCATGAGACTCAACAGGCTCAACATGAGTTTAGTCCTTCATCAGAAAAGAAAGGTACATCTACATCTCTAATTAAAGGTCCTTCCTCTAGAGTAAGGCTTAATCATCCCTTCTCAAATATATTGGGAAGTCTAAATGATAGCATGAAATTAAGGTCAAAAGCCTTAAATGTAATTACACACTCATGCTATCTATCCCAATTTGAACCGAAAAAGGTAGATGAGGCACTTCAAGATGATGATTGGGTAGATTCTATGCATGAAGAACTTCAACAATTTGTTCGGAATGATGTGTGGGAATTAGTTCCTAGACTAAATGGTGTAAATGTAATTGGAACTAAATGGATCTTTAAGAACAAGTCAGATAAACATGGCACTGTTATCAGAAATAAATCAAGACTTGTTGCTCAAGGCTACACACAAGTGGAAGGGATTGAATTTGATGAGACCTTTGCACCAGTAGCAAGATTGGAATCCATTAGGATACTGTTGGCTATAGCTAGTCATCTAAATTTCAAGCTATATCAAATGGATGTCAAAAGTGCTTTCTTGAATAGAATGCTGCAAGAAGAAGTATATGTTGAACAACCTAAAGGCTTTGTTGACCCTCACAGACCGGATGATGTGTATAAATTGAAGAGAGCTTTGTATGGTTTGAAACAAGCTCCACGGGCTTGGTATGATAGATTGACTGCATATCTCACTGAGCATGGCTTCAAAAGGGGATCCGCAAACACTACTCTCTTCATAAGAAAGGATAAGAACAGTTTTGTTGTAACTCAAATTTATGTTGATGATATTGTTTTTGGTGCTACTAATGACTCTCTTGCTCATTCTTTTGCAGATGAAATAAAGGCGATGTTTGAAATGAGCATGGTTGGTGAACTAACTTATTTCTTAGGATTACAGGTGAAGCAAATGGACTCAGGGATCTACATCAACCAAGCAAAATATGCAAGGAATCTAGTCAAGAGATTTGGACTGGACAATGCTGCACATGCTAGAACACCAATGGCTGCCAATGCAAAATTAACAAATGATCCGTCAGGTGAGTCTGGTGATGTTACATTATACAGAAGTATGATTGGATGGCTTTTATATTTGACTGCTAGTCGGCCTGATATTGCGTTTAGTGTTGGTGTTTGTTCTAGATTTCAATCTAATCCTAAAGTTTCACACTTAAATGCTGTCAAAAGAATAATTAAATATGTTGGTGGAACTTGTGATTATGGATTATTTTATAGTAAAGAGCCTAATCTGTTTCTTGCTGGGTTCTTTGATTCCGATTGGGTTGGTAACGCTGATGATAGAAAAAGCACCACTGGTGGGTGTTTTTATGTTAGAGCTAATCTCGTTGCTTGGATGAGTAAAAAACAAAATTTTGTGTCCTTGTCTACTGCCGAGGCAGAATATATTGCTGCTGGAAGTTGTTGCTCACAACTTCTTTGGATGAAAAATGTTTTAACTGATTATGGAATATCCCAAGATACCATGGTTGTTTACTGTGATAACTCTAATGCTATTGACATATCTAAGAACCCTGTTCAACATTCTAAGACTAAACATATAGAGATTAGTTATCACTTCATTAAGGATCTTGTTGAAAGGAAGAATGTGTGTCTTGAGTATATTCCTACTGAATGCCAGAATGCCGACATTTTCACCAAACCTCTTGATAGAAGTAAGTTTGAGACACTTCGTCAAGTAATTGGTGTGTTCTGTGTCCCTGATCTGTCTTGACCTTCTTAGTCCTTGTGCTTCATTGCTCTACCATTTGTGACCATTGTTCTTTGATTTTGTTTTTTTTTTTTTTTTTTTTTTTTTTTTTTTTGTTTTTTAGGATTTGCATTGCATAACATTCATGCATTTCATTCTAGGTGTTTTTTTTTTTAATAAATAAAAAAAATTAAAAAAATTAAAAAAAAAAAAAAGAAAAAAGGAAAGAAAAAGGAAGCAAATTGTGTTTTGTACTATTCTTCTTGGTTTTTGAGAACAAGATTGGTCAATTTATTTCACATAACATGTCATTTGTACCTTGTTTAGCTTTGATGAGCTTACTTTTTGCACTTTACTAGTTGACACTTTGTAGTGCATGTTGTGTGGGAAAGATGTTTATGGTTTTTTATTACACTGTCTTAATCTTGAAGTCACATGTTTTTGACTGTCGGACTTGAACTTTTAGAGAAAGATATAAATAACCATCTCACCACTGTTCACTAGCCAATCATGAACACCTTAGTGCATATCATAAGATTTTGTGCTCGAGAAAGTGTAGCACATGCACAAAAAGAACATAAGGTAAGCCTCGATTTAAATTGCTTAATACTTAAAATTGGTGTGTACTATTAGGCTTGATGCCAAAATCACATAACTTAAAATTGGTATGTATATTATGAGGCATAAATTCAAGAAACTTACATGATTGCAAGTTTATGATTTAGGAGATGTGGGAGTTATATGATGTAACTCCTTAGATCAAACAGCTGACGAAGGGGATGAGCGAAACAGGGACATCTCGTTCTACTTCCAAGTAAATTGGGTAAATGGTGTTACTTTCTTTTAAATTCTATGTGATGAATTTTGTAGACTTTGTGATTGATTGCTATTCACATATCACCTCACATGTATCTCAAGCTTTTGCTAGTTGCACACACTACACAAGTTACTCCTTGTTAAACATTGTACATGTTATTGTGTGTGTTTGTAGTCTGACCAACCAAGTTTTTGCAAATACCTTGAATTTTGTGCAAAATCAATTTGATGCTTGAAATTTTATGGAGAATGCAAGAAATTTTGATTTTGGGAATTTTGGGCTTAAATTCTTGTTTTCGAAAATCACATCATTACATACTCATGCATTTGGTTCTTCAATTTCAATGCTTTGAGTTGTTTTTGAATTTTTTTTCAAAAACTGTGTTTTTCCTCAAATTTAGTGAGCCTCTGCCCATTTCAATCGATCCATTCTATTTTTCAATCGATCGAAATTTTTTTAAATTGTTTTGTTAAAGTCTTTGTCTGTTTCGATCAATCGAAGCTATTTTTCGATCAATCGAAACTCGTAAATCAAGTTTTTTTAAAACTCAGATTGGACTGTTTCAAACTTACTTTTTCAAACTTTCCTCTCTCTCTCTCCGACTTGGCAAGGCTCCACTGAGGATTTTTTGTCATTTTCGACCAAATTTTTTGCAAGGTTTTTGTCTCCTAAGGCCAGTAAGACCTTTATACCCTTCTTTTTGCATTTATTTTCATGTTTTCATGCATAAACTCATGCATTTTAAGGGGATTTTCAGAACTTTTCACTTTTGGGATTTTTGTTCAATCAATCCTCTTTTTTTGAAATTGATCATTGGGTTTTACTTCTATATTGGTATATTCATGATATATGAGGATTTTGGGGCTTTGTGAAAAATTGAAAATTCTAGGGCTTGTAATTAATCCGAATTGGGGATTTTGTTCAAATTTGGTTAAATTGTTGAAATTGGCTTGTTGATTTGATGTAATTGGTCATTATTTTCTGTAATCTATCTTGTATGATGATCAATTAGTCAAATTCTTTCAAATTAATCAAGTGGTTTTTCAAAATTTTGGGGTTTTTGTGTTAAAAACTCTATGCTCAAGCCAATTTTGTGGATTTGAACTTATTTGAACTTAATTGCACTGCATTAGGACATGCATCATGCCATTTAAAGTTTCATGCATCATATAGTTTTGTTCTATATTTTTTATGTGCTAACTTGCAGTCTGCCCTTGGTATTTTTTTGTGTGTTTTTGTTTCTTTGCTTTGTGTTTTGGTCCTTATCCTAGCACCATATCTAGGAAAACTAGAGCCCATAGGACCCCTTCCACTTCCTCTGAGTCTCCCTCTAGGAGTGAGGTGTTTAGAAATGATAGAAGCAAAGAGGCCTTTGAGAATTTGAATCATAAGCGTAAGATTTGGGCTGAGCGTGCTGTGATTTTAGATGAGATTGATCCGGCTATTAGGGCTAACTTTGAGTCTAGAGGTTGGTTGCCTCTCTTAGAGATAGATTATCCACCCCCGACCGACCTAATTAGAGAGTTCTTCTCGAATCTCTCTTGTCACGTCTACGATTCCAACACCCTTGTTAGGAGTTGGATACGAGGTGTTGAGTTTACCATTACCCCTCGAGTAGTGGCTAAGGCTCTTGGGGTTCCGGTTGTTCGGGAGCTTGACTATCCCTATGATGAGTCTTCTTCCTTAGATGTTGTCATGTCATACATCACTGGGTCATCTATCCAGTGGGGTTCTGATCCTCGGATTACGTCCGCTGAGCTTACCAAGACTGCCTATCTTTTCTTTAGGATAGCATGTCATTCATTGTCGCCAATTTCTCATTTCCACACCATCCTTCTAGAGCGATGTGTATTTTTGTATGCGTTCGTTTCTAGTGTTGTCCCTATCAATTTCCCTCATCTGTTCCTTCGTTCTTTGAACGACATTCATAGGAGTTCTGCCATAGGGCATGCGCTTATTCATCCTATTTTCATTCATAGGATTCTGCTGTTTTTGGGGCTAGATGGTTTCCCTTCTGGTGAGCCTGTTCATGTCGTTGCTCCCATAGGTGCCACCTTTCTTAGACAGAGGGCTGCTCACTTGAGAGTTGCTCCATCCCGTCCTAGAGGTGCGTCATCTAGTGTTGTTCCCCCTCCTCCCTCTTCTACGAGTGCTAATGCTGCTGAGACATCGGGTGCTGCTGCTGCTGATGCTGATGTTCCTCCACCGACTGCTTCGGATGATTCAGACATTTGACGTACATTAGATCATGTCTTGACCGTTCAGGTGGCTCATGGACAGATTTTGTTGGACATGCTCGATGAGATCCATGCCTTGCGTGCGGAGTTGGCACAGTTTAGACGCTCTTCTACACCACCTCCCTTTTGATGATGGATTTTGTTTGCCCTTTGGCATTTCGTCACAAAAAGGGGGAGTACTTTGTAGAGTTTTTGTTTTCAGGGGGAGAGTATTTTGTTGGTTGGAGCTTGTGGAGTTTAGATTGTATCTAGGTGCTTCACTTTGTATTTTATCTTTTTAGCTCTTGCCATGTTTTTGATGGGATATTCATGTTAGGGGGAGTATTTTTTTTGTTACCTTATATGTTTCTTGTTTCAAACTATTTATTGATTTATATTTATGAGTTATTCATTGATATATGTCTTTATTGTGTGTTGTTTGAAATCAAGAATTTAATTTGTTTACTTGTATTTTTTCCACACATGCGGTTATCCATTTTGTTTAGTGTTTCAGGAAATATACAGGTTGATTCAATTGAGCTGCTATCTACACTTGCAACTGATGGATAGTAGTTAGGATTGAATTTGTTTTATGAGCATTATTTGTGTAAAGGGCTTTTATTTTGTAAACTTTGAGTTTCTAGTTGTGTTTTGTCACAGATTGCCAAAGGGGGAGTTTGTTAGGTTCTAAAGACTTAGGTTTTTATGTATTTAGAACTCTAATGTGTATTGTTGGCAAACCATGATCAAAAAAATCTATTTAGAAGTGTTTTAGTCTTGCACAAAGTTGTGAATTTTAAGTAAAGTTGGAATCAAGCTAATGCAGAAAAGATTATGCATTTCAGCCTGGCTCGATAGATCGAAGCTTAGGCTCGATCGATCAAATCTCGGGTAAAATATTTTTTTCTGCAAATTTCCAACTCAGCCCTAGTTGTTTAAAACGTTTTAGGGTTTTCTAATTTGTCTTATGTATAAAAGGCAAACCCTAGCCACGTTTTAGTGTTGCTCATATTATGGTTTATGTAAATCTCTTGTGAGATCTAGAGGAGCTTTCCTTTACACAAACTTAGGGTTTTCAAGGAGAAGATATCTACACCTTGATGATCAACTTGGTTGCTGCCATTGAAGCTTAAAGAAAACACAAGTGGGTGTGCTTGTATCTGGTGGTGAATCCAAGAAAGAAGGAGTCCGTGGATTCGGAGCTTGCACGTGGTTGTGTCAGTAAGTTCTACTGGTTGGTAGCAATAAGAAGTCGAGCGTGGGGGCTTGTAAGTCTTATTGTATGAACTTCGATTCTTTCAAGATAGTGGATTCAAGTTTACCTTGAGGATAGCTAGGTCAAATCCTCCCCAGGTTTTTACCGGTTTGGTTTCCTAGGTGATCATATCTTGTGTTATTTATCTTTCCGCTGCTTTGCATGATATGATCTTTGTAATTGTGATAACCTAGATTTGTTAAATTGGACTAAGTAACAACTTGGCTAATTACCTAGGTTAAATCAATTATGTTTTAAGGGGTCTAAAAACCATCAATACTTACAAATTGCTATCTCAATAAAAGAGATTGATGGACTTTAACTACCTCACAAATGAATATTTGTAATGTTCAAGTTTCAGTTTTGTTTACTTTCAAAAACTAGTTTGGGTTTGTTTCATCTGGGTCATTGATCTTGTAAGACACTTTGATATGTGTCTGCTGAGCTTTAAATCGAATGGTCATGTATTGGATCACGAATAACAAAGACAGTTTGTTGTGTCTTCTAAATGTTAAATCATGTTGTGCGCCTATTTTTATTTGGCATATACAATTTTTTTTTTGGTAAATATGTGTGTATGTGGGGACAAATTAAGCACTGTATAAAATGTAATTAACTCATGCTAAAGTGAATTTTACCGTGCATGTATAGTTTTAAATATTAAAACCTCACTCCATACTGAGAATTAAATTAAGACAAGTAAATAATTAAATATCTATAAAATAAATAAAATTAATTTGTAAAAGGGTTCCAAGGTTTTGTTAGAATATTTATTAATAAATATGGCTTTAGCATAAAGTGTCATTTGGCACCACTACAACAAAATATATTTTCAGTGACGAATTTTAGTGACAAAAATTTTTTCATCACAAAAAGTACCATATAGTGACGAAATTTATATTTTGTTGCTATTTATAAAAAAATTAGTAACATTTAGCGACAAAAATTAGATTTCATTGCTATATATTGTGCTGAATTAAGGGCACCAAACGAAATCATAGGCGCGAAACTAAATTCATCTATAGCGACGAACAAATTTGTCGCTAAAAGTTTAAGTTTTTTACTACAAAAACTTTTGTTGCTAAAGGTGTTGCTAGTCACACTATTAGTGACGAAACTGATTTCGTCGCTGAATGTGAGAAATAGCGATGAAAAGAAGTCATTGTTGAAAGGTATATTGCAATTTCTGTAACGTTATTAGCGACGAATCCAATTTCGTCGCTACAATTAGCCAATAGTGAAGAAATTGAAGTCATCACTAAAATGCCAAATACATATATCGATCAACTCTCTCTTTTCTTTTCTTTTTTTCATTCCCACAAACCTATCTCTTTCCCTCACTCTTTCCCTCACCCAACCCTTCAACCCAGCTAAGGGCCTTCCTTACCTAGCCTGCCACCAGCTCACTGCCAACCGCAACGGCAGCCGACCCTTCACCTCTCCTTCGTTCCTTCACCTCTCCTTCATCTCTCCCTCTCTCCTTCACCCCTCCCTCTCTCCTCCACCACCACCCCTCCATTCTTTCCCCTTTCCCTCCCCCTTTTCCTCCACTACATCCCTTCTTCCTTCCCTCTATCTCCCCCTTTCCCTTACCTTCTCCTTCCATAGATTTGAACAATGTAAGTTTTTATTTTAATTTTTTAAATTTTGTAAAATTTGGTTTGGCTTTGTTTAATAATATGGGTTTTGAGTAATTTTAAGATTTGTAAGTGTAAATATGAATTTATAGTTATGCTCCAAATCGGGATAAACAATCAGTGAAGCAAAATCAAAGGTTTATTTCTCCCTAAATGTAGATAGTGATACAAGGGACTCTTTTTGCAAAATCCCAGGCTTCCACTTCATAAACTTCTTAGGAAAATACTTGGGTATCCCTATCTCGTAGCTCAGGTCTTCACCTCATGAATTTAATTTTCTTTTGGAAAGGATGAAACAGAAGTTGGCTGGTTGGAAATCAAATTTGCTCTCTATGGTAGGGAGGGCTGTTCTGATTCAAGCATCCATTTCGACTATCCCAGCATACGTTATGCAATGTGTGTCTCTTCCCAGTAAAATTCAAAATGGCATTGATAGAATCAGTTAGAATTTCCTTTGGGGAACCACCGAGTCCACCCAAAAAAAAAAAAAAAAAAATGCATTGGACTGGATGGAATAAAATTACCAAACCAAAAAAAAGAGGGTGGTTTAGGCTTTCAAACAGCCAAAGGCAAAAACACAGCTCTCCTTACTAAGCTCAACTGGAGATTTCATCCAAAGAAGGAAAGTCTATGGGTTCAGGTTCTTAGGAAGGAGTATTACACTCGTCAAAAGCTTAATTCCAGAAATGCAAACAAATGGATCTACCATCATATATGGGCAATTTTTTCATTTGGAAATGTCTTCACAAATGGAAGATGTGATCCATTTGTGGAATAATTTTAAGCTTACAAACAAAGCTACTGAGCATTATAATTTTGAGATTTGTTATCATTTGTTGAAACAGGCTTTTGGGTGTGTGCAATTTTAAGAAGGTTTTTTTTTTTTGGTTGAGATGTTGAGCATTATGCTATAATAGCTAGTAAGTGTATTGATAAACTCTTTATAAATTAGACTTTTCTTTTGCCGCTTAAATATTCATTATTTGTGATAATGTGGTGTTGATGATTGGTTTTGTGGTGGGTTGTTGTATTGGAGCAAGTGGGTGGCTTGTATGGTGTTATAAGGTGGTTTAAATTTATATTGGGAGTGTCTTATTTTTTGGAATTGTGAATGAATATTGTTGATTTATATGTGATGAATACTATTTAATTGTTTTTAATACTTATAAGCATTATATATCGTGATGTTGATTATTGTTTTTGTGGTAGGTTGTTGTGTTGGAGCAAGTGGGTGGCTTGCATGGACTTATAAGGTGATTTTAATTCATATTGTGAGTGTTTATTTATTTATTTTATTTTTTTGAATTGTGAATGAATATTGTTGATTTATATGTGATGGATACTATTTAATTGGTTTTAATATGTGTAAGCATTATATATCGTGATGTTGATTATTGTTTTTGTGGTGGGTTGTTGTGTTGGAGCAAGCAGGTGGCTCGCTTGGAGTTATAAGGTGGTTTAAATTCATATTATTGGGAGTGTTTTCATAGTTTTTTTAATGTGAATTTTATAATGCTTTTTTTTTAATAGAAGTGTTCACTGCTCATAAATATAATCTCCATTTCATACATATTAAATTATTATAAGGATTATCTCAAAAACATAATTTTAAGAATGAATTTCTTTTAATTGATCCCAAGGTATTTTGATTAAGAGACTTAAACTAACCTTATTGATCACGAGTCTTGAAAACATGTACATCAACCCTTTGGAGTTTTTCATAATGCTAAATTGACTTTATATAGAAGTTTTAGAAAAAGAGTATCTCATGACAATTTGCATCTCTTATTTTATTTTACTTTTTCTAATATGCTATATGATACATTGTACCTTGCCTATTGTTAGGTTTAAAGAGTGAATCTTTCAATTTTGTTAGGTAAAAAACAAACATATATGTCTTAAAAATTAAGGAATCGGTATTGTCCATACATCACATCTATTAAGTTCAAGCTAAGAATTCTAAGTAGTGTGCATTAGGTAGGTGTAGTGGACACACCATTTGTGTAATAATGCCAAAACTTCTATAAAATATATATATATATACACATATAATCAAGAATTTATGATTAATAGATGTAAAGTTATATGATTATAGGAGTAATGTATAATAGAAGTTTAGTACACCCATATTTTGGTCTTAAAAATCTCATCAAGCCAGTTATCTAAATTTGCAACCTTTATTCAATATAGAGTAATCAATCATTTGATTGGATAGAGACTATACACATTCAAAAGATTAATCAAGTGTTCCAAAAATCTTGAATACTCACAAATAAAGAGTTGATTGATCAAAAGTAAATACTAATTAGGAGTGTTTGATGAATATGGTACGCCTAAAATGACAACTATTAAGTCAATAACAATCTTGAAAATTGTCTAGCTATTATGAGTAGGATAGAGTGGTGAATATTGCTTTGATGGGTTATCTCACTTATATGCTGTACAAAATTACAAATAATTAATTAGTTAATTTTAAACAAAAGCAATATTATTGAAATTATTTAAGCTATAAGAATATTTATTGTACATTTAATTAAGCTTTTTTCTAATCTTGTTAATGAGATTTTTGAATAAATCACATTGTTATCATGCATATTATGAAAAGTGAAATTCATATTATAAGGTGGTTTTATATTGTGATGTTGATGATTGGTATTGTGGTGGGTTTATATTAGGCTTTTCTTTTGCGGTTAAATACTCATTGTTTGTGATAACTTTGGATTTTTTCTTAAAGGTGTACGCTTAGCTTGAGCATAGTAAGTAAAATTTGTTTAAATACTTTAAAAACTCTATACTTGTAATGTTGATGATTGGTTATGTGGTGAGTTGTTGTGCTGGAGCAAGCGGGTGGCTTGCATGGAGTTATAAGGTGGTTTAAATTCATATTGAGAGTATTTTTTATATTTTTGGAAATTGTGAATGGATATTGTTGAGTTATATGTGATAAATATTATTTAATTGTTTTCAATACTTGTAGCATTATGTATTGTGATGTTGATAATTGGTTTTGTGGTGGGTTGTTGTGTTGGAGCAAGCGGGTGGCTTGCATGGAGTTATAAGGTGGTTTAAATTCATATTGGGAGTGTTTTTTTTATTAATATTTTTGGGAATTGTGAATGGATATTGTTGAGTTATATGTGATGAATATTATTTAATTATTTTCAATACTTGTAGCATTATATATTGTGATGTTGATAATTGGTTTTTTGGTGGGTTGTTGTGTTGGAGCAAGTGGGTGGCTTGCATGGTGTTATAAGGTGGTTTAAATTCATATTGGGAGTGTTTCTTATGTATGTGTATCATTCCATCCCTATCATATTTGTAAACCTATAACATATGTAGTATTAATGTTGTGATTGTTTGTTTCTTTCTCTCATTCAAATTATAGGAAACTATGATCAAAGTGCAAGACAATCATTGTCAAGATCCTAATGCAATTCCCCTTACACAAGAGGAGATCTCAAACTTGGTTTTTAAGAAGAAGTTCGGTATTGTAAAAGGACGAGGCATGAGACCTTCCTTTTCTCTAGTAACCACCGCCTCATTTAGTTTCTCGGTGAAATATATCCATCGTATAGAAAGTGAGATAATTGAGCTCAAAGAGGCGCGAGCTAGGGACCAAGAGGCGCGAGCTAAGCAAGAAGAGGTCCAAAAGAATATTCTTAACTTTTTGAGGAGCAAAGGCTATGATGATGCTCTTACCTATGGGGTTGGTTCATCTTCCAGTTAATACACTTATTGGTTAGTACTTTATTTTAGCAATTGACCCGCACTACATGGTGTGACTACTTTTTTTAATGCATTATTTGAAACTAATTGTATTATATTATACTTGAAAATATATATTTGCTTTCTACAACTTATACATTAGGAGTTGTGATTTTAATTTATTGGTGTGGCTATTCTTAATGCATTGTTAGAAATGTTTCTTATAACGTAGTTAATGTTTTTACTTTACGATGTTAATGTAGTATTGTTTTTATATTTGTTCAGATTTCTTATTGGTGGCTTTTAAGGGATTTACTTTTGGCATTACTTGAAAACATATGAGGACATCTTTTGTTAGTTCTAATTATATTATGCTACACTTTTTGTATTGTTATAAAACATCTTGTGTTATTGTATGTGTTGCAAACAATTATTGTATGGAAGGAGTTTGAATTGGATACTTGTTTTATTTTTCACTTGTGGAATGTATGGATCATTTTTTTTATAAATGTGTTGTTGAAATAAATGTGTTATTCAAATGTGAGGTTTTAATAATGTAATGACAGGTTATAGGTTGATATCAAAGCCATGAAAAAAAAAAAAACAAAACAAAACAAAAAAAACAAAAAATAAGTTTTAGTGACAAATTTTTCCGTCACAAATATAGCAACAAAAAATTGTTTAAGTGATGAAATATTTCGTCGCTAAATGTAGCAGAATTTTGTAAGAAATGGTTTTAGTGATGAAAATTTTTGTCACTATAAGTGCCTGGATTTTCTTAAAAATAGTTTTAGTGACGAACTTTTTCGTCACTATATGTACCTGAAAATAGTTTTAGTGACGAAATTGTTCGTCACTAAATATGATTTAATAAACTAAAGTGTTTTTGGTGACAAAATATTTTCTTTGCTAAATAGTGTTTTTAGCGAGGAAATCATTTAGTGATGAAACATTTTCGTCACTATATGTACCCGAAAATAGTTTTAGTGATGAAATTGTTCATCACTAAATATGATTTAATAAACTAAAGTGTTTTTGGTGACAAAATATTTTCTTTCCTGAATAGTGTTTTTAGTGAGGAAAACATTTAGCGATGAAACATTTTCGTCGCTAAAATTCTTTTTATATTAACAAATCGAACTTTTAGTGATGAAATTTTTCGTTGCCAAGACTTTCAGCAACGAAATGAGCTTCGTCGCTAATTAGTAGATTTCGCCGCTAAAGGTCCTTAGTGATGAAAAACTGGACTTTTAGTGACGAATATTTTCGTCACTGAAAATACATTTTGTTGTTGTGCACTTAAGTCTAGAAATATCATATACTATATATAATAGCAAAAGCCTTTTCCTGCAACTAAGGAGATGCTGCTATGTAGGAAAAATGCCCATTTAAAAATCTGCCACGTTCACAATTAAAAAGCGATAAATTATATTGGTTGCCAATGTTAACACACCATGTGATAGCCTCTCACTCTCTCAGTATAAAAAGAAAAATAACCGGTCAAAATACAATTAAAAGGCTTGCAATTTTCCCCCAAAAAAAAATGCAGGATACAGAGAGAGTTCTCCGTTCCCTCGCCAGACTTAGAGCACCGCTGCAAGCAGAAAGAAAAAACTATGGGCATCAACACCATTAGGCTATATATCTGCCACCATCAATCATCGGAACTAGTTCCGATACGTTTTTCTCTATCTTTTTAGATTTGGGTATGAAATATTACTTTTTATTGAGTTTTTTTGTTGGATAGGTTTAGATTTGATTTTGGTTTTGATTGCTTTTTGTTTCAGGCTTTTGGGTTCTCCATGAAAATGTTTGTTTTCTCAATTTTTTGATTTATTTTGATATCACTAAGTCTTTCCCTATTTTCTAATATTTGCGTTCACAGTTTTTTTTTTTTTTTTTTTTTTTTGGGGGGTGGGAGTGGGGGGTTTGATTTGGAAAACACCTTTTGATAGCCTTCAGTATAAAAGAAAACAAACCACTTAAATCAGTAAATTACAATCAAAAGGAAAGAGAACAAAGTTCATTGGAACCATAACCCGATAGCTTAAAAGAGAATTTTCTGGAACCATCACTATCGGTTTCCCCACCACTAAAAACAAAACCATTTGGCTTGTTTTTCTCATAAGTTTCACCGGCTTTGAATCTTTCAAGGTATGTATTAGATCGTTGGTAAGATCACCTTGAATCCTCAATCATCACTACTCTCTTCCTATTTTGTTGTTGTTGTTGTCCCAATCTACTTGCTTATGAATAATTTGTGGTTTTTGTTTCCAAAATAACTTTGAGGCTCAAATGTTTGTAGGAAATTGAGAAAACAAAAAAGGACACTGGGAAAATTACTAAATTTTCGATTTGGGGGTTGTTATTAATTTTGGGATTTGGGGGTTTCTAATTAGGGTTTGCTGCAATTAAAGATTTCAATTCCTAATATGTTTTCCTCTCTGTTTCTTTTTTCCATGGAAACACCATAGAAGATCAAATTCTACCTAGGCTGTCTCTCAGCGTTTTGAGGATGGTTAGTGATGTTTTTAATTTATGTTTTAGGATTTCCCTCCCTGATCGATTAGTGTTCAATTGCCTATAATAAATTGGAGACACAATGTTATGTTATGTTATATGAACTTTGATTTTGCTTTTGAGACATGAATATTGATATAGGGAAAATAAATAAAAGAAGATATTATTGGCCCAATGAATAAGGAAGAACAGTGCAACGGAGAGTTGAGGCATTGCAAAGCTAATTTGTGGATAAGCATCTCACTTTGATTGGTAATTATCCTGCATTGGTGAATAAATTATGAAAAATCTAATAGTTCATAATTTTATAAATTTATTGTTTATAATATTATTAAATTTACAATAATCGTAAACGTCTTATCATTTTAATATATTATATTATGAACTATAACATCATGGTATAATATTATTCTAAACCATTCTTAATCAATTTAAATTTATTTGATAATTTACAAAATTTCCAAATGATAATATGTACTTTTATACATTTCTAAAAGTATAATCAAACTTAGCTAATCAGAGTTTTTAGATTGTTGAATAAATTATATTACTTGAAATTCATACCAATTGTCAATCTTTGATGTTCATCAATGCCACCTCCAAGGTTTGTTACTTTCCTCTACCTTTTTATGTTTATTTTGTTAATCTTTGCCCATTCACTATGGTTTTTCTTTCATCATCAATGCAAAATTTCATAGTAAATTTCTTCTCTTTGGTTATATTAGTCCTACCTTTTATTGCTTTGTTATTTTTTATTTTAAATCATTTCTTTGTTTCTTTTGTTATGATTTTATATAGTGCTAAGGTTAAGGTGTACGTGTCCATATCTACATTACAGCTAATTTCACATCATGTTTTCCTGGCATACAGAGGCCTGAGACCTTGGGAATTGTTGAATTCCCAATACTAGGCTACCTCAGTAAACTTGCTATTTCCTGGGATTCTTTGATTCGGTTTTGATTATGGGTTCGTTGTTTTCTATACGGTTTTTTTGTTGTATTTATTTTGCATTTGTTTTCCCTCTCTATATTTATTATATGGGCATTGTAAACTTTAGTTAGTTTTGTACATTAAGAAACAGTAAACAAGTTCAATTGGCAATATAATCTTTGGGCTTTTATATGATCAATTGTGAAATGTTATGTTGGGGTTGCTATGGTGATTTTACTTTTGTTTTGAAGGTTTTGGTTGGTTAGTATGGTTGTTCAAGATTGTTGAACAGGTGTGTCTCATTTTATTTTTTTTTATTTTTTTGAATACCACACCCAAATATATATATATATATATATATATCTGACAATTTGTTTAGGTACACTTCATTGTAGAGAACAAGAAAAACTACATACCTCTAAGACAGTGAGACAATGAACCATGGAATTCCTCCCATGCCTATTAAGTAAGCTGCACAATACCCCTGAGTGTGGTGTGGTGTTAAATAGTAAACATATTAGCCACTTAATTTGCACTACTACTTCCTAACATCTTGGCACAAAATTAGTGAAATTTTTAATGACCAAGAGGTATTAAGGTCCTTTCTTCTTTTAAGAATCAAGTTATGATACAATGGAAAAGAAGCACAAGAAATTGCATACTTTGCCATGCCTATGATTACAACCATAGGCATACTCAGATGGCACAAGAAATTGAATACTTTCTATGCCAGTGATTTTGGCCATAGGCAAAGTCAATAAAAGGGCTTTGAGTCCAAGAAGATTGTCGGATGTATTGTAAGGTACTAATATTTACGCCATAAGCATTGAAATAAGAATATAGGAAACTTAAACCTCTTTAGATTGCCATTTTTTAAGTGGCATTTTAAGAATGTAAGGAAAAGATACAGAATCTGAGATACAAAAATTGTGTTACCACTATGCCAATAAACGCCAAAATGGGAGTGAGCTCTACTGGTGGAGGTTCTACTCATAATAAACTTACTTTTTTCAAGGATGATTCTGATAGGCCAAACACAAATTGACCCCTTGTGATAAATTAATGAATTAATTTAGCCATGTGAATTAATTAAGTTAATTAACATGCAAAGCATGGTAGCACAAACAAATCACCAATAAACTAAGTATGCAACGGAAAATAAATTGACACGGTGATTTGTTTACGAATGGAGAAAAACTACACAGCAAAAACCCCATCGAGTGATTTTCAAGTCACCACTCCCAAAATTCCACTATTATCACAACAAGCGGTTACAAGTAAAGGAATCCCAGTACCTTATACCAACCTACAGTTGAACCCTTACCCCAATGCCCAATTAGATTTGTTCTGTAGTGATAATTTCTCATTTCGATGCACGGCTCCCAAATACGTGACTAACCAATTGCTCGGATCCCAGTACGAGACTTTAATTACCAACTAGAGAAGGTTGTTGGCTGCAAAGTTCTTCAGTTCATCCCAACGATGAAAATCAAGAAGATGCTTGGTCACAAAACCCTACAGTGCACAAACACAGCAATTTCTTCAAAAACGATGAACTAGGGAAAATTCTGTCTCCAGTCACAATTTGCTTGAACAAAACTTTGCTCAACACTTGTGCAACTTGTGAACACTTTGACTACCCTTAAAATAATCCTTTTATATATTTAGGGTTGTGAGAAAAGAAAGCCCAAATACATAGAACCGGATTAGAGTCAAAACAGAACTGGAATTCTGTTTTTCATAAAGCTCGATAGATACCAATCTGTCAAGATGCTGTCGAGTAGCTGTCAAGCCATAGGGCTGGAACAACTTCTTAAACTCGATGGATAACTAGCTGTCGAGCTTTAATGAACAACACTTCTTCAGCTTGAATCTTGGACAGACTTGCATGTCTTCAACACTTGATCTTGAAACACAGTTTCTTGAAGTATTAAATACATCATAGATCTACCCAAATACAAGTAAAGTATGTTTTGTCCAAGGATTAGCCAATTACATAAAATAGTTACATATGTTCCTAACAAGTGAATCACATATGTCCTAATAGATTCTTTTACTAACAACAATAGAAAAGAGTTGAAAAATAAGGATATAGAAAGTTTGGATTTGGGAGAAACCTGAAACAAGAATGACAGGCCTAAATGGAAGCAACTAATGCACATATCGTGACTTCATTACACTACAAGAAAATTGAGCTATTGCGGCGGGTGCAAAAACTGCTGCTATATGTCGCGTATTGCAGCGCGTTTTTGGCCCACCGCTGTACATGAGATCTATTGCAGTGTTCTATATGCCCGTCGCAATAGCTCTAGTATTTTGCGGCATACTACAGTGGCGGGCCAATGACCCGTCACCATAGACCTGTTTTAGTGGCATTCAGCTTAGATATAGCGGCAAGTCATTGACCCGCCGCAATAGACCTGTTTTAGCGGCATTAAGCATAGATATAGCGGCGGGCCAATGACCCGCCGCAATATGTACTCCTTGCGGCGGGTTAGACCGCCGCAATATGTACTCCTTTTTGCGGTAGGTTGGACCACCGCAATAGACATTTAAATTTCCCTCTATTTTTTCACTCTCCCACTTAAACATCAAATAGTAAAGTACACCCGATTGGCATGAAAATTGGCATGCATATTAAGAACATATAGAAAATGTGATCCAACGGTTGGATTTCCAAAATTTGAATTCAACAATAAGTTATTGGTTGGTGTAATATTTTTTAGAGTTACATCAAGTGTAACAAGAACCCAATGATATATTTCTTAATTTGAAGTGAATTTAACAAATTTACCGTTAGATTACATTATCTTCATATATTTTTCATGCATACAAAATTTCAAGGTGATCAAAGATTAATAGTCATGTCATCAATCAATTCATTAAATTCAAGTTTTTTGTAATTTAAAATAAAGTATAAAAGATGAGTTTAAAGATCAAATGGTAAATTACACCCGATTGGCATGAAAATTGACATGCATGTTAAAAAAAAATAGAAAATGTGATCTAACGGTTGGATTTTCAAAATATGAACTCAACAATAAGTTATTAGTTGGTGTAACATTTTTTAGAGTTACATCAAGTGTAACTTGAACCCAACGCTATATTTCTTAATTCAATGTGAATTTTTACAAATCTACCATTATATTACATTATTTTCATATATTTTTCATGTATACAAAATTTCAAGGTGATCAAAAATTAATAGTCATGTCATCACTCAATTGTTTAAATTCAAGTTTTTGTAATTTAAAATAACGCATAAAAGATGAGTTTAAATATTAAATGGTAAATTACACCCGATTGGCATGAAAATTGGCATACATGTTAAGAACATATAGAAAATGTGATCGACCGGTTGGATTTTCAAAATATGAATTCAACAATAAGTTCTTTGTTGGTGTAACATTTTTTAGAGTTACTTCAAGTGTAACTTGAACCTAATGCTGTATTTCTTAATTCGATGTGAATTTTGACAAATCTACCGTTAGATTACATTATCTTCATATATTTGTTACGCATACAAATTTCAAGGTGATCAAAGATTAATAGTTACATCATCAATCAATTGTTTAAATTCAAGTTTTTGTAGTTTAAAATAAAGAATAAAATATGAGTTTAAAGATCAAATGGTGAATTACACCCGATTGGCATGAAAATTGGCATGCATGTTAAGAAAAAATATAAAATGTGATCCAACGGTTGGATTTTAAAAATATGAATTCAACAATAAGTTATTAGTTGGTGTAATATTTTTTAGAGTTACATCAAGTGTAACTTGAACCCAACCCTGTATTTCATAATTCAATGTGAATTTTGACAATCTACCGTTAGATTACATTATCTTCATATATTTTTTAAGCATACAAAATTTCAAGGTGATCAAAGATTAATAGTAATGTCATCAATCAATTATTTAAATTCAAGTTTTTGTAATTTAAAATAACGCATAAAAGATGAGTTTAAAGATCAAATGGTAAATTATACCTGATTGGCATGAAAATTGGCGTGCATGCTAAGAACAAATAGAAATGTGATCCAACGGTTAGATTTTCAAAATGTGAATTCAACAATAAGTTATTGGTTGGTGTGACATTTTTTAGACTTACATCGAGTGTAACTTGAACCCAACCTTATATTTTTTAATTTGATGTGAATTTTGACAAATCTACCGCTAGATTACATTATCTTCATATATTTTTCATGCTTAAAAAATTTCAACGTGATCAAAGATTAATAGCCATGTCATCAATCAATTGTTTAAATTTAAGTTTTCGTAGTTTAAAATAACGCATAAAAGATGAGTTTAAAGATCAAAGGATAAATTACATCCGATTGGCAAGAAAATTGGCACGCATGTTAAAAACATATATAAAATGTGATCCAACGGTTAGATTTTCAAAATATGAATTCAACAATAAGTTATTGGTTGGTGTGATATTTTTTAGACTTACATCAAGTGTAACTTGAACCCATCCCTATATTTCTTAATTCGATGTGAATTTTGACAAATCTACCATTAGATTACATTATCTTCATATATTTTTCATGCTTACAAAATTTCAATGTTATCAGAGATTTATAGCCATGTCATCAATCAATTGTTTAAATTCAAATTTTTGTAGTTTAAAATAACGCATAAAAGATGAGTTTAAAGATCAAATGGTAAATTACACCCGATTGACATTAAAATTGGCATGCATGTTAAGAGCAAATAGAAAATGTGATCCAACGGTTGGATTTTCAAAATATGAGTTCAACAATAAGTTACTGGTTCGTGTGACATTTTTTAGAGTTACATCAAATGTAGCTTGAACCCAATTTTACATTTCTTAATTTGATGTGAATTTTGACAAATCTACCTATAGATTACATTATCTTCATATATTTTTCGTTCTTAAAAAATTTCAAGTGGATTAAAAATTAATGGCCATGTCATTAATTAATTGTTTAAATTCAAGTTTTCGTAGTTTAAAATAACGCATAAAAGATGAATTTAAAGATCAAATGGTAAATTACACCCGATTGGCAAGAAAATTGGCATGCATGTTAAAAACATATAGAAAATGTGATCCAATGGTTGGATTTTCAAATTATGAATTCAACAATAAGTTATTGGTTCGTGTGACATTTTTTAGAGTTACATCAAGTGTAGCTTAAACCCAATCTTATATTTCTTAATTTGATGTGAATTTTGACAAATCTACCTATAAATTACATTATCTTCATATATTCTTCGTGCTTAAAAAATTTCAAGTAGATTAAAGATTCATGACCATGTCATCAATCAATTGTTTAAATTCAAGTTTTCGTAGTTTAAAATAACGCATAAAAGATGAGTTTAAATATCAAATGGTAAATTACACCCGATTGGCAAGAAAATTGGCATGCATGTTAAAAACATATAGAAAATGTGATCCAACGGTTGGATTTTCAAAATATGAATTCAACAATAAGTTATTGGTTGGTGTGACATTTTTTAGAGTTACATCAAGTGTAACTTGATCCCAACCCTATTTTTCTTAATTCGATGTGAATTTTGACAAATCTACCGTTAGATTACATTATCTTCATATATTTTTCATGCTTACAAAATTTCAAGGTGATCAAAGATTAATAGCCATGTCATCAATCAATTGTTTAAATTCAAGTTCTTGTAATTTAAAATGATGCATGAAAGATGAGTTTAAAGATCAAATGGTAAATTACATCCGATGGGTATGAAAATTGGCATGCACGTTAAGAGCATATAGAAAATGTGATCCAATGGTTGGATTTTTAGAATATGAATTCAATTATAAGTTATTGGTTGGTGTAACATTTTTTAGAGTTACATCAAGTGTAAATTGAATCCAACCCTATATTTCTTAATTCAATATGAATTTTGACAAATCTATCATTAGATTACATTGTCTTCATATATTTTTCTTTCTTACAATATTTCAAGGTGATCAAAGATTAATAGCCATGTCATTAATCAATTGTTTAAATTCAAGTTTTTGTAGTTTAAAATAACGCATAAAAAGAGTTAAAAGATTAAATGGTAAATTACATCCGATTGGCATGAAAATTGGCATGCACGTTAAGAACATATACAAAATGTGATCCAACGGTTGGATTTTTAAAATATGAATTCAACAATAAGTTATTGGTTGGTGTAACATTTTTTAGAGTTACATTAAGTGTAACTTGAACCCAACCCTATATTTCTTAATTTAATGTGAATTTTGACAAATCTACCGTTAGATTACATTATCTTCATATATTTTTCCTGCTTACAAAATTTCAAGGTGATCAAAGATTAATAGCCATGTCATCAATCAATTGTTTAAATTCAAGTTTTTGTAGTTTAAAATAACGCAGAAAAGATGAGTTTAAAGATCAAATGGTAAATTACATCCAATTGGCATGTACGTTAAGAACATATAGACAATGTGATCCAACGGTTGGATTTTCAAAATATGAATTCAACAATAAGTTATTGGTTGGTGTAACATTTTTTAGAGTTACATCAAGTGTAACTTGAACCCAACCCTATATTTCTTAATTCACTGTGAATTTTGACAAATCTACCATTAGATTACATTATCTTCATATATTTTTCATGCTTAGAAAATTTTAAAGTGATCAAAGATTAATAGTCATGCCATCAATTAATTGTTTAAATTCAAGTTTTTGTAGTTTAAAATAATGCATAAAAGTTAAGTTTAAAAATCAAATGGTAAATTACATCCGATTGGCATAAAAATTGGCATGCATTTTAAGAACATATGGACAATGTGATCCAACGGTTGGATTTTCATAATATGAATTCAACAATAAGTTATTGGTTGGTGTAAAATATTTTAGAGTTACATCAAGTGTAACTTGAACCCAACCCTATATTTCTTAATTCAATGTTAATTTTGACAAATCTTCCGTTAGATTACATTATCTTCAATGTGAATTTCTAAATTATTTTTTTTTTAGGTGAGTCTTTCTTTTTTATTTTTCTTTGTATTGAAACTTAAAGTGAGTCCTTTTTTTTATATATTAAAAAAATCTAATGTGAGGTCTAATTAAAAAAAAATTATAATTATTTTTTTAATCCTAATTCTAAAGTAAGTCAAAATTTTCAGTTTAATATTATGTATAGATAATAATAATGAACAACTGAAACGTATGTTGCCTTAGTGGTTAACACGCGTGCCATGCATATCAAGGTCCTGTCCACGTTTCTAACCTCCATGGCAGCCTTTTTTTTTTTTTTTCCTTTTCATTTTTAAAGTTACTATTATCAAAACTCGTCATTTTGGTTCTATTTAAAACTAAACCTAAAACTTAAAAGCCTAATTTCAATACAATACCCAGCTACCTCAAAACATTTCAACCTAAGCATTTCAGTCAAAAAAAAAAAAAAAAAACCAAGCTAGACGAAAAAAACCCAAAGCAAAAAAATCGTCGCCGATAAGCTTCGTTCAGCCAACCGTCGCCAATGAAGCTCAACGGCGATGCTTCGGCGAGCTAAATCGTTGCCGTTGAGCTTCATCAGCGAGCTAACACTCAACGGCGACGCTTCAGCGTCGCGATCAGCGAGTTGAAGCTCAACGGCGACGCTTCGGCGCCGTGAACGCGACGCTCAGCTTGCCAATCGCGATGCTAAAGCGTCGCCATTGAGCTTCATCGGTGATTAGACGGTGCTGAGCTTGAGACCTAGTGGTGGTCGCGGTAGCAGATTCCTTGGTCCTTGCTTTGATACTTCTTCTACCAATTCTGCCCCTACTTTTGGTTCTTTTACCTCCGATCTCCCACTCCTTCGTCCTCATGCTGGTGCTCCTTCTGCTTTCTCTATCAAGGTTGTACCTTTAATCCCAAATCTTTGTTTTTTGGATCTGGGTTTTTTTGGTTCAATTCTAGTCATTATATAAAACGTGGGTTTTGATTCTTGTTATGAAAAGTTATTGGTTTTGGTTGTTTTGAATTGGGTTCTGGGTAAAGATTTGATATTTGGTGTTTATGACTTCATATGTGATGTGGGTTTTGTCTTTTGGATCTTTTTTTAATGTTTTGATCTTGTCATGTATTGATATTGTTATATTTGTTTTGTGGTTGAAAGGGGTCAGTTGGGTATGTTCAATTCTGAAGCTTTATTGGGTTGGTGGGTGGTGGTAGCTTCCATAGATTTATTTATGCCTACTTTTGTGTGTGTGATTTATTTATGGCTTTAATATTTTAAAGTTTCACCTTATTGGGAACTGCTATCAGTCTGATTATGTATGATTTGTTAATGATTTTTCTTCAAGCAAGTTTTAGTATTTTATTTTACTGAGATATGCTGACTTTTATCTTTTTCTTTCATTTTTGGTGTTGCATTTGGGATCTTTTATCAGTCCAAACATGGTATTGTAATCTTGGATCCTTCTTTGTATCGTTGCATTCATTTGTAACTTTTTCTTTGATGTAATATACTCATGCCTATTCACTAACAGTAATCTTTATATTTTGTCAGATAACATTTATGGGATTCATGTTCTTAGTCGTTTCAGCACTGCTTAGCTATGTGAGTGGGAGTTTCTCAATTATCATGTTTTTAATTTCATATTTGTTAGGCTCTCCTGTTTATAATACTAGTTTTTTGAGAAGAAAAAGCTATTATTATTTTTGTAATTAGTGCTATATTCTTTCTTTAAATGTTTCATGTTTGATAGCATGAGAAGTTAAAAATTTGTGCAAATTAAAATTCATCTCCCTGAGGTTAGGTCTATTACACTTTACTTTACTCTTAGATAAACAAAGCAAAACCTCCTTACAATTTGGATTAAATTGGTACGTTTTGATGAACCCTCAAGTGATATCACATCAACATCCTCTAATTGACATCCTAGTTGTGAACAACCTTTTTCCCATTATTATCCTTAATTATCATGGTGTTCTTGTGGAGTGGATTCATTAATACATTTTGGAAGCAAGGTTTGAAGGAAAGAATGAAGAAAGATTTTTTGTAACATGATTTAAAGTAGATAATTGATTGATTCACCAAAATATATAGTTTAAGCCAAACCAGTTAATATTTAAAAGTGAGGGACGCAGAGTAAATAAAAAATTGTAATTTTTCCTAAAATTTTTGCAGGAAAACATATACTGGAATTTCTGGTTAGTTGTGTCTACATCTTTGGTATTGCTGGTCATAAATTTGTAGTGTCCTCCTATGAGCTTTTTGGACAACATAGCTATCAAGCCCATCTTTCTTGCACTCCTTTCCTAGTACCTTTTTTTTTTTCTCTTGAGCGGGTAAATATAACATTTGTAGTGTTGGCTAATTCTGTGACAAAGTCTGTGTAAATTGTAAGTTTTTCCATAAATTCATGGATACACATAATTAGAGTGATTTAAAAAAAAAAAAAAAAAAAAAAAAAAAAAAAAAAAAAAAAAACCTTTCCATGGAACATTTTGTTGAAGGTAATTTTAGGATTTTAATTTTTATTATTAGAATTTTAAATTATTCATTGATTTCCTTATAAATTTAATACGTGGTTGTATCATTTGAAGATATAGATGAGGTATGTGCTCTCTCGCTCTTCACACACCTGACCACCTTGTTGAATGATATGTAATGCTGAGTTATGGATTTTTTATTTTTTATTTTTTTATGAAGATATGAAGGAGTCAGCATGCATTCATTAATCCTGCTATTACAATTATACTTCGCATGGGTGTTGGTGGACATGGTGTACCTCCTTTAGGAAGTCCTGATGGTTAGTAATTGTTTTTGAATCTGAAGGGCTTTTTATTATATATCTTTCTTGAAGTTAAGATGTACAAATCCTGTGCTTGACATGAAAGTAGCTTTTCGTGATTACTTTTCTTTTTCGTTCGAAAGGCATGATTATGTTTTTATAATGATGCAGTGGGCTTAGATATATTGTGTAGGTAGTATCAAATTAAAATATGGTGCTAGAATGGAGGATATTTTTTTGCAAGTGTTGGAGGATATTTTTAAACACTTTGAAACTTTGATTATAGTATTAGCTTAATTTAAATGGTTGTTTTATTCAAAAGATCACATCTTTTTTTTGTTAATCTTATGGTGATGGTTATAGACAATGTTATGTATTTGATAATATGTTTCTATGTTAATATAATGTTAGTTTGGAGACATTTGTGAAAATGTCTTAGTGGAGCGAAAATTATTACAGGTTATTTGTAATAGAAATGTGGTTTTAAAACCCAGGAGGAACAAAAAAAAAAAAAAAAAGTTAACCTAGAGCGGTAGGCAAAAACCGCCGCTAAAGGACTAAGATTAAGAAATAATTAAAGACCTATAGTGGCGTTTATCGCCCACCACTAAAGCTTCAAACATATAGCGGCGGGCGAAACCGCCGCTAAAAGGTACATAGGGTATGTTGTTCATGAAGCCCTATAGCGGCGCTTATTTACCGCCGCTATAGGTGACAACTTATAGCAGCGGACTTATCCTGCCGCTAAAGGCTACTTGACCCGAATGGAAACCTCATATGGCGGCGGTTTTTAGCCCGCCGCAATAGACCAAAAGCCCCTTTAAATGGCAGATCTATTGCGGCACTTTTTGCGACCGCCGCAATTGACCTATAGTGGCATTGCAGCACTGGCGGGATGGCCCGCCGCAATAGCACCTGCCGCTATAGGTCAAATGTACCTTTAGTGGCGCTTTTTTGGGCTTTAGCGGCGCTTCTGGCCCGCCGCAATAGCCCAGTTTTCTTGTAGTGTTAACAATTAATTGATGATATAAATTATTGCCTCCAGAATATATCCTTTCCCATATTTACCAATAAAAGTGGTAGTCTTCCTAATTTATCAATTAAGAGTACTCTTGCAACAGTGGCTGGAAAGTGGAATCTACAAACACTTAAACTTTTTAAAAATATAACAACCAAAAGTGTTGATTCATTCTACGGTTATAAGTGTGAAGAACCTGGATGATAGCAACTGATATAGTCCCATTAAGTATTTGGAAGATTCATTAATATCACATGTTCCCTCTCTCTTTTTCTCTCTAAAAAAAATTGGTTAATTCAATTTGAATTTTAGATAATTTCCGACTAATATAGATTGTGCTTAAAATTGTAGAATCTATAGCAATGTATGGATCTTCTAAAGTTGGATATGTGACTATTATGTACCTCTCTACAAGGTAATATATGGACTTCATTAAAATTTTACATGAGTAATAATGTTTTTTTAATGGATTGTGGCAACATAGTTGAGATTTCTATGTGAACTATAGAAGAAGTAAATGCTAAAAGAAAGTTAGAGATAATGGATGCAACCAAAGTATTTGGTTTTGTGTTTGTAAAATAGAGAAAAAAGAAAGTTTATTAATGGCATAGTATGTGGAGATTGCTGAGCATTAGAAAAATCAGTGCAAGTATATATAATGTGTTATTGTTACTTATTCATTTGTGCATCTAGGTTTGTTTCTATTTCAGTTTCTAGGAATTAGGTTGTTATTTGGTGGATTGTTTTTGTGTTCTGGGGGAGTGATGGTGTGAATATGTAGTTGATGTATTTTGTCTGAAATGTGTTTGTGGATTTGGTTGTGTGAATTTAAGGTAATGGGTTGTTGTTGGTAGTGATGGTGGTTGTGGCCTCACCTTTCATGGATGTGTTTTTCTATTTATTGTGTTTCTGTTATTTTGTGAATTGCTATTGTATTTTGGTAATTAATGTTATTGCTTGAATATTAATAATTAATACCATCATTATCACTGAAAGTATCTCCCATCATTATCACTGTCACAATCACTTTTTTTTTTTGGTAGATAAGCGTTAGCTTTGGGGAAATTTTTGTCTATTAATATAGTTGTCCAACTTGGTAAATGCTATGTGTTAGGTTCTAAAGACTTAGGTTTTTATGTGTTTAGAACTCTAATATGTATTGTTGGCAAACCATAATCAAAACAATATGTTTAGTACTGTTTAGACTTGCTCAAAGTTGTATATTTTATGTAAAGTTGGAATCGAGCTAATGCAGAAGTTACTATGCATTTCGGCCTGGCTCGATTGATCGAATCTTGGGCAGAATGCGTTTTTCTGCAGATTTCCAACTCAGCCCTAGTTTGTTTAAAACGTTTAGCATTTTCTAATTTGTCATAAGTATAAAAGGCAAACCCTAGCCACGTTTTAGTGTTGCTCATATTGCTGTTTGTGTAAATCTCTTGTGAGATCTAGAGGAACATTCCTGTACACAAACTTAGGGTTTTCAAGGAGGAGATTTTATCTATACCTTGATGATCAACTCAATTGCTGCCATTGAAGCTTAAAGAAACACAAGCGGGTGTGCTTGTATCTGGTGGTGAATCCAAGAAAGAAGGAGTCCGTGGATTCGGAGCTTGCATGTGGTCGTGTCAGTAAGTTCTACTGGTGGGTAGCAATAAGAAGTCGAGCGTGGGGGCTTGTAAGTCTTATTGTATGAACTTCGATTCTTTCCAGATAGTGGATTCAAGTTTACCTTGAGGATAGTTAGGTCAAATCCTCCCCAGGTTTTTACCGGTTTGGTTTCCTGGGTGATCATATCTTTGTGTTATTTATCTTTCCGCTACTTTGCATGATATGATTGTGATAACGTAGTTTTGTTAAATTGGACTAAGTAACAACTTGGCTAATTACCTATGTTAATCCAATTGTGTTTTTAAGGGGTCTAAAAACTATCAAGTGGTATCAGAGTGGGTTGCTCTCTTGTTGTTGATCTTTTGATCACTGAGCTGATCCTTGACTCCTGTTGTTATGGATTCTTAGAAAATCTTTTTGCTTATTTATCAACTTGTTTACTTTGTGTATTTGTTACTTGTTGTTTTTGTTAAATCTTTCCTTGGACATCTTGGTCTTATCATATGTGATAATAATTATTTGTATTATACTGCCTTAACTGCCTTAAAGGCACGTGATTCTTATTTTTGGTATTTGGATAGTGGTTGTTCTAGGCATATGACAGGAAACAAAGGATTATTCAAGACCCTCTTTGAAGGAAAGATTGGGACAGTCAGTTTTGGAGATGGAAGCAAATCTGTGATCAGAGGCATTGGAACTGTGGACATTCCAGGGTTACTGGTCTTTGAAGATGTTTGGTATGTTGATGGACTGAAGGCAAATTTACTCAGTATCAGTCAGATTTGTGACAATGGACTGAATGTTCACTTTACTAAGTATGAATGTGAGATACTTGATGGAGAAGGTGACTGTATGTGTGTTGGTGTAAGGACAGGGGACAACTGTTATGGATTGACACCAAGCATAAGCAACAAATGTTTTAGTGCAAAGATTGATCAAGTTGATTTGTGGCATCAACGATTAGGGCATGCAAGTCATAAGCAGTTAGAAAATATTTTCAAATGTGATGCAGTTGTTGGTTTACCTAAGTTTGAAAAGATAGATAAGTGCATATGTGGACCATGTCAGATAGGTAAACAGATAAAATCTAAATATCCGTCTATAGCTAGTGTTCAAACTTCAAGACCTCTGGAGTTACTGCACATTGATCTTATGGGTCCTGCTCGAGTTTAGAGTTTAGGAGGAAAGAAATATATTCTAGTGGTTGTGGATGACTTTACCAGATATACTTGGGTTGTGCTTTTGAAAGATAAAGCTGAGGCTCTTGAGAAGATGATACATCCGTGCAAGAAATTGCAGGTTGAAAAAGATACTGTGATAGCCAGGATCAGAAGTGACCATGGAAGAGAATTTGAGAATACCAAGCTGGCTACCTTCTGCAATGATCAAGGCACACATCAAGAGTTCTCTTCACCCAAGAAACCTCAACAAAATGGAATAGTTGAACGGAAAAATATGGTTGTTCAGGAGATGGCACATGTCATGCTACACAATAAAAAGTTGCCCAAATCCTTCTAGGGAGAAGCAGTTAACACTGCTTGTCATACACTCAACTGGGTGTATTTCAGACCTGATTCCAAGAAGACTCCATATGAACTCTGGAGAGGAAAGAAACCGATTGTTAAGTATTTCAAGATATTTGGTAGTGATTGTCACATTCTACGTGATAGAAAGAACTTAGAAAAATCTGATGCAAAGAGTGATAAGGGATATTTTCTAGGGTACTCCTCTACTAGTAGAGCATAAAGAGTGAATAATCTGAGAACCAAAGCAGTCATGGAATTGTCAAATGTTGTGATCAATGATGAAGTATGTCCAGAAGCACATTTAGAAAGTACTGCTTCGGTTCAAGATAAGCTTATGGAGGTTAATGACTCACTTCCTGTTGATTATGTTGGGAAACATAGTGATAAGGAGTTAATGGTGTTGAATGGTGCAATTTCTGTGCCATCAAGTCCTGAACCATCCATTCCGGTTCATGAGACTCAACAGGTTCAACATAAGTTTAGTCCTTCATCAGAACAGAAAGGTACATCTACATCTCTAGTTAAAGGTCCTTCCTCTATAGTAAGGCTTAATCATCCCTCTTCAAATATATTGGGAAGTCTGAATGATAACATGAGATTAAGGTCAAAAGCCTTAAGTGTAATTACACACTTATGCTATCTGTCCCAATTTGAACCGAGAAAGGTAGATGAGGCACTTCAAAATGCTGATTGGGTAAACTCTATGCATGAAGAACTTTATCAATTTATTCAGAATGATGTGTGGGAATTAGTACCTAGACCAAAGGGTGTAAATGTAATTGGAACTAAATGAATCTTTAAGAACAAGTTAGATGAACATGGCACTGTTATTAGAAATAAATCAAGACTTGTTGCTCAAGGTTACACACAAGTGGAAGGGATTGACTTCGATGAGACCTTTGCACCGGTAGCAAGATTGGAATCCATTAGGATACTGTTGTCTATAGCTAGTCATCTGAACTTAAAGCTATATCAAATGGATGTCAAAAGTGCTTTCTTGAATGGAATGTTGCAAGAAGAAGTATATGTTGAACATCCGAAAGGCTTTGTTGACCCTCATAGACCTGATGATGTGTATAAATTGAAGAGAGCTCTGTAAGATTTGAAACAAGCTCCATGGGCTTGGTATGATAGATTGACTGCATATCTCACTAAGCATGGCTTCAAAAGGGGATCTGCAGACACTACTCTCGTCATAAGAAAGGATAAGAACAGTTTTGTTGTAGCTCAAATTTATGTTGATGATATTGTTTTTGGTGCTACTAATGACTCTCTTGCTCATTCTTTTGCAGATGAAATGAAGGCTATGTTTGAAATGAGTATGGTTGGTGAACTAACTTATTTCTTGGGACTACAGGTGAAGCAAACGGACTCAGGGATCTACATCAACCAAGCAAAATATGCAAGGAATCTAGTCAAGAGATTTGGACTAGACAATGCTGCAAATGCCAGAACACCAATGGCTGCCAATGCAAAATTAACAAATGATCCATCAGGTGAGTCTGTTGATGTTACATTATACAGAAGTATGATTGGATGCCTTTTATATTTGACTGCTAGTCGGCCTGATATTGCCTTTAGTGTTGGTGTTTGTTCTAGATTTCAATCTAATCCTAAAGTTTCACACTTAAATGCTGTCAAAAGAATCATTAAATATGTTAGTGGAACTTGTGATTATGGATTATTTTATAGTAAAGAGTCTAATCTGTCTCTAGTTGGTTTTTCTAATTCTGATTGGGCTGGTAATGCTGATGATAGAAAAAGCACCACTGGTGGGTGTTTTTATGTTGAAGCCAATCTCATTGCTTGGATGAGTAAAAAGCAAAATTCTGTGTCCTTGTCTACTGCCGAGGCAGAATATGTTGCTGCTGGAAGTTGTTGCTCACAACTTCTTTGTATGAAAAAGGTTTTAACTGATTATGGGATATCCCAAGATACCATGGTTGTTTACTGTGATAACTCTAGTACTATTGACATATCTAAGAACCCTGTTCAACATTCTAAGACTAAGCACATAGAGATTAGGTATCACTTCATTAGGGATCTTGTTGAAAGGAAGATTGTGTGTCTTGAGTATATTCCTACTGAACGTCAAAATGCCGACATCTGCACCAAACCTCTTGATAGAAGTAAGTTTGAGACACTTTGTCAAGTAATTGGTATGATTCTGTGTCCCTGATCTATCTTGACCTTCTTGGTCCTTGTGCTTCATTACTCTACCCTTTGACCCTTTGTGACCATTGTTCCTTGGTTTTGTTGTTGTTGTTGTTGTTGTTTTGTTTTTTTTTTTTTTTTTTTTTTTTTTTTTTTTTTTTTCTAGGATTTTCATTGCATAACATTCATGCATTTCATTCTAGGTGTTTTTTTAAATTAAAAAAAAAAATGGAAAAGGGAAGAAAAAGGAAGCAAATTGTGTTTTGTACGGGTTTCTTGGTTTTTGAGAACAAGGTTGGTCAATTTATTTTCACATAACATGTCTTTTATACCTTGTTTAGCCTTGATGAGCTTACTTATTGCACATTACTAGTTGAAACTTTGTAGTGCGTGTTGTGTGGGAAAGATGTTTATAGTTTTTAATCACTTTGTCTTGATCTTAAAGTCACATGTTTTTTGACTGTCGGACTTGAACTTTTAGAGAAAGGCATAAATAACCATCTCATCACTGTTCACTAGCCAATCATGAACACCTTAGTGCATATTGTAAGATTTTTGTGCTTGAGAAAGTGTAGCACATGCATAAAAAGAACATAAGGTGTAGCCTCGGTTTAATTGCTTAATACTTAAAATTGGTGTGTACTATTAGGCTTGATGCCAAATCACATAATTAAAATTGGTGTGTACATTATCCTGGCTTTTTAATAAGTTTCTGAATGAATTAAAATTGGTGTGTATATTATGAGGCAAAATTCAAGAAACTTACATGATTGCAAGCTTATGATCCAGGAGATGTGGGAGTTATATGATGTAACTCTTTAGGTGATAGTCTCTTTTAAAATTCTATGTGATGAATTTTGTGGACTTTGTGATTGATTGCTGTTCACATATCACCTCACATGTATCTCAAGTTTTTGCTAGTTGCACACACTACACAAGTTACTCTTTGCTAAACATTGTACATATTATTGTGTGTGTTTATAGTTTGACCAACCAAGTTTTGCAAATACTTTGAATTTTGTGTAAAATTGATTTGATGCTTGAAATTTTATGGAGAATGTAAGAGATTTTAATTTTGGGAAATTTGGGCTTAAATTCTTGTTTTTGAAAATCATATCATCACATACTCATGCATTTTGTTCCTCAATGTCAATGCTTTGAGTTGTTCCTAAATGTTTTTTCAAAAACTGTGTTTTTCCTCAAATTTAGTGAGCCTTTGCCAGTTTTGATTGATCCATTCTATTTTTCGATCAATCGAAATTTTTTTTTAAAATTTTTAACGAGCCTCTGTCTATTTCGATCGATCGAAACTGTTTTTTGATCAATTGAAACTTGTGAATCAGGTTTTTTAAAAACTCATATTTGACTTGTTTAAATCACTTTTTCAAAACTTTTTCAAACTTTTTCTCTCTCTCTCCGACTAGGCAAGGCTCCACTGAGATTTTTTGTCGTTTTCCTCCATTTTTCTTGCAAGGATTCTCTCTCCCTAAGCTGGTATGTCTATTATGCCCTTCCTTTTGCATTTATTTTCATGTTTTCATGCATAAACTCATGCATTTTTATGGGATTTTCGGAACTTTTCAAAATTGGGATTTTTGTTGAATCAATCCTCTTTTTCTGAAATTGATCATTGGGTTTTGTTCCTATATTGATATATTCATGATCTATGTTGGTTAATTTGATTAATTTGGGGTTTTATGAAAAATAAAAAATTCTAGGGCTTGTTTTGAATTCGAATTGGGGCTTTTTGTTCAAATTGGTTCAATTGATGAAATTGGCTTGTTGTATTTGATGTAATTGGTCATTATTTTCTGAAATCTATCGTGTATGATGATCAATTCATAAATTTATTACAAATTGATCAAGTGCTTTCTCAAAATTTTGGGTTTTTGTTAGAAACTCTATGCTTAAGCCAAATTTGTGAACTTGAACTAACTTTGAACTTAATTGCACTACATTCGGTCATGCATCACTACATTTAATTTTTTCATGCATCATATAGATTTTTGCTCTATATTTTTTTTGTGCTAACTTGTAGTCTGCCTTTGGTTTTCTGTTTTTTTTTTTTTTTTTTTTTTTTTTTTTTTTTTTTTTTTTTTTTTTTTGCTTTTTGTCTTGATCCTTATCCTAGCACTATGCCTAGGAAAACTAGAGCCCATAGGACCTCCTCCACTTCCTCTAAGTCTCCCTCTAGGAGTGAAGTGTTTAGGAATGATAAAAGCTGAGAGGCCTTTGAGAAACTGGACAGTAAGCATAAGATTTGTGCTGAGCGTGCTGTGATTTTAGATGAGATTGATTCGGCCATTAGGGCTAACTTTGAGTCTAGATGTTGGTTGTCCCTCTTAGAGATAGATCATCCACCCCCAACCACCCTGATTAGAGAGTTCTTCTCGAATCTCTCTTGTCACGTCTATGATTCCAACACTCTTGTTAGGAGTTGGATACGAGGTGTTGAGTTCACCATTACTCCTCGGGTAGTGGCTAAAGCTCTTGGGGTTCCGGTTGTTCGGGAGCCTGACTATCCCTATGATGAGTCTCCACCCTTAGATGTTGTCATGTCATACATCATTGGGTCTTCTATCCAGTGGGTTCTGATCCTTGGATCACGTCTGCTGAGTTTATCGAGATTGCCTATCTTTTCTTTAGTATAACGTGTCATTCTTTGTGACTTATTTCTCATCTTCACACCATCCCTCTAAAGCGATGTGTGTTTTTGTATGCATTTGTTTCTGGTGCATCTATCAGTTTCCCTCATATGTTCCTTCATTCTTTGAACAAGGTTCATAAGAGTTCTGTCGTAGGGCATGCGCTTATCTATCCTATTTTCATTCATAGGATTTCGTTGTTTCTTGGTCTAGATAGTTTTCCTTCTGGTGAGCTTGTTCATGTTGTTGCTCCCATAGGTGCCACCTTTCTTAGGTAGAGGGCTGTTCACTTGAGAGTTGCTCCTTCGCGTCCTAGAGGTGCATCATCTAGTATTGTTCCCCCTCCTCACTCTTCTACAGGTGCTGATGCTGCTGAGTCGTCTGGTGCTGATGCTGATGTTCCTCCACTGACTACTTCGGATGATTTAGACATTCAGCGTACGTTGGATCATGTCTTGACCGTTCAGGCGGCTCATGGACAGATTTTGGTGGACGTACTCCATGAGATCTGTGCTTTGTGCGCAGAGTTGGCACAGTTTAGACGATCTTCACCGCCACCTCCCTTTTGATAATGGATTTTGATTGCCCTTTGGCATTCCGTCACAAAAAAAGGGGAGTACATATTTGATTAGTTTTAAGCTCTTGTAGAGTTTTGTTTTCAGGGGGAGAGTATTTTTGTTGGTTGGAGCTTGTGGAGTTTAGATTGTATCTAGGTGCTTCACATTGTATTTTATCTTTTTAGCTCTTGCCATATTTTTGTTGGGATATTTATGTTAGGGGGAGTTACTTTTATTGCTTTATATGTTTCTTGTTTTCAACTGTTTATTGATTTATATTTATGAGTTTTTCATTGATATATGTCTTTATTGTGTGTTGTTTGAAATCAAGAATTTATTTTGTTTACTTGTATTTTTCCACACATGCGGTTATGTATTTTGTTTAGTGTTTCAGGAAATATATAGGTTGATTCAATTGAGCTGCTGTCTACACTTGTAACTGATGGATAGTAGTTAGGATTGAGTTTGTTTTATGAGCATTTGTTTTGTAAAGGGCTTTTATTTGTAAAATTTGAGCTTCTAGTTGTGTTTTGTCACGAATTGCCAAAGGGGGAGTTTGTTAGGTTCTAAAGACTTAGGTTTTTATTTATTTAGAACTCTAATATGTATTGTTGGCAAATCATGATCAAAACAATATGTTTAGTAGTGTTTAGACTTGCTCAAAGTTGTATCTTTTATGTAAAGTTGGAATCGAGCTGATGGAGAAGTTATTATGCATTTCGGCCTGGCTTGATCGATCGAATCTTGGGCAGAATGCGTTTTTTTGCAGATTTCCAACTCGGCTCTAGTTTGTTTAAAACATTTAGGGTTTTCTAATTTGTCCTAAGTATAAAAGGCAAACCCTAGCCACGTTTTAGTGTTGCTCATATTGCTGTTTGTGTAAATCTCTTGTGAGATCTAGATAAGCATTCCTTTATACAAACTTAGGGTCTTCAAGGAGGAGATTTTATCTACACCTTGATGATCAACTCAGTTGCTGCCATTGAAGCTTAAAGAAACACAAACGGGTGTGCTTGTATTTGGTGGTGAATCCAAGAAAGAAGGAGTCCGTGGATTCAGAGCTTACAGATGGTCGTGTCAGTAAGTTCTACTGGTGGGTAGCAATAAGAAGTCGAGCGTGGGGGCTTGTAAGTCTTATTGTATGAACTTCGATTCTTTCAAGATAGTGGATTCAAGTTTACCTTGAGGATAGCTAGGTCAAATCGTCCCTAGATTTTTACCGGTTTGGTTTCCTGGGTGATCATATCTTTGTGTTATTTATCTTTCCGCTACTTTGCATGATATGATTGTTTTGATTGTGATAACCTAGTTTTGTTAAATTGGACTAAGTAACAACTTGGCTAATTACCTAGGTTAATCCAATTGTGTTTTTAAGGGGTCTAAAAACTATCACTATGCTTATGTCTTTTGGAGATTAATATATGCTTTTTGGGGATATTTAGATTTGCTTAAGAATTTTAAACCATGGTAACTATTTGCCTATGTCATAACATGCATGCCACCAATTAATTAATTCACAAATTTAGAAGAATAATATCTTATTCATAGTGATGTGATCTTTTGCCCTTATTTGTTAAATAAGTGATTGTGTTCTAATTCTTAACCAAATTGTTTGACCCGTGAAAATTAAAGCTATTTTAGTTCTCTATGTTTCAAATCTACATGAAGCTACAAGAAAGTTGATTTGGAAGACAATATATGACAAGGCATTGCATCTTCTACATTTATAGATATGGTTTTTTTCAAATTTCAATTTTCTTTGATTGATATGGATTAAAATTCATATTGAAATTAGTTTAAATAGAACAGAGCCTCAAAGTTGAGTTTTTATTATATTGTTTCATTGTTTGCTCTATTTTGAATTGAGTTCATTGTTGTTTCATACGTGATTTTGTTAGAATTGGGATTTTGAACTCAAATATTACCTTTCTCCAATTTTATATACGAGTTTGGAGAACGCGGAATGGATTAAATAGCCTTAGCTGATAACCAAGGTCATTGCTATGGCAGAGATCATTTGGACGGCCAGGATCTGTGCCTCCTAAAACCATGCTCAAAAAATTACTCTTGTGTAGTTAGTTTGCTTTGCACTTATGGTTGTGTGTATACATATTGCGTTTGTAGCTTCCTTTGCACTTATGGCAGTGCATATATATTGAACATTTTTATACAAAATTGTTGCTTTGTAAACAGCTCTGAATCAAAAATTGTGTCACTTCCTATTTTGGTGAGCCACTATTGAAAAAAATAAGAATTTTATTAAATGCAAAAGGTACCTGTGAGCATATCTTTAAGTACTTCAATGCTAATGGCAATGAAAAAAATCTCATTCTGGCTGTTTGAATCCTCTTCAAGCATGTATAGATAGAGTTATATAATCTCGTGCATCGTATGGGTTAGTGACTAGTGACAATAATTAAGAGAGAAGGGGAAAAATAAAAACAACAACAACAATCTAAGAGTAGTATTTGGTTCTGCCATGTGGCGCTTTGTTTGAGTAGTATTTCTTTTAGCCTTTCACCTCATGCCATCTTCTTATCAATGACTAGTTTAAGCCATAAATGTAGAGGATTAAGAGATTTGGTTCCATCCCCTTTTTCAAATTCTTCAACTCTTCCACTTTTAATTTTGTTAATTTAAAAAATGAAAGGTTTTCGCCATTTAATGTTAGTTTTTTATGCTATAACACCTATTATTTATATATTCCAATTTTGAAGGGCAGAGAGAGAGAGAGAGAGAGAGAGAGAGAGAGAGAGAGAGAGAGAGAGAGAGAGAGAGAGAGAGAGAGAGAGAGAGAGAGAGAGAGAGAATCAATGTCAAGAAGAGTGTGAAATTGGCTTTAGTTTTAGGTGCATATGATCTAAACCTCTCAACAACACTGACAAAGCTTGATATAGTAGTGCTTCGGCTACATTTAGGGTTTCTGAAAAGGTATGTTTAGGGAAGACATAAAGCCTTTATATGTGTTATTGGTGTTTATTTATATTTTTGGGAAATACATAATATTTGTAAGTGATTAAGGTACTCAAATGTATGTAAAATTAAACTTAAAATACGAAGTAGTATAATTTTATATTTATCTGTTCAATTGTTGTTATATTTTTAATCTCTTGACAAGTATATTTAGTTTTGCAAATTAAAAATTATAAACCTTAAATCTTAGATGTTTAGCCTTCAAAAATTCATGTGTTTTCTGATAGGCCAAGAATGTATTGACCCCTTGTGATGAATTAACCAATTAATTAGCCAAGTTAATTAATTAATTTGATTAACATGCAATACATGTGGTATCACAAACAAATCACCAGCTAAGTTAATATGCAGCGGAAAATAAAGTTGACATGGTGATTTGTTTACGAATGGGGGAAAACCTCCAAGGCAAAAACCCCACCGGGTGATTTTAAGGCCACCAATCCTGAGAATCCACTATTATCACAACAAGCGGTTACAAGTAAAGGAATCCTAGTACCTTATACCAACCTACAGTTGAACTCTTATCCCAATACACAATTGGACTTGTTTTGTAGTGAGAATCTCTCCTTTCTAATACACGGATCCAAGTACATGACTAACCACCAACTTGAGAAGGATGTTAGCTACAAAGTTCTTCAGTTCATCAACACGATGATGATCATGAAGCTCCTTGATTACAAAGCCCTACGGTGTACAAACGCAACAGCTTCTTTAAGAGAAAGATGAACTAGGGCATATGTCTCCAGTCACAATATACTTGTGAAAATCCTTTGCATCAAGCTGCACTCACTTGCATCAACTATGACGGCCTTTAAAATAGTCCTTATATATGTTTAGGGTTGTGAAAAAAGAAAGCCTAAACATGTATACACGAAATGGTGTAAAATCAGATCTAAAAAATTGATTTTTGTAAATCTCGATAGATAGGTTATCTATCGAGCATCATGCAAAAACTGCATTTTAAACCTCAATAGATGCTATCCGTCAAGCTAGCTGTTGAGCTTTAAAATCCAGCACTTCTTCACTTGTTTCTTGGACAGACTTGCATGGCTTTATCACTTGGACTTGACACCTTGTTCCTTGAAGTATTAAACACATTCTAGATCTACCTAATTACAAGTAAAGTGTGTTTTGTCAAAAGATTAGTCAATTCTATATATTGACATATGTTCCTAACATGATTCACATGTGTCTAAACATTTTCTTTATAAAAGAAATACTCTTAAAAAAAAAGATTTTTTATATTGAAAATGTCAAATGTAAGAACTAAATATACATGTACACTTGATAAAATAAATCAATTGGCATGTAGTGGCACTTTTAGGGTCTAATTAATTATTGTTACATACATTTGGATATATTGTACTACAATTATTTCTTCATTATTTTAGTGACATATGGTACAATCAAAATTAATTTTCAAACATTATAACACATATGAGTATTATAAAATAACACATATGGGAAAAATTAAAGATTTTTCAATAACAAAAGACTTGAAAAAAATGTGTGTATATATATACTGAATTAAAATCATTCAAATTCTCCGAAAGGAAAGTAGGTGGCTCTTATCAGATATTAACTAAACAAAGTGAATCTGAAATGGACACTAAAAGGATAGTTATAGTGTGGTTCCCACATAAATTAAGACACATGGAGAAAAAATTGGACTCCAATTTCAAATTCTAATTGAACACCTGGAAGTGTGGTCCTCACATAAATTTGGATACATGATGCAAAATTGAACTCTAATTTGAAATTCTAATTGGACTTTCTCTGAACTTTGCATATATATATATATATATATATATATCTTCTTTATTTGTTAAATTTAACCTAGCACAAACAAAAAAAGAAAAAAGAAAAAAAAAAAGAAAATATGAGTATATTCAAAATCCTTATTGCAATTGTTTTCATTTTATCAGGCTTAATTTTAGGCTTCAACGCAGTTGGTTCTTTTTTTTCTTCATCTTTTGGTTTTAAATTATTTATTGCCATTTGTCAAATTACTTAAAATGCTTTTTTTTTTCCTTAATATAGGAAACTCATCTTCGCTTTCCCCACATTTATCCAAGGTGGCATCCAAGTAGTATCAACTAGATAAAATGATGAGGAACCTAGTTTTAAGGAAATCTATTGGGGCCATGTTGGGAGGCATGCCATTCTGCTTCACAAAAGGGTAGAGGAAATGACAATTCATCATAGTAGATCTTAGTATCCTAGTGGGTACAGTTCTAACTTCATTGTCAAATGGAAGTTCTAACTTACTCTTTCAACCCTACTAACAGAGATTGTAAACATAAATATAATCTACTTACTCATCACATATAAACATAAACGTTTGAACCGATGGATTTTGAAAATAAAAATATCAAAACGATTACTTAAAAAATAGGTTTTTGTTACCGTTATATATGGTCCTTAACTTTTGCATTTTATAGTCCCTAACATTTCAATTGTGTTAGTTTAGTCCATAACCTTTTGGCATTGTGTCAAACTTGTCCTTACTATTAATTAAGAGATAGATAGAAAATAATGATGTGGTTAATGGTGGAAATAAAATATTTTTTTATGCAACTTGGGTTTCACAAAGACTACCACATTTAAAAAAGAAAATTATATAAAATAAAAAAGAACACAATGGGGGATTGAAATCCCTAACCTCTTCCCCACAAAGTTTAATTCATGAATTACTCCAATAATTATCAGACAAAGACACCAACTGCTAGGAAATCTTAGCTATTATACCCTCATCACTCCCACCCTAACACCAATTTTACTAAGAAACAAATTGAGTTCATGACACTAAGAAACCCAAAAGCAATCAGACTCTGAGATCTTAAAATTTATTAAAAAAAAAAAAAACCACTAGACCATGTAATTAAATAACCAAAAAAAAAAAGAGTTTACAAAATTAATATAATAATATTTTTTTTCATTTTCTATTTGTTTTTCTTACCAAAAAAAAAAAAAAAATGGAGTCAAATACATAATCCGTGAAAATCAAACCCATAGGCAAAAGCAAAACAACCAAATCAACTTGATAACAGCCTTGTACCATATACACTCTCTATCAACTCAAATCCTCTTTCTCTCTCTATCGGTTTCACACAGACCCACTCTCTCACTCATGAAGTTCATTTGACCTTAAGAGTTTTCCTTAGATCTAAATCTCTCTTCGCCATTTGTGAAATCTTCGAAAAGCTTACCTAGCAAAAGCTTTTCATTTTTGAACTTTCTTGTCTAAGATTTTCCTCTAATAGCTGATTTTACTTTGGCTTATCTACTTCTAGTTTGTAAATACTAACCACAAAAATATTGATGGGAGGATCAAATGATAGCATATATAGGGCCCCTGATACTAGTTGTGCTGACTGTTGAATTTATTTTTGACACAGAGAAAGGGTTGGGTATTCGTTGGGTTTGATGGTATTTTTGGGGTGTGATTTGATGAGGGGAAATTAAAAGATTCCAGTTTTACTTCGTTTAGTTGTCAATAAAGTACAAGTGATGCTAAAAACAAACAAGCACTGTGATTTTGTTGTTTTGATCTTGTGTATGGGTTTGATTTCTAGAGCTTGTGTGTGTTTGTTTTCTAAGAAAAATAAAAGGAAAAATGTGAAGGTCTTGTTGAATTTCTTAAGGAATTATTTTAATTTTGTAAATTTTTTTTTCTTATTTAATTACTTGGTCCACTGGTTTGTTTGTTTTTTTAATTAAATGCGAAGGTGTTATTTTTTAATGTTAATTAAAACCTTTTAATATTAATTTATTAACCACGTCAGCATCAATTGGGCCAACTGTGCACACCATTTGCCACGTAACCATTTTTTGTTAGTGAGTTAACAGTAAGGACCAAATTAACTTCAAATTCTTTTTTGGAAGAGGAAAACATCCTCAAAATTCATTAGATAGAGTTAGAATCAAAGTACAATGCCTCCACAACTGAGGGAGGGGAATCTTCAATCCATACAACTTCATCTAGGATATCTTTGGCATATCTAGCTAGAGCATGGGCCACAGTATTGGTGTCCCTTTTTCCAAATAATACCTGCGACCATCGAAGGCTATTTATCATGCAAACCACATCATGGAGAATATGGCCCAATGGAGATGAAAAACCTTTCCTCAAGCTCAGAGCAGTCATGATAGATTGGTTGTCTCCTTCAATAACCAATTATGTAAGGCCATACTCTACTACAAATTCCATAGCATGACGGCAAGGTAAGACCTTTACCTCTTCACTGCACGCCACTAGAGGAACTTTTGCCGATAAAGCCGCCATGACTTCCCCTTTATCGTTGCGGATAATGGCTCCAACACCAGTGCCTCCCATATCCTAGAAAACCGAAGCATTGAAATTAAGCTTGAACCGAGCTAAAGGTGGTGGTCTCCGTCTCCTTGGGTTAGGGGTTGTTGATGATGCTGAAAACTGGGTGTTGGCACACCTAAACTCCTCTGTAATATCTTGCGCTCGTTTGATTAGTACCTCAGGTGCTTGCATTTGCTTCCCATGTATCATTGCATTTCGTTGATTCCAAATGAACCAGGCTTGGACTAAAAACTGTTCGAGGTCATCTGGGCATAGCCAATCGATCAATTCCTCCATTAGCTGAAGCATATCATCTTGGTCCCCTGCACACTTCTGCAATCGTGCCGAGCATCCTGCCCACACGTCTCGAGCCACTCCGTAGTTCCACAAGGCATGGATTCCTATTTCAGCTTCAGTCTTGCACGCTTCACATTTGTTATCATGGATAATTCTCCTTTGAACTAGATTCACTAAGGTATGCAAATATTATGACAAGCCCGCCATCCAAACACTTTGATTTTGTTTGGCAGTTTTAGCTTCCACAGAGTCTTCCAAATGACATCGCCCACGACCCCATTAGAACTTTTTGCCCACTCTGCCTCCTTTTGCAATTGTCGTGCCACCTGATACCCTGATCTCACCGTGTATTCCCTGGATTTGCTAGGAGTCTAGAACAGAGAATCGAGAATATATCTTCTGCTAAAGGGTACATGCAATATGGCTTCCACATCCTTTCTATTAAAGTTTTGCATGATAACTCTCTGTCCCACCACCTTGTGTCAGGGTCTATAATCTCAACAACCATAAAGTCTTCATCTACATTGTGAGTTGGGTGTAGCACCTTATTGGTGGGGTGATTAGGAATCCACACATCCCTAAAGACCCGGATTGAAGCTCCATTGCCTACTTTCCAGCAAGACCCCCGTTGAATTATCGGCTTGGCTGCCAAGATACTCTTCGAAGTGAAAGAGCTAGTGAGGGAGTCAGTTGCTTCCAAGATATGGCATCTAGGGAAATACCTTGCTTTAAGATACTTAAAAAGCAAGGACTCTTGATCTTGCATCAATCTCCAACCTTGTTTTGTAAGCATAGCAAAATTAAATTGTCGCAAGTCCTTAAACCCCATTCCTCCTTCCAATTTTGGTCTAGTTAATTTTTCCCAACTCAACCAATAAATCTTCCTCTCATTTCCAATTTCCCCCCACCAAAACAGAGTACAAAGAGCTTGAAGCTCTTCATACAACTTAGTTGGCAATTGAAAAACGCCTATAGTATAGGTTGGTATGGATTGAGCCACCGCTTTTATTAGTATTTCCTTTCCTGCTCGTGATAAAGTTTTCCCTTTCCACCCTTGAAGCTTTATCCAAACTCTATCTTTCAGAAAGGAAAAATTATGGTATTTTTTCCATCCCACTAAAGTCGACAGACCCAAGTATGATTCAAATCTGTCCACTTCACTTACCCCTAACAATGCTTTGATCATATCTCTATGTTGAGGAGAAGTATTACTACTAAAAAAGACTGACTTATCCATGTTTATATATTGACCTAAGGCTTCTACATACAATTGCAAAATCTCCAAAACTTCCTTTGTCTCCTTGTCTATTGCTTGGAAAAATAAAAGGGAATCATCTGTAAAAAGGAGGTGTGAAATACAGGGAGCTCGCCTGCAAATGGATACACCATAAATATTCCCCCCTAATTATGCTTTCTGCAAAAGAGAAGTAAACCTTTCTACACATAAAAGAAAGAGATAAGGTGATAGAGAGTCTTCTTTCAGATTCCTCTAGATGGTGAATCATACCATATGGCTTTCCATTAATTAAGACTAGAAAGGAAAGGGGATGTGACACAACTCATTATCCTATCCACCCAATCACCAGGGAAACCCAACTTGAGCATGATCCTTTTTAAGAAGTCCCATTCTACTCTGTCATAAGCTTTGCTGATGTCAAGCTTCATAGCAAGGGTCTTAGTTTTGCCTTTTTTAGGACCATGCATCGTATGAAGAGCTTAATATGCCACAAGCACATTGCCTATAATTAATCTTCTTAGTACAAAAACGCTCTGGGTTGGAGAAATGATATAAGGCTGAACTTGTTTCAACCTGTTGGCTAGCACCTTTGCAATAATTTTATAAATGACATTACAAAGGCTAATAGGCCTATAATCAGAAACCTTAACAGGATTCTTAATTTTTGGAATGAGAACAATATAAGTATGATTAAGATTAGGAAGCATATAACCAGTATTAAGGAATTCAAGAACAACAGATACAACATTATCACCAACAATATGCCAGAACTTTTGGTAAAAAAGGGCATTCATACCATCTGGTGGAGGTCCCATTTGGAACAAAGCTGCTTTAATCTCATCTGCACTGAATTCACTAGATAGTGTTTGTGCATGTCATTTGTCACCTTTTGTTGTACTGCTTTTAGACATTCCTCAATTCGGTTGCATGAACCTGTGGAAAACATATTATTAAAATAATCCATAGCCACTCCTGCCACTTCTTCTATGTCCTCACGCCAACTTCCCTGTGGGTCCAAGAATCACTTAATAAAATTCCTTTGTCTTCTCTGAGATGCTTTTGAGTGAAAAAATCTTGTATTTTTATCACCATGTTTGATCCAATTTACTTGAGACCGTTGAGTCCAATATACTTCCTGCTTCCTCAGCCATTCATTCAACTCCTTGCTTGCTTGAATAAACTCACTTCGGTTCTGTATAGTTGGTGGAGCACAAGTCAACCATTCAATCCTCTTCTGAAGAGCTTTAATCTCTTTTATGCCAAGATGAGTTTTGGATGCCCTCCAAGCCCTCAAATTCAAGCTACACCCTTTAATTTTCAACCTAACTGATTCTAAAGCCGTCTCAACTCCCCCATTATTTTCCCATGTGTCTTGGACCACCTTAGCGTAGTCATCCCATAGCAGCCATGCCTCTTCGAATTTGATGCCACATTTCCCTCTATCATTCCGTCTTGGAGTGGTATGGTTCTGTAGAATCAACAGTAGATGGTCCGAAGCATGTGATATGATGTACGTGACAGTGGTTTCGGGAAATTTCAACTTCCATGCCTCATTAGCCATAGCCCTGTCCAAGCGTTCCCTTGTGTTGGCAGCCCCGGGTCTCCTATTATTCCATGTGTAATGGTATCCAATAAATCCTAAGTCAGCAAGGTGACATAGTTCCAAGGCTTCTCGGAATACATCGATCTGTTGGGGTGGGGCTGGTCTACAATTCAACTTTTCCGTCGAACTCAACATCTCGTTAAAGTCCCTAATACACATCTAAGCACCATCCACATAAGAGCAGATATAAGAAAGAAGGGTCCATGACTTGAAGGGAACTTTTGACTCTGGCCAGCCATAAAATCCAGTTAATAACCATCTAAAACCATCACTCTCAGTCACCCATGCAGAGATTTGGTTCTCTGAGAATTTAAAGACATCCAAACTAATATCTTCCTTCCAAAGCATAGCAAGTTCGCTGCCTAAACCCGGTCTTTTGACAACAAAACTATTCTTGAGGGGTTACTCACTACACCACTGATTAATACCTTTAATATCGAGTCGGGTTTCCATGAGGAAACAAATTTTAGGAGCTTTTTCCTTCACTATTTTGTGAAGACTACGAATTTTCCAAGGGTTCCCAAGTCCTTGGCAGTTCCAACTCAGTATTTTCATTGCTCCCGGCAAGGTGGTCCTTTACCCCCACCGATATGTAAGCAAACTTGGCATCTTTACCATCCACCTTGGAGTGTATGTGAGAAGCAGTTTCAATCTCTCTATTACAGTCCTCAGCCAGAATGTCTCCCACTCCTCTCTTACCCGTTGTGTACTTAATTGTGTTATTAGCTATGGCTAATAGCCCAACATCCATTCTATTCGATCTAGTCCATATATTTTTTGGCTTGTTGGGCTTTGACTCCGTGTAGCCCAAACCTGAGTTGAAAGTATCTGGTGCACCATTTGAATCAACATTTAAATTTGGATATAAGTCCCCAGTCGGCGGTAATTTCAACGCAGGTGTATCCCTGTTTGAAATTTTGGCTGCATTATCCTTCGAGATTTTTTCCTGAATCTCAGGAACAATCCCTCCAAACCCAGTGCTTCCCTTTTGGGATTTCGACTTTCCATGAGGCTTGGTGCCCTAGTCATTGCCAATACCATTTCGTGTACCCCATTGCTCTCCTTAGTTGGCTCATCAATTCTTCCCATTAACGCGGCTCTTGGTGGGCTATCCTTACTCTGACATGTTTGGGATTTACTCCATCCACTGTCTGCTTTCAACCAGTCCCCGTATTGGTAGTTAATAGGATTTTCCTTTTTCAACGCTACAAAATGCGTCGGGCAATGACGGAGGTCGTGTACTAGGACCCCACAATAATGGAAAAAAATCGGCATCCTTTCATCCTTATACATGACCTAGTGGCGTTTGCCGTTTGACCCCAGTAGGAAACCACCTCTCCACAGTGGTTTGGATATAGGAAGGGCAATCCTAACTCTCAAGAAAAAATTCTGTTCATCCATGCACCGTTTGCGCTCCACATCCTCTACCACTCCCATCTTATTCCCCACCTTCGTCGCCACATTAGGAGACATCATATTGAAAGGCACCCCCCCCCCCCCCCCCCACAAATTTGCACCCATAGTGAAGCGTGCTCCAAGACTACATTGTTTGCACTCATACCCGTTCTCTACCGAGTGAGCATTAAGAGCTGATTATCGAATGTCCATAGACCTCCCCACAATATCCGGTCAAGTTCGTACTTCGATTGAAACTTGAATTGGAATAGATTAATGCCCACCTCGGAGATCTGCAACTCCTTGTCAAGCCCCCAAACTCGCCGCAACACGTTTTGGCTGCCTTCCTATTAAGAGCTTACATGTTAAAAATTTCCCTATCAAATTCAGTGCACAGCTTTTGATCTTGTCCATCCTTCCCTCATCGAAGACCTGTATATCTTCTTCCTCTTCTAAAGTTAACTTCAGACTAACCATGCTTTCAATAACATCCTTAGCAATAGTTTCTACTTCAACCACTTAGTAACACAGAAAGGTGTGAAGGTAATAGAAAGGGTTTAAGGAGAGTTGAAAAGTTAGGGAGAGTTGAGATGGAAGAAACCCTCAGAATACCCAAGGCAGGCAAGGCTCGTTTTCATGAGAGAGAGAGAGCTCCTACAAGAGGAGAGTACTTCAAATTGAAAATAATAGGAACTAAATTAACTACTATTAAAATGTAGAGACTAAATTAAATGTGACCAAGACTAAATTGATATTCCCCCCCCCCCCCGCCCACTCTCAAAAAAAGAAAAAAAGAAAAGAAAAAGAAAACCCACTTCTTTTTAGAAAGAGACAAAGTGTCCCGTCCAAGCTAAAACTAAAGCCATCATGTGGGCTACTCCTTGCTCTTGACCAAAAGTTTTAGGGTCCGTTTGGTAAAAGATTTTTAGTAACATTATTTAAGTTTAGTGGAAATATATGTGGGTGAAAAAGTGTGTAGAAATACGTATTGTGGTGTTTTAACAACAATTTTCGTTATTTAAACACCGTTACCAAACGGGTCTTAATTGTGTGACAATAGAAAGCCACTCAATGATTTCCGTGGATGCTCTTATATCACCAGGCAGCTCAGAAACATGGAGGATTTCTACTCTTTCAGATTGGCAACATTAATACCAAATTACGGTTATAGTTGGATTCCTAATTCCTAGACAAGCTAATGTTGCGTTCCACATTTTAGCATCTCGGTCAATATGAAACAGAATAGCTATCGACTTTGGTTTAGCCATATATTTTTGGAGCAAGCCAGTATTTTCAATTTTGTAATTACTCTGTTTCCTTAACAATGAAATTCATACGCAGTTGAAAAGAAAAAAAAAAAAAAAAAGTCAAGGACGCAACACCCACTCTTTAAGCAATGCCACAGTGAAAAATTATATGAGCAAAGCAATGACGTCGACCCGATCGTGGAAGGATCCAGTAACTAAAAACGAATTTGGTAATCAAAATTATTTCACAAGATAGTCTAGGGATTACTAAAATACTTTTTAGTCAAAGTCATACTTTAACATTATTTATTTGTTTATTAATGAAATACCGAATTATCCGCTGCCTATGACTATAGATCCACGCTATCTTCTAAGTGTTTTTTGCATACCATCTCTCACTTCTTCGTCTCCCCTTTCTTTTCCCTGCCCTTTCTATTTTGCTTCAACATCTTCGGTTCTGTGACAATGGCAGACGAGGTGGTTCTGCTAGATTTCTGGCCCAGTATGTTTGGGATGAGGGTGAGGATTGCTCTGGCTGAGAAGGGTATCAAGTATGAGTACAAGGACGAGGACTTGAAGAACAAGAGTCCTCTGCTTTTAGAGATGAACCCCATTCACAAGAAGATCCCAGTTCTCATCCACAACGGGAAACCGGTGTGTGAGTCCCTCATCATTGTTCAGTACATAGATGAGGTCTGGAAGGACAGGTGTCCATTGCTGCCCATTGATCCTTACCAGAGAGCTCATTCCAGGTTCTGGGCTGATTTTGTTGATAAGAAGGTACGTTTTCTGCGATTTCTTTTCACTCTCTTTCCTTTTGTACGTTCTGTTTTTGGCTTTGTATTTTTTTTAGGATTAATATTAAGTTAGATTCACCAGATTTCTCTGGAAAAAAAAAAAAAAAAGACTATTATGTTTTTAATGTTTAGATTCTATTAGAGTTTAGTATTTTGCAGGTCTTATAATGGCTATGATACTTGTAAGATTCAATTAGACATGATGACTCTAGTACTTAATTTGACATTTTGACCAAACATGATTAAAGTTTGCGATTTTAAATAAAAAAAGAAGAAGGTGATTTTAAGTCCAATATACTGAGTCTTGTTCTTCTATCCCACCGTCAATAATGTAAGTTGATTTACCACGGATTTAATATATTTGAGTAAGATTAATGTCCTGCAACTAGGAGCATCTTACCCTTCCGCCTTTGCTAAGGTTTAAAGAAATAATCTCCTAGCCCAGTGGACTTGATTTGAAATTCACTACTGTCAATGTTTTTTTTTTTTTTTGGAGAAAGACATTCACTACTGTCAATGTCATTGTTCATGCACGTTATATAATATGTGGGAAGTGGGAGTAAAATGTGTGGAATATGTAGGTTACTGAAGTTTTAATGAAGATAGGGACCACAAAAGGAGAAGAAAAAGAGGCAGGCAAGAAGGAATTCTTTGAAATCTTCAAGATATTGGAGGGAGAGCTTGGTGACAAGCCTTACTTTGGGGGTGAAACATTTGGGTTTGTGGACCTTTCTCTTATCCCCTACTACAGTTGGTTCTATGCAATTGAGACCTTAGGAGAATTCAGCATAGAGGCAGTGTGCCCCAAGATTGTTGCATGGGCTAAGAGGTGCTTGCAGAAAGAGACTGTGGCCAAGACTCTTCCTGACCAGAAGAAGGTTTATGAATATGTTGAACAAGTGAGAAAAAGGTTTCGCAATGATTAAGCCCAAATCTGGAAGTACTTGCATTTCCTAATGGTTTTGGATGGTTGTGTAATCTTGTTGGTTACATTTTGTGATGTTTTAAGTTTGAGTTTGTTTTGGCTTTAAAAAAAAAAAAAAAGATAGTTGTGTATCATATGGGTCCGTGGAACTTGTAAGACAAATCGGTGTGTCTGCTAAGCTTTGAATCTAAAGGGGTATTGTAATAAGAATCACACCTTGTTGTGTCTGCTATATATGTTTTAGATGAAATTGTATCTTTATGCCTTTTGTGTGTGTAGACTATCGGTGTAGACTATTTGTGATATGAAATGATCTTTTTCATCTAATTATTATCTCTATAACAAAATAAAGATTACTCTACTTTAAGTTTATATGCATAATTCGAGTTTACAATAAATTAGAAAAATATAAAATACTTTATTTAGAAAGAAATATAATTTCACAATGAAAAGATAGTTCTACTATATATCGTTAAATGTCATATATAGAGAAAGTATTTACTTGCATCCATATAATGCCATTCACTCTTACTGCATGCTCCTCCACGGTGCACTGCATTTATAATTCCTTATAAACATTGTGTACGTTGTAGAAGAGTTTTTTTACCCGTTTTCATAAACAACCTACAAGAGAGAGTGGTATCCCACTTTTTCCCCATTTCTATAACTTAAGTGTTGATTATTGTCCATTATTATATTGTTAATGGGTGTGAGATAAACCTAGTTTCATTTAGTTTACATTTTTAAGATTTGTTTTTTCTCTCTTAGGCTTATTAACAGCTCTCTTGTGGGATCTCTTTACACTGCACAAAAGAGAGTTTCTTCCTAAACTCCATCCAGAGCCACCTTCTTTCCTACATCCTTCCACTCTTTGAATAAATAATAAAAATAAAAATAAAAACTTTCCTATTTTCTGGGTATACATAGGAGGTATTATATTTTGTGGAGCTTTTGCCTTACAAATTTGTATATATTTGTCAAGTATACAACAGGTGGTTATTTTGTTGTACCTTGGGGATGATGTTGATGTGCCAATAACTTCTCCCACTGATAATACTATCAAGAAAGATTGAACAAAGTTAATCTTTGTCATCAACGTCGTAGTTGGAACTAATTTTATACCATTATTTTTGGTATAACTTCTCATAATCTGTCTGAAGATGGCTTGATCGTGTGTCAAGTGAGGGCTAGGTGAAATTATGCAAAATTGCGGTCTATATAGTTTTATGACCAAAATTGTGATTGTTAGGGTTATATTTTGTGTAATTGGCTAATCTTTTGATAAAACGCACTTTACTTGTAATCAAGTAGATCTAAGATGGGTCTAGTACTTCAAAAAGCATGTTGTCCAAGTCAAGTATTAAAAACATGAAGATTGGTCTAAGAAACAAGTGAAGAAAAACTGTTCATTAAGTCTCGACAAATAGCTCGACAAATGCCTGCTATCGAGACTTAATGTGAAGCTCAATAGATAACTCGACAGCAGCTCGATCTATTGAGAATTACGATTTCAAAATTTCTAGATCTGAAATTCGGCCCAGCCTTGCATATTTGCTTGGGGTTTCTTTTTTCACAACCCTAGACACATATAAAGTTTATTTTAAAGGTTGTCACACACGAATACAGAGACTAAGAGACTTATCTTCCCTGTGTGAAACTATTGTGTTTGTACGCCACATGGATTTGTAACCAAGTGCTTCCAGATCTTCATTGTTGATGAAGTGAAGAAGTTTGCAGCCAACAACATTTGTTCAAGTTGTTGGAGTTAGTCATGTGCTTGGGATCTGTGCAAAAGGGTTAGTCACAAATTAGAGGTTTGTGCGTCAAGGGAAAGAATGCTACTACAAGATCAAGTCCAATTGGGTATTGAAGTGAAAGTTCAACTATAAGTTGGTATTTTGGGATAGGCCAAGGGTAGTTAGTAAGATTCCTTATACTTGTAACCGCTTGATTGTTGATTAGTGGATTCTTGGAAGTGATGACTTTAAAATCACCCAGTGGAGTTTTTGCCTTGTGAGATTTCCCCATTTGTCAACAAATTACCGTGTCAAAATTATTTTCCGTTGCATTTAGCATTTTTGGTGATTTGTTGGTGCCTCCATGATTGGCGTGCAATTGAACATAATTAATCAACTTGGGTAATTGAATTAATTAATCGAGGTCAGGCTATCTTAACCCAACAGTGATTACTACCCTATGCTCGATATATATGTTTTGAATTTCACTTCCATGTTAAGTTCATATTTTTCTGTTAAAAATACTAGAAAGCATCTAAGTCTTCTTCATGATTGCAATGTGTAGAATCCAATATATTTAGTTGTATTTTTGGGACAAGTTTGTAAAAAATCTTTAACAACTTGGTTGTGGGAGCAAATATTGTCTAATGAAAGCAATTTCATCATGCCTTCAAGCAATTAAAATTACTGTTTGTTCTTTAAATTTTCTTGTTTCTTTCATTGTTCATGCCATTGTTCTCCAATGCTAAAAATCTGTCATTCTTCGGTTATTGTAAGTATCAAATCATAAATAATAATAAAACTAAAATTAGTGGTTATGATAATCTTGTTATTGAATATAATGACACACTTTATAAAATAAATAACTTTACTCTTATAAAAAGTACTAAAATATGGGCAAGTTAAAAAAAAAAAAAAACTTTTGTAAAAGGATCATATGTGTTTTATACATTTAATTACAGAAAACTGTGTGATATGCAAAACTTTAAATATGTGTTTTATACGTTTAATGATAGAAAACTTATGTAATGCCGTATACTAGTCGCTAATCCATGCTATGCATAGGAATCTACTTATTTGTGAGGTAAACTAAAATAATTTATAAAATCTTAAATTGATTAAGAAACTATACCATTCCATGATTTGCTTTCGTATGACTTCAATTTGTGTTACAATTTGATGAAGAAGTCATTATTTAATCATGAAATGGCTTACCAAATATTTGTTAGACAGTTTCAGATATTGCAAAAAAATAGCTCAAAAATTCAAATATTAAAACTTCTAAAAGACCAAAACATATTAAAGACTCAAATGATTCACTGCTTAGTAATTATTGAAACAAAACAAAATATATAGGACTAAATAATAGAGAAATATAAGAGAAAGATGGCTTACCTTCAAAAGAATAATCCATAGCTATAACTATTGAAAGCAATCAAAACATTCAGAGCCTACAAATTATAGATATAATATATATATATATATATATATATATATATATATATATATATATATATATATATATATATATATCTAAGAGCAAGCCTTTGGTACAGTAATTAGGTGTTCCTTAGGTTCCCTCCATAAGATTCTACCTTATGGATTTTTTCTCATGGGATGTGTTGATACCAATTTTGTCTGCCCTCGATTTTTTCTCAAATTATATATTCCAACAACTATTCATGGGTCAAAATCGGAGTTAGAACATCCAAGATATCTTGAAAACCGAACGCACTAATCGATGCACCACAAACTTCCAAGAGCCATAACTTTTGATTTGACTGTTGGAATTTTGAGTTCCATACCTTTTTAGAAACTGAAAATAAAAGTCTATCCAAAGGAGTCAAGATCAGCTTGATCAAAGGAGGATTGAGTCCGGCAGCCTTGGTTCTACACTTTGGATTTGGGGTTTAGGGGTGTGGATGTAGCTTTGTAGCTATCATCCACACCCTTAACCTTCTAAATCATTTCCCTAGCATGTTATTGCTCTTTTTGCCATGATAATATGCTTTGTCGCTTTCTTTGACATGTTTCTTGCTTTACCTTGTTTCTAGCATGTTGCTCACATGCTTAGGGTTTTATACCATGTTTCCTTTGTTTTGTTCCTCTTTTTGCTTTGTTTTTATGTTAGGGTTACGCACTCATGTGCTTAATACCATGTCTATGGTTATGCTTTGCTCAGATCTATGTGCTCGTATGCTTTTTGCCATGTTTTGTGCTTAGATCTTCATCCGTACATGCTTATATGCTTGGATTCATGTTCTTCAATGTTTACATGCTAGCTTTCACATGTTCACACATGTGTTGCCATGCCTATGCTTAAATCTACATTTTTATATGCTTGTGTGCTCGGATCTAGGTTTTCATATGCTTATATGTCCAATCTATGTTCTTACACGCTCTTATTTTTAGATTTATGCTCTACTTGATTTATGCCATCTTCCATGTGCTTGTGTGCTCCGTGCCATGTTTGTGTACTTATACCTAGGTTATGTTTGTCTTGCCATGTGCTATTGTAGCCCTTTTGTCGCTTTACCTTTCATTCTTGTATTTTGGCCATGTGGTCTTTGACATCATCCATATACCTTGGCTAATATCAAAGGGTTTGGATCACCCGTTTGCATGTCTATGCTTGCTTGCTTCTATGCTTTAGCTTCCATGCTAGCCTCTCTAGTTCTAGGCTTTGCTATGCTTGACGCCTTTAGCAGGTTGTGGTTGTGTGGCTGCATCTGACGCCCATGAGGCCTTGTCTAGATGTAACCACTTGGGAGGCATCTCTGTGATGCTATTTGCTTCGTGTATACCTCTTCCTTCTCCGCTCTATGTGATGATATGCTTGCCATGCTTGTTTGCGCTACCCCTGTTGGCTTTCTATGCATCTTTACATGCTTGCTTACATGTTCATGCATGAGTCTTGCTTGCTAGTGTGTCGTCCATGCTTCAACACAATTAAGTCATAGACATTCGATCCAAACCTACATTTTTCCCTCGCGGACACTCCCTTTTGTGTGTTTTCCTTGCTTGTTGGTTAGCTTTCTTGCTCTTGTCACATGCTATGCTTGCCATATCTATCTTGCTTGTTTGCTTTGCATCCTTGTGCTTTTATCTACACTTTTTCCTTCCATTGCTTGTCTACTGGTTTTCTTGTCTCTGTCATTGCATGTACACATATGGAGCGAGGACGCATGGAGCTAAGGCATGATCTCCTAGGCCCAAGCAAAAAGGGCAAGGATGCGAGCACGTGGTCAAGCCAAGCGATTACAGTTAGTAGGTTTAGGAGTTTAGCCTTTTCCTTTAGCTTATGTACTCTTTAAACCCCCTCCTTCCTCCTCCCTTAGATTTTTTGTATTAGGTATATCATGCTTTGTACGATTCGTCCTCATCTTTAGAGTATGGCAACCACTGTTTATTTTCCTGCACCTATATTTTGGGCCATACTCTAGGGATGTAGGAATTTACTTTCTTGTTCTGTGTGCTTTGTTCATGATGCATGTATATATATACTTGCTTGCCCCTTTTCGGTGTGATTGTCACGATTCGTGTCACTTAAGGCTAGTAATGCCTAGTTTCCGTTGTGAAAGTAAGGTGACCTCTCACCAGATTTTCGCAATGGAAATATGGCACTTTGCTCGAATGCCTTAGGAAAGCACAGATTGGGACCATCCCCTTTCAAAACCAAACCTCAAAGTCCCCATGCATGCAAAGCCCCAAAAGCCAATGCCAAAATCATGTTTTTACCGCCAATCTCCAAAAATTAAGGTTTTATTAAAACAAAGGATTGTCCTTGGGACAGGCGTTGTTGGGTGCCTAACACCTTCCCCACACGTAACCAAACTTCCGGACCTAAGAATCAAGATTTTTTGCCATCCACATTAGATTAGGAAAAATGACCTTTTTCTTAACTTAGGATTGGTAATAAAATCAACTAGAAATAGGTGACCAATCACACCTCAAAAAAACCCAATGATTGGTGGCGATTCTACTTTACCTTTGGTAATCACCTAAAATTTGGCCCAGATTCCCGTCATAAATCCAAAGGTAGACCTACCTTCCTCCATTGAGTGAGAGAGCACCCGAAACTTTGCGCGAACCATACACATTCCCATCGAGAGGGGCCTCCGACGGGCCCTATATGTTCATGAGCTATGGCCACGGCGGGTGGTCGAACGAAGGCCCATGACGGCAGCGGTTTTCTTTCCGCCACCAAAGATCAAGGCCAGGCGTCGACAGACTAGCGACTCGACTAGGGATCAATGAGAGTTTAGCCTTTAGAGCTTTTAATAGAACCATAATCTTTGGACATTGGCTTTTAAAAATACAGAAATTGGCGTTGGCCTCTGGGGTTTCCTTTTGAAAAAGACTTCTACTATACCCTAGTAGACCATTTTTAAAAGAGCAAAAATATTTTTTTCTAAAGATCCTTTTACAAGAAGGGAGGCTTTGGGGTATTTTCATATGGGGCTTTACAGCTTTCCTTCACATGCTTTACCGCTTTCCTTCACATACAATCATAGGATAGCAAAATTTAATTTCCGCCACACCTTTATCCACTTTCCATATATATATATATATATATATATATATATATATATATATATATATATATATGTATCTGCTATGATTTGAAAAAGTCTTTCCCCTTCATTAAGAATTGCATGACATATACACCCTTTTGAGCTGAACCTAAGCTTCGCACTACTAGTGTAGTTTTACCTCTTTTGGGAATTTCATCACCCCATCTGTAGGTGTATGGACCCCAACACATTGGACATGTTACCCATAGTTAGCTTCGGGGTTGATGTTGTAAGGACTTCTGGGCCCATGGGTGGACAAAAGTAGCTGAAAAGGCCCCTTCGATCCTTCTTTCCCCATAACTTCCATGAAAGGAGGGGTATGGCGATTGAGTACCCTAGGACAAGAACCACTAACCAGTTAAGCCTTTGTATATAGTTGGCCTAGTTATGTCAAACCCATGAGGACTAGATTTAGCCAAAGCCCATTAGGACTAGGAAAAACCTAAAGAGTGAACATCCATGCCTAGGAAAGGATACCTTTCTAGGGCTAGAGGTTAAGGGAAAGTGTCTTGTAATAGGTGTGCCCTTTTTGCTTATGCCAAAGAAATCATGCTCTATTCTAGGTTTCTTCTATCCTGCTTGCATAGCATTCATGATTAAACCCCTAGGAAAAGCAACCCTATTGCTCATACATGTTAGGTCATACCCTATCCCTAAGGGTTTATAACCCTACAAGGGCACTCATGCATACACTAATTGGTTCTGTCACCTAATTGTGCAAAGATAAAATTTGCAGCAAGTAATCGAAACTCCGTTTAGGGGGAGATGCTGCTGAAAAAATGTCAGAAATTGAAAGGTCCGAGAGGTCCAAGTCACCTAGGTTGTAAAGATGTCTAAATTTCCAAGAAGACCTAGATGTCAAGAATCCAAGGACTTATCCAAGAGATCCAGATCCCCAAGAGGCCCCATGATGTCTAAATTGTCAAGAGATCTGAATTGCCAAGATGTCAAAATCTAAGAAGGTCCTGGATGTCAAGAATCCAAGGGCTCCCCCAAAGGATCCAAAGGTCCAAGAGATCCATGCTATCCAAGTGTCCAAAAGTCCAAAGAGGAATCGAAGTGGGCCCAGCAAAAGTCCAAGCCATCCAAGATATGTCGACACCGCAAACCGAGAAACAGATTCACAGCTTCTTAGGTATAGTCAATTATATAGCTCACTTCATAGCACAGTTGATCGCCATATGTGATTCATTGTTCAAGCTCTTGAAGAGAGGCACCAAGATAGAATGGATAGACATGCCAAGCAACCTTCGACAAGATCAAGCAGTATTTGTTGAACCTTCTCGTTCTGGTTCCCCCGACGCTGGGATATCTGTTGATCCTCTACATAGCAATTCAAGAAACCTCCATGGGTTGCATGTTAAGCCAAGCAGTTGAGCCCGACCAGAAAGAAAGGGCAATTTACTACTTGCGCAAGAAGTTCACTAGTTGCGAGATCAACTACATCGCCATTAAGAAGACGTGTTGCACCCTAGCATGGGCATCATGCAAGTTGCGGCAGTATAAGCTCTATTTCACCTCGCGACTCATTTCTACATGGATCCCATTAAGTACATCTTTGAAAAGCCAACTCTCACAAGAAAGATCTCCCGTTGGCAAATGTTGCTCTCTGAGTTTGACATTGTGTATGTAACAAGAAAGGCCATCAAGGGACAGGCCATAGCTGATTACCTAGCGAACCAGCCACTGAATAATCCAGAACTTTCAAAATCCCTCTTCCCTGATAAGGATGTCATGGCACTAGAGCCAGAACTAGACAGTGTGGAGCTGTGGCGTTAGAAGCTTTATTTCGATGGAGCCGCCAATTCTACTAGGAAAGGAGTAGGAGCAGTCTTAGTTCCCCTCATGGGCTAGCAAATCCCTATTTCAGTTAAGCTGAATTTCAGTTGCACCAACAATGTCACAGAATATGAAGCGTGTATTGTCAGCCTATAAGTGGCCCTAGAGTTTGGCACCTATGACTTGAGTGTCTTTAGAGATTCCATGTTGATCATCTCCTAAATTAAAGGAAAATGGCATGCCCGAGACACTAAGTTGATTCCATATCAAAAATACGTCAGCCGCTTGATCTCGAAGTACCGAAACATCATATTTGCCTATCTATCCCAAGCTCACAACCAGTTTGTAGATGCCCTGGCTACATTGGCTAGCATGGTCAAGTTATCAGAAGGAGATGATATGTGGCAACTGCGCATAGAAGTCCGTGGCATCCTAGTCTATTGCATGAATATTGAAGAATGCATGAGTGTCAAAGTCGAAGCCGACGGAAAGCCATGGTATCATGATATCAAGGATTATATATTAAGGACAATGAATTGGTGCTACAGACAGTGAAAAGAAGTTTATTCAGTGCATGGCCTGCCAATTTTTTCTAAGTGGAGAAGTCCTGTACAAAAGGAACCATAATTCTACCTTGTTCTGATGTGTAGACGCCTCTGAGGCTACTCACTTGATGGAAGAGATGCATGAGGGTTTACTTGGAGCCCATGCCAGTGGACCTCTGTTGGCTTGCAAGATTATGAGAGCTAGCTACTACTAGCTCACCTTGGAAAATGATTGCATTAAGCACGTGAGGACATGCCATCATTGCCAAGCCTATCAAGACAAGAAGAATGCTCCACTGCAGCCATTGCACTCTTTAGCAGCACCATGGCCCTTCTCAGCTTGAGGTATGGATGTCATCGAACCCATGATTCCAAAAGCTTCAAATGGCCATGAGTACATCTTGGTGGCCATCGATTATTTTACAAAGTGGGTGGAAGCCACTTCGTACAAGAGCATCACTTAAGCCGTGGTAGTCCGGTTCTTGAAACACAATATCATTTGCCATTAAGGCGTGCCAAGAGAACACATTACAGATAATGGGATGAACCTAAATGGGAAAATGATCCAGCAACTCTACCAATAGTTCAAGATCGAGCACAAAAATTCAATTCCCTATCGCCTTCAGATGAATGGTGTAGTGGATGCTGCTGACAAGAACATAAAGAAAATCTTGGTGAAGATGACAGACACATACAAGGATTGGCAGGAGTACTTGCCCTTTGCTTTATGCACATATCGCACTTTTGTTTGTACGTCCACGAGTGCAACCCTGCATTCACTGGTGTATGGCATGAAGGTAATCCTCCCTGTCGAGGTAGAGATACCATCTCTCAGGATTTTGTCTAAGACAGAGCTGTCAAAAGCTGAATGGGCCTCTGCTCGATATGAACAACTGAACATGGCAGGTGAACTAGCAGAAAGCGCCTCTAGGCTCGTACTCTATAGTGGGTGAACCGACAACAAGCATCCTCGAGCTTACATTTCATGGCGGGTGAACTAGTGGCAAGCGTATCTAGGCTCGTATTCTATAGTGGGTGAACCGTCGACAAGCATCCTCAGGCTCACATTTTATGGCAAGTGAACTAGTGACAAGCGTCTCTAGGCTCGTACTTTACAATGGGTGAACTGACGACAAGCATCCTCGGGCTCACATTTCATGGCGGGTGAACTAGCGGAAAGCGTATCTAGGCTCATACTCTACAGTGGGTGAACCAATGACAAGCGTCCTTGGGCTCACATTTCATGGCAAGTGAACTAGCGGAAAGCGTATCTAGGCTCATACTCTACAGTGGGTGAACCAATGACAAGCGTCCTTGGGCTCACATTTCATGGCAAGTGAACTAGCGGCAAGCGTATCTAGGCTCGTACTCTACAATGGATGAACTAACGACGAGCATCCTCAGGCTCACATTTCATGGCGAGTGAGCTAGCGGAAAGTGCCTCTAGGCTCATACTCTACAGTGGGTGAACCGACAACAAGCATCCTCGAGCTTACATTTCATGGCGGGTGAACTAGCGGCAAGTGTATCTAGGCTCGTATTCTTTAGTGGGTGAACCAATGACAAGCGTCCTTAGGCTCACATTTCATGGCAAGTGAACTAGTGGCAAGCGTCTTTAGGCTCGTACTTTATAATGGGTGAACTGATGACAAGCATCCTCGGGCTCGCATTTCATGGCGGGTGAACTAGCGGCAAGCGTATCTAGGCTCATATTCTATAGTGGGTGAACTGCCGACAAGCATCCTCAGGCTCACATTCCACAGTGGGTGAATCGAAAACAAGTGTCCTCGAGCTCACATTTATTTAAACAATTTTCCGAACTCCTAAACTATGGTGGGTGAACCGGTGACACGCATCCCCGAGCCCACGTTCCTTCAAGAATCTCCGAATCACAATTCCATTATCCTTGTCTACCAGGTAAGTCCCCTTACCCATATCCCACATTTTATTTTCAAAATTTAAATTCCCACATATCTGGCACCCACATATCAAAAAAGACAAAAAAATATTTGTGCATTTTCCTAAAGATAGCATGGGATAAATAGTGGCAAAAAATATGTGCTTATAAAAGTTCCAAAAATAAAATAAATACTACCATGCATCTCTTGTAATTCTACTACTAACATTTTGCAGAAAAAGTAAAAGAAGAAGAAAAAATGAACAGTAACCTCAAAAGCAGAAAAGATGAAGCAGCTGACTGAAGTGGTGGATTGAAGCTGAAAGGAAAGACCCGTTAAGCCCTGAGCACTCTAGGAATTTTCGTAGAGAGCGAGGAGTAGAGAGGAAGTGAGAAATGAGACCAAAAAAAGGGTCCAAAAGGCCTTTTATAGGGCCTGAGCTGCCTAGCGGCCCTTTTATGGCCGCCGGGTAGACCTAATGGCCCTATAAAGACCATTGGGTAGCGTTGACTTGGTCAATGTTGACGGGTCAATGCTGACCCGGTCAACCCAAAAACAAAAAAATAAAAACAAAAACAAAAAATCTCTCTCCTTTCTCCTCTCCTAGAGCTCAGAGGCGCGTTTGGAAAATATTCCAATAGTAGCTGTAGTAGGTTGGGCCAAGTAGGTAAGGTCCGATCTCAATCCGTGAGCAATCTCCACATGCAAATTTGGGGGAAACATAATCTGAAATCACATTCTTTATCCGACACCTCTAATTGCACTCGAGATATCAGATAAAGAAGGGGCAATTGTTGATATCGTATTTTGTCCGCCCTCGATTTGCATGTCAGACCCCCAAAAATCCAAATATATTATTTTCTCTCTACAGTGTCATGAGAACATCTAGAACGATGTGGCACAACCCATTTGGGCATCGGAGTACCCGAAGTGACTTTTTTCGCTAAAATGACCAAAATGCCCCTAGTCAGCCCTAGGTTTAACCGAAGGTCAAACATGGTTTGAACTCTCACAAAATGACATTTTTCACATTTTTACTTCAAACCCGAGCTTCTCGAAGATTTTAGCAACTTTGATTGAGTTTGACCCGAAGTCGATCTTGGATGGGTCCAAAAACCCTAATTTTGATTCGGCTGCCGGAACGGGTTGAAACCAATTGCACTACAAATATTATCAAACTCTCATTCCAATGATTGTTCATGGGTTGAAATCGGAGTTGGAACGGCCGAGATATCATGAAAACCGGAATGACGCACCGATTAACACACTGCGAAATTCCAAAAGCCATAACTTTTGATCTGACCATTGTATTTTTGAGTTCCATACCTTTTTAGAAACTAAAAATCAAGATATATCAAACGAGTCAAGATCAGCCTAATTAGAGGAGGATTGGCAATGGCCGCCGCCTCGATTTTTTGCACCTAGGGCTATAAATAGCCCCAAGCATGCCTTAGACAGGGGACACACATTTTTTTGAAATTTGCCTTCTGCCCAGCTGCTCTCTACATTTTCTCTCTCTCCCAAACACCAAAAAACACTCCAAAAAAAGCACATCAAAATCTCTTGATTATTCCCTTTTCACCAAGAATACAAGGTATTGCTTTTGCACTCAATCTTCCTTTCCTTGGTTCTACACTTTGGATTTGGGGTTTAGGGGTGTGGATATATCATTTTAGCTATCATCCACACCCTTAACCTTCTAAATCTTTTCCCTAGCATGTTCTTGCTCTTTTTGCCATGATAATATGCTTTGTTGCTTTCTTTGACATGTTTCTTGCTTTACCTTGTTTCTAGCATGTTCTTCGCTTAGATCTATGTTCTTTTGTGCTTGCTCATATGCTCATATGTTTAGATCTACATGTTTAGGGTTTTTATGCAATGTTAGATCTAGGTCCTTACATGCTTATATGTTTAGATCTACATGCTTAGGGTTTTATACCATGTTTCCTTTGTTTTGTTCCTCTTTTTGCTTTGTTTTGATTTTAGGGCTATGTGCTAATGTGCTTGATACCATGTCTACGGTTATGCTTTGCTTAGATTTATGTGCTCATATGGTTTTTGCCATGTTTTATGCTTAGATCTGCATCCGTACACGCTTATATGCTTGGATTTATGTTCTTCCATGTTTATGTGCTAGCTTTCACATGTTCACACATGCGTTGCCATGCCTATGCTTAGATCTACATTTTTAAATGCTTGTGTGCTTGGATCTATGTTTTCACATATTTATATGTCCGGATCTATGTTCTTACATGCTCGTGTGTTTAGATCTCTGCTTTACTTGCTTTATGCCATTTTCCATGTGCTTGTGTGCTCTGTGCCTTTTTTGTGTGCTTAGACCTAGGCTATGTTTGTCTTGACATGTGCTATTTTAGCCCTTTTGTCACTTTACCTTTCTTTCTTATGTTTTGGCCACGTGGTTAGGACCCAATCTAGACCTTGTGGTCTTTGTCATCGTCCATATAACTTGGCCCATATCAAAGGGTTTGGATCACCCGTTTGCATGTCTATGGTTTATTACTTCTATACTTTATCTTCCGTGCTAGCCTCTCTAGTTCTAGTCTTTGCTATGCTTGATGCCCTTAGCGGGTTATGGTTGTGTGGTTAAATCTAATGCCCATGAGGCCTTGTCTTGACGTAAGCACTTGGGAGGCATCTCTATGATGCCGGTTGCTTCATGCATACCTCTCCCTTTTCCACTCCGTGTGATGATATGCTTACCATGCTTGTTTGCAACACCTGATGGCTTTCTATGCATCTTTACACACTTGCTTACATGTTCATGCATGAGTCTTGCTTGCTTGTGTGTCGTCCATGCTTCAACACAATGAAGTCATGGACATTCGATCCAACCCTACATTTGTCCCTCACAGACACCCACTTTTATGTGTTTTCCTTGCTTGTTTTCCCTCCTTGCTTGTTGGTTAGCTTTCTTGCTTTTGTCACATGCTATGCTTGCCATATCTATCTTGCTTGTTTGCTTTGCGACCTTGTGCTTTTATCTATGCTTTTTCCTTCCATTGCTTGTTTGCTAGTTTTCTTTTCTCTGCCTTTGCATGTGCACATATGGAGCGAGGACATATGGAGCTAGGGCATGATCTCCTAGGCGCAAGCAAAAAAGGTAAGGACGCGAACATGTGGTCGAGCCAAGCAATTGCAGTCAGTAGGTTTAGGAGTTTAGTATTTGTCCTTTGGTTATGTATTCTTTAAAACCCCTCCTTTCTCCTCCATTTCTCCCTTAGATGGTTTGTATTAGGTATATTATGCTTTGTACCATTTGTCCTCATCTCTAGAGTATGGCAACCCCTGTTTATTTTCCAGCACCTATATTTTGGGCCATACTCTAGGGATGTAGGCATTTGCTTTCCTGCTCTATGTACTAGCATTGTGCATGATGATACTTGCCCTTTTTCAATGTGATTGTCACGAACTGTGTCACCTTAGGCTATCAATGCCTAGTTTCCGCCGTCAAAGTAAGGTGACCTCTCGCCGAATTTTTGTAGTAGAAATCTGGCACTTTGCTCAAATGCCTTAGGAAAGCACAGATTGGGACCACCCCCTTGCAAAACTAAACCTCAAAGCCCCCATGCATGCAAAGCCTTGAAAGCCAATGCTAGAATCATGTTTTTATTGCCAATCTCCAAAAATTAAGGTTTTATCAAAACTAAGGATTGTCCTTGGGACAGGCGTTGTGGGGTGCCTAACACCTTCCCCACATGTAACCAAACTTCTAGACCTAAGAATCAAGATTTTTTACCATCCACATTAGATTAGGAAAAATGACATTTTTCTTAACCTTGGATTGGTAATAAAATTAACTAGAAATAGGCGACCAATCACAGCTTAGAAAAACCTAATGATTGGTGGCGACTCCATTTTACCTTTGGTAATCACCTAAAATTTGGCTAAGATTCCTGCCATAAATCTAAAGGTAGACCCAGAGCACCTGAAGCTCCACACGAACCATACACATTCACATTGAGAGGGGCCTCTAAAGGGCCTGGCGTGCGTGCGAGCTATCACCACGACGAGTGGTCGAACAAAGGCCCACGGCGGTGACAATTTTCTTTCCGCCACCAAAGATCAAGATCGAGCGTCAATAGGATAGAAGTGTATGTTTTAGTTAAGTAGCCATATGACTGAATCTTAAGAGCTGAACATAAGGAATAACACCTAAAGTACTATACCTAAGTTTTGTCCATATATATGTGTGTGTGACTACACAAATTCAGATGTTAAAATTTCCAAAATGCCAAAAAATATATATAATTAAAGAATAAGTTATTGAAACAATTCAAAAAATATATGATTAAGAAAAATAAAAAAGTACACAAACCTATAAAGCAATAAGTTTTAAATTTTAACGAGTCTAAACTTTAAATGAACCTTATCAGCACGTGACCCATGCCAAAAAATGTTGAGCAGGAGCCCATGTTGAAATAATAAATGTCATTCCTCTTCTTGATATATCCTATATAAGCTTACTGCCCAAGAAATTAACATACTTTCATATTGTGAGGTGAAGCAAAGACATATATAGCAGTAGCAAACTTTAATTTCAATTATTGCAAGCTTTTTTATCTTGTAAAAAATGGTTAAAAAGAATTTGGTGGTTCATGTACGAAAATTATTTTTTTAAAAATACATGAAAACCATAAAATAAAATAATTTTTTTTAAAAAGTAGAGGAGAAGAAAATAATAGAAGAAGAGCTCATGCCTCTACTCGGCTTAAAAAAAAATATTGAGGTTTGCACTACTTTTATAGTGTTCATGATTAACCTCACAAATTTGGAGATAAATTATCAATGTTTGAGTTTGAGTTTAATTTAGATTTATTAGAGAGATGGAGTTTCACTTCTTATTAAGTTTGAACTAAACAAAAATAATTTGGCTTAAAGAAATAATAATGATGAGTTTGAGTTTAAGTTGGACTTGTTAGAAAGATAGAATTTTACTCTTTGTTAAGTTTGGACTAAACAAAAAAAAAAATAAAAAAATAAAAAAATAAAAAAAAAATAAAAAAATAAAAAAATGATAATGTCATGGCAAGCTCTGGAAAGGTTAATAAAAAATCAAAGGCTTCAGTTTTATATATTTATCACTAGTCGTTAATCCGTGCTATACATTAGAACCTACCTATTTGTGAGGTAGACTAAAATAATCCTACAAAATCTTAAATTGATTAAGAAACTACACTATTGCATGACTTTCTCTTGTATGACTTTAATTTGTGTTACAATTTGTTGAAAAAGCCATTGCTTGAACATGCAATGGCTTGCAAAGCATTTGTCAAACAGTTTCAGATACTTTAAAAAAATAACTCAAAAATTTAGATATTAAAACTTTTTAAAGTCCAAAAAATATTAAAAAATCAAATTGTTTGTTTTTGGACCCCTTAAAACACAACTGAATTAACCTAGTAAATTAGCCAAGTGATTACTTAGTCCAAATTTTAGATCTAGGTTAATACAATCATATAATCATATTAATGTAAAGTGCGGAATATAACGAACACAAAGATATGATGACCCAAGAAACCATACTGGTAAAAATCTGGGGAGGACTTAACCTAGCTATCCTTAAGGTAAACCTAAATCCACTATAAAAGAATCGAAATTTTACAATAGTGACTTAGACCACAAACATCCTATTGCTACCCACCAGTAGAAACTTACTGACACAACCACATGCAAGCTCTGAGACCACGGACTCCTTCTTTCTTGGATTCTCCAGCAAGTACAAGCACACCCGCTTGTGTTTCTTTAAGCTTTTCTTTAATCTCTTTAGTGCAGCAACTGAATAATCATCAAGCTCTCAATAAAATCTCCTTCTTGATAATCCTAAGCATGTGTGAAGGCAACCACCTCTAGATCTCACAAGAGATTCACACACATAGCAAATAGAGCAACCACAAAAATGTGGCTACGGTTTCCCTTTTATACCTAGGGCAAAACATAAAACCCTACACGTCATATGGGCTTAGTACTGAGTTGGAAAATACTGCAAAAAAACATTCTGCTCGACTTTTGATCGATTGAGTTTAATTCTCGATCGATCGAGCCAAACCGAATTGCACAATGAATTCTGCAATAGCTCGATTCCAACTTTACACAAAAGACCTATACTTTGAGCAAGTCTAAACAAGACTAAAAACCTGTTTTGATCATAGTTTGCCAACAATACAAATTAGAGTTCTAATACATAAGTTCCTAAGTACTTAGAACCTAACACAAAATGATTCACTACTTAGAAACTATTTAAACAAAACAATATATATATACATATATATATATATATATATATATATATATGAGTAAACAATAGAAAAATATAAGAGAAAGATGAGTTACATTCAAAAGAATAATTTCAATCATTGCAAGCTTTTTTATCTTGTAAAAAATGACTAAAGAGAGTTTGGTGGTTCATATACAAAAATTACTTTTTAAAAAATACATGAAAAGCCATAAAATAATTTTAATTTTTTTTAACAAAGTAGAGGAGAAGAAAATAACATAAGAAGAGCTCATACCTCTACTCAGCTTTAAAAAAAAAAAAAAAAATATATATATATATATATATATATGGGGTTTGTATTGCTTTTATAGTGTTCATGATTAACTTCACAAATTTTGAGATGAATTATCAACGTTCAAGTTTGAGTTTAAGTTGGATTTGTTAGAGAGACAGAGTTTTACTCCTTGTTAAGTTTGGATTAAACAGAAATAGTTTATTTATTTATTTTTTTTTAAATTGATAATGATGAGTTTGAGTTTAAGTTGGACTAGTTAGAGAAATAGAGTTTCACTCATTGTTAAGTTTAGACTAAACAAAAATAATTTTATTTAAATAAAATGCTAATTTTATTTAAATATTGTGCTTACGTGGAAAATTGTGAGAACTTCAGAAGTTTCGGTTTTATATATATATGTGTGTGTGTGTAGGTGTGTATTTTTTTACAAGCTAAAAGAAAAACTTTTGTTTACGTTGTTAACAAATTATAAGAGATAAATATGGCTTAATGAAGATGTGATCCATTTATAAGATTTATTTATTTATTTTTTTTTTTTCACTAAAATGTCAAATAATCTTAATGTGAGGGATCTTTTGATGGGGAGAGAAGATTTTTGTGCAATTTATTTGATTTTTCGTTATTTTGTATTCATTAATAACTTTCCGAGAAGTAAATTTGAAACGATTTTAATTATTGAGAACTGTAATAAAATATCTTTAAAATATAGGATTTAATTTAGAATGTCATTCAGAAAATTGGAAAAATAAACTAATTTATTCCATCTTTACCTAAATTTTTTTTTTATTCTCCATTAAATTTCTTTCTGCTGGCTGACTTTGAGCAACTTTTCAAATCACTTTCATAACAGCATAAATTACAATCCTCAAACTAAAGATGGCAAATTCTCCTGTTTAGCCACCGCAACAACCTAATTAGAGCTAGGATAATAACTACTTGATATAGGTCATAACATAGTTGCTAGTATCGAATGATTCATGATACTTATCACGTACAAAAAGTTAATTATTGCAAGGGTGCATCATAAATGCTCAAGATTTATACAATACGCTACAATATATAGGAGCATATCATATTAATCATATTGTACTATAAAATTGTATATATTGTATGATACATAGAGGAGAATCTAGCCTTTTGCCCTTGTTTGGCAAAATATTTGGCAATATGCCCCTGTTTGCAAACTATATAGGGGCATGCCCCTATTTTGGTACTCGATGACACTAAAATCGAGTTACTTAAAGAACTCGATTACCTTAAAATCGAGGTAATCGAGTTATGCCTGATCAAACTTTAAAAAAAAAAATGCATAGAACTCGATTTTAGGGAGATCGAGTTCCAAAACGCCACTATAGGGCTAAAAAATGCCACTATAGGGCTCTCTCAACCTGCCATGGGACAATCACATCTAGGAAAAAAAATTTGCAGGAAAACACCGCTATAGGGCTTTAAAATGTCACTATAGGGCTAAAAAATGCCACCATAGGGCTCCATCAATTTGCCATCGGACAATCACACTTAGAAAAAAAAAATTTACAGGAAAACGCCGCTATAGGGCTTTAAAATGTCACTATAGGGCTTAAAAACGCCACTATAGGGCTCCCTGAACCTGGTATGGGGTAGTCACACTTATTAAAAAAAAAATTGCAAAAAACCGCCGCTATAGGGCTTAAAAACGCCACTATAGGGCTCCCTAAACCTTGTATGGGACGATTACACTAAAAATTTTTTTGCATGGAACTCGATTTCCAGGAACTCAAGTTCCATGCATTTTTATTTATTTTTTATTTTTTAAATTTGATGGGGCATAACTCGATTTTCTACAAATTGAGTATTTAATTGAAACTCGATTTTAAGGTAATCGAGTATCGAAACAAGGGCACGCCCCTATATAGTTTGGAAACAGGGGCATATTGCTAAATTTTTTTTAAAAAAGGGGTAAAATTCCAGAATCTCTTAAAATGAGTTTTTTTGTTAAAATTTGTGAAATCATTAAATTTTTTTTAACAAAAAATTATTGGGCTACTTAATTGGGCCTAATAGTTGATTTTATACACTAGATGCTTAATTGTTCTTACAAAATTTTGATTACATACTTGACACTTCACTTTCATATTTGTACTTGAAAGTTCAAAAACGTGTATAAACACCTTTGAACGTTTAGACCCCCAAATTACAACTTAACCAATTCAAGCAATATGTCAAACAACTAGTGTGCGGAAACTTAACATATGCTATAATATGAAATTGGTTAAAAACTATCTAAGCCAAAACAAAACATAATCCACAGCAGATAATAAAAAGGCAAAGATAGAGAGGAAGGAAGATGCAAACACAAAGACAACACGCGATGTGTTATCGAAGAGGAAACCAAAGCCCTCGGCGTAAAACCTCTCCGCCGCCCTCCAAGCAGTAAACAATCCACTAGAAAATACAGTTGGGATACATGGACAGCAATAGACCCTCCAAGCCTAATCTACCCAGTGCACCTAAGCCCTCCAAGCTTCTTGCTCCAACGAGGTTGCGCTGAACCTTTTTCTTTTCTAGCTTCCCGGATTCCGCTACTAGACCGTAGCATCAACCAATGAAGATTGGTTCCTTCCTAACTGCTTCCCAGAAATCCAAACAGCTGTCTCACAGTGATGATGATGGTGAGAACCAGGTTTGGTATAATGCCTCTCAAGGATTTGACAATGGAGAGGAAGAGAGTTGAGGAATATAAAGAGACTCTAAGGTATAGATTGTGGGTGAATCAATCTTGTTTTTCTTTAGGGTTTCTCTCTCAAAATTCTCTCTGGAAGCTCTCTTACAATCGTGGGTAAAAGGGGTATTTATACTGGAGTGGGAGAGGAATGTGAAACGTCAGGTTTTACAAAACAGGGATGGCTCACGGCTTGACCTCGCGGCTTGACTAAGTCGCGAGATCCAGTCGCGAGATAACCGTATGGCCAGTTGTCCTGTTTTGTCCTGTAGTGCTCCAGCTAGCATGACTGTTCATCTTCCAGCATGCTTGGCACGTGTGCTGCGTCTGGCGGCTTGCAGTCGGGAGTCACCCGCGAGTCCCAGCCGCGAGTCTCTGTTTTCTTGCACACTCTTGAGCAATCTTCACTCTATCTCACTCACTACCCTTACATCAAACCCACCTAAATACAGGGTTACTAAATGCTGAATTACAAGCAAATTTGGCACAGAATAAAGCCAATTAGATGGTTGAATAAATTCAACCTTACAATCTCCCCCTTTGGCTATTCCGTGACAAAACCCTAAAACAGACTCTAGACTTAACATGTGAGTTAGGAACAGTTGAACAAAACTCACTCACACCTAACTCTAGAAGCTATGAAGCACTTGAATCATATGGACATAATACTCCTGAAACACAACAATACACCATGATCATTGTAAGCAGAAAATTATAAAATGCATATGAAAGAGGCAAAATGTGATCAAGCAAAGATGGAGTTAAGAAACAAACCATGGCTTGATCAACCAAGTGAACACCACAAGGTAGTGATCACAGTGCTCATTCACACTTGGAATGGACACAAGGACATACAAGTTAACAAGCATAAGGCAAGATACTTGTATGCTCAACACTCAACCAATGCATAGTACACAAGGTATATGCATCTAGGAACAATCCTACAAGGGCACAAGAGTGACAGTACATAAACCAAAATGCAAGACATTTAGATTAAAGTACTGATTTCAACATAGCATAAAGGCTACAATAAGCAAGGTACAAACCATAAAGCCTACAAACTATGCATAAAACATTAACCCTAAAAGCTTACAAAAGCACATGGGTACAAACACAAAACTTCCTGAAAAACATCATCAAAATATATTAAAGTTTAGACCAAGAGAATAGGTTAAGAGTTAGAAACAACTATACACTAAAAACACAGTGTATCAAACCCATAAAAACATTAAATACCCAAAACATAAGCATATATAAACAAAGTCTCTGATTTTGACAACTTTGACAACTCCCCCTCAACACATTACTCCCCCTTAAGAGCTGCTTTTCTGCTTCTCAATCATCAATGTCATTATCATCAGAAAGAAACATCTCCCCCTTTTTGACCGGAATGGCCAAAGGGTCACTGTTCAGATTGGGTGGTGAAGCTGTCAAGTTTTGCAGACAAAACATCAATCTGGTCCTGCATGGCTCTCATCCTCTCAGAGTGCTCAGTCTGGACTTCTCTGATCCCATCAAGTCGTTCCAGAATGATTTGGAAAGCATCTGGAGGTGTATCTGAAGAAGTTGATGCTCTAGGCCTTTTGCCACTCCTCATGGGTGTTGAGGTTGATGCATGCCCTGCTGCCTCTGCTTCAGCCTCCATTGGGACACCCTCTCCTTCATCACCTTCATCATCTTCTCCTGGAAGTCTAACACTTATCCTTTTGCAGGTAAGCTTGTTAATTGCAGAGGGTGTGGACATGGGACTGATGTCTTGAGGGATTGGAACACCCTTCCTTCTAAAAATCCTCATTAGCAAACTGGGAAAGATCAATTTTGGCCTAGAAGTTGTTCTTGTCTCATCCACAATGATGTCATAAATGTGGGAACTTATGTCAATGAAATTCTTTTCTTTGAGATCCATCAGAAAAATTGCTCTTGCACAGTTGATTGTAGTCAACTTCTTTATGGGATAGAGATTAAACATCATGATTATTGTTAGACACCTCATGTCCACTGGAAAGGCAGTGGTATTCAAACATTTCCCTTCTCTCTGTCCACCTATCCTTTGTTGAACTGTTTCAATAGAAACACTCCTATCCTTGTAATTGATAAATTCCTCATCTTCTAATCTTTCAAGCCCTAGCACATCATCTATGACATGTGCATCCAAAATGAATTCTTTACCTCTAACCCAGCAACTTAACTCATTCTCCTTTATCACAACATTTGAATAAAATTCCCTAATCAGGGGTTCACACACTACAGGGAAATCACTCAGAAGTTTTTCCCATCCTCTTCCTTCAAAACAGCTGGGGATAAAGGATTGTCTTAAGTCCTCCAAATCTACAAATCTTTCTTGAATAATTCCTGCTTTCAAGAAGATATCCTTGTATCTCTCAAAGTGATGAACTGACCTAAACAGTTTAGAATCCATTTTCAATCTTTTGTCAGCCTTCTTTGTAGGAGTTTTCTTTTTCGAAGGTGAGGGAGCCATCTGTGAACAATCAGAAGAGGCCACAACAGCATAGAGCAATATATGTGCAGAACTAGGCAGTACCATGTAATTAACAAAGAGATTTCAGCCACACAAATGAACTTTGAACACTTAAACAATAAGCTACTTAGATCAATCACATGGATAAACAAGCCTAAGATAGGAAACACATATAAAATCATCAGATATAGAAACTATCCTAAAGGCAGATATATGACAATGAGACAGATAATGGAAAATGATATGGCTCATAAACAGCATTGTGAAGCTAACAGATGCTCCCAATAGATTTACACAATAGAGCATGCACATTCAGCACAGTAAAACTCACAACCTCAAACGGAACATTTTGAAACAGCTCAACAGCTCAAGTTCAGATAAAATAAAAGAAACACTTAGCTAAGCACAGGATGAAGAGCAAAAAAAAAGACAACTAAGATCAAATCAAACTCTAGCAACAGCAACCGCAAGCTAAGCATGAACAAAGAGCAATATCCGAAGCACAAACCCATTTCTAAATCATAAACATATGCGAAAAATCAAGGGGAAAAACACAAAAACAAGTAGAAATGAGTTCAAAACTGAAAACCCATACCTGTGACTTGAAGAATTTGAGCAGAAAATATGCAACAATGGAGATTGGAAATGGGAGCACGGAGTGTTTGGGAGGGAGATAGTTTAGAGAGAAAATGAACAGTCACAAATGTTCGAGGGAAAACTGAAAAAGATTTAAAAACTGCTCCTATTTCTGCCAAACACGCGTTTTTCGCGACTTGATTAAGTCGCCACACAGTTGCCAGTTCAAGCCGCCAAGACACTCAAGGATAAAAATTTTGAAAAATTTTTCTAAGTGTTTTTCGCGACTGGAAGGTCTACCCACGAGTGAGTCGCGAGTTGAGCCGCGAAAATCTCTGAGTAACCCTCGCGACTAGACCTTCCACTCGCGAACAAGTCGCCAAAAATGACCCGCGAAGATGCGACTGAGGCACGCGACTTAACATACCCGCGACTGAGCCGCCAAAACAGGGCAAAACTGGATTTTTGAAATTTTCAGATTTTTCAAACAAAATACTTTCCAAAAACACCTAAAACACTCAAAAATATTTTTGTGCTTGAATTAACAAAGATTGAGCATGTGAAAACACATTTCATCAAGTACAATCACACAAATGAATATGGCATTTATTGAACATAAACTTGTGTGTTGTGTGTGGATATCAACAATGAGATAGTCCTTAGTCTAATGTGAAGTTTCAATGATCAATTCAACCAAGACATACACAATTAGCACTAGATCATGTGACCCATCTCAATTATAGAAGTATGTATATATGACCTCCCACAAAACTTGATAACATAATTTGGAGCTTTACATTTGACTCCACTTTTAATCATAACATTTGATCTTTTTGATCGTTTGAGGCAATCACCTCTCATTGTGAGAGTGATATTTGACATTTCACTTTAATGAACAAGCCTTTGGCTTTTTGAATAAACATTTTCTTTAATATAAAGTCGCTTACCCTTTTTCCTAGTCAAATACTAGAATGTGCGACAGGCTTTTGCAGCTCAATATCTCTTTTCATTTGGAGATTTACATTTGGTGAGCTCTTTTTAGCAAAAACAAAAAAATAAATAGTGGGAAGATATATAGACACAAGTCTATGCATGTCTCAAGATCAACATAACCATTCACTAATCATTCATGACAAGTTTGAAGATCTATTTACAACAATCACATAGATTTCAAGATTTTTCCCACAATGATATGAGTGCATGAAAACAAGCAATGCTCGAAAATGCACAAAGCCATTAGCATAAAGGTACAAGGCAAAACAATTTTTGAGACAAAAACTCAACAAAGTCAATCAAGCTTTTTGATTTTCTAATTTTTATATGATTTTTGGATTTTTGACACTAAAAGCAAAAAGATTGATAAAACAGAATTAAAAATATGCACAAGTAGACAAGCAAACAATCAACAGCAAAAACAGCAAGCAAAACAAACAAACATTATCACAAAGCATAGGAAGTATTAATGCATGGACATGTTGTAATGTTTATGCATGAGTACCCTTTTTCACCCACACGTCACTTGCGTTTAGGGTGATTTCCTTATAGGATTGGGTACGGGAGTTAGGGCTTTCAAACCTTCGTGAGAAGCTTTCCAAGCAGTTGGTGAATGCACCAATCATCTTCATCACGTTCATCATTCCGGGATCACCATTCTGATCTCTAGATTGATCACCTGCCCAAATTCTTCTATCATTTCTAGGTCCTCCTGACCTTTGAGGAGTTGCACTATTCTTTGCTCTCAGCTTTTGGCAATTTGGTCGAGTATGCCCTTGAAGTCCGCAATAATGACACACATAAGTTGCTCTAGGACCTCTTTGTGGTCGTGGGCGTGACTTGGCACGAGATTCAGACCTGCCCACAGATTGATTACGGGGATTCAGCATCCGTTGGTTCACCACATTCTTCTTCTCCTCCACCTCGAGCTTCTCACCAGTAAGGTCAGCTACAACTGGATCTTTGGCCTTTACAAACTTCACTTCTTTAGTGACATTTCTAGATGAACTACTTCCTCCGGTATATCCCAATCCGGATTTGTCTGAAAAGCTCTTTTGAGATGAGATAACATCATCTAGCTTCTTGGTGGTGACCCTTTCTATTTTAGCATTTGCTTGCACAACCTCATTCTCAAGAAATCTCACTTTTGTGTAAGCTTTGGACAACTCGCCATTCTGTGTTTCTATCTCACATTTGGCCTCCCTATATCGGATTAGGAGACTTTTGTAGTCCTCCTCAGCCTTCTTCATTTTTCTCACAGCAGCCTTGGCCACCCTTGTGTACTCACCCGACTTCTCCAAGAGTGAGTTATAATTCTCTTGAAGATTTGCTGTGCTTTCATCTTCTTCAGCATCTGATTCTTCAACAATTCCTAGTGATTCATCATCACTATGTTCTCCAAGGTCTCGTACAAGCAGATTCAACTCATCTGAAGACTCAACATGAGCAATAGTCATAAAAGCCGAATAGTTCCCCTCTCCATCACAGCTCTCTTCAAATTCTGAGTCAGACGAATTCGAGTCACTCAAAGTCGTGGCATACATTTTACCTTTCGATTTCAAATAATTCGGACATTCCTTCTTAAAGTGTCCATGCCCGTTACATTCGAAACAAGAGACACCTTGTGTGGGTTGGGATTCTTTTCCATCTTTCTTTTTGAATTCCCTTTTCTCATTGTCATACCTATTGAGAGGAGATTTCTATCCAAACACTACCCACACCAATTTAGAGTGTTGAGTGTTTTTGGAGTTTTGGGAAGCATTGGAAGATGCCAAGGATGGCGGATGCTACGGTCTAGTAGCGGAATCCGGTAAGCTAGAAAAGAAAAAGGTTCGGCGCAACCTCGTTGGAGCAAGAAGCTTGGAGGGCTTAGGTACATCGGGTAGATTAGGCTTGGAGGGTCTATTGCTGTTCATGTATCCCAACTACATTTTCTAGTGGATTATTGACCGCTTGGAGGGCGGCGGAGAGGTTTTACGCCGAGGGCTTCGGTTTCCTCTTCGATAACACATCGTGTGTTGTCCTTGTGTTTGCATCTCTCTTCCCTTTATCTTTGCCTTTTATTTTCTGCTGTGGATGTGATTTATAATTGGCTTAGATTGATTTCCAATTCTGTTTCTAGCTTATGTTCATTTTCCGCACACTAGTTGTTTGTCATAAAGCTTGAATTGGTTATTTTGTATTTGGGGGTCTAAACGTTCAAGGGTGTTTATACACATATTTGAACTTTCAATTGGTATCAGAGAAATAGAGAGAGAAGACATTCCATGGCTTTAAATACAAAGCCAAACTTACGAATTTTGGAGTAAGAGAGAAATCAAAGTAGAAATTATAGGGTTTTGATTGAATTTTTTTGGATCATCCCTTGCTTTTTTTTAGTAGGACATTAATTTGAACCAAATTGTTCTTTTGTTGACCGGCTCTTTTCACCAATCATTTTCTTTTAGTCAGACTCTTCATACTTGTAAGGTTGAATTTAATCAACCATCTTATTGGCTTTATTCCGTGCCAAATTTTCTTGTATTTCAGCATTTAGTAACCCTGTATTTAGGTGGAATTGTTGTAAGGGTAGTGAGTGAGATAGAGTGTTGAAATGCTCAAGAGTGTGCAAGAAAACAGAGACTCTCGACTTGATCTCGCGGGTGACTCATGGCTTCAAGCCGCCAGAAGCAGTACACGTGCCAAGCAAGCAAAAGGTTGAAGTGTCATGCTAGCTGGAGCACTATAGGACAAAATAGGACAACTGGCCGTTCTGTTATCTCGCGGCTGGATCTCGCGACTCAGTCAAGCCGCGAGCCAGCCCTGTTTTGAAAAACCTGACTCTTCACATTCCATTCTCACCCTAAATATCCCTTATACCCACAAAAGAAAGAGAGCTTCCAGAGAGAATTTTGAGAGAGAAACCCTAGTGTTATACAAGATTGATTCATCCACAATTTTCACATAAGAGACTCTTCAAATTCCTCAACTCTCTTCCCCTCCATTGTTAAACCCTTGAAAGGTCTTTTTACCAAAACCTTTTCTCACCAAATTCATTACTGTGAGAGGGCTGTTTGGTGTTTTGGGAAGCAGTTAGGAAGGAACCAATTTACATTGGTTGATACTATGGTCAAGTAGCAGAATCCGAGAAGCTAGAAAAGAAATAGGTTCGGTGCAACCTCGTTGGAGCAAGAAGCTTGGAGGGCTTAGGTACACTGGGTAGATTAGGCTTGGAAGGTCTATTACTGTTCATGTATCCCAACTACATTTTCTAGTGGATTACTTACCGCTTGGAGGGCGGCAGAGAGGTTTTACGCTGAGGGCTTCGGTTTCATCTTCGATAACACATCGTGTGTTGTCCTTGTGTTTGCATCTTCCTTCCCTTTATCTTTGACTTTTATTATCAGCTGTGGATGTGATTTTAATTGGCTTAGATTGATTACCAATTCTGATTATAGCTTGTGTTCATTTTCCGCACACTAGTTATTTGTCATAAAGCTTGAATTGGTTATTTTGTATTTGGGGGTCTAAACATTCAAGGGTGTTTTATACACTATTTGAATTTTCATTTGGTATCAGAGCAGGTACACTTATAGTGGTTTCATTACCATAGTGTGATCATTGACTCCCTATTGAGATGGATCGGTCTCAATCCCTAAATGCACCTCCATATTTTGATGGTAGTAATTATGCTTTTTGGAAGGTTCGCATGAGAGCATTTCTATGTTCCATTGATGAATTAGTTTGGGATGCTATTGATATAGGTTGGAACAGGCCTGAGGAAGCCAAATCCACATGGGATAAGGCTGCACTCGCCGCATCTAATGCTAACAGTAAAGCACTCAATGCCATTTTCTGTGGTGTGTCTCCAGATGAGTTTTATAGGATTTCTCACATTACCATTGCCAAAGAAGCATGGGAGATATTGGAGACCACCAATGAAGGGACAAAGAAAGTGAAAGACACCAAGCAGCAGATGCTAACCACTCGGTTTGAGGAGCTAAAAATGAGTGAGGATAAGTCCTTTGACTCTTTCTATAGCAAGCTGAATGAGGTGGTTGTCAGCAAATTTAATTTAGGAGAGAAAACAGAGGATTCTAAAATTGTAAGGAAGATCCTTTGATCATTGCCGGAAAGTTTTCGTGCCAAAGTGACAGCGATTGAAGAGAGTAAGGACCTTGATGACATCAAAGTCCAAGAGCTAATTGGTTCTCTTCAGACTTATGAAATGTTGTTGCCCACTCAACGGAAGAGCAAATCTCTAGCCCTTAAGACCATTAATGAAAAGTCGGAAGTCCATGACTCATCGGATGAGGATGTGATTGACAAAGATGTTGCATACCTGGTGAAAAACTTCCAAAAATTCTTGAAATGAGTGTTAAGTATAAAAGATTAATTAATCGTACTCATCACAAACATGAGCCAGAAAGCCCACTTTCTTAGTTGTGCATTGATATGCTCTTCTAAACTACAAGAGATACAAAGTTTAGAAAACTTTGTTTCAATGGCATCCAAGGTACACAAGTACCAATATACACATACACACACTGTTTTTGTATATTTCTGAGTTTTTTTTTTATTTTTTTTTTATTTTATGAAAAGAAAAATAAACAAAAACTAAAAAGCAACCAAACAAAAACATAAAGAAACACACAAAACAAACTCAAAACAAGAAAGCAAAACAAACAAGTAAGGGGGGGGGGGGAGAGAGAGAGAAAGAGACAGAGAGAGAGACTAAATCACTTTGAGCCTTTTTCCTTCCACACCCTGGAAGAACCTTTCCTTTGTGTGAACCTTTGATCTGGAGGTGAGGGGGAAGAATTGAAACTGTTCAAGTTCGAAAGGAAAACGAAGGCCTTGAGAAGATCTCGAAGAAGAGTAAAAGAGGATGGAAACTGATTCTTGTTTCCAGATGAGAGCATACTATTGCTTTGTTGAATGGCTAACAACTTGTACCAATTTGGATGAGTATGCCTTGAAGCTCCATAGTGATGACGGAAATGCGGATTCTTTGGTTGAGACTTTCTGTTGTTTTGAAAGTTCAAATAGTGTATAAAATACCCTTGAACGTTTAGACCCCCAATAACAAAAAAACCAATTCAAGCTTTATGACAAACAATAAGTGTGCGGAAAATGAACACAAGTTATAAACTGAATTGGTAAACAATCTAAGCCAATTAAAATCACATCCACAACAGAAAATAAAAGGCAAAGATTAAGGAAAGAGAGATGCAAACACAAGGATAACACAACGATGTGTTATCGAAGAGGAAACCAAAGCCCTCGATGTAAAACCTCTCCGCCGCCCTCCAAGCGGTAAGTAATCCACTAGAAAATGTAGTTGGGATACATGAACAACAATAGACCCTCCAAGCCTAATCTACCCAGTGTATCTAAGCCCTCCAAGCTTCTTGCTCCAACGAGGTTGCGCCGAACCTATTTCTTTTCTAGCTTCTCGGATTCCGCTACTTGACAATAGCATCAACCAATGTGAAATTGGTTCCTTCCTAATTGCTTCCCAGAACACCAAACAGCCCTCTCACAGTAATGGATATGGTAAGAAAAGGTTTTGGTAAAAGGCCTCTCAAGGATTTAACAATGGAGAGGAAGAAAGTAGGGTAATTTGAAGAGCCTCTTATGTAAAGATTGTGGATGAATCAATCTTGTATTACTCTAGGGTTTCTCTCTCAAAATTCTCTATGGAAGCTCTCATTCTTTCGTGGGTATAAGGATATTTATACTGGGGTGAGAATAGAATGTGAAGAGTCAGGTTTTTCAAAACAAGGCTAGCTCGCAGCTTGGCCTCGCGGCTTGACTAAGTCACGAGATCCAACCACGAGATAACTGAATGGCTAGTTGTCCTATTTTGTCCTGTAGTGCTCCAGCTAGCATGACGCTTCAACTTCTGGCATGCCTGGCACGTGTGCAGCTTCTAACGGCTTGCAGCTGCGAGTCACCTATGAGATCCAGTCGCAAGTCTCTGTTTTTCTTACACATTCTTGAGCATTTCTTTACACTATCTCACTCACTACCCTTACAAGAATCCCACCTAAATACAGGGTTACTAATTGCTGAAATACAAGCAAATTTGGCATAGAATAAAGCCAACAAGATGGTTGATTAAATTCAACCTTACATGTTTACTTTCTTAGTCCTAGGATTTCTTGTCTCTTTCTTTTCAACCTTAGGGTGTGCTCCTAAAATATATTTGTCTTTATCTAAGTTCTCACTAGCTATTTCAGTTTTTAATTCATTATTCTCAAAATTAACATTATTAGCAAGTGAGACAAACACAGTTGTACTAAAGGAGGCAATATTAGGAGAAGAGAAATCATACCCTAAACCGATTTTATCAGAAGCAACTTTCTAAAAGCTTAGCATCTCATTAAGCTTTGGATTAGAAGTCCTCTCCAATTGAGCTCTAACCTGGAATAGTTCCACTTCAAGCTTCTTTGTCTTTTCAGCAAGGAAGTTGTTCTTGAATCGCAAAGTTTGATTTGCTTCATCAACCTTTGTAGAGAGCTCCTCTCGATCTAGCTCCATATCACTCAACTTCTTGGTGGCCACCCTATATAGTTTCTCATACTTCTCAAAAACCTTGTACAACTTAGCATAGTCTATATGAATGTCATCTTTGTTAGGACATATGTGATTCACTTGTTAGGTACATAAGTCACTATTTTATATAATTGGCTAATCCTTTGACAAAACGCACACACTTTATTTGTAATTAGGTAGATCTAGGATGTTTTTAATACTTCAGGAAACTGTGTTTCAAGATCAAGTGTTAAAGTCATGCAAGTCTGTCCAAGATTCAAGTTGAAGAAGTGTTGTTCATTAAAGCTCGACAGCTAGCTCAACAACTAGCTATCTATCGAGACCTGTAGAGCTGTTTAGCCCCGTGGCTTGACAGTAGCTCAACAGATAGGGTATCTGTCGAGGTTTATGTAAAACAGAATTCCAATTTTGTTTTGACTCTAATCCGTTATTATGTGTTTGGGCATTCTTTTCTCATAACCCTAGACATATAAAAAGATTATTTTAAGGGCCGTCAAAATGTTCACAAGTTGCACAAGTGTTAAGCAAAGTTTATTCAAGCAAATTGTGACCTTAGACAAAAATTTCCCTAGTTCATCTTTTTTGCGGTTGCTGTGTTTGTGTACCGTAGGGTTTTGTGACCAAGCATCTTCTTGATCTTCATCGTTGGGATGAACTGAAAAACTTTGCAGCCAACAACCTTCTCTAGTTGGTGATTGAAGTCACGTACTGGGATCTGCGTAATTGGTTAGTCACGTACTTGGGAGCCGTGCATCAAAAGGAGAAATTGTCACTACAGAACAAGTTCAGTTGGGTATTGGATTAAGGGTTCAACTATAGGTTGGTATAAAGTACTGGGATTTCTTTACTTGTAATCATTTGTTGTGATAATAGTAGAATTTTGGGAATTGTGACCTGAAAATCACCCAGTGGGGTTTTTGCCATGTTGGTTTTCCCCATTTATAAACAATTGAAATGATAGATGGAAAGTGCATGACCGCAATGTGCCATGGACAGTTATACCAACGCTGCATCGAGCAAGCATTCAACAAGAAAGTAAGACCTAGGGTCTTCGAAAAAGGTGATCTAGTCTTGAAGAACTACAATTAGGCCATGCTTGATCATAAAGGAAAGTTTTCCCTAACTTCCGAGGGACCATATGTGGTAAAAAAGGCCTTTTCTAGAGGAGTCTTGATTTAAGCCAACATGGACGGGCATGACTTCAATACGCCCACCAATTCTAACGTCGTCATACGGTACTTTGCATGAAGGAGCCTCTCAGTGCACCTCATTTCTATATTTTTATGTCAACCAAAAAAAAAAAAACAAAAAAAACAAAAACAAAAACAAAAACGAAAACAAAAAAACAAAAACAAAAAAAAAAATGTAAAAAGGTAGATCAAAAACCCGAAAGGGCGGTCTACGCAAAAGGAGAGCCAAAAGAAAGAGAGCGTGAGAAAATATAAAAGGTAGATTGAAAACCCGAAAGGGCGGTCTAGGTAAAAATTAAGGTAATCAAAAGTCAGTTGAACTACGTGATGACCTAATACTTCGTAGTGGAGGTATGTAAGCAGCCATCTTGATTTAGTCATGTCTTAAAAGAAAAATTAGTCAACTTGGCCTGATTGAATTTCTGCTCAAGATCAGAAAATTAGATGGATCCAATGTCTGAGACAAGATATGAAGAAACCTCCAAGATCGCTCTCTGTCTACAATACTACCATGACTCGATTGTCTACTCAAGATGTTCTGGCTCATACCAATGGGAAATGTACCTTAATGGGAAAAGGAAAAGATTCGTCTAGAACAGGATGTATCCTTGGAAAAATAAGATATTGATATGCGTGGATTTTACATCTATCACTTATTTGTATAATTTTGCATTTGAAAGCATTTTCCTGCATATTCATTAACATGCCTTTATTGTGCCATTTAGTTTCTTTTGTGCATTTTGATACCAAAACATGAACTCTCATCTCATAAATATATCTTGAATATCATCATAAACATCTCTCTCCACCATCTCTCAGTTTCTAAGCATGCCTAACAGACTAGACTATGCTTTAAGAACTCAAACAAAAAGAGGAAGGCCTTACACAATTGCTTAGCAATTTATGAAGGACCTTTCCATAAATGGTGGTATACTAACTATATAGCTCATGTGCAGGAAAAAAAAAAAAAAAGCAGAAAAGAATACTAGCAAGTCAAAACATGGCCTGGCACAATCTCCCAAAACCAGTATAGAGAATCGGGTCATCCTGAGCATGAGTGCAAAGTAACCCTGCTGCATCAAAGCCCAAGTCTCTGGCAACTCTTCTGAGTCTGTAAAGTGAATGTCAAAGATGGACAAGCTCTCTCTCCATCATGGAATCAAAAGAAGAGCCCTGTCTCTTAATCTCTAGCAAAGCATGCAAGGTGCCCACCTCTATAGTTGCAACTCTCAAAGCCTCCTCGCTCTTAGCTAGCTTAGTCTGAAGGTGATAGAAGGCCAACTGCGTCCCACTAGGCTCATTGCCATCTCGCTAATACTCCATGCTCAAATTAGAATGGATATAGGCCTTCGCCTGTAATAGTTCCAATGCTAAATCATCAGCTCTGCTGCTAGCCTCGGCCCTACCAGCCTCCAATGTGGCCTTCTCCTTATCCCAAGTATGAACACACTCTACCTCTATGCTTGGACACTGACCTTAAGCTTTCCCTCAGAGTAGCGAGCTCACTCTCATGTGCACTACTCATCTCCTCAATATCCCCCATAAGGGTATCAGCCAGCTTCCTACAATAGTCTCTATCCCTAACAGCCTCCCTCAGGCACTCCCTCAGATCCATAAGGGCCCTCTCAACCCCAATCTTAAACTCTGGAGTATAGTCTCTCAAAACATCAACTGGAAGTGGCAACTTGGCTAAGATTGGTGATGATAAGTCAAACAAAAAGCTAGGATCTCTAGTGTCTCGCCACAATCTAGACTCAGCAGAAAACCACTACTGGTCATCCCTAGAACAAAGAGGGAAGTCAATGCTCGATTTGCACAACTCCTAGAACTTAGAGGTACACCCTATCACTACCACATCAATATCCATGAGCCCGTACTTGCAAGTGACAACAAAAAGATTACTAAGTCGACGGATGTGATGGATACCCTCGAACTGCTGCATGGCCATACCTGGAAAGTACCCTTTGCACCCCCAAATACCCACTAGGGGAATGCCAAGTAAACCAAAGCAATGGGTCCGCCTCTGCCATCTAGTGATGCCTCACTTGAATCTCCAAGTCCAATTTGCAGGACCCAGGCTACACAAGTACCTTAGCCAAACTTTAGTATCCCCAGAAAAAGGAAGACCAAGAACTACAGTAGCTTGAACTCTATTCCTACTCACAAAGCCCACAGGCTGATCCCTAGCAATAACACTTAGGTGGCTACATAACCACAGCTATAACATATGAACACAACAACCTAGCTTACCCCTACTAGTCTCCTGACACAAAGACAAGGACCTAATCATTTCAGAAAGTAGAGTAGGAATGAAAGATATACCATGAGGTAGGGCACTCATCAGAGGGAGAACAGCAAGACTGACGGATCCTAATGATGAAGGAAATAGCACTGCAGCAAAAAAGGCCACCAAGTGATGACTATAGGATGTCCACCGCTCCTCTAAGTCCACAAAATCATCTTAGTAGCCAACAGGGCACTTCAATGAGTGGAACCGATCATACAAGAAATCAAAGGACATGCTCCCTCCTATCCCGCTACCATACCAAGTCAGCACCACCACAACAGGCCTCTTGAAGCCCAACAGATCAGTGAGTCTCTTGCAGTAGCATGGCCGCACTGGTGGAACAAAAATAGTGCTCAGAAGGGTAGAAAGAGAAAGAAAATGACCACACTCCTCCAAGGTGGGCACCAAATCAACATCTCCAATGGTGACATCTCAAGACGGGGTCCCAACGAAGAGGTAATGACCTCCAACAAATGCCAATCTAGTGTGGTGTGAAGAAGAACAGTAGCATCTCCAAGAAGTTGTCAAATGAATGCCCGGTCACCATAAGAAAAGGATCTCAACCACCTCCTAAGCTTTTTATCATAGTAAGACTGCCTCTCAAGTTGTCGGATGATCCTTCAGCTTGCGCTGAAGGTGAGTATCTCTGACACCGTCGTCTATCGCTTCAGCATAAGCATTGGCCCTGGCCTGACGTGGTAGGAATCTCGGCCTCAAACCATGCCTCTGGGCACTCGGATAGATATCCTCCTCCCCAGACAAATCAGCCTCTATGTTAAAAAGGAGATCCTCAGCAGGTGTCTCTCCTCCAAAGGCCCCTCTCCTTGTAGCCGGCCTACGCCATGAGGAAGCCCCACTGGAAATAGTGCGAGACTTAGAGGAGACACTAATCATCTCGACTAAATGCCGCCTCCTAGATCGGGTCTCTATAGGGATCCCACCAGTGGGCCTAGTGTCATCACCCTTGCGATCAAAGTAGATCTGCAGAACTCGAACTGCCTACTCACCAGCCGAAGTAGTCTCATCATCAAAAGAAGCATCCCCATGGGACATAGCGTAAATGGGGGCCTTCCCCTGATCTCCTCTAGAACTCACCCTCCGAGACATAATCTACAAAACAACTAGAAATTCAAATACAAGTGGTAAGCCCATGAAACAACACTTTTTCCTAAACATGTTATACAGGTTCATGTTAAGAATATGTTCTCACAAGAAAGCAGATTCTTGCACATCCTATAGTGGGTAAACTAGCAACCATGCCCTAAGCTCACATTCTATAGTGGGTAAACTAGCAGTTGCGCCTTAGGCTCACAATCTATAATGGGTAAACTAGCGGCCACACCCTAGGCTAACATTCTACAATGGGTAAACTAGCGGCCGCGCCCTAGGCTCATATTCCATCTAGAGGTTAAATAGTGGCCACGCCATACGCCTCGCCATCACACAGCTATCAAGTCATCAAAAAGTTTTTAAGTTCTTGATTTATAGTGGGTAAACTAGCGGCCATGCCCTAGGCTCACATTCCATCTCAAGACTAGCGGCTGTGTCGTACGTCTCACCATTTCCATTATTCCTGACTACCAAGTAAGTTCCCTCACCTATATCTCATTTTCATTTTAGAATTTAAATTCCCACATATTTGCACACCCATATAACACAGACCAAAAAAAAAAAAAAACGAATGCATCCACCTAATATAGCATGGCATAAATCATGGCAAAAATATGCGCTTATGAAAATTCCAAAATAAAATAAGCACTAGCATGCATCCCTAGTAGTATTGCTACTAACATTTTGCAGAAAAAAGAAGAGAAGAAGAAAAATAGACACTAACCTCAAGTGTAGAAGAGACTGAAACAGGAGTCTGAAGCTGAAAAGCCAGACCCACTAAGTTTGTAGTTGCACCAAAGAATTTTTCAAAGTGGAAGTCAAAGGAAAGGGTAAAATGAGGTTTAAATGAGCCAAAATGGGCTTTTTATAGGCCATTAGGCGGCCTGGCTGCCCGGTGCACCTTCTTGGGCCACCGTTTAGCATTGACCAAGTCAATGTTGACCGGTTGACCCAGTTAAACCCCTAAAAAAGGGAGGGGGGGCCTTTTCCCCTCCCAGAGTTCAGATACATGTCCAGAAAATGTTTCGAAAGCAACTACAGTAGATTAATCCAGTCAAGTAAGATCCGACCTTGATCCGTGAGTAGCCTCCGCACACAAATTTTGGGGTAAAAAAATTCGAAATCATGTTCTTTATCGGACACCTCTCATTGCACTCGAGATGTCAGATAAAGAAGAGGTAGCTGTTGATACCGTATTTTGTCTGCCCTCGATTTATGTTCCAGACCCCGAAAAATCCAAAAACATTACTTTCTCTTCATAGGGCCGCAAGAACATCCAAAATGACATGGCACAGTCCGGTCGGGCACCAGAACACCCAAAGCGCCTTTTTCAGTTAAAAAGACCAAAATGCCCCTAGTCAACCCTGGGTTGACTGAAGGAAAAATGAGGTCAAAATCCTCACAAAACAACATTTTTCATGGATTTATATCAAACCCAAGCTTCTTAGAGAGTTTTGTCAACTTTGACCAAGTTTAACCCGGAGTTGACTCTTGGCGGGCCCCAAAAACCCTAATTTTGATCCGGCCGTCAGAACAAGTTGAAACCAACGTCATTGGGAAGATTATCAAACTCTCAATCCAACGACTATTCATGGGTCGAAATCGAAGTTAGAACGGCTGAGATATCACAAGAATTTGGATAACGCACCAATCGATGCACCACTAAATTCCGGGAGCCATAACTTTTGATCCAACCTTTGGATTTTCAAATTCCATACCTTTTCAGAAACAAGAAGTCAAGATCTTTCTAGGGGTGCCAGGATCAACCCCATCTAGGAAAATTTGAAGGGGGCAGCCCCTGAAGGGCCATCGCCTCTTAAATCATGTTGGGGCTATAAAAGGCCCTAGGCACCCTCCAGACCCCCCCCCCCCCCCCCAAAAAAAAGAAAAAAGAAAGGAACTTCTGGCTTTGCTCTCTGGTGGATGACTTCTATAGATTTTTCCTCTCTTCCAAAATACAAAAAACACATCAAAGTCTCGTGATTCTTCCTTCTTCACCAAAAATACAAGGTATAGTTCTTATACCTAATCTTCTTTTCCTTGGTTCTACACTTTGGATTTGGGGTTTAGGGGTGTGAATGTAGCTTTTTGGCTACTATCCACACCCCTAACTTTCTAAATATTTTCTAGCATTTATCTTGTTCTTTTTGCTTAAATCACATGATTTATTGCTTTTCTTTAGCATGTTGCTTGCTTTATTTGTGCTTCTAGCCTAAATCTCCTTGCTTTTTATGCAGTTACATGCTCACATGCTTGTATGATGTTGTTGGCTATGCCTTTCTTAGATCTATGTATCTATGTGTTTATTTCCATGCTATATGGTTAGATCCTTGTCTTCACATGCTTATATGCTTAGATCCATGTTCTTCCATGTCTATGTTCTAGGCTTCTACATGTTTACATGCTTGTTTCTATGCCTATATGTCTAGATCTATGCTTTCACATGCCTATATGCTTGGATCTATGTCTTCTACATGCTTTATGCTATCTTCCATGTGCTTGTGTGCTCCATGCCATGTTTGTGTGCCAAAATCTCAGCCATGTTTGTCATGCCATGTGCTATTGTAGCCTTTTTGTCACTTTATCTTTCTTTCTTGTGTTTTGGCCTAATGGTTAGGACCCGATCTAGACCCTATGGTCTTTGTCATCGTCCATACACCAAGACCCACATAAAAGGGTTTGGATCACCCCTATTTGCATGTCTATGCTTGCTTGCTTCTATGCTTTATGCTTGTGTTAGCCTTTCTAGTTCTAAGCTTTGCCACGCTTGATGCTCTTAATGGGTTTGTGGCTGTGTGGTTACACCTAACGCCCACGAGGCCTTTTTTGGATGTAACCATTTGGGAGGCATCTCTAAATGCTAGGTTACTTCGTGCGTACGCTTTGCATTTCTGTTCTGTGCGATGTTATGCTTACCATGCTTGTTTGTGCCACCCGTTGGCTTTCTATGCATCTTTACACGCTTACTTACATGTTCATGCATGAGTCTTGCTTGCTAGTGTGTCGTCCATGCTTCAACACAATTAAGCTATGAACATTTGATCCAAACCTACATTTGTCCCCCGTGGACACCACCTTTTGTTTGCCTTTTTGCTTGTTTTCCTTCTCGCTTGTTTGCTTGCTTTCTTGTTTCTTTGCTTTCCATGTCTATCATGCTTATCTGCTTTATGCCTCTTTCACATGCCCTACGAATCTCTTTCTTTCCATTGCTTGTTTGCTGGTTTCTTGTTCTTGCCTTTGCATGTACACACATGGAGCAAGGATGCATGGAGCTAGGGCACGGTCTCCCAAGCGCAAGCAAAAATGGCGAAGATGCATACATGTCGATATAAGCCAAGCGACAATGTTCAGTAGTTTTAGGAGTTTAGCCTTTCCCATTTGGTTATGTATTCTTTAAAACCCCCTTCCTTCCTCCCTCATTTCTCTCTTAGGTGGGTTGTATTTGGTATATCATGCCATGTACCATTCATCCTCATCTCTAGAGTATAGCGACCCTTGTTTATTTTCCTACATCTATATTTTGGGCCATGCTTTGGGGATGTAGGCAATTACTTTCCTGCTCTGTGTACTTGCATTGGGCATGATGTATGTACATATATACCTGCTCGCCCCTTCTGATGTGACTGTCACAATCCATGTTACCTAAGGCAAAGCGATGCCTAATTTCCACCGTGAAAGTAAGGTGACATGTCACCGGATTTTTGCCATAGAAATCTGGTACTTTGCTTGAATGCCTTAGGAAAGCATAGATTGGGACCACATCCATTTAAAAGCTAAACCTCAAAGCCCCTATGCATGCAAAGCCCCAAAAACCAATACTAAAATCATGTTTTTACTACCAATCTCCAAAAATTAAGGTTTTATCAAAACAAAGGACTATCCTCGGACAAGCGTTGTGGAGTGCCTAACAACTTCCCCACATGTAACCAAACTTCTGAACTTAAGAATCAAGATTTTTTACCATCCACATTAGATTAGGAAAAAAAGACCTTTTTTCCTTAGCCTAGGATCAGTAATAAAATCAAGTAGAAATAGGTGACCAATCACACCTTAGAGAAAACCCAATGATTGGTGGCGACTTCACTTACCTTTGGTAATCCCTTAAAATTTGGCCAAGATTCCCGCCTCACTGCCAAAGGTAGACCAACCTTCCTCCAACATGAGAGAGAGAGCACCCAAAACTCTGCTCGAACGAAGGCACAACTACAGCAGTTTTTCATTCTAATCGAGGTCGGGCGTCAACAGGCACTAGGTTCAAACTTAGTATCGTAGTGACTGGGATAGCATGCAGCCTACTTACTCTTTCAAGTCTACTAGTGATTGTAAACATAACAATAAACATAATCTACTTACTCATTTTGTATAAACATGAAATTTTGAATGGACTTTTAATATAAAAATATCAAAATGATTACTTAAAAAAATGTTTTTATTACCGTTATATGTGGTTCTTAACTTTTGCATTTTATAGTCTCTAATGTTTCAATTGTGTTAGTTTAGTCCATAACCTTTTGGTATTATGTCAAATTAGTCCTTACCATTAAGAGATGGATAGAAAATAATGATGTGGTTAATGTTGGAAATAAAATATTTTTTATGCAACTTGGGTTTCACATAGACTAACGTCAACCCGGGGGGGGGGGGGGGGGGGGGGGGGGGGTGATTGAAATCCCTATCCCCTTCCCCACAAAGTCTACTCCAATAATTATAAGACAAAGACACCAACCGCTAGGAAATCTTGGCTATTATACCCTAGTCACTCACACCCCAACACCAATTTTACTAAGAAACAAATTGAGGTCATAACACTAAGAAACCCAAAAGCAATCATCTTTGAGATCTCAGCATTTAATTAAAAAAAAAAAAAAAAAAAAAAAAGGGTCCGGCTCCCCTCATATTTAGAATCCTCATGTTTTCTCTAGTTTTTGTCTAGATGATTGACACATGACAAATGACACATCCAAAGTTTAAAAAAAAAATCACGTCAACTATGAATTTTCTCTTAATGTTTGGGTCTTTCATTCTATCTTTCTTTCTTTCCTTCTTTCTGCCTCTGCTTAGCTATCTCTCCAACATTATCACTACCACCTGAGCATCAGAGGCATTAAGATCAGAACTCGAGAAAAAGTGAATTCTAAAAGCTAAGAGAAAACACAAGTTTGATTTTTTATTTTTTGGTTGACAAAACCCAAGTTTGCTTTCCTTTAAATCTTAATATACAACTGAACCTGGGAAAAGAAAACTGTGGAGGGTTAAAAATCAATTGAAGTTTTTGACGTCCAATAAATTTGGCCATTCGGTGATAACGTGTTGGGTCTTCAATAAGCCCAAATCAACAAGAAATATATAGTAAATTATGTGGCCAAACAACTACTCAAAAAATTGAAAAAAAAAAAAAGATAAAACAAAATAAGAGAAATTAGGCAAAAGTCCAAAATTGACCCTCTAAGTTTTAACTTTTGTCATTTCAGTTCTCTAAGTTTCAAATTTTATCAATTAAGTCCTCCCTTACCCTTCTGCTAGTTGTTCCATAAGGCCTTTTTTTTTTTTTTTTGGCAATTAAAAAAGAGAAAGAAAAATTGATATTACAAAAAAAATAGAGAAAGAAATAAGGGGAATGATGTCGTTTCCACCAAAAAAATAACACAAAACCCAACCCCACCCTCCCCATCAATACTTTATCTCACCGATTTTTGAGAAAACAATTAAAAGGCTGAAGGACTACTTGAGGTAGAAAGAAAGATAAGGAAAGTGAAAGAGTGAGAGATGAAGAGGGGGAAAGGGAGAGGGAGACGGTGAAAACAAAAAAGTTCTTCGGCAATTTGGTGGTGCAATACTTGGCAAGGGAGGCCAACGACCAGATTCCAAGACGGGATTTAGAAATACCCACAATCAGGGTTGCCTCACCGTGAGATTTCACCTCCTGGACTAGAATTTTTTGGCCCTTTAAGCCCTTAATCAACTTCAACTTCAAATCAACCTAAACAAACAAAAGTAAGCCTATTTGGGTAGTGAGGGAAAAAAAAAAAAAAACCAAAACTTGATTGTAAGTCAAAAGAAAGAAACTAGAAAGCACCTCTCTCAATTTGTAGACAAATTCATATATAGAAAGCATGAAATTAAACTGGTTTGTAAGCGAGAGAAGCATAGCCGTGCTCTGTACAAAACCTAAAGAGAAAAAACCCATGAATTTCTTGTTAATTACAATCATATCTATTTCACGGAGAAAGAGAAAAATGCTAAAAGCACAAACCAGTGGGAGTGTCGATGACGTGAAGGGCAATGACACGATCACCGAGCTGTGTGACATTACAAAACGGTGTCATTTTAGTTACGAAATTTATATAATAATAAAAAGTGGACACAGTCACCTTCTGTCCCAATCTCTCTCTTTCCCTATCCGGATCTCTTGGTCTCTCCCTCTCCCTTTCCCCCTCTTGATCTCACACTCTTTCACTTTGCCCCTCTTTCTTTCTCCCTCAGATAGTCCCTCAGCCCCTTGTTTTCTTAGAAATCAGTAAGGTAGGGTATTGGTGGGGTGTTGTACTTCTTGTTTTGTTTTCAGTGTGGGATGACGTCGTTCCTCTTTCTTCCTTTTTTTTTTTTTTTTTTTTTTTTTTTTTTTGTAATAACAGTTTTTCATTTTTTTTTTTTACTACGAAATTTATATAATAAAAAAAAGCCCAAAACGGCATCGTTTTAGTTAGTAAATGGCAACAACTAACAGAAGGGTAACAAATGACTTAAATGACAAAAACTAAAACTTGGAGGACTAAAATAACAAAACTGAAACTTAGAGGACTAAAATGACAAAAGTTGAAACTTAGGAGGTCAGTTTTGGATTTTAGCCAAGAAATTAAAAGCAACATCGAGATAGAATAGATGATTGTTTAACAAGTAAAATGAAAATGGCTCTACAAAAGGAGGACAATAACTTGTAGGTCCTGCACACCCACCTTACACAATAGAGTTTCCTTGGCTTTTGGTAGAAAGATCTTTTATTCTTCTTTGATTTCCTCATCTATTGTCCTGTTTTTACCCCTTTTTTCCAGAGATTTATGATCTTGGGGCCTTTGATTCTCAGGTGACATTGACGATGTTGGAAAGAGGGGCAAAGAGAGAGAGGGAAAGCAAGAAAGAAGGAAAGAGAAAGACCCAAAATTTGAGAGAAAATTCATAGGTGACGTGGTGTTTTTTTAACATTTGGATGTGTCATTCGCCACATGTCAGTCATCTAGATAAAAACTGGAGAAAACATGAGGATTCTAAACAGGAGGGGAGCTAGACCCAAAAAAAAGAAAAAAAAGAAACCACTGGACCATGTAATTAAATAACAAAAAAAAAAAGTGTTCAAAATTAATATAACAATTTTTTTTTTCATTTTCTATTTTTTTTTTTTACTAAACAAACACTAAATCAAATACATAAACCCATAAAATTCAAACCCACAAGCAAAACCAAAATTGCCAGATCAACTTGATAATAGCCTTGTACCATATCCACTCTCTCTCAACTCAAATCTTCTTTCTCTCTCTATTGGTTTCGCACAAGCCCACTCTCTTGCTCAAGAAGTCCATTTGACCTTAATAGTTTCCTTAGATCAAAATCTCTCTTCACCATTTGTGAAATCACCAAGAAGCCTATCTAGAAAAAGCTTTTCATTTTTTAACTTTCTTGTCTGATATTTTGCTCTAATAGCTGATTTTAATTTTGCTTATCCACTTTTGGGTTTGCGAATACTAACAGCAAAAATATTGATGGGAGGATCGAATGGTAGAATAGGGCCCTTGATGCCAATTGTGCTGATTGCTAAGTTTATTTTTGACACAAATAAAGGGTTGGGTATTTGTTGGGTTTGATGGTATTTTTGGGGTGCGATTTACTGTGTGATTTTGATGAGAGGAAATAAATGGATTCTAGTTTTGCTTTGTTTAATTGTAGAGAAAGTACAAGCTATGCTAAGAAACAAATAAACATGGTGATTTTGTTGTTTTGATCTTGTGTTTGGGTTTGATTTGCTAGGCTTGTTTGTGTTTGTTTCCTAAGAAAAATAGATAGAAAATGAGAAGGTCTTATTGAATTTTTTAAGGAATTATTTTAATTTTGTAAACTTTTTTTTTGTTATTCAATTACATGGTCTAGTAGTTTTTTTTTTTTTTTTTAATAAATGCTGAGGTGTAAGATTTTAATGTTGAGTAAAATATTTTAACATTATTTTATTAGCCACGTCAGCATAAATTATGCCAACTTTGCCATGTAAGCATTTTCCATTAGTAAGTTAACAGTAGAGACCAAATTGACTGTAAATTGAAAATAACTTGGACCAGATTGACTGTTATCAAAATGTGGGACCAAAATTAAACATGGCTAGACTAAATTGATATTTTCGCCCAAAAAAAAAAAAAACCCACTCCTATTTAGAACACCATGTAAGAAAACAACCGATTATTAGGGGAAACCATAAAAAAATAATAAATAAAAGGGTCAAAAAAGACTAATAGTCCTTGTCTAAGCGGAGACTTAAGCAATCAAGTGGGCTACTTAGCTTACTCTAGACAAGGCCCATTCAACCCACCTGCTAAATTGACCCACCTACCTAGACCAATCGGACTGACCCCAGAACCGCTGGATCTGAGGCTTGTGGTAGTAGGCGGCAAGTTCAAACCTCTAGAAACCGATTCTGGTGGGCCGGTTGGCGGGTTGTTGCTTAAAAAATTGACTCCAACCAACTTGACCGATCTCCACCAACAAAAAGCTACCGTCCGCAGTTGTTTGAAGCATTATTCTATCAAATCTTGCCAGATTTGGTGAGATCTCAACGAGATCAAGAGGATTTCGGCCAAATCCGGCTAGATTTCGGCCAAATTTGGCGAGTGCTATCCAAATCTCCTCCTTCCTGACCTAATCGAGACTGACTGCCTCTTTGACGAGAGTCCTTCACCAGTTGGCAGCGAGTCTGGAAATTGCACACCTGATTTGATTAAGTTGGTTCTGCATTGGGCATAAACCAGACCCGGACTGACCCGTGGACACTCATACTCTGGACCAAAATTTTAAAAATGTGACAATAGAAAGCCACTCAAAGATTTCGGTGGTTGCTCTTATGTCACCAGGCAACTTAAAAACATAGAGGATTTCTGTTCTTTCAGATTGGCAGCATTAATACCAAATTGCAGTTATAGTTGGATTCCTACTTCCTAGAGAAGCTAAGGGGCTATTTGGTTTTAAAAAAACTATCACTCATCACTCCTCGCTCAATTTTCATCACTTATCACTTATCACTGAAAATACCACAACTTCCTAAGGTGGCATGTTTGGCACTTGTTTCCAATTTTGATAACTAAAAAAATTTTACTTTTTGTGGGACCTACAAATTGACTTGGTGCAGCTTTTACTCCTTTTTTTTTTCCCTTCAACCGCCAATACCCAAACTCACCAAACCTAGTGGGAAAAAAAAAAGAAAAAAAAAACCCAATGTGAAAAGGAAAGAAAAGAAGAAGAAAAAAAAAGATGAAGAAAAAGAAGACCACCCAACATGAAAGGAAAAAAAGAAAAGAAAAGAAGAAGACCTGACTGATTTGACTACTTACAAGTTGTGGGTCTCTCAAATATGTGTATATTTACCAAAATGCCATCATAATTCTATTTCCATAACTCAAAAACACCTTGTGAGAGTGCCTTTTTTTGTGACACTCAGGCCCAAGGATCCCGGGCCAAATAGTTGTGGTTTGATGGACCGGGCTTTGATTCACCGCAGCTAATAGGCTGTTTAAGAATCAAGTAGTGCATAGGACATGCTTCCTACAATACATATAAACTGACAAGTAAGGATATTTGTATTGAACGACAAATCAAAACAGCAAAGTAAATGCAGAGAACAGAATAACAAAAGCACAAAATAATGTTATAAGGATCCTGAAATCAGTGAAAAGTATTTCATTGAATTTTTCTTTATTATGGTTACAGTACGCTCACTAAGACGTGATACAAGGTTTAAGTAAGCTCAAAAATTATAGTCTTGAATGGCTATTCCAACCTTCAAGACTTGCAAAGTTTGATTCTTTTTGAATCCGAGTATGTGCAATTGTGGCTTTTATAGGATACTGGGAAGTAATGTTACTAACTTTTCCTGAGTTTTCTCTTCTTTACAAAATTTTATCAATAGTTCTTTCACTCCTAAAATCTCTGCCTCTCTTCGCAACCTTTCCCTCCCTTTTATAGTGATATTCTGGAGTCCCAGGGGAACCATTGGTTCCCCTGTTTTGTCCTCTAGTCAACAGGGAATGTATCGTGCCCATCACTCAGCAGGTTCTATTCCTTGGTTTTCATCTTTTCCTTCCTTTAGTTTCGATTTCTTTGAAAGTCTATGGCTGGCTACCTATTTCGGGATATGCTGAGGTCATGCCTTTCTCGATCCCGCTTTTGGCAGTTCTTCTCCTTTACCTTTTTTCTCAGACGGGCGGAATCCCATTCTACCGGTTTGAAAGTTGTCCGCTGTTATTCCTTTTTTTATACTCCTCCATTCTGGTTCTCCAATGCGCTTCCCACTTGCGCAATGAGAGGTCGCTGATTCTTTCTTCTTTTCTTGCTGGGTCGTTTGGCTCTTGTGGCTTCTACTCTGTTTCTTATGTTTCTTTTCGTCCTTTTCTTTCGAACTGTCTCAATCTTTCGTTGACTATGCTTATAATCCTAGGAGGATCCGAGCCTTTTGGTGGTCGCTGAAGATCCCGGCTCAGCTTTCTTCTTCAATCCCCTAACATGGGATTCTCTTCCTTTTCTTTCTTCTTTTTTCTCATAAGCTTTTGGGCCTGCCATTTCTTCTCTTTCGTGGCTCCCTTGCACTTATTTCTTTGGGCTTGGTTTATTTCTTTGGACTTGGGTATTGTGATTTTTTTTAGACCTCAGCACACCTAAAAGTTGTTTTAAGTTTTTATAACTCATCACTCAAAAATTAGAGAATTGAGTAATGGAAACAAAAACTGAAAACAAATCCAAACATACTAAACAGTCGTGGGACCCACCAATTTTGAGGCATGAGTGATGAAAACAGAGTTATAGGTGATGAAAATTAAAAATCCAAACAGCCCCTAATGTTGCGTTCCACATTTTAACATCTCAGTCACTATGTAACAGACTAGCTATCTACTTTGGTTTAGGATATGCTTCTCAATCCTTTTGTAAAGTCAGAATTGGCAGTATTTTCTATTTTGTAATCACTCAGTTTCCTTCTCAATAAAATTCATATGCAATAGAATAAAAATAAAACCGAGTCAAGACTCAAGGACGCAACACCCACTCCGTAATAAATGCTACAGTGAAAAATTATATGAGCAAAGCAATGACATCGACCGGATTGTGGCAGAATCCAGAAACTGAAAACGAATTTAGTAATCAAAATTAACATTCATAAGATAGTCAGAGGAGTACTAAAATGCTTTTTAGTCAAAGTCATACTTTAGCATTATTTATTTGTTTATTAATGAAATACCGAGCCGACACTTTTGACCATAAATCCACGTTCTCTTCCAAGTGTTTTTTGCACACCATCTCTCACTTCATCTCTCTTCTTTTCTTTTCCCTGCTCTTTCTATTTGCTTCAATATCTTCAGTTCTGTGAAAATGGCTGACGAGGTGATTCTGCTAGATTTCTGGCCCAGTATGTTTGGGATGAGAGTCAGGATTGCACTGGCCGAGAAGGGTATCAAGTATGAGTACAAGGAGCAGGATATATTTAACAAGAGCTCTCTGCTTTTAGAGATGAACCCCATTCACAAGAAGATCCCAGTTCTCATCCACAATGGCAAACCTGTGTGCGAGTCTCTCATCATTGTTCAGTACATAGATGAGGTCTGGAACGATAAGTCTCCATTGCTGCCCTCTGATCCTTACCAGAGAGCTCATGCCAGGTTCTGGGCTGATTTTGTTGATAAAAAGGTGCCTTTAATACCATTTGTTTTTTCTTTTATATTATTTTAATTTCTTTTTATTCTGGATTTACGAGTTTTAATTTTAAGGCGATGACCTTTGAAAGATTCACTTTGAAATGAGTATATTTTCTATCAATTTCATAGTTGAGGATTCGTCTAAGATATTGAGTCTTATTAGTTATTATTCTATACCACAATCAAAAACCATTTTAATATTCTTCTACCCGAATAGATTTGATTTTAAATTTATTACCGTGTTCATCCTTTTATATAATCTGCGGAAAATACAGGTTTATGATGTTTCAACGAAGTTATTGACCACAAAAGGAGAAGAGCTGGAGGTAGGCAAGAAGGAATTCTTTGAAATCTATAAGATATTAGAGGGGGAGCTTGGTGACAAGCCTTATTTTGGGGGTGAAACATTTGGGTTAGTGGACCTTTCTCTTATCACTTTCTACAGCTGGTTCCATGTGTATGAGGTATTTGGCAATATCAACATAGAGGCAGAGTGCCCCAAGATTATTGCATGGGCAAAGAGGTGCTTGCAGAAGGAGACTCTGGCCAACTCTCTTGCTGACCAGAAGAAGGTTTATGAGGATGTATTGAGGAGAAAACGTAGCTTGGAGTAGAGAAATGGTTTAGCCCAAATCTTGGAGTAATTAGCATAATAGAATGGTTTTGAGTGGTTGTGTAATAGCGTTCATTCATTTCGTAAAGTTAAAGTTTCAGTTTTGCTTACTTTCAAAAACTAGTTTGGGTTTTGTTTCATCTAGGTTCATTGAACTTGTTAGACACTTTGATACGTGTCTGTTGAGCTTTAGATCGAATGGGCATGTATTTGACCATGAATAAGAAAGATAGTTTGTTATGTCTACTAAATATTAGATCATGTTATGCCTTTATTTTTATCTGGCGTATACAAAAATTTTGGTAAATACGTGTCTATGTAGGGAAAATCTAAGCAATATATATATACTAGCCTCTGAGCACGCGCGTGAGCGCGTGCTCAGAGACTCTTCTATTTTTTGGGTAAGGGTTAATTTAGAACATTTATTATAATTTGGAATTTTTACATTTTTCAATCACAAAAAAAAAACCTAGGGGTGTGATAAGTGTCATGTGTGGAGAAATAATTTTCCAATCACAATAATTTTTCATCACAAAAAAATCTAGGGGTGTGATGAGTGTCATGTGTGGAGAAATAAGGTGAGTTAATTATTAGCATAGGGCCTTCATTTAAATTTATTTGATTTGTCTCTAAATCAGTTTGACTGTGTTCAATGTCTGTTGTTCCACGATCTCTATTATCTATAGAATATGCTTGTGTATTTCCGGAACTCATATCTAGTTAATACAAATTTGATTAAAAATTAAAATCAATGCTTCCCATCAGTGAATTAAGAGACAACAAAAGTGACATATTATATGGACTTATTACAATTTGGAAAAAAAAGAAGTAATAGATAGACTTTAAATAGTCTATGAATAAATAGCAAACACTATTTTTTTTTTTTTTTTAGATTAAGATAACCATGAAATTTTTTTCACATAGGAAAGACATCCATTAACTATTTAAAATTTAAAATACTCAACTTCTACACAAATACAAACTTCCACCACCACCACACACACGTTCTCCCATTTGAATTGGGCAATTCAAGCTGTACTCTTAGTCTTAACTTCTAATCCTTATCATTTCTTTTATTTTTTTTATTTTTTTTAAAGTTTTTTAATAAAATAAAACTTTTAAAATTGTTTAGAAATTTGTCTTACTTGGTTACTCCTTAACTAAAATTTAAAATTTTAGATAAGTAACAACTTAAAAATCTTAAGTTTTAGCTTATTTAAAATATCTTTCTCAAAAAAAAAAAAAAAAAAAAAAAATTCCTTACACCTACACGTTGAAGGCTTAATAAAAATTGGTTAGGATAATCAATTATCACTTTTTTAAAAAAATAAAATGAAAAAGTCACCCGGAATACATGGTTCTTACTCGGTTACTCTTAAAATTTTAGATAAGTAAAAACTTAAAAATCTTAGATTTTAACTTATCTAAAATTTATTTCTAAAAAAAAAAAAAAAAAAAAAAAAGCTTTTCTAAAATTGAACACTTTTAACTGTTCATAAACACATCTGCTGGTATTAGCAAAAAAAAAAAAAAAAATTCCTTACACCTACATGACTAAAAAAAAAAAAAAAAAAACCCTATATCATACAAAATTTCAGTTGTCTTATAATTTGATAAACCTGAATACTACAATTCTTTCTACTCAGACATGTAAAGGCACCAATGTTAATTTAGAAGCGATTTTGTAATCTTACGTTGGATGTAATGGTTAGTGAATCTATCTAAATCAGTGGAGAATTGCAATAAGTATTTAACGAACGGATTACCTAAATCTTAGATTTTAACTTATCTAAAATTTATTTCTAAAAAAAAAAAAAAAAAAAAAGCTTATCTAAAATTGAACACTTTTAACTGTTCATAAACACATCTACTGGTATTAGCAAAAAAAAAAAAAAATTCCTTACACCTACACGACTAAAAAAAAAAAAAAAAAACCCTATATCATACAAAATTTCAGTTGTCTTATAATTTGCTAAACCTGAATACTACAATTCTTTCTACTCAAACTTGTAAAGGCACCAATGTTAATTTAGAAATGATTTTGAAATCTTACGTTGGATGTAACGGTTAGTGAATCTATCTAAATCAGTGGAGAATTGCAATAAGTATTTAACGAATGGATTACCTAAATCTTGTAGAGAAGCGTGAAAGTTCAATTTGAGAGCAGAGCGAATTACAAAACTAAGCAAAGAAAAATAAATTAATTAATTAATTAAACAAAAGAAAAATCTTACCATTTGAAAAATCTTCTTCTTTAGCTCATCGCCTCCCATTCCTTAGTTCGTTCTTGTTGAAGGACAGAATTTTGAAAAGTTCTATGGCATTAATAAAAAGTAATGTGATCCATGTGTTTTCTCTTCTATATATTCAATTAAACTACACGCAGGCTCCTTTTATATAAAGATGTAGCCACCTGATAGAAACTGTATTTCAATTAGGAATAAGAATGGTAATGATTGAGAAGAGTTTTTGTTGATGTGCAAACAAAAATTCTATTTCAAACCGGAATAATAGGAGTAGACGTGGGTTCAACTGAGAAGTTCTTTTTTTTATGAGAAGTTCTGATGAAAATTATTTCAACTGACACTTTTTTTTTTTAATTTTTTATTTTATTTAACATGGGATAGTTTTTGCTTATTGTATGGTAAATGTACTGACAAAATTTTTATTTTTTTAAGTGGGATGGTTTTTGCTTTTTTTATTGGAGGGGTAGTTTTTTCTTACAAACGTGAGTAGTGGGAAGTTCTTTTCTTGAGGAGAAAATTGGGGAAGATTTATTGTACACGTTTTTTTTTTTTTTTTTGACAACATGTGGGGAGTTTTTTATGCTATTGAATAGAAGTAGGAGTTTATTAATGTACTATTTTAACCCCATTTTTAAAACTTAGGTAGGGGTATTTTTGACAGTTAAAAAAGTAATAACTAACTTTCGTTTACCAATTTACTATTTTAACCCCATTTTTAAGTTGTTGGTTAATTAATTTAGGGGTATTTTTGACAGGAAAAAAAACAATAACTAACTTTCTGAATCCTCTTAATATATACAGATATATATATATATATATTGTTGACAAAAGCGCTATATTTTTAAACTTAATTAACTCACACTATAGTTAATTTTACCGCGTACCTATAGTTTTAAATATTAAAACCTCACTCCATCGAGGATTAAATTTAGACAAATAAATAATTAATTATCTAGTGTAAGGTTGAATTTATTCAACCATGTGTTGGCTTTATTCCGTACCAAATTTACTTGTAATTCAGCATTTAGAAACCTTGTATTTAGGTGAGAATAATGTAAGTGCATCAAAAGGCTTCTCACGATTGGATCTCGCAACTAACTCGCGAGTGGTGACTCGCCAGAATCCAACACATGTGTGAAGCATGCAGGAAGTTGAAGGGTCAAGAAAGCTGGATCACTATAGGACAAAAAAAAGTAAAAATAAAAAAAATCTGGCCATTCTGTTAATTGGCGACTGGAATTCGCAACTTGTCCTAGTCACGAGTGACTCGCCAGTGCACCCTGTTTGCCTGAAAAATGACTTTTCACATTCCTTCTCACACTCTACTATAAATACCCTCATACCCACAAAATGTAGAGTGCTTCTAGAGAGAATTTTGAGAGATAAACCTTAGAGAACAACAAGATTGATTCATCCACAATCTTATACCTTTGATTCTCTAAATTCCATTACTCTCATCTTCTCCATTGTCATACCCTTGAGAGGATCTTTAGCCATGTAAGGTTGAAATTAATCAACCATTTTGTTGGCTTTATTCTGTGCCAAATTTGCTTGTATTTCAGCAATTAGTAACCCTGTATTTAGGTGGATTTGTTGTAAGGGTAGTGAGTGAGAAAGAGTGTTGAATGCTCAAGAGTATGCAAAAAAACAGAGTCTCGCGGCTGGATCCCGTGGGTGACTTACGGCTGCAAGCCACCAGAAGCAGCACACGTGCCAAGCATGCCAGAAGTTGAACCGTCATGCTAGCTGGAGCACTATAGGACAAAATAGGACAACTGGCCATTCAGTTATCTCGCGACTCAGTCAAGTCGCGAGGCCAAGTCGCGAGCCAGCCCTGTTTTGAAAAACCTGACGTTTCACATTCCTCTCTCACCCTAGTATAAATATCCCCTTATACCCACGAAAGAAAGAGAGGTTCCAGAGAGAATTTTAAGAGAGAAACCCTAAAGTAAAACAAGATTGATTCATCCACAATCTTTACATTAGAGACTCTTCAAATTCCTCAACTCTCTTCCTCTCCATTGTTAAATCCTTGAGAGGCATTTTACCAAACCTTTTTCTCACCATATCCATTACTGTGAGAGGGTTGTTTGGTGTTCTGGGAAGCAGTTTGGAAGGAACCAATTTACATTGGTTGATGCTATGGTCAAGTAGCGAAATCCGGGAAACTAGAAAAGAAATAGGTTCGGCGCAACCTCGTTGGAGCAAGAAGCTTGGAGGGCTTAGGTGCACTGGGTAGATTAGGGTCGGAGGGTCTATTGCTGTCCATGTATCCCAACTACATTTTCTAGTGGATTGTTTACTGCTTGGAGGGCGGTGGAGAGGTTTTACGTCAAGGGTTTCGGTTTCCTCTTCGATAACACATCGTGTGTTGTCCATGTGTTTGCATCTCTCTTCCCTTTATCTTTACCTTTTATTTTCTGCTGTGGATGTGATTTTAATTGGCATAGATTGTTTACCAATTCTGTATTAAGTTTTTGTTCATGTTCCGCACATTAATTGTTTGATATAAAGCTTGAATTGGTAATTTGTAAATTGGGGATCTAAACGTTCAAGGGTGTTTTTACACTATTTGAACTTTTAATCCAAATCCTTACCTCACCATATTCATATAAGTGAGAAGGTTATTGGTGTTTGGGAAGCAGTTCAAGAGAGAACTAATTCATTTTGGTTGATGCAATGGGCTTATTGCGGGATTCAGTTGAATGTTCAAAATGTGTATAAAACACCTTGAATGTTTAGACCCCCAATTTACAAATTACCAATTCAAGCCTTTTATCAAACAATATATGTGCGGAAAATGAACATAAACTTATAACAAAATTGATAAACAATCTAAACCAAATAAAATCACATCCATAACAAAAATTAAAATGGCAAAGATTAAGGGAAGAGAGATGCAAACACGACAACACAACGATGTGTTATCCAAGAGGAAACCGAAGCCCTCAGCATAAAACCTCTCTGCCGCCCTCCAAGCGGTAAATAATCCACTAAAGAATGAAGTTGGGTACATGAACAGTAGAAGACCCTTCAAAACTAATCTACCCAGTGTACCTAAGCTCTCCAAGCTCCTACTCCAACGAGGTTACGCCGAACCTATTTCTTCTTTAGCTTACCGAATTCCGCTATAACCCATAGCATCAACTAAAATGAACTGGTCCCTTCCTAACTACTTCCCAAAGTACCAAAAAGCCTTCTCACAGATATAGGTATGATGAGAAAAGGATTTGGCTAATGAACCTCTCAAGGATGTAACAATGGAGAGGGTGAGAGTTGAGAAATTTAAAGAGTCGCTATGTAAAGATTGTGGATGAGTCAATCTTGTTTTTCTCTAGGGTTTCTTTCTCAAAATTCTCTTTGGAAGCTCTCTATATTTCGTGGGTATAAGGGGTATTTATACTAGAGTAAGAAAGGAATGCGAAGAGTCAGTTTTTCCCAAACAGAGTGGACTGGCGACTTGGCCTCACAACTTGACTGAGTTGCGAGTCCAAGCCGCGAACTAACTAAATGGCCAGTCTAGACTTTTTGTCCTATAGTGCTATAGCTGGCATGACAGTTCAGCTTCTCTGCATGCTTCATCTGGCGGCTTGCTAGTCGCGAGCCACCCATGAGTCTCTGCTTCAGTGCACATTCTTGAACATTTCTTCACACTCTCTCACACATTACCCTCACATGATTCCCACCTAAATACAGGGTTCTAAGTACTGAATTACAAACAAATTGGCACGGAATAAAGACAACAAAATGGTTGATTAAATTCAATCTTACAATCTCCCCCTTTGGCTATTCCGTGACAAAACCCTAAAACAAACTCTAGACTTAACATGTGAGATGGGAACAGTTGAACAAAACTTTCTCACACCTAACTCTAGAATCTGTGAAGCTCTTGAACCATAAGAACAAGTATCTCCTGAAAACACAATAACACAATATGATCATTGTATGCAGAAAACTTGTAATGCATATGAAGCAAGCACAATGCGATCAAGTAAAATGGAATTAAGCAATAAACCAAGACTTGATAAAAAATGAACAATCACTATAAATAGTGATCACAATGCTTATTCACACATGGAATGAACATCCGGACATGCAAGCTAATAAGCTCAATGCAAGGAATCATTTGCATGTCCAACACTTAACTGATACACAAACACTAGGTAAATGCATCAAGGATAAAAATCCAACAAAGGGCACAAGAGTGATGTACTTAAAGAAAATGCAAAACATTAAATAATAAGTACTATACTACAAAGCAAAGGTACAAAACCCAAAGTACATATAAACTGAAAATCACCTTATATATATATAAACCAATGTACCAACAACATTTAAAACATACTCACATAAACAAACCATGAGTTTAAAAGCCAAGAAATTAACCAAAGTGTTTAACAATGTATGTAGCAAACCCATAATTAAAACATTGTTCAAAACATAATACCAACTCCACCAACATAAACATAAAGTAAAAACTGAGGTAAAAACTGGATGTACGCTCCCCCTCAAACAGGCACTCCCCCTCAAGAGTTACCCCAAAAATCTCCCCCTTTTTGACCGGAATGGCCAAAGGGTCACTGCTGGGTGGAGAAGCTATCAAACTTTGCTGAGAGGATGGTCATCTGATCTTGAAGTGCAGCCAGTTTGTCAGATTGTTCATTTTGGACATCTTTGAGCCCTGAAATCCTTTCTAGCTTATCTGGAATGCATCTAAAGGTACATCTGATGAAGATGAAGCTCTGCTCCTCTTGCCACGACCTCTTGAGCTTGAGGGTTTTCCTGTAGCCTCTGTCTCAGTGTCCATGGGTTCACCTTCTTCTTGGTCACCTACCTCTTCATCACCCGGAAGACGAACTCTTATCCTTGCAATGGTTAGCCTGTTAATTGCTGAGGGAGTAGACATTAGGCTGATATCTTGAGGGATCTCCACACCTTTCAACCTAAAAGCCTCATAAGAAGACTAGGGAAAATCAGCTTGGCCTTGGTGGTTGTTCTGGTCTCATCCACAATGGGGTAGAAGATGTGAGCATTGATGTCTATGTAGGTTTTCTACTTGAGCTCCATAAGGAAAATGGCTCTGGCATTATTGATTGTGGTTAGCTTCTTCACTGGGTATAAGTTAAACACCATAATCACTGCTAGACACCTCATATCTGCTAGAAATGCTACGGTGTTGAGGCATCTCCCCTCTCTCACTCCACCAATATGTGTCCGAATATTTTCTAAGGACAACATCCTATCCTTATAATGAGTGAAATCATGATCATCCATGCCCTCAAAACCTAACACATCATCTATGTCATCCACATCTATGGTAAATTCCTTTCCTCGTATCCAACAATTTATCTCATGCTCTCTTAACACTGCATTGGCATAAAACTCCCTAAACAAAGGTTCACAAACTCCAGACATGTCACTCAAAAACTTATCCCAACTCTTGCCCTCAAAATAGCTTGGAATGAAGGTGTCCTTCAAATCCACCTAGTCAATAAATCTCTCCTGGATGAGAGCTGCCTTCAAGTAAAAATCTCTATATCTCTCAAAGTGATGAGGAGACCTAAACTTGGTATTGTCCATCTTCAGCCTTTTATCACTCTTCTTGGTAGTAGTTTTCTTCTTGGTAGGAGTCATCTGCATAACACAGCAGTAAAGCCCACAAAAAAATAATAATAATAATAATAATAGATGGAAACTCAAAACATTAGTAACATGTTAGTGGCATAGAAAAGGATAGAGCAAACTATCAACAATTCTTATGCATAACACATTGTGACAGTGAGCACAACAACTCAATCATGAACACTCTAGAATACACAGCCAAACATGTGACCCATCATGCAATAATCACTCATTATGAACCAACCACACTCACAAACAGTGTGTTACGCATTAGTTCCAAAAAGAACACATGTCAATGAGACATATCTTAATGGGTATAAGATGAACAAACCAACACAAATTAGTCAATACTAACTCAAAACAGAAGCAACAAACACAATAATAATAACATTTAACAACTTAAAGTCTAGAACAATAGAACCCATTTAGTCAAACACAACACAAATAACAAACCCATGTTCGAAACACCATATTTCTCAAATCATCAACAATACCTCACAAAATCATGAAGACACAACTATAATCATGAAGTATAAAGAGAGAATAGAAAAGCCCATACCTTTTTCTTGGGGCTTGAAGATGAAAAGATGAGAAACAATGGAGGTTTTTGTGAGAAACACGGTGGGTTTGAGAGAGGTTCTATCGGGGAAGACAATGAAAAGACATAAAATGTTCGAGGGAAAACCCAAATGTTTAAAAAAACTGACCAAATTGCGCAAAACACGCGATTTTCGCGACTGAGTTAAGTTGCGTGCAAGTCGCTAGGGTAAGTCTCAATACTCTTTGAAACCAAAATTTTTGAAAAATTTTCTAAGTGTTTTTCTTGACTGGAAGTTCTACCAGCGAGAAAGTCGCAACTAGACCTTCTACCCATGAACAACTCGCCAGACTGAGTCACGAGAAACATTAAAAACCCAAATTTTGAAAAATATTCTAAGTATTTTTCACGACTGAGACATTTACCCGCCAGTGAGTCATGAAAAATCTTTGTGTGGGCTCGCAATTGGACCAACTTGAGACTAAGTCGCCAGAATAGGGCAATATTGTTTTTGAAGATTTTTACAATTTTTGCAAAAACAAAATACTTTCCAAAAAAAAAAAAACTAAACACTGAAAAATCTTTTTGGTGTTTGATCAACAAAAATTGAGCATGTGAAAACACATTTAATCAAGTACAATCACACAAATGAATATGGCATTTGTTGAACATAGACATGTGTGATGTGTGTGGATATCAACAATGAGATAGTCCTTAGTCTAAAGTGAAGCTTTAATGATCAATTCAACCAAGGCATACACAATTAGTACTTGATAGAGTGACCCATCTCAATTATAGAAATATGCATATATGACCTCCCACTTAAACTTGATTACATAATTTTGAAACTTTTCATTTGGCTCCATTCACATCATATCATTTGATCTTTTTCAATCATTACATCTCATTGTGAGATCGATGCCTGAAATTTTTGATGTTTCACTTTGATGAGCAAGCCTTTGGCTTTTTGGGCATCATACATTTCATTTTACATCGTTTTCCCTTTTTCCTAGTCAAATACTAGTATGTGCAACAGGCTTTTGTAGCTCAATATCTCTTTTCAATTGGAGATTTACATTTGGTGAGCTTTTTAAGCAAAAACAATAAAATAAATGAGTGGGAAGATATATAGGCACAAGTCTATGCATGTCTCAAGATTAACAACACCATTGACTAATAATTCATTACAAGTTTGAAGATCTATTTACAACAGTCACATAGATGTCAAGATTTCTCCCACAATGGTATAAGTGCATAGGGAACGAGCTATGCTCATAAATGCATAAGGCCATTAGTAGAAAGGTACAAGGCAAAATATGTTTTGAGACAAAACTCAACGATGTCGATCAAACTTTTTTGATTTTCTACTTTTTATGTGTTTTTGGATTTCTGACACCAAAAAAAAAAAAAAAAAAAATGATCAAAAACAACAATGTAAAAACATTTAAAGCAAAAGCAAACTAACAGAAGATTTTCAACTTAAACTAGCACCAAGCACACAACCAAGCATCATCACAAAAATATAGGAAGTATTAATGCATGGACATATTGTAATGCTTATGCATGAGTACCCTTCTTCACCCACATGTCACATGCGTTTAGGGTGATATCCTTATAGGATTGGGTACGAAAGTTAGGACTTTAAAACCTTCTAGTGAAGCTTTCCAAGCAAGTGGTGAATGTACCGATCATCTTCATCATGTCCATCACATTGGGATCACAATTTTGACCTCTTGATGACTCAACAACCCAAGTCCTCTTGTCATTTCTTAGTTATCTCAACCTTTGATCACTTGCATTCTTCAATGCTCTAAGCTTATGACAATTGGGTCGGGGGTGCCCTTGAAGTCCACAGTGATGGCAAACATGGTTCGTTCTAGGACCTCTTTGTGATCTTGGGAGTGATTTCCCTCTAGCTTTAGACCTGATCATAAATTGGTTACGGGGCTTGTTCAACACCCGTTGGTCAGCCACATTCTTCTTTTTCTCAACCTTTTCCTTCTCCACAGTAAGGGCAACTACAACCGGCTCTTTGGCCTTCACAAACTTCACTTCTTTGGAGATATTCATAGCTGAACTACTTTCTCCGATGTATTCTAATCCGGTTTTGTCAGAGAAGGGTTTTTGATGAGAGAGAACATCATCAAGCTTCTTTGTGGATACTCGCTCTACCTTGGCATTTGCTTGAACCACCTCAAGCTCAAGGAATTTCAGCTTGGTATAAGCTTCGGTTAGCTAACCATTTAGCATCTCAATCTCACACTTGGCCTCCTTATATCTTATTAGAAGACTTCTATAGTCCTCCTCTACTTTCTTCATCTTCTTCACAGCCGCTTTGGCCACCCTTGCATACTCTCCCGACTTCTCAAGGAGTGAGTTGTAATTCTCTTGAAGACTGGCTGTATCTTCATCTTCTTCAGCATCCGATTCTTCTACAATTCCCATGGATTCCTCATCACTATGCTCCCTAAGTTCTTGCACAAGCAAATTCAAGTTCTCTGAAGACTCAACATGAGCAATAGTCATAAATGCTGAGAAATTCCCTTCTTCATCACAGCTATCCTCAGAGGTGGAGGAATTTGAGTCATTGAGAGTGGTGGCATACACCTTGCCCTTCGATCTTAAGTAATTAGGACATTCCTTTTTGAAATGGCCATGTCCATTACATTCAAAACAAGTGACTCCTTGATTAGATTGGGAGTCCTTCTCGTCTCTCTTTTTGAAATCCTTCTTCTCTTTTCTGGAACTTGTGAATTTCCCACTGTTCTTGAACTTCAGGAATTTGTGGAAATTCTTTGCAAGGTAAGCAACATCTTTCTCGACGACATCCTCATCTGATGAGTCGTGTGCTTCTACCCTTTCATTTTTGATCTTAAAAGCAAGAGATTTGCTCTTCCTTTGAGTGGGCAATGACAATTCATAAGTCTGAAGTGAGCCAACCAGTTCTTGGACTTTGATATCATCAAGATCTTTGCTCTCTTCAATCGCCGTCACCTTAGCACAAAAGCTTTCCGGCAATGACCGAAGGATCTTCCTTACTACCTTGGAATCCTCCGTTTTCTCTCCCAAATTAAACTTTCCGATGACCACTTCATTCAACTTACTATAGAAAGGACTCGTCCTCACTTATCCTAAGCTCCTTAAATCGGGTGGTTAGCATCTGTAGCTTCGTGTCTTTTACTTTCTTCATTCCCTCATACGTGGTCTCCAATATCTGCCATGCCTCCTTGGCAACAGTGATGTGAGATATCCTATGGAACTCATCTGGAGATACACCACAAAAAATAGCGTTTAGTGCACTATTCACATTAGACGCCGCGGGAGCTGCCTTATCCCACGTGGATTTGGTAGCCTTTGGCCTAGTCCATCCAATATCAACGACATCCCAAATAATATCATCTATTGAACATAAAAATGCTCTCATCCATACCTTCCGAAAAGCATAATTGCTACTATCTAAATATGGTGGAGCATTTAAAGATTGAGACCGGTCCATTTAAAAGGGGGTCAAGGATAGCACTAAGGTAATTAAACCACAGCAAGTGCACCCACTCTGATACCAATTGAATGTTCAAAATGTGTGTAAACACCTTGAACATTTAGACCCCCAATTTACAAATTACCAATTCAAGCTTATTATCAAACAATATATGTGTGGAAAATGAACATAAGCTTATAACAGAATTGATAAACAATCTAAACTAAATAAAATCACATCCACAACAGAAATTAAATGGCAAAGATTAAGGGAAGAGAGATGCAAACACAAGGACAACACAACGATGTGTTATTGAAGAGGAAACCGAAGCCCTCGACGTAAAACCTTTTTGCCGCCGTCCAAGTGGCAAATAATCCACTAAAGAATGAAGTTGAGATACATGAATAGCAGAAGATCCTCCAAACCTAATCTACCCATTGTACCTAAGCCCTCCAAGCTCCTACTGCAACGAGGTTACGTCGAACCAATTTTTTCTTTAGCTTACCAGATTCTGCTATAACCCATAGCATTAGCCAAAAATAAATTGGTCCCTTACTAACTGCTTCCCAAAGTACCAAAAAGTCTTCTCACAGATATAGGTATGATGAGAAAATGATTTGGCTAAAGAACCTCTTAAGAATGTAACAATGGAGAGGGTGAGAGTTAAGGAATTTGAAGAGTCACTATGTAAAGATTGTGGATGAGTCAATCTTGCTTTTCTCTAGGGTTTCTTTCTTAAAATTCTCTCTGGAAGCTTTCTATATTTTGTGGGTATAAGGGGTATTTATACTGGAGTGAGAAAAGAATGCGAAGAGTTAGTTTTTCCCAAATAGAGTGGACTAGCGACTTGGCCTCACGACTTAACTGAGTCGCGAATCCAAGCCGCGAGCTAACTAAATGGCCAGTCTGGACGTTTTGTCTTGTAATGCTACAGCTGGCATGACGATTCAACTTCTCTGCATGATTCACTCATGTGCATCATCTGGCAGCTTGCTAGTTGTGAGCCACCCGCAAGATGTAGTCGTAAGTCCCTGCTTCAGTGCACATTCTTGAGCATTTCTCTACACTCTCTCACACATTACCCTTACATGATTCCCACCTAAATACAGGGTTTCAAGTGCTGAATTACAAGCAAATTGGCATGGAATAAAGCCAACAAAATAGTTGATTAAATTCAACCTTGCACCAGTAAGCTAGAGAAGAAAAGGTTCGGCATAACCCTGTTGGAGCAAGAAGCTTGGAGGGCTTAGATGCATCGGGTAGATTAGGCTTAGAGGGTCTATTGCTATTTATGTATCCCAAAGGATTTTTTAGTGGATCATTTTACCGCTTGGAGAGCGGCGGAGAGGTTTTTCGCCGAGTTCTTCGGTTTCCTCTTTGATAACACGTGCCGGTGTTATCTTGTGTTTGCTTCTCTCTATCCCTTACTCTTTGCTTTTAATTACCGCTGTGTTGTGATTAAATTATGACTTTGAATAGTTTGCATGTTTGAGTATAGCTTATATTTATCTTTCTGCACATATATTGTTTGAGTATAAGCTTGTGTTTGTTATTTTGTAATTGGGGGTCTGAACATTCACTAGTATTTTACAAACTATGTGAGCTTTCATCTAGAAAATATATAACATTAATTTACATAATGAATCGATTAACAGGTGTCCTTAGAACATTTATTATTAAAAATGGCTCTAATCAAAAGTGTCATTTCGCACATAGTTAATTAGCTAAGTGAGATCTTCCAAGAATCCATGACAATAGGGGTCAAGGATCAACTCTTAGATCAAAGGATCTAAACACTAGGGTTAACCTGCTAACATACAAAATTGTACGTTTTTGGACCCCTTAAAACACAACCAGATTAGCCTAGTTAATTAGCCAAGTGATTACATAGTCAAATTATCAAATCTAGGTTAACACAAATATATCATATTATTGTAAAGTGCAGAAAATAAAGAACACAACAATATGATAACCTAAGAAAACCAAATCGGTAAAAAACCTGGGGAGGATTTAACCTAGTTATCTTCAAGGTAAAACAAATTCATTATGAAAGAATTGAAGTTTACAAAATAGTGACTTAGACCACTAACATCCTATTACTACCTCAAATAGGAAACTTACTACCATGACCACGTGACAGCTTCGAGTCCATAGACTATTTCTTTCTTGGATTCACTGCAAGTACAAGCACTCCCACTTGTATATCTTTAAGCTCTCGAATCTGTAACTGAATTGATCACCAAACTCTTGACATCAATCTTGAGATTGGAAACCCTAAGTGTGTATGAAGGCAAACACCTCTAGATCTCACAAAAGATTCACACACACAGCATATAGAGCAACCTCAAAATGTGGCTAGGGTTTTCCCTTTTATACTTAGGGCAAAACATAAAACCCTACACGTCAAACGGGCTTGGGCTAAGTTGGAATATGTTCTGCATCTCTATTCCTATGGTACCAAATGGTCCACAAAGTGATGAATATGTTTTGCATATGCTCCATAAAGACCTCATCATCTAAGTTATGAGACACAATCAACTCCCTTAACCATTGTTGCACAAACATACCAATAAGATCAGAATTGTGAATAACTAATGGTGATCCATGCCAACAAGCTTTGGCAAAAGGGCAAAGAAGGAATAGATGGGTAGTGGATTCTTCTTCACACTTACAAAAGGGGTAAAGACCAATATCAATGATTCCCCTATTTCTTAGAAGTTGTCTGGTGGGAAGATCCCCCCTGCAAAAGCTTCCAAACAAAATTACAAATTTTTTATGGCGTTTTAATCTTCCATATCAACTTCCAAACTCTGTAATCAACATCGGATTGGCTATGATGTTCATTGGAAAGTATCAGATAGTCCTCAAGTGGAATTCTATATGTTGTTTTAACTTCAAACTCTCCACTATTTGAGTGCTTCCATAACAACTTATCACCAGCAGAACTGATCCTAGGCAGGGGAATTTGTAAAATCTCATTACAGAGAAGAAAAGGATAAACATCCCTTACTAAATTAGCTCTCCACTTATGAGATTGTTGATTTATAAGGTCTGCAACTATACCAGAAGTTAGACTGGGGTGATTAGGATTATGAGGTTGACCAACCCACCATCTCCCTTCCCTAAGCTTGGGGTTATCAAACTTGATTATATTCCTCCAAACCCATGAGTAGTGTGGTTTAGGAGAACAATCCTGGATAGACCCCCTAGGAAAATACTTAGCCTTGAAAGTCCTTGCAACGAAGGAATTTGGATTTTGACTTATTCTCCAATATTGCTTAGCCAACATATCTTGGTTCATAAGATTGAATTTTTTAAGACCTGACCCTCCCCAAGACTTAGGATAGCAGATTTTTTTCCAATTAAGCAAGTGCAACTTCCTAACCCCAAGACCATGACCCCCACCAAAAAGCATTGACTATGGAGTCCATCTTTTTGCAGATTGTTTCAGGAACTTTGAAACAAGAAAAAGTATATAAAGGGAGGGTTTGAAGAACAGAAGCTATAAGTGTGGTCCTCCCAGCTTGAGAAAGGAGATTTGCTTTCCACCCTTGTAACTTAGATTGAAGCTTATCCACTAGAAACTGAAAATTAGCTACTCTGCTACCCCTTAGCTTAAAATTCTGGCCTAGGTATTTTCTGGATTTTGCACCGGGTTCACATTAATCATTCTGGCCAGGCATTCTTGCTTTTCATTAGACATGTTTGGAGAGTAAAACAGATCAGACTTCTCATAGTTAATGCATAGACCAGATAAGTTACAATACCAATCCAAAATACCCTTTAGGTTTGCTGAAGATTTATTATCATTTTTGAAGAAAAACAAGGAATCATCAGCATACAGCAGATGAGTAAAAGCACAACCATTCCTACCAACCCTAACTCCATTGATTAATTTATCATGCTCAGCCTTTTTTAAGGACAAAGATAAGACATTGGCACACATGAGAAAAAGATAAGGAGAAAGGGGATCACCCTGTCTTAGACCCTTACCTAGTTTGAAGGAATTAGAAATGCTACCATTTACAAGAAGAGTGTATTGTATAGTAGTCACACACTCCATAATCCATTTGATCTAATTTTGATCAAAGTTCATGGCCATCAATACAGCTTTCAGAAAATTCTACCTCACCCTATCATAGGCTTTTTTTATGTCAATCTTTAAAGCTCCAAAACTATTTTTCCTACCTTTTTTTTTTTTTTTTTTCCCTAAGAATATCCATGATCTCATGAGCAATAAGTATATTGTTAAAGATACTCCGACCTTTTATAAAGGCATTTAGAAAGGGGGAAATGAGACTGTCCATAATAGGCTTAAGTCTATTAACCAGGATTTTGGATATGACCTTATAAATCACATTACAATGACTAATAGGCCTAAAATGAGACACTTGATCAGCAAAGAGATTTTGGGGATTAGGGTGATAAATGTATGATTAAGAGGCTTGAAAAGGGACCTTGAATGAAAGAAGGCTTGGATAGTCTTGAACACATCAGTTTTAACAATCTCCCAATACTGTTGATAAAAGAAAGCAGGGAGTACATCAGGGCTAGCAGCTTTGTGACGACCTAATTGAAAAACAATGTCCTCAATCTCTAGATTTGTAATTGGTATGTTCAGATCAAGACACTAATTATGAGAAAGTTTTGGAATATCAACATTTTGGAGTTCATTTAGGATAGAACCAACATCAATCTGATCTGTTTCCTCAAAAGAAGTCTTAAAATGATTAACCAATCTATTTTCCACTTCCATTGGATCCTCTAAAAGAGTTCCATCCTCATTTCTTATATGTACAACCCTGCTCCTAGCTCTTCTTTGTCTAACCACAGTTTGAAAGTATCTAGTATTTCTATCTCCAAATAAGACCCAATTGTTCCTAGCCTTTTGTGCCCACATTATTTCTTCCCTATTCAAAAGCCCTTCTAGCTCCTTTCTTAAGGTTTTCTCTTTCCTAACATCTTTTGTAGAAGTAATTGAGTCTTAGATCTCCTGGAGTTTAGCCAATTTCTTTTTGATCTCCAAATAAACCCTTCCAAAAATAGATTTTGTTAGGTTCTAAAGTTTAGGACTTTGTGTATTTAGAACTCTAATTTGTATTGTTGGCAAACCATGATCAAAACAATGTGTTTAGAAGTGTTTAAAGCTAGCTCAAAGTTGTAAGTCAATGTAAAGTTGGAATCGAGTGTAAAGCAGAAAGCAGTGTGGCTTTCAGCCTGGCTCGATCGATCGAAGCTTAGGCTCGACCGATCGAACGTCGGGCAGATTGCTTTTCTGCAGATTCGTCCAACTCAGCCCTATTTGTTTTAAAACGTTTTTAGGGTTTCTTATTTGTCCTAAGTATAAAAGGCAAACCCTAGCCACGTTTTAGTGTTGCTCATATTGCGGTTTGTGTAAATCTCTTGTGAGATCTAGAGGAGCTTTCCTTTACACAAACTTAGGGTTTTCAAGGAGGAGATATTCTCTAAACCTTGATGATCAAAACAGTTGCTGCCATTAAAGTTTAAAGAATACACAAGCGGGGGTGCTTGTAGCTGGTGGGAATCCAAAGAAAGAAGGAGTCCGTGGATTCGGAGCTTGCACGTGGTCGTGTCAGTAAGTTCTACTGGTTGGTAGCATTAGTAAGTCGAGCGGGGGTGCTTGTAAGTCCTTTTGTATGAACTTCGATTCTTTCTGATAGTGGATTCAAGTTTACCTTGGGGATAGCTAGGTCAAATCCTCCCCAGGTTTTTACCGGTTTGGTTTCCTGGGTGATCATATCGTGTGTTATTTATTTTCCGCTGCTTTGCATGATTTGATCTTTATTATTGTGATAACCTAGAATTGTTTAATTGGACTAAGTAACAACTTGGCTAATTACCTAGGTTTAATCAATTGTTTAAGGGGTCTAAAAACTGTCAAGTGGTATCAGAGCGGGTAGCTCTTTTGTTTTTGATCCTTTGATCTTTGAGCTGATCCTTGACCCCTGTTGTCATGGAACACGGACACTTTCTAGTTATTCCTCCTCACTTTGATGGGAATAATTATGCTTACTGGAAAGTAAGGATGAAAACCTTCCTGAAATCCATTGATGAGAGGGTGTGGAACTCCGTTGAATACGGATGGAAGAAGCCTACTACTCCTGTTAATGAGTGGCAAACTTCTCAGAAAGAAGCAGCTTTGTTTAATAGCAAGGCTATGAATGCGATTTTTAATGCTGTTTCTATGGAGGAATTTAAGAGAATCTCGAATGTTGAGATCGCTCATACTGCTTGGAATATCCTCTAGACTGTGCATGAAGGCACAAAGGCTGTCAAAATAAATAAACTGCAGCAATTGACTTCTAAATTTGAATGCATTAGGATGTCTGATGATGAATCTTTTGATGAATTATATGCAAAACTGAATGATATTGTTAATTCTGCTTTTAACTTGGGTGAAATCTATGATCAACCTAAAATTGTTAGGAAGATTCTTAGATGTTTGACTGAAGACTTTAGACCCAAGGTGACTACCATTACTGAAAGCAAGGATGTGGACTCCATCCCTGTTGATGAGCTTGTAGGATCTCTTCAATCCTATGAGTTGGATCTACCCAAAACTTCCAAATCCAAATCAATGGCTTTTAAGTCAGTTGATGATATTGATAGTGGTGGATTTTGATGAGCTCTCTGCTACAGAGATTGCCTATCTTGCCAAGAATTTTAGAAATTTTCTCAGGAATAACAATAGAAAGGCAAGAGGCACAAACACAGCTGAACCTAGAAATTTTAGGAAGTATGATCCCACTAAGGTTAATAACAATGATAAACCTAGAGAAAGAGTAGGTCAAACTTCCAATAATTCTTTGGGCTCTCAATGTTTTGGATGTCAAGGGTATGGAAACTTGAAATCTGAATGTCCAACCTATTTGAAGTCTATGGGTAAGGCTATGGCTGTAACCCTTAGTGATGGTGAAGTTTCTGATCATGATTCTGATTGTGATAAGGATGGAAACTTCATTACTTTCACTGCTACTGCTGTAGTTGATGAGAGCATATCTGTTGAAGAGGACCCTTCTGATGGGGAACTCTCTGAAGATGCAGATCTTCAAGAGGCCTATAACAAACTTTGCAAAGTTGTTGCAAAGGATGCTATGAATGTTGAACTTGGCCTAAAGAAAATTGAATCTCTTGAGCTTGAAAAGAAAAATTTGCTTGTTAATTGTTTGATGCTAATGACCTTTTGAACAATGTGAAAACTGAAAACATGCTTTTGCTTGATAAAGTTAAATCTTTAGAACTTGATTTATCTGTTGCTAGATCTGCTAGTTCTAAACTTGATCAAATGCTGAGTGTTCAAAAGTCATCTTCTGACAAAACTGGTTTAGGTTATGTTGATAGCATCTGTGTGTCCGCTCCCCATTCCACTAAGTTTGTTCCTTCATCTTCTTCCTCTGAACCTTTTGCGAGTGAGATAGTGAGTGAAACTGTCAAACCCCCTGTGAGTGAGGTTGCTAAACCCTTAGAAGGTTCATCATCTAGGAAGATTAGGGTTGATCTGAAAGAATCTAAGCCTAAGAAGCCTACCCTATCTAAGGACAAGACACATGATAAACCTGCATGGGTTTGTCATTTTTGTGGAAAGACTGGACACATATGTCCAAATTGTTACAAGCTGCAAGCTGCAAAGAGAGCAAACAAACCAAAAGTACCTGTGCCTCAAGCACTTGATCCTACAGTACTTATTGGTGATTTGGTAAAGGCTTTAATCCTTTATTCTAATCCTGGAGTTGGAAATCATTCTCAAGTGAATAAGAACTCCAATGCTCGTGGTGCATCTAAAAAGTTTTGGATGTAAAAGACTCGTCCTAACTGAGTCTTTCTGACATGGTCCTTGTGCTTCATTGCTCTACCCTTTGTGACCATTGTTCTTTGGTTGTTGTTTTTTTTGTCTCTAGGATTTGCATTGCATAAACATTCATGCATTTCATTCTAAGTTTTTTATTTTTAATAAAATAAAAAAATAAAAAATAAAAAAGGGAAAAAGGAAGCACATTTTGTTTTTGCACTATTCTTCTTGGTTTTTGAGAACAAGGTTGGTCAATTTATTTTCACATAACATGTCTTTTGTACCTTGTTTAGCTTTGATGAGCTTATTTATTGCACTCTACTAGTTGAAGATTTGTAGTGCATGTTGTGTGGGAAAGATGTGTATGGTTTTTGATTACTATGTCTTAATCTTGAAGTCACATGTTTTTAAATGTTGGACTTGAACTTATAGAGAAAGGCATAAATAACTATCTCACCACTGTTCACTAGCCAATCATGAACACCTTAGTGCATATCATAAGATTTTGTGCTCGAGAAAGTGTAGCACATGCACAAAAAGAATATAAGGTGAAGCCTCGGTAAAAGTGCTTAATTCTTAAAATCTAATTGGTGTGTACTATTAGGCTTGGTGCCAATCTCACATAAACTTAAAATTGGAATGTATATTATGAGGCATAAATACAAGAAACTTACATGATTTCAAGCTTATGATCTAGGAGATGTGGGAGTTATATGATGTAACTCTTTAGGTGATAGTCTCTTTTAAATTCTTTGTGAAGAATTTTGTAGACTTTGTGATTGATTACTATTCACATATCACCTCACATGTATCTCATGTCTTTGCTAGTCGCACACACTACACGAGTTACTCGTTGCTAAACATTGTACATGTTATTGTGTGTGTTTATGGTCTGACCAACCAAATTTTTGCAATCACTTTGAATAATGTGCAAACTAAATTTGTTGCTTGAAAATTTATGGAGAATGCAAAATTTTGTTTTTGGGAATACTGGGCTTAAAATTCTTGTTTGGAAAATCATATCATCTCATACTCATGCATTTTTGTTCTTAAATTTCAATGCTTTGAGTTAAATCTTTTTGTTTTTCAAAAATTGTGTTTTTCTAGAAAATTTTGGTGAGCCTCTGCCTGGTTCGATCGGTCCATTTTATTTTTCGACCGATCGAAATTTTTAAAATTTTAAAATTTTTTTGAGAGAGGGAGCCTCTGTCTGTTTCGACCAGTCGAGGCTAATTTTCGACCGATCGAAACTCGTGTATTTGGTTTTTCAAAAAAGGCAGAATAGGACTTTTTCAAAGTCACTATTCAAACTTTTTCAAGTTCCTCTCTCTCTCCACGTTGGCTCTTGGCTCTACCATCAATTTTTGTCGTTTTCCTTCAAGATTTTTGCAAGGTTTTTGTCCTTAGAAGCCGGTAAGACCCTTTTGCCCTTCTTTTTCAAGTTTATTTCTTGTTTTCATGCATTTTTCATGCATTCTCATGGGTATTTTCGCCATTTTCAAAATTATTGGGGTTTTTGATGATTCAAGCCAATTCTTGTGTAATTGATCAATGGGTTTTTGTGCCATGATGTTATATTGATGTTCCCTATAGTTTAATTTGATCAATTTGGTGGTTTTTGAAAAATTGAAAATTTTAGGGTTTTGAATTTGATCCGAATTGGGGATTTTGTCAAATTGGCTTCTCCAATTGATGTAATTGGTCATTATTGTTGTTATTCTATCATGTGTAATGATCAATTCATCAATTTTTTAAAAATTTGATCAAATGGTTTCTTTAATTTGGGGTTTTTGTGTTAAAAACCTTGATGTGCAAGCCAATTTTGTAATTTGAATCTTTTTGACTCAATTCATTGCACTAGCACATGCATCATGACATTTAAATTTGTTCATGCATCATATAGATTTTGTTTCTATTTTTGTTGTGCTAACTTGCAGTCTACCTTTGGTTTTGTTTTGTGGTTTTGTTCTTTCGCTTTGTGTTTTGATCCTTATCTTAGCACCATGCCTAGGAAAACTAGAGCTAATAGGATCACTTCCACTTCCTCTGAGTCTCCACCTAGAGTAGAGCTATTTAAGAATGATAAGTGTAGAGAAGCCTATGACACCTTGAACTGTAGGCGTAAGATCTGGTCTGAGTGAGCTGTTGTGTTAGATGCGCTTGATCCGGCCATTAGGGCTAATTTTGAGTCTAGGGGTTGGTTGCCTCTCGTACAAATAGATCATCCACCTCCGACCGCCCTGATTAGAGAGTTCTATTCGAATCTCTCTTGCCACATCTATGATTTCAACACCCTTGTTAGGAGTTGGATACGAGGTGTAAAGTTCACCATTACCCCTCGGGTGGTGGCTGAGGCTCTTGGGGTGCCAGTAGTTCGGGATGCTGTCTATCCCTATGATGAGTCACCTTCTTTAGATGTAGTCATGTCTTACATCACTGGGTCATCTATCCAGTAAGGTTCTGATCCTCGGATCACGTCCGCTGAGCTTACCGAGACTGCCTATCTCTTCTTTAGGATTGCGTGTCATTCCTTGTGGCCTATCTCTCACTTCCACACCATCCCTTTAGAGCGATGTGTGTTTTTGTACGCCTTTGCTTCTGGAGCGTCTATCAGTTTTCCTCACCTGTTCCTTCGTTCTTTGAACGAGGTTCATAGGAGTTCTACCGTAGGGCATACGCTGATTCATCCTATCTTCATTCATAGGATTCTGCTCTATTTGGGTTTAGATGGTTTACCGTCAGGTGAGCCCGTTCATGTGATAGCTCCTATAGGTGCCACCTTACTTTGTCAGAGGGCTGCTCAGTTGAGGGTTCCTCCTTCTCGTCCTAGAGGTGCGTCATCTAGTAGTGTTCCCCCTCCTCCCTCTTCTACAGGTACAGCTGCAGCTGAGCCTTCAGGTGCTGCTGCTGATGCTGATGCTGCTGTTCCTCCACCGACTGCTACAGATGATTCAGACATTCGTCGCACGTTGGATCATGTCTTGACCATTCAGGCGGCTCAAGGACAGATTTTGGTGGACGTACTTGATGAGATACGTGCCTTGCGTGCGGAGTTGGCGCAGTTTAGACCACCTCCCTTTTGATGATGGATTTCTTGTTTGCCCTTTGGCATTCCGTCACAAAAAGGGGGAGTATTTGTAGAGTTTTTGCTTTCAGGGGGAGACTTTTTGTTTTTGGTTGGAGCTTGTGGAGTTTTGAGATCATTTTCAAGATCAAAGAAGAGGTAGAAAAGTAGTTGAAAGCCGATTTCCTTACCATAATAGCATACTTAGATTGGGTTGCCAACATCGTTCCCATGCTTAAGAAAGATAGGAAAGTGCTTATTTGCATTGATTACAGGGATTTGAACCAGGCCAGCCCCAAGGATAATTTTCTGTTGCCACACATCGATGCCCTAGTCGATAATACCACTACCAACAGGTTCTTCTCCTTCATGGGCGGATTCTCAAGTTACAACCAGATCAAGATGGTTGAGGAGGACAAAGCCAAGATAGCATGCACCACTCATTGGGGAACTTATGCATATGATGTCATGCCATTCGGCTTAAAGAACGCCGATGCTACTTATCAGTGAGCCATGGTGACCTTGTTCCACGATATGATGCACAAAATAATTGAAGTCTACATAGATGACATGATTGCCAAATCCCATACTGCCAAGGATCATTTAATGGATTTGAGAAAGCTGTTCAAGCGCCTAATCAAGTACAGGTTGAGGCTAAACCCTAACAAGTGCGTCTTTGGAGCTATTTCAGGGGAATTACTCGACTTCATAGTCAACCAAAGAGGAATCAAATTGGACCCAACAAAAGTCTAAGCCATCTGGGATATGTTGACACCACAAACCAAGAAACAAATTCGTAGCTTCTTAGGCAAAGTCAATTATATAGCTCGCTTCATAGCGCAGTTGACTGCTACATGTGATCCATTATTCAAGCTCTTGAAGAAAGATGCCAAGATAGAATGTACAGACAAGGGACAAACGGCCTTTAATAAGATCAAGTAGTATTTATTGAACCCTCCCATTCTGGTTTCCCTGATGTCGGGATATCCGTTGATCCTCTACCTAGCGGTATAAGAAGCCTTCATGGGTTGCATGTTAAGCCAAGCGGCTGAGCCCGACTAGAAAGAAAGGGCAATTTACTACTTGAGTAAGAAGTTCACTAGTTGCGAGATCAACTACATCGCCATTGAGAAGAAGTGTTGCACCCTAGCGTAGGCATTACGCAAGTTGCAGCAGTATATGCTCTATTTCACCATACGGCTCATTTCTCGCATGGATCCCATTAATTACATCTTTGAAAAGCTAGCTCTCACAGGAAAGATCTCCTATTGGCAAATGTTGCTCTCTGAGTTTGACATTGTGTTTGTAACAAGAAAGGCCATCAAGGGCCAGGCCATAGCCGATTACCTAGCGGACCAACCGCTGAATGATCCAGAACTTTCAGAATCCCTTTTCCCTGATGAGGATGTCATGGCACTAGAGCCAGAATCAGACAGTGTGGAGTTGTGGCGTTGGAAGCTTTATTTCGATGTAGCTGCCAATTCTACCAGGAATGGAGTGGGAGTAGTCTTAGTTTCCCCCAAGGGCCAGCAAATCCCTATTTCAATTAAGATAAATTTTGGTTGCACTAACAATGTCACAGAATATGAAGCGTGCATAGTCAGCCTACAAGTGGCCCTAGAGTTTGGCGCCTATGACTTGAGCGTCTTTGGAGATTCCATGTTAATCATCTCCCAAATTGAAGGGAAATGGCAAGCCCAAGACACCAAGTTGATTCCATATCAAAAATGCGTCAACCACTTGATCTCAAAATTTTGAAATATCACATTCGCCTATTTGCCCCAAGCTCACAACCAGTTCACAGATGCCCTAGCTACACTGGCTAGCATGGTCAAGTTATCAGAAGGAGATGATATGCAGCAATTGCGCATAGAAGTCCATGGCATCCTAGCCTATTGCATGAACATCGAAGAATGCATGAGTGTTGAAGTTGAAGTTGATGGAAAGCCATGGTATCATGATATCAAGGTTTATATTACGGACAGTGAATACCCACCCGATGCAATTGACAGTGAAAAGAAGTTTATTCGGTGTGTGGCTTGCCAATTTTTCCTAAATGGAGAAGTCCTGTACAAAAGGAACCACGATTCTACCTTGCTTCGATGCGTAGATGCCTCTGAGGCTAATCACTTGATGGAAGAGAAGCATGAGGGTTTACTTGGAGCCTATGCTAGTGGACCCCTGTTGGCCCGCAAGATTATGAGAGCTGGCTACTACTAGCTCACCTTGGAAAATGATTGCATTAAGCACGTGAGGACATGCCATCGTTGCCAAGCCCATCAAGACAGGAAGAATGCTCCTCAGCAGCCATTGCACTCTTTAGCAACACCATGGCCTTTCTCAGCTTGGATTATGGATGTCATCGGACCCGTGATTCCGAAAGCTTTAAATGGCCATGAGTACATCTTGGTGGTCATCGATTATTTTACAAAGTGGGTGGAAGCCACTTCATACAAGAGCGTCACTCAAGCCGTGGTAGCTCGGTTCCTGAAACACAACATCATTTGCCGCTATGACGTGCTAGGAGAACTCATTATAGATAATGGGATGAACCTAAATGGGAAAATGGTCCAGTAGCTCTACCAACAGTTCAAGATCGAGCATAGAAATTCAGTTCCCTATCACCTTTTGATGAATGGCACAGTGGAAGCTACTAACAAGAACATAAAGAAAATCTTGGTGAAGATGACAGACACATACAAGGATTGGCACGAGTACTTGCCCTTTGCTTTGTGCGCATATCACAGTTCAATTCATACGTCCACGGGTGTGACCCTGTATTCACTGGTGTATGGCATGGTGGCAGTCCTCCCTGCCGAGGTAGAGATCCCGTCTCTTAGGATTTTGTCTCAGACAAAGCTGTCAGAAGCTGAATGGACCTATGCCAGATATGAACAACTAAACATGATAGATGAGAAGCACATGACCGTAATGTGCCATGGACAGTTGTACCAATGCCGCGCTAAGCGAGCATTCAAGGAGAAATTTAGACCCAGAGTCTTTGAAGAAGGCGATCTAGTCTCAAAGAAGCACAGCCAGGCCATGCCTGATCACAGACAAAAGTTTGCCCCAACTTACGAGGGGCCATATGTGGTAAAGAAGGCCTTTTCTAGGGGAGCCTTGATTCAAGCCGACATGGACGGGCATGACTTCAATATGCCCACCAATTTTGATGCCGTCATACGGTACTTTGCCCACCAATTCTAGCCTCGTAGTGCACCTCATTTTTATGTCAAAAAAAAAAAACGAAAACAAAAAACCAAAAAACATATATATGCAAAAAGGTAGATCGAAAACCCAAAATGGCGGTCTATGCAAAAGGAGAGCCAAAAGAAAGAGTGCGAGAGAAAATGCAAAAGGAAGATTGAAAACCTGAAACGGCGGTCTACGTAAAAGAAGAGCTAAATGAAAGGGTGTGAGAGAGCCTGCTAGACTGAAAACCCGAAAGGGCGGTCTAGGCAAAGTTTAAGGCAATCAAAAAGTCAGTTGAACTACGTGATGACGTGATCCTTCCTCATAGAGGTACGTAGGCAGCCATCTTGGTTCGGTCACATCTTAAGAGAAAAAACAATCAGTTGCGCTTGCTTGACTTTCTACTCAAGATCAGAAGATTAAAGGGACCCAACATCTAAGTTGAGATATAAAGACGCATTCGTGATTGCTCTCTGTTTACAATACCGCCATAGCCTAGTAGTTTGCTTAAGATGTTCTAGTTTTCGCCAATGGGAAATGTACCTCAGTAGGAAAAGAAAAAGATCCGTTCTAGACACAGGATGTATTGTGCCATTTTGTTTCTTTCATGCATTCTGATGTCAAAACAAAACATCTCATCTCATATATATCTTTACTAAATATCATTATGAACATCTCTCTGCACCATCTCTCGGTTTCTAAGCATGCCTACTAGACTAGACTATGCTTTAAGAACTCAAAACAAAAAGCGGAAGGCCTTACACAATTGCCTATTAATTTAAGAAGGACCTTTCCATACATGGTGGAATGCTAACTACATAGATCATGTGTAGAAAAAAAGTAAACAGAAAAAGATATTAGTAGATTAAACATGGCCTAGGTGATCGGACACGACCTGGCATAGCCCTCAAAGCCAGTGTGAATAATCGGGTCATCTTGAGCATGAATGCAAAGCAGTCTGGCTACATTAGTGCCCTGGTTTTTGGCTACCTCTCTAAGTCTGTCATATGAGTGCTAAAGACGGACTAACTCCCTCTCTATCATGGGTTAGAAGTAGAGCTTTACTTCTTTGCCTTTAGCAAAGCTTGCAAGGTGCCTACCTATGCAGTGGCAACTCTTAGGGCCTCCTCTTTCTCAGGCAGCTCAGTCTGAACCTTATTTTCCAAGCTCGATTCACCTGGTTCAGGGGTCGGTTCAACCCTGATAATTAGAGTTTGCAACAAAAAAATGCTAGAGCCCGATCTCATCTGTTTGGTAGCTTTCCTAACTTATTTGGAGGACAGAGGGAGTCATTTCCCATAATGGTACCTCAAGAATCCCGTCCTCAGATTTCTAGCCCACGTGGGTAATAGCAAGAGCAATCAGTGCATACCACCTTGTGGCGTGTCTAAAGTTACCTCATTTGGAGTGTCCACATTTATCTTCAGCATTATGGCATGGCTTGCGAAGCCGAGGCCACCTGCAGCCAGTCTACGGGCTCGAAAGTCCGCAAAACCCTAAACTGGGGTAGTTTATTTTGCGTGGTTCTCTCCTTCTGTGTCCAATATACGAGAACTGGTCCGTCCTATTAAGGATATACAATTCATGTCAAGAATCGCATGAAACCTAAACTAGGGAAATTTATTTCATGCAATCTCTCCTTTCTTTCTCCCCCAGTGGGACGATCATTGTCTAAGAGCCACTAACAAACTCGTGAAACAGTAGTGCAAAACAAGTGGGTGTGATACAAGACAGTTCAAAACCACCGTCCATGGTAAAAATGCTGTAGTGCATACACATCAGTAGCCCTTTTAAAGGCAGTTTGTAGAGTTATACATGTAAGTCCTAATTAGAGGCATTGCCTTTTATACATGTCAGCAACCCTTTCAAAGGCGTTTTGTCCAGATCATACATATAAGTCCTAATCAGAGGCATTGTTTTACACATCAGCCGCCCTTCTAAAGGCGCGTACCTGGAATGATACATGTAAGTCCTAATCAGAGGCATTGTCTTATATACACATCAACTACCCTTCTAAAGGCTTGTACCTGGAATGATACATGTAAGTCCTAATCAGAGGCATTGTCTTCTATACACATTAGCAGCCCTTTCAAAGGCAGTATACAGAGCTATACATGTAAGTCCAAATCAAAGTCATTGTCTTTTATACACATCAGCTGCCCTTCTAAAGGCGTTTTATCCAGATTATACATATAAGTCCTAATCAGAGGCATTGTTTTTATAATCAGCCTTCCTTTTAAAGGTGCGTTCCTGGATTCACACATATAAGTCTTAATCAAAGGCATTGTTCCATACATACGTCATGCTACAAAGAGATGGTATCATACATCAAAGCCCATTGCAGGGCAATACAATATGTACAAGTCCAAGCCTACCAAGAGGCAATACATAGTATACATACATAGTTGGCCCACAAAGGGGCAATGTCTACAGAATACATGGTAAAATACATGCCCATGCAAGGGCTACATCATGATACAACAAATGGCTAACTCTACTAAGAAGCATCACCGCCAATGAACTGGTCTGTATCTTTATTAGTGTCATCACCATCATCGCCACTTGCGAAAGGGCCGGTGGAAGGACCCACATCGCCTAAATTGTCAAGACCATACTCGAGAGGGCCCCGGAGCCTGAGTAAAAGAACCCCAACTTCTCGGTGGGCCTAGTGGAACTAGCATGTACCTATGCTCAAACGGAGGAATAATTGGCCCTCGATCGGGAATCTTAGGGGCAGCTGGGATAGGAATATGAGCCGTTCGTAACTCTCCTATCAAGAGCATGGAATAGCCTTGATGAATGGCTCACTTAGTCTGAAACTAGCTCCACTCTCTGTTCATCACAACAACAAGCATCTTCCTATCTCTTTGCTAGATCTCCCTTTCTAGAGCTAATGCTCGAGCCATCTCCTTCTACGTGTGTGCCTCTCTAGTAGTAAATAGGGCCTCAAACTCTGCCACTCTAGCCTCTATGGTCTCTGCACGTGCTCTCCACTCAACCCCGATGGCCACCTAAGCGCAAACAGCGCCTTCCAGTACTCTACCCCCACTCACGGGGACATCTCCGATGATAGACCCTGTAAAAGACTCTACAAACCAAGTGGAATAAGTCTCTGCTTGTGTCCACATAAGCATCAAAGGTGCCCACCGCATATTCCGGGTCATCTAGAACTATGGCCTCGAATGACAAACCATGAGGTAACGGATCCTTGGGTACTCCATAGACTGGCATAACCTGATGAAAGAACCTCTTCGCCATAAAGAACTCCCAACTTGTCAGGGCCCAAAACCAACTTCAGATCCTTGACTAGCCCATAGCTATAGTAAGCCCCTATCTCCTTAATAACGTACCATCATATGGACAAACTACGATCTCATCTCGAGTGACATAATCCAGAGCAACGAAGATGGTGACTCTGCACAACTACTACCCTCATGATCCTACAATGAGCCCATGCATATGCTCGAGGGTATGCTGTCAAGGACAATCTTATATAATGAGGCCGCAAGGTTGGGATGTACTCATATGCCCACCATGTCAATATTTGCCAACATCCTTCTAAACTCTTGAAGTATTGCTAGAAGGCCCACCTTAAGAAGGAAATGAAGAAGCCATAGGCCACTGAACCCCAGTCATACGTACTGATGCCAGAGACTACACCTATAGCTCACAACAGCTGATAAGCTAACATTGACTGGTTATTGCCCAAGAAGCAACTACCAAGGGACCATAGGAAGCATCGAAGAAGATGAGTGTTGGTGGGGGCTTCACCCTAGGGAATACTACGTTACAGCCACTCAGTACAAATCTGTGGTGATGCAGTGGGCCCGAAATAACCCCTCGTCTCAACAGTCAATGGGAGAGGGATGCCTAAGAGATCGCTGGCCATCTCAAAGGTCATCTCATCCATCGGAATCTGATGGCCACCAAACCTGATACCTAAAATGGCTGTCTAGTCAATAAGGAGGACAACATACTCTCGGCAACTCAAATGGAAGGTGCCTGTCTTAACCGACCGCCGTCTCCTAGATCTGGTCTCCATGGGTATACCATCGGTAGACTTGGGGTCGTCACCCATACAATCAAAATGGCTCTACAAAACCCAGGTCACTTGCTCTCCAACCAAGGCGATCTCATCATCAGAAGAACCATCCCCCTAGGACATCGCATACATGGGGGCCTTCCCCCGATCTTCCCTAGAACTAGCCCTTCTAGACATGATCTTCAAAATAACAAGAAATTCAGACATAAGTGGTACACCTATGAGTTAAATGGCAATGTAGATAAACTAACACTTTTTCTTAAACATGTTATGCAGGTCTATGTCAAACATATGATCTCATAAAAGGCAGATTATTGCTCCCGTTTCATAGCGGGTGAACTAGCGGCAAGCATCTCTAGGCTCGTACTCTATAGTGGGTGAACCGACGACAAGTGTCCTCGGGCTCACATTTCATGGAGGGTGAACTAGTGGCAAGCGTCTCTAGGCTCGTATTCTACAGTGGGTGAATCGACGACAAGTGCTCTCGGGCTCACATTTCATGGTGGGTGAACTAGCGGCAAGCATCTCTAGGCTCATATTCTAAAGTGGGTGAACCGACGACAAGCGTCCTCGAGCTCATATTCTACAGTGGGTGAACCGACAACAAGCGTCCTCAGGCTCACATTTATTCAAGAGATTTTCCGAACTCTTAATCTATGGTGGGTGAACCAGTGACTCGCATCCCTGGGCCCATATTCCTTCAAGAATCTCCGAATCACATTTTTGTTATCCCCGTCTACTAGGTAAGTCCCCTTACCTATATCCTGCAATTTATTTTCAAAATTTAAATTCCCGCATATCCCGCACCCACATATCAAAAAAGAAAAAATATATTTGTGCATTTTCCTAAGATAGCATGGCATAAATAGTGGCAAAAAATATGTGCTCATAAATGTTCCAAAAATGAAAATAAATACTAGCATTCATCTCTAGTAGTGCTGCTACTAACATTTTGCAGAAAAAGTAAAAGAAGAAGAAAAAATGGAAACTAACATCAAAGGCAGAAAAGATCAAGCAGCGGACTGAAGTGGTGGACTGAAGCTGAAAGGAAGGACTTGCTAAGCCCTGAACACTCTAGGAATTTTTGTTGAGAGTGAGGAGTAGAAAGGAAGTGAGAAATGAGACAAAAAAGGTCCCAAAAGGCCTTTTATAGGGCCTGGGCAACCCAGCGACCCTATAAAGGCCATCGGGGCAGCATTGACTTAGTCAACGTTGACCGTCAATGCTGACCCAATCAACCTAAAAAAAAAAAAAAAAAAAAATCTCTCTCCCTTCTCCTCTCCTAGACCTCAGAGGCATGTCCAGAAAATATTCCAATAGCAGTTGTAGTAGGTTGGGCCAAGCAGGTAAGGTTCGGTCTAAATCCATGAGTAGTCTCCGCACACAAATTTGGGGGCAACAAAACCAGAAATCACGTTCTTTATCCGACACATCTCATTGCACTCGAGATATTAGATAAAAGATACCGTATTTTGTTCGCCCTTGATTTGCATGTCGGACCTCCGAAAATTCAAAAATATTATTTTCTCTCTTTAGGGTCATGAGAACATCTAGAACGACATGGCGCAACCCGTTCGGGCACCAAAGTACCCAAAGTGACTTTTTTCACTGAAATGACCAAAATGCCCCTAGTCAACCCTAGATTTAACCGAAGGTCAAACATGGTCCGAACTCTCAGAAAATGACATTTTTCACAATTTTACTTCAAACCCGATCTCCTCGGAGTTTTTTTAGCAACTTTGATTGAGTTTGACTAAGTTTGACCCGAAGTCGATCTCAAGTGGGTCCAAAAACCCTAATTTTGATCTAGCTATCAGAACGGGTTGAAACCAATGTCATTGCAAATATTATCAAATTCTTGTTTCAACAACTATTCATGGGTCAAAATCGGAGTTAAAATGGTTAAGATATCACGAAAACTGGAATGATGCACCAATCGATGCACCATAAACTTCCAAAAGCCATAACTTTTGATCCGACCATTGGATTTTTTAATTTCATACCTTTTTAGAAACTGAAAATCAAGATCTATCCAAAGGAGTCAATATCAGACTGATCAAAGGAGGATTGAGGCTAGCGGCCTTACAATGGCCATCGCCTTGATTTTCGCGCTCGGGGCTATAAATAGCCCCAGGCGCGCCTTAGATAGGGGGACACACATTTTTCTGAAATTTTCCTTCTGCCCAGCTACTCTCTACATTTTTTATCTCTCCCAAACACCAAAAGCACCAAAAAAAGACCCAAAAACACACCTAAAAAAACACATCAAAGTCTTGATTCTTCCCTTTTCACCAAGAACACAAGGTATTGCTTTTGCACTCAACCTTCCTTTCCTTGGTTCTACACTTTGGATTTGGGGTTTAGGGGTGTGGATGTAGCTTTTTAGCTATCATCCACACCCCTAACCTTCTAAATCTTTTTCCTAGCATGTTCTTGCTCTTTTTGCCATGATAATATGCTTTGTTGCTTTCTTTGACATGTTTCTTGTTTTACCTTGTTTCTAGCATGTTCTTAGCTTAGATCCATGTTCTTTTATGCTTTCTCACGTGCTTATATTTTTAGATCTACATGCTTAGGGTTATATACCATGTTTCCTTTGTTTTGTTCCTCTTTTTGCTTTGTTTTGATGTTAGGGTTATGTGCTCATGTGCTTGATACCATGTCTATGGTTATGCTTTGCTTGGATTTATGTGCTCGTATGCTTTTTGCCATGTTTTATGCTTAGATCCACATCCGTATATGCTTATATGCTTGGATTCATGTTCTTCCATGTTTATGTGCTGGCTTTCACATATTCACACACGTGTTGCCATGCCTATGCTTAGATCTACATGTTTACATTCTTGTGTGCTCGGATCTAGGTTTTCACATGCTTATATGTCATGATCTTCGTTCTTACGTGCTCGTGTGTTTAGATCTTTGCTCTACATGCTTTATGCCATCTTCCATGTGCTTGTGTGCTCCGTGCCATGTTTGTGTGCTTAGACCTAGGCCATGTGGTTAGGACCCGATCTCGACCCTGTGGTCTTTGTCATAGTCCATATACCTTGGCCCATATCAAAGGGTTTGGATTACTCATTTGCATGTCTATGCTTGCTTGCTTCTATGCTTTATCTTCCATTCTAGCCTCTCTAGTTCTAGGCTTTGCTATAATTGACACCCTTAGTGGGTTGTGGTTGTGTGGTTACATCTAATGCCTATGAGGCCTTGTCTAGATGTAACCACTTGAGAGTCATCTCTGTGATGTTGGTTGCTTTGTGCATACCTCTCCCTTTTCCACTCCATGTGATGATATGCTTATCATGCTTGTTTGCGCCACTCGTTGGCTTTCTATGCATCTTCACACGCTTGCTTACATGTTCATGCATGAGTCTTGCTTGCTAGTGTGTCGTCCATGCTTCAACACAATGAAGTCATGGACATTCGATCCAAACCTACATTTGTCCCAGGCAGACACATCCTTTTGTGTGTTTTCCTTACTTGTTTCCCTCCTTGCTTGTTGGTTAGCTTTCTTGCTTTTGTCACATGCTGTGCTTGCCATATCTATCTTGCTTATTTGCTTTGTGACCTTGTGCTTTTATCTGCAGTTTTTCCTTCCATTGCTTGTCTACTAGTTTTCTTGTCTTTGCCTTTGCATGTACACATATGGAGCGAGGATGCATGGAGCTAGGGCATGATCTCCTAGGCGCAAGCAAAAGGGCCAAGGATGCTAGCACGTGGTTGAGCCAAGCGATTGCAGTCAGTAGGTTTAGGAGTTTAGCCTTTTCCCTTTGGTTATGTACTCTTTAAACCCCATCCTTCCTCCTCCCTTTCTCCCTTAGATGGTTTTTATTAGGTATATCATGCTTTGTACCATTCGTCCTCATCTCTAGAGTATGGCGACCCTTGTTTATTTTCAAAAACCTATATTTTGGGCCATACTCTAGGGATGTAGGCATTTACTTTCTTGCTCTGTGTGCTAGCATTGTGCATGATGCATGTATATATATTCATGCTTGCTCCTTTTCGGTGTAATTGTCATGATTCGTGTCACCAGAGGCTAGCAATGCCTAGTAAGGTGACCTCTCGCTAGATTTCCGCAGTGGAGATCTGGCACTTTGCTCGAATGCCTTAGGAAAGCACAGATTGGGACCACCCCCTTTCAAAACCAAACCTCAAAGCCCCCATGCATACAAAGCCCCGAAAGTCAATGCCAAAATCATTTTTTTACTGCAAATCTTCAAAAATTAAGGTTTTATCAAAACAAAGGACTGTCCTTGGGACAGGCGTTGTGGGGGTGCCTAACACCTTCCCTACATGTAACCAAACTTCTGGACCTAAGAATCAAGATTTTTTTCCATCCACATTAGATTAGGAAAAATGACTTTTTCCTTAACCTAGGATTGGTAATAAAATCAACTAGAAACATGTGACCAATCACACCTTATAAAAACCTAATGATTGGTGGCGACTCCATTTTACCTTTGGTAATCACCTAAAATTTTCCCTAGATACCTGCCATAAAACCAAAGGTAGACCTACCTTCCTCCACTGAGAGAGAGAGCACCCAAAACTTCGCGCGAACCATACACATTCACAGCAAATGAAGGCCCACGGCGGCGGCGGTTTTCTTTTTGCTGCCAAAGATCGCGGCCGAATGTCGATGGAAGTGTATGTCTTAGTTAAGTAGCCATATGACTGAATCTTAAGATCGAAACATAAGGAACAATACCTAAAGTACTGTACTTAGGTTTTGTCTATATATATATGTGTGTGTGTGTGTGTGTGTGTGACTACACAAATTTAGATGTTAAAACTTCCAAAATGCCAAAAAAAATATATAATTAAAGAATAAGTTACTGAAAAAATTAAAAAAATATATGATTATTCAAAAAATATATGATTATTCAAAAGAGAAATATAAGAAAAATAAAAAAGTACGCGGACCCATAAAGCAATAAGTTTTAAATTTTAATGGGTCTAAACTTTAAATGAACCTTATCAGCAAGTGACCCATGCCAAAAAATATTGAGCAGGAGCCCACGTTGAAATAATAAAAGCCATTCATCTTCTTAATATATCATATATAAGCTTACTACCCAAGAAATTAACATACTTTCATATTGTGAGGTGAAGCAAAGACATATACAGTAGTAGCAAACTTAAATTTCAATTATTGCAAGTTTTTTTTTCTTGTAAAAAATGGTTAAAGAGAGTTTGGTGGTTCATGTACAAAAATTACTTTTTAAAAAATACATGATAAACCATAACATAAGATAATTTTTTTTTAAAAGTAAAGGAGAAGAAAATAATAGAAGAAGAGCTCATACCTATACTTGGCTTAAAAAATATATATATATTGAGGTGTGCATTACTTTTATTGTTAGGATTAGTGCCCTTAAATCCTATTGTATGATGCTATGTATGATATTAAGTATGACATTATGTATGACTTAATATTATGATTAATAAATTTGTTTTATTATTATTTGAAATAATGGTAACATGAATATTCAGACATTATCATATAGTCCATGAGATGCACAGTATGTGATTTAGTTACAGAAGATATAAATCACAAGTTCTTTGTAAACTCAGAATTTTAATTCGTAATCGATGATGGAATTGGGCATTTCATCTGCGAAGACTATAACATATCAACTACGATGATTTGTCTTAATCATGGAAGTGGAGACTTCTAGTTGATATGTTGATATGTTTTAAGAGTTAAGACATATTGAACTGGACTGCTGTGAGATTTATTATTCTCCTAATGACTGTCAAATGAATAATAAATCTCACGACTTATATTTACATAAACTCTTAATCCTGAGAGAATAATGGACTTGATCATAAAGTGTAGGTTGCTTTGATATATCAGGAGTGAGATCTAAAGTAATGGTCAAAACCTCAGTATGTTAAGCAGCCACATTTAGTGTTGATGGAACATGTACTCTCAAGATGGAATTCTTAGTCTCTTAACGGAGATATATGAGATAAGTTTAATGAGTTTGTTATTTAGAGAGTTAGGCCTAACCACTTTAGTAAGACTAAAGTATATATTTATGAAATTGGATTTCATAAATATATAATGAATAACATTAAAGGATTAAACTGGGTACTCAAGGAATTAAGATGTAGTAATTTACAAAGTGACAGTTTACATTAATGACTTTGTATTACTACGAATATTTTATGAAGAGGTTGCATGTACAATAAAGTCTTGGGATATAATTTATAGATAAGGCCTAGAGCGCAACTATATTTATATAGTGGTATTAAATATAGTTAATGGTAACTTTGGACTTGTCAAGAGTTGACAGAAAAGCCCAAGGCCCATTGGAGCTAATGTCTTATTGGTTCCTTTTGGTCCCACTCCAAGCCACACACTTAAGCCCAATTGGAAAGGCCTAAAAGGCCAACCCAATTAGATAATTGGTTAGATACAAAGGGAAAAACATACATAATTTTATGTAAGAGTAACATCATTGTGAAATGGTGTGTATGTGAGTGTAAGTCACTCTCTAATTCTCCCTTTGTAACCTATTGAGAGTCCACACTTCTTGGGCATTAGTGGAATTGGAGTGAAGATTAAAAGTATTCCCAAGTGCTTCGATCTTTGTTTTGAAATTCATCGCTTCAAGGTATGCTTTCTTATACTTGAATTCTGAAATTTACATGGTGCATGTTATAGATTGCGAATGAAGTAGATCCGTTAATTTTCCGCTGCGTGTGTTTTGTATGCGATACAAACATGTAATTATCCAACATTTATAGTGTTCATGATTAACCTCGCAAATTTGGAGATAAATTATTAATATTTGAGTTTGAGTTGAAATTAGATTTGTTAGAGAGATAGAGTTTCACTTCTTATTAAGTTTGAACTAAACAAAAATAATTTTGTTTAAACAAATAATAATAATGAGTTTGAGTTTAAGTTGGACTTGTTAGAAAGACAGAGTTTCACTCTTTGTTAAGTTTGGACTAAACGAAAATAATTTTATTTTTTAAAACAAATGATAATGACATGGCAAGCTCTGGAAAGGTCAATAAAAAATCAAAGGCGTCGGTTTTATATATTTATCACTAGTCGATAACCCGTGCTATGCACGAGAACCTACCTATTTGTGAGGTAGACTAAAATAATTCTGTAAAATCTTAAATTGATTAAGAAACTACACTATTGCATGATTTGCTCTTGTATGACTTTAATTTGTGTTACAATTTGATGAAGAAGTCATTGCGTGAACGTGCAATGGCTTGCAAAAAATTTGTTAAACAGTTTTAGATATTGCAAAAAAATAACTCAAAACTTCAGATATTAAAACTTTTAAAAGACCAAAAAATATAAAAAAAATCAAATGATTCACCGCTTAGAAATTATTTAAACAAAACAAAAAATATTTATATGACTAAACAATAGAGAAATATAAAAGAAAGATGAGTTATATTCAAAAGAATAATTTCAATCATTGCAAGCTTTTTTATCTTGTATAAAATGACTAAAGAGAGTTTGGTGGTTCAAATACGAAAATTACTTTTTAAAAAATACATTAAAAACATAAAATAATTTTTTTAAACAAAGTAGAGGAGAAGAAAATAATATAAGAAGAGCTCATACCTCTACTCGGCTTTAAAAAAAAAAAATATATATATATATATATATATATATATATATATATATATATGGGGTTTGTATTGATTTTATAGTGTTTATGATTAACCTCGCAAATTTGTAGATAAATTATCAATGTTCAAGTTTGAGTTTAAGTTGAATTTGTTAGAGAGATAAAGTTTCACTCCTTGTTAAGTTTGGATTAAAAAAAAAAAAAATTTGTTTTAAAAAAATGATAATGATGAGTTTGAGTTTAAGTTGGACTTGTTAGAGAAATAGAGTTTCACTCATTGTTAAGTTTGGACTATACAAAAATAATTTTATTTAAATAAAATGATAATTTTAGTTTCACTCATCGGTTTTATATATATATATATATATATATATGTAGGTGCATTTATAGACTAATGTATTAGAAAAGAGAGAACAATACTAAAAGCAGCAAATTAAATAAAAAAGAAAATACTAAATACATTACAAGTTTTTCTACATGATACTTAGAAATTGATATCCCAATCAAAGAGGTTGTTGGACTTTAATTACCTCACAAATGAATATTTGTAATGCACAAGTTTCGGTTTTGTTTACTTTCAAAAACTAGTTTGGGTTTGTTTCATCTGGGTCCATTGAACTTGATAGACACTTTGATATGTGTCTACTGAGCTTAAATCGAGTGGGCATGTATTGGATCAAAAATAAGAAAGACAGTTTGTTGTTTCTTCCAAATGTTAAATCATGTTGTGCCTTTATTTTTATTTGGAGTATACAAAATGTTTGTAAATTTGTGTGTATGTGGGGACAAATTAAGCACTGTATTTATAAATGTAAGGGTCTGTTTGGTTGTATTGTTTAAACAATAGTTTTCGTTGTTTAAACAACACAACACGTATTTTCACAACACTTTTTCATCCACATATATTTCCACAACACTTAAACAATGTTACTAAAACAACATTACCAAACGGATCCTAATTAACTCACGTTAAAGTGAATTTTACCGTGTATGTATAGTTTTAAAAATATTAAAACCTCACTCTATACCAAGGATTAAATTAAGAAAAATTTAATAATTAAATATCTAGAAAATACATAAAATTAATTTTTAAAAGGATCTAAGGTGTCCTTAGAATATTTATTAATAAAAGTGGCTCTAACCTAAAGTGTAATTTGGCACTTAAGTCTATAAATGTGACAATAATTAAGAGAGAGAGGGATGTTAGGACATATGTGGAAAGTGTTAGAAACATATGTGATGTAAATTGGCTAATCCTTTGACAAAACGCACTTTGCTTGTAATTGGGTAGATTTAGGATGGGTTTAGTATTTCAAGAAACAAGTGTTCAAGTTTAGTATTGAAACCATGCAAATCTGTCCAAGAAACAAGTGAAAAAGTGTTGTTCATTAAAGTTTAACAGATATCTCAATAGAATCATATCTATCGAGGTTTAATGTTGAAGCTCGAAAGCAACTGTATCTATCAAGAATTACGAAATTAGAATTTCCAAATCTGATTTCACACATATCCATGTGTATTTTTGTATGGTTTTTTTTTTTTTCTCACAACCCTAGACATATATAAGGATTATTTTAAAGGCCGTCACAGGATGATACAACTTGATGCAAAGTGATAATACATGCATATTGTGACTAGAGACAATTTGCCTAGTTCATCATATTCTTTGTAGAAGCTATTGCATCTTTTTGCCAAGGGTTTTGTAACCAATGAGCTTCTTGATCTTCATTGTTGGATGAACTGAAGAACTTTGTAGCCAACATCTTCCTCAAGTTGGTGTGTTACTCATGTACTAGGATCCATGTATTGTTGGTTAGTCATGTATTGGGAGTCGTGCATTGAAAGGAGAGATTGCCACTACATTACAAGTCCAATTGGTTATTAGGGTAAGGGTTCAACTATAGGTTGGTATTAGGTACTAGGATTCCTTATTCTTGTAACTGCTTAAAATTGATAATAGTGGATTCTCGGGAGTGGTGACCTTAAATTCACTCGGTGGGGTTTTGCCTCTGTGGTTTTCTCCATTCGTAAACAAATCACTTGTGTCAAATTTATTTTTTGCTACATTTAACTTAGTTGGTGATTTGTTTGAGCTACCATGCTTTTTGCATGAAATTGAATCTAATTAATTTTACTTGGCTAATTAATTGATTAATTTACCAAAGGAGTCAATACATTCTTGGTCTATCAATAGAAAAATAATAACAACAACAACAATCTATCTATCTATCTTTCTTCTTTCTTTTTTTTTTTTTTTTTTTTGAGAAAAACAATCTAACTATCTATTTATAATTATAAGAGTTGAATATCACAACCGGTGGATGCATAATGATAACAAGTGGTGCAATATTGTATATATTAAAAATAGTATCGACAAATAATGCAACATGTCACATAGTAATTTGTATGCAATATCTAGCATAAAACATTTGATCTGTGCCAATAATAAATGGAAATTAAAAACAACTTAGTAGGTCATATTGGGAATAGCAATCGGTTGATCTTCTACTTAAATGGGTTTTATAGTTGCATCCCTCTTATTTACTTCTACATCAACTTGATTATTCATATGTTTAGTTAAAAATATATATATATATATATATATATATATATATATATATATATATGTCAAAGTTGCAGATCCAATGATGATAAAGACAAGATATTTTTAAATTAAAGGTTTTTTTTTTTTTTTTTTTTTTTTTTTCAATCTGTAGCGCCTACTTCGGACGATTGTGCATTTTATCATCAGATTAAGACACCAATTGGTTTTTGGGTGGTGTATACATATATATTTTATAAATATGGTATTTATTTGTTTTTGGGTGGTGTATATTGATATGTAGTTATTTCTTTTATTCTCTATCTTTGTTATTTCTTATTCTCTCTGTATTTTGTGCTTCAATTTTATTTCTTTGATTTTTTAAGAACATTAGATTTTTGGAAAAATATCAAGTATCTTACATCTTGATTAAAATTGAGAAAAATTTAAGATTTTTTAATATTGAAAGACTTCAAAACATGTGTGTGTGTATTCATATCAAAGACTTAAAATTCAACTAAAAATCATACTTTGAATTTACACCAAACCGAAACCAATTTGCACAAATCAGAAATTCAGATAAGAAAGGAAATTCATCACTTCTTAACCAAACAATATTAGATATTTACAAACTGGTATTAATAGAGAAACAGAGAGAGAATACGTTCCATGGCTTTAAATACAAAGCCAAACTTACGAATTTTGGAGTGAGAGAGAGATCAAAGAATAAATTATAGGGTTTTGATTGAATTTTTTTGGATCATCCTTTGCTTTTTTTAGGACATTAATTTGAACCAAATTGTTCTTTTGTTGACCGGCTCCTTTCACCAATCATTTTCCTTTAGTCAGACTTTCATACTCAATCACACAAAATATACATTATTTAATATATATATGTGTGTGTGTGTGTGGGGGGGGGGGGGGGGGGGAGATCTAAAATTAAAATCCAAATCAATAATTGAATCTGCGCCTTGTTGAACTGCGCCTTGTTGAACCAAAATTAACTGACACAAACCAAAATTTATTTAAATAGGTGAAAATAATATATACCAAATTGGTCTTTTGTCGGCAAATTCTTTTCACCAATTGTCTTTCTTTGGCGAAAATGATCAGTCTCAATCATACAACTTGCACATTGATTAAAATATATATATATATATATATATATATATATATATATATGTTTATATATTTTAGATGAAATACTTCAAATTCAATTCAAAATCAACCTTTGAATAACTAAAACCAATTGTTTCTCAGAAAAAAAAAAGAATAACTAAAACCAATTTACACAAACCAAAATTTCAAAGGAGAAAGGAATATTACCACATTTTAATATAAAAAAATATTAGATATTTGCAATTTGGAATCAAGAGAGAAATACAGAGTAAATACCTTCCATGGCTTTAAATTCAAAGCTAAAAATAAGAATTTCAAAGCGAGTGAGATTAAAGAAATAATTATTGTATTAAAATACAATACAAATCACTAAATGATTGAACAAAATATAACACATTGTACCAATGAGAAATAATCATTCTCAAACCTCAAACAAATCATTCGGAAGTATTATAAAAACCATTGAAAACCAAGCACACAACAATTATAAATATCAACTTGTTTAGTACCAGTAATATTATTTTCATGTTTTACAAAGGACTCATGGCAGTGTCTTAATCCAATAACTTCCAGTTTTGGTCATTGAATAAAAAACTCTTTTAAATTATTGTCCTAATATTAAATTAAAATTTATTTTGTGTTATACAGAAACTTGTTTAGGTCTATTATTATTATTTCTTGAAAAACACATTCTTGTTGAATTTGGTGAGAATATGCGTAATGTATAGAGATAGCTTGATTCTGGTTTCATAAATCAAAGTTCATCGTCTCCATTCAATATTAACTAATTTTCTCAACATATTAATATATATATATATGTGTGTGTGTGCGCACGCGTGTGCTTCTATATTTGTTTTTAATTCATCCTGGCACAAACAAAATAAGAAAAGAAAATATGTGTATATTCAAAATCATTATTGCAATTCTGTTCATTTTATTAGGCTTAATGTCAGGCTTCGATGCATGTGGTTCTCTTTTTTCTCTCTTCTAATTTTGAATTATTTATTGTCATTTGTCAAATTACTTAAAATGCTTTTCTTTTCTTAATACAGGAAACACATCGTTTTCTCCACATTTCACCAAGGTGGCACCCAGGCAGTATCAGTTGGATAAAATAATAAGGAACCTTGTTCTGAGCAAGTCTATTGGGCAGTCGGTTATTCTACTTCACAAAATGGCAGAGGAAATGTCAGTCCATCATAGTGGATCTTAGTATCCAAGTGGGTGCAGTTCTAACTTTGTTGTCAAATGGCACTAGGTTCAAACTTGGTAACTTTAGTGGCTAGGATAGCATGTAGCCTGCTTACTCTTTCAAGTCCACTGGTGATTGTAAACATAAACATAATCTACTTACTTATTATGTATAAACATAAACTTTTGAATGGATTTTGAAAATAAAAATATCAAAACGATTACTTAAAAAAAAAATTTTATTTCCATTATATATGGTTCTCAACTTTTGCATTTTATAGTCTCTAATGTTTCAACTGTGTTAGTTTAGTCCATAACCTTTTGGTATTGTGTCAAACTAGTCCCTACCATTGAGAGATGGATAGAAAATAATGACGTGGTTAATGGTGGAAATAAAATATTTTTTACGCAACTTGGGTTTCACATAGATTACATGATGGGGGCGCGGGGGGGAGGGGTGGGGGGATTGACATCCCTTTTCCCTTCCCCATAGAGTCTATTTCACGAATTACTCCAATAATTATAAGACAAAGACACCAACTGCTAGGAAATCTTAGCTATTATACCCTAGTCACTCACACCCAAACACCAATTTTACTATGAAACAAATTGAGGTCATGACAGTAAGAAACCCAAAAGCAATTAGACTATAAGATCTTAGCATTTGATTAAAAAAGAAACCACTGGACCATGTAATTAAATAATGAAAAAAAGAGTGTTCAAAATTAATATAACAATTTTTTATTTATTTTTCTTACTAAACAAACACTGAATCAAATACATAAACCTAGAAAATCAAACCCATAGGCAAAACCAAAACTGCCAAATCAACTTGATAACAACCTTTTACCATATCCACTCTCTCTTAACTCAAATCTTCTATCTCTCTCTATTGGTTTCACACAGGCCCACTCTCTTGCTCAAGAAGTCCATTTGACCTTAATAGTTTTCCTTAGATCCAAATCTCTCTTCGCCATTTGTGAAATTGCCGTGAAGCCTATCTAGCAAAAGCTTTGCATTTATGAACTTTCTTGTCTGATATTTTTCTCTAATAGCTGATTTTAATTTGGCTTATCTGCTTTTGGGTTTGCAAATACTAACAATAAAAATATTGGTGAGAGGATCAAATGGTAGCATAAGGCCTCTGATGCCAGTTGTGCTAACTATTAAGTTTATTTTTGACACAACTAGAGGGTTGGGTATTCGTTGGGTTTGATGGTATTTTTGGGGTACGATTTGCAAAGTGTGATTTTGATGAAAGGAAATAAATGGATTCTAGTTTTGATTTTTTTATTGTCAAGAAAGTACAAGTTATACTAAGAAACAAACAAACATAGTGACTTCGATCTTGTGTGTGGGTTTGATTTTCCGGGCTTGTGTGTTTGTTTCCTAAGAAAAATAGATGGAAAATGAGAAGGTCTTGTTGAATTTTTTAAGGAATTATTTTAATTTTGTAAACTTTTTTTTTTTTGTTATTTAATTACATGGTCTAGTGGTTTTTTTTTTTTTTTTTTTTTTTTTTTTAAATGTTAAGGGTAATTTTTAATGTCGACTAAAACTTTTTAAGGTTAATTTAATAGCCACGTCAGCATCAATTATGCCAACTGTGCACATCGTTTGCCACGTAAGTATTTTCTGTTAGTAAGTTAACAATAGATACCAAATTGACTGCAAATTGAAAATAACAATGACCAAATTGACTGCTATCAAAATGTAGGGACCAAAAAAAAGGAAAGAAAAAAAGAGACCAAGAGTCCCTACCTAAGCGAAAACTTAAACAATTAAGTGGGCTACTCAACTTACTCTTGACTAGTCCTGTCCAACTCACTCACTAGACTGACCCACCTGCCCAGTTCGACCGAACTGACTTGAAAATTGCTGGATTTCGCCAAATTTGACGAGTGTTGTCTGAAAGTTCAAATAGTGTATAAAACACTATGAATGTTTAGGCCCCCAAAAACAAAATTACCAATTCAAACTTTATGACAAACAATAAGTGTGCGGAAAATGAACACAAGCTATAAACAGAATTGGTATACAATCTAAGCCAATTAAAATCACATCCACAGCAGAAAATAAAAGGCAAAGATTGAGGGAAGAGAGACATAAACACAAGGACAACACACGATGTGTTATCGAAGAGGAAACCGAAGTCCTCAGCGTAAAACCTCTCTGTGGCTCTCCAAGCGATAAGTAATCCACTAGAAAATGTAGTTGGGATACATGAACAACAATAGACCCTCCAAGCTTAATCTACCCAGTGTACCTAAACCCTCCAAGCTTCTTGCTCCAATGAGGTTGTGTCGAACCTATTTCTTTTCTAGTTTCCTGGATTCCGCTACTGGACCATAGCATCAACCAATGTGAAATTGGTTCCTTCCTAACTGCTTCCCAAAGCACCAAACAGCCCTCTCATAGTAATGGATATGGTGAAAAAAGGTTTTGGTAAAAAGCCTCTCAAGAATTTAACAATGGAGAGGAAGAGAGTTGAGGAATTTGAAGAGTCTTTTAATGAAGATTGGGGATGAATCAATCTTGTTTTTCTCTAGGGTTTTTCTCTCAAAATTCTCTCTGAAAGCTCTCTTTCTTTCGTGGGTATAAGGGGTATTTATACTAGAGTGAGAATGGAATGTGAAGAGTCAGGTTTTTCAAAACAGGGCTGGCTTGCGGCTTGGCCTCGCGGCTTGACTTAGTCGTGAGTTCCAGCCGCGTGGTAATTGAATGGCCAGTTGTCCTATTTTGTCCTTTAGTGCTCCAGCTAGCATGACGCTTCAACTTTTGGCATACCTGGCACGCGTGCAGCTTCTGGCAGCTTGCAGTTGTGAGTCACCCACGACATCCAGTCGCGAGTCCCTGTTTTTTTTGCACACTCTTGAGCATTTCTTCACACTATCTCACTCACTACCCCTACAAGAATCCCACCTAAATACAGGGTTACTAATTGCTGAAATACAAGCAAATTTGGCACGGAATAAAGCCAACAAGATGGTTTATTAAATTCAACCTTGCAATCTTCCCCTTTAGCTATTCCATGACAAAACCCTAAAAAAAACTCTAGACTTAACATGTGAGTTGGAAACAGTTGAACATAACTCACTCACACCTAACTTTAGAAACTATAAAGCTCTTGAATCATATGAACATGAATCTCCTGAAACACAACAATACACCATGATCATTGTATATAGAAAAGCATGAAATGCATATGAAGTAAGCATGATGTGATCAAGCAAAGATGGAGTTAAGAAACAAACCATGGCTTGATCAAACAAGCAATCACTACAAGGTAGTGACCACGATGCTCATTCACACTTGGAATGAACACTTGGACATATAAGCTACTAAGATCAATGCAAATCACTTGCATGCCCAACACTCAACCAATGCATAATACACTAAGTATATGCATCTAAGAACAATCCTACAAAGGCACAAGAGTGACAGTACTTAAAAGGAAAATGCATGACATTTAGTTAGAAGTACTGATTTAATAAAGCATAAAGGCTACATAAAGCATGGTACAAACCATAAAGCCTACAAAATGTGAAAACAAACCCTAAAAAGCTTACAAAAGCAATATGGGTACAAACATAAAAAGCTGAATAACAACTTAAAGTAAAATATTTAAACTGCTTGCTGAAATCTCCCCCTTAGATCAAGCTATCACTCCCCCTTTCATTGTATTCCCCTTATGACATCATCTCCCCCTTTTTGTCATGGAATAGCTACATATCCTTTTCTAGCTTCCTCTAAATCTGATGCAATTGAGTTTGTTGGGAGGAAAACTTCATATCCCACCGAGTGCTGTGATGGTGTAAAATAGATGTGAGTCTAGACATCTTGGTACTCAACTCGTGGACAGATGTCACAATGTTGTCGAGTTTTTCGTCAAGGGAGAATGTGCTAAAGCGCAAACCACTGTGAGATGTGGAAGTTTCCGTTTTGACTCTCTTCTGACTATGACCAGTGCTTGCGTTGGATGTACGCATATTGATTGGACTCAGTTTTGTGCAGGGAGATTCATCTGCTGTTGGGTGAATTCCTTTGAGCTTCAAAATCCTAGAAATGAGACAGCAAAAAGGAATACATATTCGTGACTCAGTTCGTAGAACCGTTTTGCGCAGAACGTGAAAGATATGAGCACAAATGTGAATCTCTACATCAAAGATTAGGTCATGAAGAAACAAGGCACGTCCGAGGTTCATATACCTAGTGCTGGATAAGGGGTACAAGTTGTGAAACATCACTATTGTAAGCACTCTCAGTTTCGGAGGAAGAGAGGAAACACTGATTGAGTTTCCATTGGATGAGAATTCCAAGTCTTATCCAAGACCATCCCCAAGCAGTTCCTCATCTGGACATAGATCATCATAAACTGGTGAGTTTTTAAGCATTGGCCGGTTGATGTGAAGGATCTCTGCCAAATATGCAGGAGAGACTGAAAAACTTTTTTTCCTAACCCAGCACTTGAGTTCTTTACCTTCCACAATTGCATTGGCATAAAATTCTTTTACCAAATTCTCATAAGCTTCATCTAGATCGGAGAGAAGGTAATTCCAATACTTGTGGACAAACCATTGTGGAATGTCAGTGTCATGAAGTGACGATTGATCAACAGGTCTTTCTAGTAATGGTGTAGCATCTCGGATCTGAACTTGTTGGGATCAAACACTCCTGATGGGGAATGAGTCCTTTTTGTTTTAGGTGAGAAGTCATCGACATCAATGACAGGCTCCTTTCCTTTGGGACTACCTCCTTTCACAGCTACTTTCTTGAATGGAGACATTTCTAGTCTGCATCATGTAATAGAGGAAAAAGGAACACAATACAAGAGACATTATTAGCAATGGGTTAGTTTCAAAATAAGGATAATGAAGAAAACCCAAAAATGACAATGAGTGTTCGTGTGTCATTAATGACCTAATGTTGTCACAATATAGAGTAGATCAATATATAACCACCGAAAAACACATAATGAAGACACTAGACAATTAGATACCCAAATACAATCAAGAGATATACAAATATCATAGAGAGCACAAAATCCATGAGGAAAAGGCAATAACTGTGAAAAATAAAGAGTAGAGGACAAAACCCATACCTTTCCTTGAAGATTGAGAAAATGGTGACAAAATAGTTGAAGATTTTGGAGTTGACCATGGTGGTGTTGAAATATTGAAAGTGAGACTAGAAAATGAACATTCACAGGATGTAGGAAAAAAAATTAAGACCCTTTTTGAGATCAGTGTTGAAAAAGAGCTCCTTTTTGCAAACCACGCAATTTTCGCGACTGAGATAAGTCGCCAGTTTCACCCGCCAAAACACTTCAAGCCAAAAGATTTGAAAAAAATTTGCTAAGTGTTTTTCGTGACTGGAAGTCTCACTCACGAGCTGAGCCGTGAAAATCTCTGTGTACCCTTCGCGACTGGACCTTCCACTCACGAACAAGTCGCCAAAACCGACCCGCGAGAACACGACTGTGGCATATGACTTGTTTGACCCATGACTGAGTCGCCAAAACAGGGTAACACTGTTTTTGATATTTTCAGTTTTTGTAAAAACAAAAGACTTTCCAAAAACAACTAAAATATTCAAAAATCTTTTTGTGTTTGAATTAACAAAGATTGAGCATGTGAAAAAACATTTTTTCAAGTACAATCACACAAATGAATATGGCATTCATTGAACATAAACTTGTGTGTTGTGTGTGAATATCAACAATGAGATAGTCCTTAGTCTAATGTGAAGCTTCAATGATCAATTCATCCAAGGCATACACAATTAGCACTAGATCATGTGACCCATCTCAATTATAGAAGTATGCATATATGACCTCCCACAAGACTTGATTACATAACTTGGAGCTTTACATTTGGCTCCAATTTCAATCATAACAGTTGATCTTTTTGATCCTTTTGAAACAATCACATCTCATTGTGAGAATGATGTTTGATATTTCACCTTGATGGTATAGCCTTTGGCTTTTTGAAAAATCATACGCTTTATTTTTGGTCGCTTTCTCTTTTTCCTAGTCGAATACTAGTATGTGCGACAGGCTTTTGCAGCTCATATCTCTTTACATTTGGAGATTTACATTTGGTGAGCTTTTTTTAGCAAAAACAAAAAAATAAAGAGTGGGAAGATATATAGGCACAAGTCTATGCATGTCTCTAGATCAACATAACCATTCACTAATCATTCATGACAAGTTTGAAGATCTATTTACAACAGTCACATAGAATTCAAGATTTCTTCCACAGGGATATGAGTGCAAAGGAACAAGCTACGCTCATAAATGCATAAAGCCATTAGCACAAAGGTACAAGGCAAAACAAGTTTTGAGACAAAACTCAATAGTGTCAATCAAACTTTTTGATTTTCTACTTTTTATGTGGTTTTTGGATTTTTTGACACATAAGAAGGAAAAGATTGATAAAAAACAACAATGTAAAAATAACAAAAACAAACAAAGGAATTACCAATCAACAAAATCATGCTATATAGATAGCCAACAAAGTAATGTGTGCCCTAACAAACAAAATAACACAATATAAATAGGTGAAGCACACATCACACAAGAGATTCAAGGGATTGTACCAACACCAATGGTCTTACGGCGGGATACAAACCGTGGACCATCGAGAGGTTTGGTGAAGATGTCCGCCTTTTGATTGTCTGTGTGTATGAATTCAAGACACACAACTCTTTCTTCCACCAAATCTCAAATGAAATGGTAACGTATCTCTATGCGTTTAGATTTTGAATGCTGGACCGGGTTCTTAGAAAGATTTATGGCATTGGTGTTATCACAGAAAACACACATTGTATCCTGAGGAATTCTATAGTCATGAAGTAACTTCTTCATCCAAAGAAGTTGTGTGCAACAACTTCCAGCGGCTATGTACTATGCTTCAGCTATAAAGAGAGACACGAAATTTTGTTTCTTGCTCATCCATGAGAAAAGATTGTTACCAAGGTAGAAGCAGCCTTCTGAAATACTTTTTCGATCGTCCATACTACCAGCCCAGTCTACATTTGAATACCTAGCAAGGCAAGCATTTGAGTCTTTTGAATACCACAAACCATAATCTGGAGTTCCATTGATATATCGTATAATTCGCTTTACCACAGTTAGGTGTGATTCCTTTGGAGCAGCTTGATATCTAGCACAAACACCAATGCTAAACGCAATATCCAGTTTACTAATTGTAAGATAGAGTAGACTCTCAATGATACTCCTATACAAGGTGGGACTCACTTCCACCCCGGAAGAATCAACATTCAGTTTAGTAGACGAGCTCATGGGAATGGAGGCATGTTTTTTGGAATCTAGTCCAAACTTCTTAACAATGTTTCTAGCATACTTTTCTTGTGAAACGAATATGCCTTCCTTCTTTTGTTTGACTTGAAGGCCCAAGAAAAATGTGAGCTCCCCCACCATACTCATCTTAAATTCTTTCTTCATCTCCTTAGAGAATTCTATAGCCCGATCATCAATGGTAGCCCCAAATACTATGTCATCAACATATACTTGAGCCACAAGGAGGTAATCTTCATCATTCTTGACAAACAAAGTCCGGTCGTCATATCCCTTTTTGAATCCTCTATTTAAGAGGTAATGTGTAAGCCGATCATACCAAGCTTTAGGAGCTTGTTTTAATCCATAAAGGGCTTTCTTCAATCTCAACACATGATCAGGAAAGTGAGGATCCTCAAAACCTTTGGGTTGTTCAATAAACACTTCTTCATTCAGGTATCCATTTAGAAATGCACATTTTACATCCATTTGATAGAGTTTGAAGTTCATAGTGCATGCAATGGACATAAGAATTCGAATAGGCTCAAGACTTACCACAGGAGCGAAGGATTCATCAAAGTCTACTCCTTCTACTTGAGTATATCTTTAAGCTACTAACCGAGATTTATTCCATATTATCTTTCTATCTTCATCGGTCTTGTTTTTTAATATCCATTTAGTGCCAATGACATGAACATTTTCAGGCCTTGGAGCAAGTTCCCACACATCATTTCTCACAAATTGATTCAGCTCCTCATGCATTGACTCAACCCAATTTTCATCTTGGAGAGCTTCTTCTACCCTTTTTGGCTCAAATTGAGCAAGGTAGCAATGGTATGTTACATGATTGGCCAAAAGAATGTTTCCTTTTCTAAGGTGAAGACCTTCATCTAAAGACCCTATAATGTTGCTATTCGGATGGTTCTTAATTACTCTTGATGATGGCTTCTTTGATATGGAGACTTCATCATTCCGTGAGATGGGAGGATGAACTTCCGGAGGAGTGAGAGGACTTGATGTTCTAGACATTAATCTTGTTTCCATTCTTGGGTTCATGGGAGTTGATTCTTCTTCCAATGTAGATCCTTCAACTTCTATATCAAGAGCTTCGACCTCAACATCGGGTTCTTTGGTGCTCGGCCCTTCTCCATCATCGATCATCTCTACCTTTGTTAAGGCATCATCAATTTTGACATTGATGGACTCCATTATTATCTTAGTTCTCATGTTGAAAACCCTATACACCCGGCTAGTAGTTGAGTACCCAAGGAAAATACCTTCATCACTTTTTGCATCAAATTTCCCAAGGTTCTCCCCCGATCATTTAGAATGTAACACTTGCTTCCAAACACTTGGAAGTACTTTAGTTTGGGCTTCTTTCCATTCCAAATCTCATAGGCGGTCTTCTTTGTTCCCACTCAAAAGAATATTCTATTGCCAATGTGACAAGAGGTGTTCACGGCTTCTCCCCAAAACTTTTGAAGTATTTGCTTGTTTAGTAGCATAACTTTTGCCATTTCTTGAATCACCCGATTCTTTCTCTCTACCACTCCATTTTGTTGAGGAGTTTTGGGGACTGAAAATTCCCTTTTGATTCCATTCTTTTCAAAAAATGACTCAAATCTTGCATTCTAAAATTCCTTCCCATGATCACTTCTTATCTTGACAATAGGAACCCCTTTCTCATTTTGTAGTTTCTTGCAAAGGATTTCCAACTTTTCACATGCTTCTGATTTTTCTCTAAGAAATTCAACCCAAGTATATCTTGAGAAATCATCAACAATGACCATAATGTACCTCTTCCCTCCTAGACTTTCAGTTCTTGTAGGCCCCATTAGATCAACATGAAGAAGCTCTGAACATCACGAAGTAGCAATCACATTCACCTTGTGATGGCTTGCCTTTGTTTGCTTTCCCATTTGGCATGCACCACAAATAGTTTTCTTCACCTTTCCAAACTTTGGAAGTCCATCAACTGCTTCAAGTTTAGATACTTTAGCTAATTTTTTGAAATTTGCAATCCCAAATCTGTGATGCCAAAGTTCCAGCATGTCAACACAAGCACTTCTACACGAAATGGGTACCGTACTCCATAGCAATTATCTGTAGTCCTATTTCCCTCCAAGACTTGAATCTCTTCTTCATTGATGATTATGCATCCCTACTTTGAGAATTGGACAAGGAAATCCTCATCACATATTTGAGTGATGCTTAAAAGATTCGCCTTTAGCCCTTTGATGTATAAGACATCTTTCAATAGAGGTAATCCAGGTATCTTAATAGTCCCTTTGCCGAAAACTTGAGTATGACTTCCATCACCAAAAGTCACATAGTCACCAACCTTCTCTTTGAGTGTCATAAACAGTGATTTATCTCCTGTCATATGACGAGAACCGTCGCTGTCAAGATACCATAAGCATGAATTAAATACCTTCTGATAATTTTTAGACCCCTTAAAACACAATTGATTTAACCTAGGTAATTATCCAAGTTGTTACTTAGTCAAATTTAACAAATTTAGGTTAACACAATTACAAAGATAATATCATGCAAAGCAGCGGAAAGATAAATAACACAAGATATGATCACCCAGGAAACCAAATTGGTAAAAACCTAGGGAGGATTTGACCTAGCTATCCTCAAGGTAAACTTGAATCCACTATCTTGAAAGAATCGAAGTTCATACAATAAAACTTACAAGCCCCCACGCTCGACTTCTTACTGCTACCAACCAGTAGAACTTACTGACACGACCACGTGCAAGCTCCAAATCCATGAACTCCTTCTTTCTTGGATTCACCACCAGATACAAACACACCCGCTTGTGTTTTCTTTAAGTTTCAATGGCAGCAACCGAGTTGATCATCAAGGTATAGATAAAATCTTCTCCTTGAAAACCCTAAGTTTGTGTAAAAAAAAGCTCCTCTAGATCTCACAAGAGATTTACACAAACCGCAATATGAGCAACACTAAAATGTGGTTAGGGTTTGCCTTTTATACTTAGGATAAATTCGAAAACCCTAAAATGTTTTAAATAACTGGGGCTGAGTTGGAAATCTACAGAAAAAACATTCTGCCCGAGATTAGATCGATCGAGCCTAAGCTTCGATCGATTGAGCCAGGCCGAAATGCATAATTCTTTCTGCATTAGCTTGATTCCAACTTTATATAAAATACACAACTTTGAGCAAGACTAAAATACTTCTAAACACATTGTTTTGATCATGGTTTGCCAACAATACACATTAGAGTTCTAAATACATAAATACCTAAGTGTTTAGAACCTAACAAACTCCCTCTTTGGCAATCCGTGACAAAACACAACTAGAAGCTCAAAGTTTACAAAATAAAAGCCCTTTAATCAAATAATGCTCATAAAACAAATTCAATCCTAACTACTATCCATCAGTTGTAAGTGTAGACAGCAGCTCAATTGAATTAACCTATATATTTCCTGAAACACTAAACAAAATGCATAACCACATGTGCAGAAAAAATACAAGTAAACAAATTAAATTCTTAATTTCAAACAACACATAATAGAGACATATATCAATGAATAACTCATAAATATAAATCAATAAATAGTTTGAAACAAGAAACAATATAAGGTAACAACAAAAAAAACTCTCCCCCTAACATGAATATCCCATCAAAAACATGGCAAGAGCTAAAAAGATAAAATACAGTGTGAAGCACCTAGATACAATCTAAACTTCACAAGCTCCAACCAACAAAATACTCTCCCCAAAACAAAAACTCTACAAAGTACTCCCCCTTTTTGTGACGGAATGTTAAAGGGCAAACAAAATCCATCATCAAAAGGGAGGTGGTCTAAACTGTGCCAACTCCACACACAAGGCACGGATCTCATCGAGCACGTCCACCAAAATCTATCCATGAGCCGCCTGAATGGTCAAGACATGATCCAACATACATCGAATGTCTGAATCATCCGAAGTAGTCGGTGGAGGAACATCAGCACCACTAGTAGCAACACCAGACGTCTCAGCATCATCAGCACCTGTAGAAGAGGGAGGAGGGGGGACAGCACTAGATGACGCACCTCTAGGTTGCGAAGGAGCAACTCTCAAGTGAGCAGCCCTTTGTCGAAGAAAGGTGGCACCTATGGGAGCAATGACATGAACAGGCTTACCAGAAGGGAAACCATCTAGACCCAAAAAGGGCAAAATCCTATGAATGAAAATAGGATGAATAAGCACATGCCCTATGGTAAAACTCCTATGAACCTTGTTCAAAGAACGAAGGAATAAATGAGGGAAACTGATAGACGCACCAGAAACGAACGCATACAAAAATACACATCGCTCTAGAGGGATGGTGTGGAGATGAGAAATAGGCCACAACAAATGACATGCTATCCTAAAGAAAAGATAGACAGTCTCGGTAAGCTCAGCGGACGTGATCCGAGGATCAGAACCCCACTGGATAGATGACCCAGTGATGTATGACATGACAACATCTAATGGAGGAGAGTCATCATAGGGATAGTCAGGCTCCCGAACAACCGGAACCCCAAGAGCCTCAGCCACTACCCGAGGGGTAATGGAGAACTTAACACCTCGTATCCAACTCCTAACAAGGGTATTGGAATCATAGACGTGCCAAGAGAGGTTTGAGAAGAACTCTCTAACAGGGCGGTCGGGGGTGGATGATCTATCTCTAAGAGAGGCAACCAACCTCTAGACTCAAAGTTAGCCCTAATGGCCGGATCAATCTCATCTAAAACCATAGCATGCTCAGCCCAAATCTTACACTTACTGTTCAAAGTCTCAAAGACCTCTCTGCTTCTATCATTCCTAAACACCTCACTCCTAGAGGGAAACTCAGAGGAAATGGAAGGGGTCCTATGGGCTCTAGTTTTCCTAGGCATGGTGCTAGGATAAGGACCAAAACACAAAGCAAAGAAAAAAACAAAAAAAAAAAAAAATACCAAGGGCAGACTGCAAGTTAGCACAAGAAAAAAATATAGAACAAAATCTATATGATGCATGAACAATTTAAATGGCATGATGCATGTCCTAATGCAGTGCAATTAAATTTAAAGAAGTTCAAATCCACAAAATTGGCTTGAGCATAGAGTTTTTAACACAAAAACCCCAAAATTTTGAAAAACCACTTGAGCAATTTGAAAGAATTTGACTAATTGATCATCATACAAGATGGATTTTAGAAAATAATGACCAATTACATCAAATCAACAAGCCAATTTCATCAATTTAACCAAATTTGAACAAAATCCCTAATTCGGGTGAAATACAAGGCCTAGAATTTTCAATTTTTCACAAAGCCCCAAATTGATCAAATTAACCAACATATATCATGAATATAACAATATAGGAGCAAAACCCAATGATCAATTTCAGAAAAAGAGGATTGATTCAACAAAAAGCCCAATAGTGAAAAGTTTTGAAAATTCCCTTAAAATGCATGAGTTTATGCATGAAAACATGAAAATAAATGCAAAAGGAAGGGTATAAGGGTCTTACCGGCCTTGGGAGACAAAAACCTTGCAAAAAATTTGGTCGAAAACGACAAAAAATCCTTAGTGGAGCCTGGCCAAGTCGGAGAGAGAGGAAAGTTTCAAAAGTTTGAAAAAGTAAGTTTAAAACAGTCCAATCTGAGTTTTAAAAAAAACTTGATTTACGAGTTTCGATTGATCGAAAAACAGCTTCGATCGATTAAAACAGATAGAGACTTAACAAAACAATTTTAAAAAATTTCAATTGATCGAAAATCAATTTCGATCAATCGAAACAGACAGAGGCTCTCTAAAACATATTTTAAAAAATTTCGATTGATCAAAAAATAGAATGGATCAATCAAAATGGGTAGAGGCTCACTAAATTTAAGGAAAAAACACATTTTTTTTCTTAAAAAAAAATTCAGAAACAACTCAAAGCATTGAAATTAAAGAACAAAAATGCATGAGTATGTGATGATGTGAATTTCAAAAACAAGAATTTAAGCCCAAAATTCCCAGAAATAAAATTTCTTGCATTCTCCATAAATTTTCAAGCATCAAATTAATTTTGCACAAAATTTAAGGTATTTGCAAAACTTGGTTGGTCAGGCTATAAACATACACAATAATATGTACAATGTTTAGCAAAGAGTAACTTGTGAAGTGTGTGCAACTAGCAAAAGTTTGAGATACATGTGAGGTAATATGTGAATTGCAATCAATCACAAAGTCTACAAAATTCATCACAAAGAATTTAAAAGAGACTATCACCTAAGTAGTTTCATCATATAACTCCCACATCTCCTAGATCATAAGCTTGCAATCATGTAAGTTTCTTGAATTTTTGCCTCATAATATACACACCAATTTTAAGTCATGTGATTTTGGCATCAAGCCTAATAATACACACTAATTTTAAGAATTAAACAATTTAAACCGAGGCTTCACCTTATGTTCTTTTTGTGCATGTGCTACACTTTCTCGAGTACGAAATCTTATGATATGTACTAAGGTGTTCGTGATTGGCTAGTGAACAGTGGTGAGATGGTTATTTATACCTTTCTCTAAAAGTTCAAGTCCGACAGTCAAATACATGTGAGTTCAAGATTAAGACAGAGTAATCAAAGACCACAAACATCTTTCACACACAACATGCACTACAAAGCTTCAACTAATAAAGGGCAAAAAGTAAGCTCATCAAGGCTAAATAAGGTACAAACGATATGTTATGTGAAAATAAATTGACCAACCCTGTTCTCAAAAACCAATAAGAATAGTACAAAACACACTTTGCTCTCTTTTTCTTCCCTTTTTCCTTTTTTTTTTCTTTTTTTTTAATTAAAAAATAAAAATAAAAAAACTAGAATGAAATGCATGAATGTTATACAATGCAAATTCTAGAAAATAAAAATAGAACAAAACCAAAGAACCATGGTCACAAAGGGTAGAGCAATGAAGCACAAAGACCAAGAAGGCCAAGACAGATCAGGGACACAAAATTACACTAATTACTTGACGAAGTGTCTCAAACTTACTTCTATCAAGAGGTTTGGTGAAAAGGTCGGCATTTTGGCATTTAGTAGGAATATACTCAAGACACACAATCTTTCTTTCAACAAGATCCCTAATGAAGTGATACATAATCTCTATGTGCTTAGTCTTAGAATGTTGAACAGGGTTCTTAGATATGTCAATAGCACTAGAGTTATCACAGTAAACAACCATGGTATCTTGGGATATCCCATAATCAGTTAAAACCTTTTTCATCCAAAGAAGTTGTGAGCAACAACTTCCAGTAACAATATATTTTGCCTCGGCAGTAGACAAGGACACAGAATTTTGCTTTTTACTCATCCAAGCAACAAGATTAGCTCCAACATAAAAACACCCACCAGTGGTGCTTTTTCTATCATCAGTATTACCAGCCCAATCAAAATCAGAGAAACTAGCAAGTGACAGATTAGACTCTTTACTATAAAATAATCCATAATCACAAGTTCCACCAACATATTTAATTATTCTTTTGACAGCATTTAAGTGTGAAACTTTAGGATTAGATTGAAATCTAGAACAAACACTAACACTAAATGCAATTTAAGGCCCACTAGCAGTCAAATATAAAAGACATCCAATCATACTTCTGTATAATGTAACATCAATAGATTCACTTGACGATTCATTTGTTAATTTTGCATTGGCGGCCATCGGCGTTCTGGCATGTGCAGCATTGTCTAGTCCAAATCTCTTGACTAGATTCCTTGCATATTTTGCTTGGTTGATGTAGATCCCTGAGTCCGTTTGCTTCACCTGTAATCCCAAGAAATAAGTTAGTTCACCAACCATACTCATTTCAAACATCGTCTTCATTTCATTTGCAAAAGAATGAGCAAGAGAGTCATTAGTAGCACAAAAAACAATATCATCAACATAAATTTGAGCTACAACAAAACTATTCTTATCCTTTCTTATGAAGAGAGTAGTGTCTGCAGATCCCCTTTTGAAGCCATGCTCAGTGAGATATGTAGTCAATCTATCATACCAAGCCAGTGGAGCTTGTTTCAAACCATACAGAGCTCTCTTCAATTTATACACATCATCTGGTCTGTGAGGATCAACAAAGCCTTTTGGTTGTTCAACATATACTTCTTCTTGTAGCATTCCATTCAAGAAAGCACTTTTGACATCCATTTGATATAGCTTGAAGTTCAGATGAATAGCTATAGACAATAGTATCCTAATGGATTCCAATCTTGCTACCGGTGCAAAGGTCTCATCAAAGTCAATCCCTTCCACTTGTGTGTAGCCTTGAGCAACAAGTCTTGATTTATTTCTGATAACAGTGCCATGTTCATCTGACTTATTCTTAAAGATCCATTTAGTTCCAATTACATTTACACCCTTTGGTCTAGGAACTAATTCCCACACATCATTCCGAACAAATTGATGAAGTTCTTCATGCATAGAGTTTACCCAATCAGCATCTTGAAGTGCCTCATCTACCTTTTTCGATTCAAATTGGGACAGATAGCATGAGTGTGTAATTACACTTAAGGCTTTTGACCTTAATCTCATGTTATCATTCAGACTTCCCAATATATTTGAGGAGGGATGAGTAAGCCTTACTCTGAAGGAAGGACATTTAACAAGAGATGTGGATGTACCTTTCTGTTCTGATGAAGGACTAAACTCATGTTGAGCCTGTTGAGTCTCATGAACCGGAGTGGATGGTTCAGGACTTGATGGCACAGTAATTGCATCATTCAACACCATTAGCTCCTCATCACTATGTTTCCCAACATAATCAACAGGAAGTGAGTCATTAACCTCCATAGGCTTATCTTGAACCGGAGTAGTACTTTCTAAATGTGCTTCTGGACATACTTCATCATTGATCACAACATTTGACGATTCCATGACAGTTTTGGTTCTCAGATTATATACTCTATATGCTCTACTAGTAGAGGAGTACCCTAGAAAATATCCCTTGTCACTCTTTGCATCAAATTTCTCTAGGTTCTCTCTATCACGTAGAATGTAACAATCACTACCAAATATCCTGAAATACTTAACAACTGGCTTCTTTACTCTCCAGAGTTCATAAGGAGTCTTCTTGGAATTAGGTCTAAAATACACCCAGTTGAGTGTATGGCAAGCAGTGTTAACTGCTTCTCCCTAGAAGGATTTTGCAATTTTTTATTATGTAGCATGACACGTGCCATCTCCTGAACGACCCTATTTTTCCGTTCAACTATTCCATTTTGTTATGGTGTCTTGGGTGAAGAGAACTCTTGATGTGTGCCTTGTTCATTGCAGAACGTAGCTAGCTTGGTATTCTCAAATTCTCTTCCATGAGCACTTCTGATCCTGGCTATCACAGTATCTTTTTCAACCTGCAATTTCTTATACAGATGTATCATCTTCTCAGGAGCCTCAGCTTTATCTTTCAAAAGCACAACCCAAGTATTTCTGGTAAAGTCACCCACAACCACTAGAATATACTTCTTTCCTCCTAAACTCTGAACTCGAGCAGGACTCATAAGATCAATGTGCAGTAACTCCAGAGGTCTTGAAGTTTGAACACTAGCCACAAACGGATGTTTAGATTTTATCTATTTACCTATCTGACATGGTCCACATATACACTTATCTATCTTCTCAAACTTAGGTAAACCAACAACAGCATCACATTTGGAAATCTTTTCTAACTGCTTATGACTTGCATGCCCCAACCGTTGATGCCACAAATCAACTTGATCAATCTTTGTATTAAAACACTTGTTGCTTATGCTTGGTGTCAATCCATAACAGTTGTCCGCTGTCCTTACACAAACACACATACAGTCACCTCCTCCATCAAGTATCTCACATTCATACTTAGTGAAAAGAACATTCAATCCATTGTCGCAAATCTGACTGATGCTGAGTAAATTTGCCTTCAGTCCATCAGCATACCAAACATCTTCAAAGACTGGTAACCCTTAGATGTCCACAGTTCCAATGCCTCTGATTACAGATTTGCTTCCATCTCCAAAAGTGACTGTCCCAATCTTTCCTTCAAAGAGGGTCTTGAATAATCCTTTGTTTCCTATCATATGCCTAGAACAACCACTATCCAAATACCAAAGACAAGAATCACATGCCTTTAAGGCGGTTAAGGCAGTATAACACGAAAAATTATTACCACATATGATAAGATCAAGACGACCAAGGAAAGATTTAACAAACTCAACAAGTGACAAATACACAAAGTAAGCAAGTTGATGAATAAGCAAAAAGAATTTCCAAGAATCCATAACAACCGGGGTCATCGATCAGCTCAGTGATCAAAAGATCAACAACAAGAGAGCAACCTGCTCTGATACTACTTGATAGTTTTTAGACCCCTTAAAACACAATTGATTTAACCTAGGTAATTAGCCAAGTTGTTACTTAGTCCAATTTAACAAATCTAGGTTATCACAATTACAAAGATCATATCATGCAAAACAGCGGAAAGATAAATAACACAAGATATGATTATCTAGGAAACCAAACCGGTAAAAACTTGGGGAGGATTTGACTTAGCTATCCTTAAGGTAAACTTGAATCCATTATCTTGAAAGAATCGAAGTTCATAAAATAAGACTTACAAGCCCCCACACTCGACTTCTTATTGCTACCAACCAATAGAACTTACTGACATAACCATGTGCAAGCTCCGAATCCACGGACTCCTTCTTTCTTGGATTCACCACTAGATACAAGCACACCCGCTTGTGTTTTCTTTAAGCTTCAATGGTAGCAACCGAGTTGATCATCAAGGTGTAGATAAAATTTTCTCCTTGAAAACCCTAAGTTTGTGTAAAAAAAAGCTCCTCTAGATCTCATAAGAGATTTACACAAACCGCAATATGAGTAACACTGAAACGTGGTTAGGGTTTGCCTTTTATACTTATGACAAATTAGAAAACCCTAAAACGTTTTAAACAACTAGGGCTGAGTTGGAAATCTACAAAAAAAAAAACATTATGCCCGAGATTCGATCGATTGAGCCTAAGCTTTGATCGATCGAGCCAAGCCGAAATGCATAATTCTTTTTGCATTAGCTCGATTCCAACTTTACATAAAATACACAACTTTGAGCAAGACTAAAACACTTCTAAACACATTGTTTTGATCATGGTTTGCCAACAATACACATTAGAGTTCTAAATACATAAATACCTAAGTCTTTAGAACCTAACACCTTCAATGAGGTATGCACAAATAAGCTCACATGAGACAAAATTGTGTAAGATGTGATTCTTATTTTCAAAATATTTCAGCATGTGAACAAATATCCTAGCATGTTTCTTTGTTTTTAATAACCCTAAGAGTTCATTGTTAGGACACCCTTCAAACATACTCATAAAGTCATTATCACAAACACTTAAACCACAATTCAGCATGGCCTTTTCCATAGTAGCATCCATAGCAAAGGGGTCTAGGATTGCACTTAGGTAATTAAACCACAGCAAGTGCACCCGCTCTGATACCAATTGAAAGTTCAAATAGTGTATAAAACACTATAAACGTTTAGACCCCCAAAAACAAAATTACCAATTCAAACTTTATGACAAACAATAAGTGTGCGGAAAATGAACATAAGTTATAAATAGAATTTGTAAACAATCTAAGCCAATTAAAATCACATCCATAACAAAAAATAAAAGGTAAAGATTAAGGGAAGAGAGATGCAAACACAAAGACAACACATGATGTGTTATCAAAGAGGAAACCGAAGCCCTCGGCGTAAAACCTCTCCGCCGCCCTCCAAGCAGTAAGTAATCCACTAGAAAATGTAGTTGGGATACATAAACAGCAATAAACCCTCTAAGCCTAATCTACCCAGTGTACCTAAGCCCTCCAAGCTTCTTGCTCCAACGAGGTTGCGCCAAACCTATTTCTTTTTTAGTTTCCCGGATTCCGCTACTTGACCATAGCATCAACCAATGTAAATTGGTTCCTTCCTAACTGCTTCCCAAAGCACCAAACATCCCTCTCACAGTAATGGATATAGTGAGAAAAGGTTTTGGTAAAAAGCCTCTCAAGGATTTAACAATGGAGAGAAAGAGAGTTGAGGAATTTGAAGAGTCTCTTAATGAAGATTGGGGATGAATCAATCTTGTTTTTCTCTAGGGTTTTTCTCTCAAAATTCTCTCTGGAAGCTCTCTTTCTTTCATGGGTATAAGGGGTGTTTCGACTAGGGAGAGAATGGAATGTGAAGAGTCAGGTTTTTCAAAACAGGGCTGGCTCGCGGCTTGACTTAGTCGTGAGTTCCAGCCGTGAGGTAACTGAACGGCCAGTTGTCCTATTTTGTCCTGTAGTGCTCCAGCTGGCATGATGCTTCAACTTCTGGCATGCCTGGCACACTTGTAGCTTTTGACAGCTTGCAGCCGCAAGTCACTTGTGAGATCCAGTCGCGAGTCCCTGTTTTTCTTGCATACTCTTGAGCATTTCTTCACACTATCTCACTTACTACCTTTACAAGAATCCCACCTAAATACAGGGTTACTAATTGCTGAAATACAAGCAAATTTGGTATGGAATAAAGCCAACAAGATGGTTGATTAAATTCAACCTTACACTGTCCAAATGTCCTCCTCCTTGACCCAACCGAGACCGGCCATGACCCAACAAAAACCCAACTAGTTCAACCCGAGTCCTTCACCAGTCAGTGGTGGGTTTGGAAACTACACACCCAATTTGGTCAGGCTGGTTCTGAGTTGGGCCCAAACTCGATTCGGACTAACCCGTAGACACTCCCACTCTTGACCAAAATTTTAATTGTGTGACAATAGAAAGCCGCTCAAAGATTTCGGTGTATGCTCTTATATCACCAAGCAGCTCAAAAACATGGGAAATTTCTATTCTTTCAGATTGGCAACATTAATACCAAATTGCAGTTATAGCTGGATTCCTACTTCCTAGAGAAGCTAATGTTGCGTTCCACATTTTAGCATCTCGGTCACTATGTAAATGTAACAGATCAGATATCTGCTTTGATTTAGGTTATTCTACTCAATCCTTTTGTAAAGTCATATTTTTTTGGAGCAAGCCAGTATCTTCCATTTTGTAATTAGTCAGTTTCCTTCTCAATATAATTCATATGCAGTCGATAAAAAATAAAAAAATAAAAACACAAACACAGAGTCAAGAAGATCCCAGTTCTCATCCACAATGGCAAACCTGTGTGCTGTGTGTGAGTCTCTCATCATTGTTCGGTACATAGATGAGGTCTGGAACGATGAGTCTCCATTGCTGCCCTCTGATCCTTACCAGAGAGCTCATGCCAGGTTCTGGGCTGATTTTGTTGATAAGAATGTACCTTTAATGCCATTTCTTTTTTCTTTTATATTATATTAATTTCTTTTCATTCTGGGTTTACGAGTTTTAATTTTAAGTCGATGACATTTGAAAGATTCACTTTGAAATGAGTATATTTTCTATCAATTTCATAGTTGAGGATTCGTCTAAGGTATTTAGTCTTATCAGTTATTATTCCACACCACAATCAAAAACCATTTTAATATTCTTCTACCCGAATAGATTTGATTTGAAATTCATTACTGTGTTCATCCTTTTATATAATCCGTGGACAACGGTAATATAATGTACGTGGAAAATACAGGTTTATGTAGTTTCAAGGAAGTTATGGAACACAAAAGGAGAAGAGCTCGTGGGAGGCAAGAAGGAATTCTTTGAAACCTTCAAGACATTGGAGGGGGAGCTTGGTGACAAGCCTTACTTTGGGGGTGAAACATTTGGGTTTGTGGACCTTTCTCTTGTCACTTTCTACAGCTGGTTCCATGCCTTTGAGGTATTTGGCAATATCAACATCAGTGGCGACTCTAGGAATTTTGTCCAGGGTGTTCCTATTTCACTTTGAAAAAATTTTAGGTCATTTCGGTTTATTTCGGATGTTTCGAGACGTTTCGGTAAATACCGGCCGAAATTCAAAATTTAGCCGACATGAAGTTTGTGCTTAAAAAAAAAAAAAAAAAGGTTCTTAAAGCCAAAACAAATTTGCATTTTGCACACCAAAAAACCTCAAAAAGAAAAAAAAAATGAAATGAAATGAAATGAACAAAGGTACCTATACAATAAACTCTAAGTTCATTTGACATATTAATAAAATTATTAACTATTGTTATTTAGTTGTTTCATTAATTTGTTTGTCTTTTATAAACTATAATTTGTTGTATTGTTATTTAATTAATTATTAAATTATTAATTGTTGTTTAGTATAATATAATTTAATTTGTTTGTTTTTTATAATGTATTGATTAATTAAATTATTAATTTTTTTCCTCAATTAATTAAATTTCCCCAATCACAAGAATCAACTACCAATCAAAAAACTTCACAATCAAAATACACATTACACTAAAAAGACAATAAAAATTTAATATCTCACCAACACAAACACACACCAACACTAACTAACACGGCAACACCAACACATAAGATATTAAGATAAAGACAAATTAAAAAGTCAAAAAATCAGCCAAATATTAATAATGATAAAGTTAAAGCTTAGCAATTCAGTGGCCCAATCACACAATCAGATAAAAACAAAGTATTAAAATTAGTATTAAAGAATAGAGAGAGAGAGAGAGAGTCATAATTTTCATTTCAGAAAAATTCATTCAGATGGAGAAAGAGAGTGAGAGAGTGAGAGAGAGTCAGAGAAGGCGCACCTGCACTGGAGCAGCCAAGCATCGGAGCAGTTGAGCAGGGAGGCCTGAAGGCTGAGGCCGCTGAGGCAGTGACGAGGTCACGAGGCGACGAGCGATCTTCGATGAGGGCAATGGCGAGTGACGAGCGACGAGGACGAGGGGTGAGCGAGCCGAGCGACGATGACGATCTGGACTGGACCGATCTCCGACGACGAGCGAGCTGCGAGCGACGTGACCAATCCGATCTCCGTGACTCCGACTGTTGGCAGTTGGCTTGAGCCTGAGGCGTTGCTCTGAGGGACTGAGGCAGTGAGGCATTGCTCTGAGGGACTGAGGCAATGAGGCGTTGCTTGCTCTGTCTTCACTCTTTAGGTTTGCTTTAGGCCTTTAGGGATTTCTGATTTAGAAAATTAGAAGTGAGTTCTGATTTGATTTGCTCTGCAGATCTGTATTGGTTTTTTTTTTTTTGAGAATCCGTATGTTTGCCTCTGTAATCTGTTGGGCTTGCCGAGTTGCCGTGGGCTTGCCTCTATTACCAAATTTTATTTTGGGCTTTCTTCATTTATTTATTTGCTTGAAAGCAGAAAAATTAAATTTTTTTTTTTTTTAATTTGAGGGTCTTCCTATAACATAGAGCAAGTATAAAAAAAATTGTAAAAAAAATTTTTTTTTTCAGGTTTTTTTTCAAGTCAGGGTGTTCCTGGGAACACCCTGACTTGCACGTGGCGCTGCCACTGATCAACATAGAGGCAGAGTGCCCAAGATTATTGCATGGGCTAAGAGGTGCGTGCAAAAGGAGACCGCGGCCAAGTCTCTTGCTGAACAGAAGAAGGTTTATGAGGCAATTGGGCAATTGAGGAAAATACGTGGCTTGGAGTAGAGAAATGGTTTAGTCCAAACCTTGGAGTATTTAGCATATTAGAATGGTTTTGAGTGGTTTTGTAATGTTCAAGTTTCAAGTTTGTTTACTTTCAAAAGATAGTTTGGGTTTGTTTCATCTAGGTCCATTGAACTTGTAAGACACTTTAATATGTGTCTGCTGAGCTTTAAAACGAATAGGCATGTATTTTTTCAATGAATAAGAAAGACACCTTGTTGAGTCTTCTATAACAAAATAAAGATTACTCTGCTTTAAGTTTATATGCATAATTCGAGTTTATAATAAATTAGAAAAATAGAAAATACTTTTTATAGAAAGAAATATAATTTCACAATAAAAGATAGTTCTACTATATATTGTTAAATGTCATATATAGAAATAGTATTTACATGCATCCATATAATGCCATTCTCACTTACTGCATACTCCACCACGGTGCACTGCATTCTTTATATTTCCTTATAAATATTGTGTTGTGGTATTTTAATAGAAGTTTTTTTTTTTTTTTTTGCCCGTTTTCATAAATATCCACCTACAAGAGAGAGTGGTATCCCACTTTTCCCCATTTCTATAACTTAGGTGTTGATTATTATTGACCATTATTATATTGTTAATGGGTGTGAGTTTTTTTTTTTGGAGTAGAGTAGAGTAGTTGACTAAACTAATTTTAAGCCGACTCTACTCTACTTTACTCTACTTCTCCTCCCTACCCCTCAATCCAAACAGACCCTTAGGCATATTAACAGCTCTCTTGTGGGATCTCTTTACACTGCACAAAAGAAATGTTTTTCCTAAACTCCTTCCAGAGCCACCTTCTTTCCTACAGTCTTCCTCTCATTGAATAAATAACAACAATAAAAATAAAATAAATAAATAAAAACTTTCCTATTTTCTGGGAATAGGAGGTATTATATTTTGTGGAGCTAATTTTACCTTACAAATTTGTATATATTTTTCAAGTGCACAGTAGGTGGTTATTTTGTTCTATCTTGGGGATGATGTCGATGTGCCAATAACATCTCTCACTGATAATACTATCATGAAAGAGCGAACTACTTTAATCTTTGTCATCAACGTCGCGATCGTTGGAAGTAATTTTATACCATTATTTTTGGTATAACTTCTCATACTCTGTCTGAATATGGCTTGATCGTGTGCCAAGTGAGGGCTAGCTAGGTGAAATTATGCAAAATTGCGGTCTGTATAGTTTTACGACCAAAAGTTGCACCACTTGATATATAAACTTTTAGAAATGTTGGAAAATTATTTCCAACTATTTTGTTCATAGTTATAACACTTTATTTGTGATTACTACCCCATGCTCTCTCTCTCTCTCTCTCTCTCTCTCTCTCTCTCTCTATATATATATATATATATATATATATTTTAACTTTCACTCCCATGTTAACTTCATATTTTTCTGTTAAAAATACTAGAAATCCTTTAAGTCTTCTTTATGATTGTAATGTGTAGAATCCAATAAATTTGGTTGTATTTTTGGGACAAGTTTGTAATAAATCTTTAGCAACTTGGTTGTGGGAGCAAATATTGTCTAATGAAAGCGATTTCATCATGCCTTCAAGCAATTAAAATTACTGTTTGTTCTTTTAATTTTCTTGTTTCTTTCATTGTTTATGCCATTGTTTTCCAATGCTAAAAATCTGTCATTCTTCCATTGTTGTAATTATTAAATTATAAGTAATAAAAAAAACTAAAATTATTGATTATGATAATCTCGTTATGGAATATAACGACACAGTTAAAAAAAAACTTTTGTAAAAGGATAATATGTGTTTTATACATTTAATTACAGAAAATTGTGTGATATGCAAAACTTTTAGTACGTGTATTATACGTTTAATGATAGAAAACTTGTGTAATACCGTACATTATATCATTATATGTAGGTGCGTATTTTTTTTACAAGCTAAAAGAAAAACTCTTGTTTACGTTGTTAAAAAATTATAATAGACAAATAGGGTTTAATGAAGATGTGATCCATTTATAATATATTTTTTTTCACTAAAATATCACATGATCTTAATATAAGGGACATTTTGATGCAGAGATAAGATTTTTGTGCAATTTATTTGATTTATTTGTTATTTTTTATTCATTAATAACTTTCCGAGAAGTAAATTTGGAACGATTTTAATAATTGAGAACTGTAATAAAAGCTCTTTAAAATATAGGATTTAATTTAGAATGTTGTGGGGAATGGAACAGTCTCTACTTAGACCTAGAGCCCAAGAAGTTACTAGGCCACGGGAAAGTAGATGGGCTTGGCCTTTATGCTAGGGGAAAGTTGAAAGGGTGATAATCCATGAAAGAGCTAAAAGCTAGATTTTCCTTGACGTTGGGGACAAAGTTGAGTACCACGGTCAACCCATTCCCACGGAAAAGGGAAAGCACTAGCTTATCCGGGGCATGGAGCACGGGTAATCAATGTATGATTTCCAGAAAACACTGGAAACCATGGGAAACTTCTGGAATGCGCAAGAAGAAAGAAGATTTTTTACCTCCGCATTAATGAAGGGGTTCTTACCTAACCTCTACCGCATTAATTGAGCATAAGATAGCCTGAACAATCACGTAACCTCTAGGCAGTTAGAATTCTAAGATAAGAAGGAGAGGAAACGAATAAGGTAAGGGAAAATATCGCTAAGACTCCGAATGGGAACAGGATAGTTATAGTGATAAGAACAAGGACTGAAGCTATAAAAGGAGGGAAAAGACAAAAGGTGAGGGGATCCGAAAAAGGGTAGAAAAATCTGTCTGAGAAGTAACACAGAGTAAGAGAGAGAAACACTAAGTGTGACAGCACAGGAATAAAAATAAAAGCTTTCCATAGTCATCTTAGCATTTGTAATAGTAATGGTAGCATATTAATGGTCAAAGAAATCTATTGTTTGTATTTCCCATTGTAGAGAGTTTATTCCCTTTTATTTCCTTGTATCTTGATATGTGGGTCATTGTAGCAGAATTACGAGCAGTGTTCCTTGGGGACTAATTTCAGTGTGCCTACAAATGTCATTCAGAATATTGGAAAAATATACTAATTTATTCCATCTTTACCTAATTTTTTTTTTTTATTCTTGATTAAATTTCTTCCTGTGGCCGTTTGACTTTCAGCAAGTCTTCAAATCACTTCCATAACAGCATAAATTATAATCCTCAAACTAAAGAGGGCAAATTCTCCGGTTTAGCTACTGCAACAACCCAATTGGAGGATAATAACTACTTCATATAGGTCATTGCATAGTTGCTTATATCAACGATACACGATACATATCATGTACAAAAAGTTAATTATTGAATGCTTGAAAATGTGTGAAAACATAAGAGCTATTTAGACCCCCAAATTAAAGTTACGGTTTAATAGATTTTACTCTAACTTAATACTAAGTGCAGAATAGAGTAAATGCGAGTGGATAAACAAACAAGCTACTCTAACCCATAAACATTATGATACAACAGTAAAATGAAAGGTAAAAGAGTAGGGAAGAAGAATACAAACAAAAAATAACATGCCGATGTGTTATCGAAGAGGAAACCAAAGAACTTGGCGAAAAACCTTTCTGCCGCCCTCCAAGTGGTAATCTATCTACTAGACAATCAGTTGGGATACATGGGTTAGCAAGAGACCCTTTAAACCTAATTTACCCGATGTACCTAAGCCCTCCAAGCTCCTACTCCAACAAGGCTTCTCGGAACCGTGTCTTGTCTAGCTCTCCCGATCCCGCAACAAGCTCCATTTTGCATCTGCCATCCTTAGCTTCTTCCAATGCTTCACAGCAGCACCAAAACATCACTGAACACTCTGAAAGGGTGTGGTAAGTATTTGGGCTATCAACCTCTCAAAGGTATGGAAATGGAGAGGTAGGAGTTGAGGAAAATCCACAAGCAATTTGTGTAGAGGATTGTGGGTATAACAATCTCTAACTCTCAAGGTTTATGGCTAGGGTTTTCTCTCTGATACAGAAAGTGTGTATCAAATAGTATAGTCTGGCAAAACAAAATATTTCGCGGGTGTCTTGTGGGAAGGCCTTACCCGCGAGTTACTCGCAAAACACAACTTTCTCCATCTGTCCTGACTCTTCGCATTCCAGTCATGTGCAGGGCACATGCATCATTTCACGGGATGCTTAGTCGTGAGCTACCTGCGAAAAATCTTCTGTCTTCAATTGCTTGAGTCTTCACACACTCTCTCTCTATCAAACAACCCTTACAATTAAATCTCATAATAAATACAGGGTACAAAAGATTGAATATAATTACAATCAAATTTGGCACGAAATAAAAGCCAACAAAACACATAGTTGTAAATTACAACTTTACAATCTCCCCCTTTGGCTATTCCATAACAAAACCCCTAAAACAGACTCTAGACTTAAATGTGAGCTTGGGAACAGTGGGAAAACTCACTCACACCTAATCTAGAAGCTGTGAAGCACTTGCACGTATATACCTATAACCTGAAACACATGCACACAAACAAAACTTTCATTAAGCTTATGACAAGTTGAATACATGGTACGTACATGAGCAAGTAAAATGCAATCAAGTTTGTAAATACAATATATCATGTAAGCATAGCTTGATCAAACAAGAATAGTCATTAAAGAATGACTACAATGAACATTTAACTAGCAAATGCTCATCCAAGCATGCAATGCAATGAAGACCAACCACAATGATCAATTGCCTATCCAACACACAACCAATGCAAAATACATGAACTCCCCCTTTCTCTATGCTTTAAATGAAAGCAGTAAAAACAATAAACCAAACATATATGACCAAAAAAATGTCTGTGTCAGTTTTTCTATCCTTTTGAGCTCATGGAACTCCCCCTTTCTTTATGCACACTTTCCTTCTAGTGATGCTCTCCCCTTTACTGTATGCTATCATCCAATCTATACAGTCTATACATAAAGATTGCTCTCCCCCTTTTTGGCATGAATAGCTAAAGGCTCTCCTCTAACTTGTGTTGAATCTCATCTAGTTGTGTCTCAATGGCAGTGAGACGCATTTGAACCTGGTTATTTGTGGAGTAGATAGCATTTAGAAGTCCTGAAACACACTCATGTAAATTTTCAACCAGAATAGTGAACCGGTCAGCGTGAGAACTAGATTGTGCTGGCTGAGTGCTAGCTATCTAAGGCTCAGGAATGTGAGGAGATATAGTCTTGGTATGTCCAGGGGTAGAGTGAGCAGCTGAGCCATGACCTGAGTGATTGACATGTTGAATAGATTCACTCTTGGGCGTTGTGGAAAAAATTTTCTTTTTCCGCTCAACAGAAGAATGACTTTTACTCTTTTGAAGAAAGGTTATGGAGATTGGGCGATGACGAACTATGAACTTTCCATCTTTTGGTGGACAAACACCTTCATGTATCATGATTTTCATGAGAAGATTGCAAAAGGGAAGGCACATTCGTGCTACTGTTCATGTTGCTATTTTTCCAATAGTTTGGAAGATATGAGCACAAATGTCAATCGGAGTTCCTATGATGAGATCACACAAGAATTGTGCTCTTCCAAGATTGATGAACCCCATTTTGGAGAGTGGATATAGATTAGAGAACATGATGAATGTGAGAGTTTTTAGATCAAGTTTGAACTTCACTATTCCAATGGATGTCCCTTTGGTTGAGATCTCATGTTCATCTCCAAGAATTTTAAGAATATCTGACACTTGGGGAAGTCGGTCATCATATGGAGAACTATCCACATTTTTGGGTCAAGTGATGTGAAGGATCTTTGCAAGGTAGTCCGGAGTAATGATGAACTCCTTTCCTCGAACCCGACACCTTAGTTCTACTCCAGTGAATCTAGCATTTGAGTAAAACTCCTTAACCAATTCATCAATCGAATCCTCAAAGTTTCCAAATAGATCCACCCAATCTTTGTCTACAAAAATCCTAGGGATAAAGGTGGATCCTAAGGTGTCAAAACGGACAATCCGCTCCACCACAGTGGGAGCGTCCTGAAAGGTGTTGGAAAAAGTCTGAGAGTCCAGTGGAGTCTTGAATCTCTCGTTGTTGGAGACTTCAGACGAATGCTGTGTCCTTTTTGAAACTGGTGATGATGTAAGGTCAATCACAGGTTCTTGAAACTAGCGAGACATCTACCGAAACAAATTCACAACAAAAAAGAACAAGTGCAAAAAAAAAAACATAGAAACAGAACACAAAACTTGATTAGATTCAAGTTAGTTCAAAACTAAAAGTAAAACAGCTTAAAACAAAGTATAACCAACTCAAAACAAAGCAAACAAACTTAAAACAGCATGCTATAAGTGTTAAAACATGTAAATATAAACACAATGCATGAATTTAAAGTGACTTTGCATGTGTGTGCATGTGCCGTGCATGTGCTGTTGCAAGAGAGTGCAGCAGGAGGGGTGCATGGGATGTGCCTAGAGGATGCCTAGTGTGTGCATGGAATGGCATTTAGGCACAACTTGGGCAAAGTGTGTAGAACACACATTCATTGACCAAAACATGTTAAACATGGTCAATCAAGAATAAACCCAAGCAAAGGGACTCACTTAAGTCCAATTCCACACAAGAATGTCACTAGGACATTCTGTCAAACACCTAACATGCAACAGTACACAACACCTATGGGAAATGCATGAACATGATGAAATCTACCTTAATACATGTTTAGAATGCCTCATGGGGCCAACACAGATACAAACACAGCAAATGGGACTCAACCCAATCAAAATTTTGAAAAAAAATTCACAAAAATAAGAACCCCAACCCCTTTTTCGAAAATCCCCAAATTTCAAAACCCTAAGCTAAAATCTGTAAAATCTAAGACAAAAATGAAAACAATGTTTAGGAAAACATACCTTGAAGTGATTTCGTAGAGATTTTTGCTTGAAAATGATGGGGTTTGAGTGAAAATTGATTTTGGACTGAGAGGGGTTCGAGAGAGGTAGTGCGAGGGAAAAACAAAGTGTTTGAAAAATTGTCACATCTACTACATAAAAACTGAAAAAATGCGTTTTTCGCAGGTTAGGCAGTCATGATATTAGTCGCAAGACACACTGAAGCTTTTGTGAGAAGCTTTTAGTTGCGAAACAGTCGCGATAGCCCTGGTATGGAATTGAAAATTTTCCAATTTTTTCCTAAAAACATTTCACAAGAAGAGTTTAGTCGCGAAATACTCGCGAGGTAGTAGTGAGACTTTTTGTATGAAAAAGTGACTTTCTAATTTCCCTAAAGCACATTTTGCGAGAAGCTCTAAGTCGCGAGCTTCTCGCAAAACAACCTCTGAACCAGTTTTTGAAGAAAAACACAAAAATGCATTTTGAACAAAAACTAAAAACACGAAAGTATAAAATCACTTTCAAAAACATATAAAATACTCAAAAATCTTTTTGGGTTTGATCGACAAGTGATTGAGCATACACATCACATTTGAACATGTACAATCACACAAATGAGATAAGCATTAATTGAATCAAAGTCTTGTATGTTGTGGATGAGTATCAAATGTGGAATAGTTCTTAGACCAGAGTGAAGCTTCAATGATCAATTCAATCAAGTCATACACAACTGGCACTCAATCAAATGGACTATCTCAATTATAGAAATGAGCATATATGACCTCCCAAAAGAGAATGATTACAAAACTTAGAAGCTTTTCATTTGGCTTCTGCATAAATCATAACATTTGATCCTTTTTGAATAAAACATCTCTTTTTAAGATCGGTGCTTGAAATTTTTTATATTTCAACATTGAGAGATAGTCTTTGGCTTTTTGAACACCATACATTTCAATACAAGAGTCGCTTTCCCTTTTTCCTAGTCAAATACTAGTATGTGTGATAGGCTTTTGCAGCTCATTATCTCTTTTCATTTTGAGATTTACATTTGGTGAGCTCTATTGCAAAAACATAAAAAGTAAAGGTGGGAAGATATATAGGCACAAGTCTATACAAGTATCAAGACCATCAAGACTATTGACCAATCATACATGACAAGCTTGAAGATCTATTTACAACAATCGCCCTTAGTTTTCAATATTTTTCCCACAAAGATATATGTGCATACATAACAAGCTAAGCTCATAATTGCACTACGCCATTAGTACGAAGGTATTAGGCCAAACTCACATGTGATATATACAACACAAGCGATCAAACTTTTTGAAAATTTTTCAATTTTTATGGGTTTTTGAATTTTTGAACACACTAAAAAACAGAACAAATAAAGTAAGATCAACAAAGACAAGTATAAAACAAAACATGTAAAAGAAATATGCTATAAACCAGAAGCAATGCATGACATGATGCATGAACATATGACCCTAAACATTAGAAGTATTAATGCATGGACATAGGAAGAGATCATGCATAAGTACCCTTCTGCACCCACACTTTATGAGTGTTTTGGGTGAGAGCCTTAGATGGCAACGTACGAGCAACATAACTTTCAAACCTTGGAGTGAAGCTAGCAAGGCATAGGGATATGTTTTTCAGCATTTCCATCACATCGCCAATGAGATGTCCTTCACTATTTCCCTTTGCTTGTGCTCCCCTTAGTCTTCTCCTTGAAGTTTCTTGACCACGCATCGAATTAGCCTTTTTGAGTGCATGAAGCTTGAAACAATTCGACCTTGTTTGTCCTTTTGTGCCACAATGATGACACAAATGCTTTACTTAAGGCCCCCTTTGATTTTTGGGTAATGATTTCCCTTTTTCCTTTGGCTTTGCACCAATGGTTCTCTTTACTACAGTAGGGGTCTCAGTCTCAGGCTTCACTTCCTTAAGTTTCTCATTATTTTTGGCTGAAACGAACTTCACTTCCTTCTTAGGTTCGCTGCTCGAACTTCCTTCTCCGATATAACCCAAACTGGTCTTATCATGTGAAGATTTCTGAGAAGATAGCACATTGTCAAGTTTCTTGGTGGAGATGTGCTCAACCTTGACATTTGCTTGAATGATTTCAAGTTCAAGAAACTTGATCTTAGAATAAGCTGCAACCAACTCTCCTTTGAGTCTTTCTTCTTCACACTTTGATTCCTTAAGTTGCACAAGTATACTCTTATGCTCTTCTTCAACCTTTTTCATCTTTTCATCACAAGGTTAGCAACTTTGGCATATTTTCCACAGTCTTCTAGCAGAGAATCATAGGCCTCTTGAAGGTTGTTCTCCCCTTCATTTTGGCATATATTTGTATCTTCGGATTCTTCAATTTCCTCATCCTCAGAAATATTATCAAGTTCAACAACCAAATTGCTCAAATCATCTTTTGACTCAACTGAGGCAATAGCTATAAATGCCCTATAATTCCCTTCACTGTCACATTCTCCTTCAATGTCTAAATTTGAGCTGTCAGAATCACTAAGGGTAGTGGCAAACACTTTACCCTTCCCTCTTAGGTAATTAGGACATTCTTTCTTGACATGTCCATGTCTGTTGCACTCAAAGAAAGTGATTCCTTGAGTAGGTTGAGACTCCTTCCCATCTTTCTTCTTAAACTCCTTCCCATCTTTCTTCTTAAACTCCTTCCTATCACCCTTGGAGGATGAAAACCTTCCTCTGCTGAAAGGTTTCCCACTATTTTTCATCTTCAAAAATTTTTGGAAGTTCTTTGCAAGGAATGCTACTTCCTTCTCCACATCATCCTCTTCGGACGAGTCGTCCATTCTCTCAGTGATGGTTTTAAGAGCAAGAGATTTGCTCAATTTATGAGAAGGCAATCCCAGCTCATATGTTTGGAGAGATCCAATTAGCTCTTGGATTTTGATCTCATCCAAGTCTTTACTCTCTTCTATAGTTGTGACTTTTGCTCAGAAACTCTCCGGTAAAGACCTCAAAATCTTTCTTGCCACCTTAGAATCTTCAATCTTCTCTCCGAGATTGAGATTAGCAATTACAATTTCATTGAGCTTTCCACAGAAGGAATTGAAAGCCTCATCATCTCCCATCTTAAGCTCTTCAAATCTGGTGGTAAGCATTTGGAGCTTCATGTCCTTGACTTTCTTGGTACCCTCAAAGGTAGTCTCAAGAATCATCCAAGCTTCCTTGGCTATCTCTACATGCAATATCTTGTGAAATTCATCAGGGGACACACCACAGAATATAGCATTAATGGCCTTACTATTCACATTAGCTAATACAAAAGCTGCTTTGTCCCATTCGGACTTGGTTGTCATGGGTTTAACATACCATTGTCAACGGAATCCCATACAGACTCATCTATAGCACACAAGAATGCCCTCATATGGACCTTCCAAAAGGCATAATTGCCTCCATCAAAGAATGGTGGGGCATTGTGAGATTGTGACCAATCCATCACAAAAGGTCAAGGATCACACTCAGGTAATTAAACCACAACAAGTGTACCTACTCTGATACTAATTGAATGCTCAAAAATGTGTGAAAAGACAAGAGCTATTTAGACCCCCAAATTAAACTTACGGCTCAATAGATTTTACTCTAACATAATACTAAGTGCAGAATAGAGTAAATGTGAGCAAATAAACAAACAAGCTACTCTAACCCATAAACATTATGACACAGCAGTAAAATGAAAGGTAAAAGAGTAAGGAAGAAGAATGCAAACACAAGATAACACGTCGATGTGTTATAGAAGAGGAAACCAAAGAACTCAGCGAAAAACCTCTCCGCCGCCCTCCAAGCGGTAATCGATCCACTAGACAATCAGTTGGGATACATGGGATAGCAAGAGACCCTCCAAGCCTAATCTACCTGATGTACCTAAGCCCTCCAAGCTCCTACTCCAACAAGGCTTCTCGGAACCGTGTCTTGTCTAGCTTTCTAGATCCCGAAACAAGCTCCATGTTGCATCTGCCATCCTTGGCTTCTTCCAATGCTTCCTAGCAGTACCAGAACCTCATTGAACACTCTAAAAGGGTGTGGTAAGTGTTTGGGCTATCAACATCTCAAAGGTATGGAAATAGAGAGGTAGGAGTTGAGGAAAATCCACTAGCAATTTGTGTAGAGGATTATGGGCATAACAATCTCTAACTCTCAAGGTTTGTGGCTAGGGTTTTCTCTCTGAAGCACTCCTCAACTTTTGTGGGTAATGTGGGTATATATAGTGTGGGTACAAAAAGTATGTATCAGATATGTTAGGATCTAAAGACTTAGGTTTTTATGTATTTAGAACTCTAATGTGTATTGTTGGCAAACCATGATCAAAACAATGTGTTTAGAAGTGTTTAGTCTTGCTCAAAGTTGTATCTTTTTTGTAAAGTTGGAATCGAGATAATGCAGAAGTTATTGTGCATTTCGGCCTGGCTCAATCAATCGAATCTCGGGCAGAATGCGTTTTTTTGCAGAATTCCAACTCAGCCCTAGTTGTTTAAAATGTTTAGGGTTTTCTAATTTGTCCTAAGTATAAAAGGCAAACCCTAGCCACGTTTTAGTGTTGCTCATATTGCTATTTGTATAAATCTCTTGTGAGATCTAGAGAAACTTTCCTTTACACAAACTTAGGGTTTTCAAGGAGGAGATTTTATCTACACCTTGATGATCAACTCAGTTGCTGCCATTGGAGCTTAAAGAAACACAAGCGGGTGTGCTTGTATCTAATGGTGAATCCAAGGAAGAAGGAGTCCGTGGATTCGGAGCTTGCACGTGGTCGTGTCAGTAAGTTCTACTGGTGGGTAGCAATAAGAAGTCGAGCGTGGAGGCTTGTAAGTCTTGTTGTATGAACTTCGATTCTTTTAAGATAATGGATTCAAGTTTACCTTGAGGATAGTTAGGTCAAATCCTCCCTAGGTTTTTACCGATTTGGTTTCTTGGGTGATCATACCTTTGTGTTATTTATCTTTCCACTACTTTGCATAATATAATTGTTTTGATTATGATAACCTAGTTCTATTAAATTGGACTAAGTAACAACTTGGCTAATTACCTAGGTTAATCCAATTATGTTTTTAAGGGGTCAAAAAACTGTTAAGTGGTATCAAAGCGGGTTGCTCTCTTATTTTTGATCTTTTGATCATTGAGCTGATCCTTGACCCCTGTTGTCATGGAACACGGACACTCTCTAGTTATTCCTCCTCACTTTGATGGGAATAATTATGCTTATTGGAAAGTAAGGATGAAAGCATTCCTGAATTCGATTGATGAGAGAGTTTAGAACTCCATTGAATACGGATGGGAGAAGCCCACTACTTCTGTTAGTGAATGGGAAACTTCTCAAAAAGAAGCAGCCGCGGTCAATAGCAAGGCTATGAATGCTATCTTTAACGCTGTTTTTTGGTGGAATTTAAGAGAATCTCTAATGTTGAGGTTGCTCATACTGCTTGGAATATCCTCCAGACTGTGCATGAAGGCACAAAGGCTGTAAAAATCAATAAATTGTAGCAATTGACTTCTAAATTTGAAAGCAATAGGATGTCTGATGATGAATCTTTTGATGAATTCTATGCTAAATTGAATGATATTGTTAATTCTGCTTTTAACTTGGGTGAAATCTATGATCAACCTAAAATTGTTAGGAAGATTCTTAGATCTTTAACTGAAGACTTTAACCCAAGGTGACTACCATTACTGAAAGCAAGGATGTGGACTCCATCCCTGTTAATGAACTTGTAAGATCTCTTCAATCTTATGAGTTGGACCTATCCAAAACTAACAAATCCAAATCAATGACTCTTAAGTCAGTTGATGATGTTAAGGTTGGTGGATTTGATGATGAGCTCTCTACTACAGAGATTGCTTACCTTGCTAAGAACTTTAGAAACTTTCTTATGAATAGTAACAGAAAGGCAAGAGGCATGAACACTGCTGAACCTAGAAACTTTAGGAAGAATGATCCCACTAAGGTTAATAATAATGATAAACCTAGAGAAAAAGTAGGACAATCTTCTAATAATTTTATGGGTCCTCAGTGTTTTGGATATCAAGGGTATGGTCACATGAAATCTAAATGTCCTACCTATTTGAAGTCTAAGGGTAAAGCTATGGCTGTAACCCTTAGTAATGGTGAAGTTTCTGATAATGAGTTTGATTGTGACAAGAATGGAAACTTCATTGCTTTCACTGCTACTGCTGTAGTCAATGAGAGCATATCTGCTGAAGAGAACCCTTTTGATGGGGAACTCTCTGAGGATGCAAATCTTCAAAAGGCCTACAATAAACTTTGCAAAGTTGCTACAAAGGATGCTATGAATGTTGAACTTGGCCTGAAGAAAATTGAATCTCTTGAGCTTGATAAGAAGAATTTTCTTGTAAAACTGTTTGATACTAATGAACTTTTGAACAATGTGAAAACTGAGAATATGTTTTAGCTTGATAAAGTTAAATCTTTGGAACTTGGTTTATCTGTTGCTAGATCTGCTAATTATAAACTTGATGAAATACTGAGTGTTCAAAAGTCTCCTTCTGACAAATCTGGATTAGGTTATGTTGAAAGCATCTCTGTGTCTGCTCCCCATTCCACAAACTTTGTCCCTTCATCTTCTTCTGAACCTTCTGTGAGTAAGATTGTGAGTGAAACTGTCAAACCCCCTGTGAGTGAGGTTGTCAAACCCATAGAAGTTTCATCATCAGGAAGATTAGGGTTAATCTGAAAGAGTCTAAACCTAAGAAGCCTATCCTATCTAAGGACAAGACACATGATAAACCTGTATGGGTTTGTCATTTTTGTGGAAAGTCTGGACACATACGTCCAAACTGTTACAAGCTGTAAACTGTAAAGAGAGCAAACAAATCCAAAGTACCTATGCCTCAAGCACAAGATCCTATGGTACTCATTGGTGAATTGGTAAAGGCTTTAAATCTTTATTCCAATCCTGGAGTTAGTAATCATTCTCATGTGAATAAGAACTCCAATGCTCATGATGCATCTAAAAGGTTTTGGATGCAAAAGACTCGAACTAATTGAGTCTTTCTGACATGGTCCTTGTGCTTCATTACTCTACCCTTTATGACCATTGTTCTTTGGTTTTTTTTTTTTTTTTTTTTTTTTTTTTTTTTTGTTTTTTTTTTTGTTTCTAGGATCTGCATTGCATAACATTCATGCATTTCATTCTAGTTTTTTTTTTTTTTTTTTTTAATTAAAAAGGGAGGGGGGGAAGAAAAAGGAAGCAAATTGTGTTTTGTACTATTTTCTTGGTTTTTGAGAACAAGGTTGGTCAATTTATTTTCACATAACATGTCTTTTGTACCCTGTTTAGCTTTGATGAGCTTACTTATTGCACATTACTAGTTGAAGCTTTGTAGTGCATGTTGTGTGGGAAAGATGTTTATGGTTTTTGATCACTTTGTCTTGATCTTGAAGTCACATGTTTTTGACTGTCGAACTTAAAATTTTAGAGAAAGGCATAAATAACCATCTCACCACTGTTCAATAGCTAATCATGAACACCTTAGTGCATATTGTAATATTTTGTGCTTGAGAAAGTGTAGCACATGCACAAAAGGAACATAAGGTGTAGCCTCGGTTTAACTGCTTAATACTTAAAATTGGTGTGTACTATTAGGCTTGATGTCAAAATCACATAATTAAAATTGGTGTGTACATTATCCTGGCCTTTTAATAAGTTTCTAAATGAATTAAAATTGGTGTGTATATTATGAGGCACAATTCAAGAAACTTACATGATTGCAAGCTTATGATCTAGGAGATGTGGGAGTTATATGATGTAACTCTTTAGGTGATAGTTTCTTTTAAATTCTATGTGATGAATTTTGTAGACTTTGTGGTTGATTGCTATTCACATATCACCTCACATGTATCTCAAGCTTTTGCTAGTTGCACACACTACACAAGTTACTCTTTGCTAAACATTGTACATGTTATTGTGTGTGTTTATGGTCTGACTAACCAAGTTTTGCAAATACTTTAAATTTTGTGCAAAATTGATTTGATGCTTGAAAATTTATGGAGAATGCAAGAAATTTTAATTTTGGGAATTTTGGGCTTAAATTCTTGTTTTTGAAAATCATATCATCACATACTCATGCATTTTGTTCCTAATGTCAATGCTTTGAGTTGTTCCAAAATGTATTTTCAAATTTTTTTTTTCTCAAACTTTGTGAGCCTCTGTCCATTTCGATTGATCCAACCTAATTTTCAATCAATCGAAAGTGTTGTGAAATTGTTTTAAATTTTTTTAAAAGAGCCTCTGTCTGTTTCGATCAATCGAAACTCATGAATCAGGTTTTCAAAAATATCAGTTTTGACTTGTTCCTCTCACTTTTTCAAAACTTTTTCAAAAACTTTTTCTCTCTCTCCAACTTGGCAAGGCTCCACAGAAATTTTTCGTCGTTTTCGGCCAATCTTTTTGCAAGGTTTTTCTCTCCATAAGCCGGTATGTCCATATTAGCCTCTCTTTTTCTTTTTCTTTTTTTTTTTTTTCTTTTTTTTTTTTTTGTTTTTTTTGTTTTTTTTGTTTTACATGCATTTTTCCATGCATTGAAGGGTTATTTTCAGACTTAGCATATTTTGGGGCTTTTGATGATTCAAACCGTATTTTGTGAAATTGATCATTGGGTTTTTGTTCTAGGATGTTATAATCATGATCCTTGTGGTTTAATTTGATCAATTTTGTGGTTTTTGAGGAATTGAAAATTCTAGGGCTTGTAATTTACCCGAATTGGGGATTTGTTCAAATTTGGTTAAATTGATGAAATTGGCTTGTTGATTTGATGTAATTGGTCATTATTTTCTGCAATCTATCTTGTATGATGATCAATTAGTCAATATCTTTCAAATTGATCAAGTGGTTTTTCAAAAATGTTGGGGTTTTTGTGTTAGAAACTCTATGCTCAAGCCAATTTTGTGAATTTCAACATAATTTGAACTTAATTGCACTGCATTAGGACATGCATCATGCCATTTAATTTGTTCATGCATCATATAGATTTTTGTTCTATATTTTTTTTGTGCTAACTTGCAGTCTGCCCTTGGTGTTTTTTTTTTTGTTTTATCCCTTTGCTTTGTGTCTTGGTCCTTATCCTAGCACCATGCCTAGGAAAACTAAAGTCCATAGGACCCTTTCCACTTCTTCTGAGTCTCCCTCTGGGAGTGAGGTGTTTAGGAATGATAAAAGCAGAGAGGCCTTTGAGACTTTGAAATGTAAGCATAAGATTTGGGCTGAGCGTGCTATGATTTTAGATGAGATTGATCCGGCCATTAGGGCTAACTTTGAGTTTAGAGGTTGGTTGTCTCTCTTAGAGATAGATCATCCACCCCCGACCGCCCTGATTAGAGAGTTTTTCTCGAATCTCTCTTGCCACATCTATGATTCCAATACCCTTGTTAGGAGTTGGATACGAGGTATTGAGTTCACCATTACCCCTCGGGTAGTGGCTGAAGCTCTTGCGGTTCCGGTTGTTCGGCAGCTTGATTATCCCTATGATGAGTCTCCTCCCTTAGATGTTGTCATGTCATACATCACTGGGTCTTCCATCCAGTGGGGTTCTGATCCTCGGATCACGTTCGCTAAGCTTACCGAGACTGCCTATCTTTTCTTTAGAATACCGTGTCATTCATTATGGCCTATTTCTCATCTCCACACCATCCCTCTAGAGCGATGTGTGTTTTTGTATATGTTTGTTTCTAGTGCGTCTATTAGTTTCCCTTATCTATTCTTTCGTTCTTTGAATGAGGTTCATAGGAGATCTGCCGTAGGGCATGTGCTTATTCATCCTATTTTCATTCATAGGATTTTTTTGTTTCTAGGTCTAAATGGTTTTCCTTCTAGTGAGCCTGTTCATGTTGTTGCTCCCATAAGTGCCACATTTCTTAGGCAAAGGGCTGCTCACTTGAGAGTTGCTCCTTTGCATCCTAGAGGTGTGTCATCTGGTGCTGTTCCCCCTCCTCCCTCTTCTACAGGTGCTGATGCTACTGAGATGTCTGGTGCTGGTGCTGCTGATGCTGATGTTCCTCCACTGACTGCTTCAGATGATTCAGACATTCGACATACGTTGGATCATGTCTTGTCCGTTCAGGCAGCTCATGGACTGATTTTGGTGGACATGCTCGATGAGATCCGTGCTTTACGCGTAGAGTTGGCACAGTTTAAACGATCTTCACCGCCACCTCCCTTTTGATGATGGATTTTGTTTGCCCTTTGGCATTCCATCACAAAAAGGGAGAGTACATATTTGAGCTTGTAGAGTTTTTGTCTTCAAGGTGAGAGTATTTTTGTTGGTCAACGCTTGTGGAGTTTAGATTGTATCTAGGTGCTTTACATTGTATTTTTATCTTTTTTGCTCTTGCATATTTTTGTTGGGATATTCATGTTAGGGGGAGTTATTTTTTTTGCTTTATATGTTTCTTGTTTTCAACTGTTTATTGATTTATATTTATGAGTTTTTCATTGATATATGTCTTTATTGTGTGTTGTTTGAAATCAAGAATTTATTTTGTTTACTTGTATTTTTTCCACACATGTAGTTATGCATTTTGTTTAGTGTTTCAGGAAATATACAGGTTGATTTAATTGAGCTGCTATCTACACTTGCAACTGATGGATAGTAGTTAGGATTGAGTTTGTTTTATGAGAATTTGTTTTGTAAAGGGCTTTTATTTGTAAACTTTGAGCTTCTAGTTGTGTTTTGTCACAGATTGCCAAAGGGGGAGTTTGTTAGGTTCTAAAGACTTAGGTTTTTATGTATTTAGAACTCTAATGTGTATTATTGGCAAACCATGATCAAAACAATGTGCTTAGAAGTGTTTAGTCTTGCTCAAAGTTGTATCTTTTATGTAAAGTTGGAATCGAGCTAATGTAGAAGTTATTATGCATTTCGGCCTGGCTCGATTGATCGAAACTTAGGCTCAATCAATCGAATCTCGGGTAGAATGAGTGTTTCTGCAGAATTCCAACTCAGCCCTAGTTGTTTAAAACGTTTAGGGTTTTCTAATTTGTACTAAGTATAAAAAGCAAACCCTAGCCACGTTTTAGTGTTGCTCATATTGCTGTTTGTGTAAATCTCTTGTGAGATCTAGAGGAACTTTCCTTTACACAAACTTAGGGTTTTCAAGGAGGAGATTTTATCTACCCTTTGATGATCAACTCGGTTGCTGCCATTGGAGCTTAAAGAAACACAAGTAGGTGTGCTTGTATCTGGTGGTGAATCCAAGAAAGAAGGAGTCCGTGGATTCGGAACTTACACGTGGTTGTGTCAGTAAGTTCTACTGGTGGGTAGCAATAAGAAGTCGAGCGTGGGGGCTTGTAAGTCTTATTGTATGAACTTCGATTCTTTCAAGATAATCGATTCAAGTTTATCTTGAGGATAGCTAGGTCAAATCCTCCCCAGGTTTTTACCGGTTTGGTTTCCTGGGTGATCATATCTTTGTGTTATTTATCTTTCTGCTGCTTTGCATGATATGATTGTTTTGATTGTGATAACCTAGTTTTGTTAAATTGGACTAAGTAACAACTTGGCCAATTACCTAGGTTAATCCAATTGTGTTTTTAGGGGGTCTAAAAACTGTCAAGATAGCACAGTCCAGCAAAACAGAATGTTTCGCAAGTTTCTCACGGGAAGGCCTTACCCGCGAGCTACTCACGAAACACAGCTGTCTCCATCTGTCCTGACTCTTCACATTCCAGTCATGTGCAAGGCACATGCATCATTTCATGGGATGCTTAGTCGCGAGCTACCCGCAAAAATTCTTTTGTCTTCAATTGCTTGAGTCTTCACACTCACTCTCTCTATCACACAACCCTTACAATTAAATCCCATAATAAATACAGGGTACAAAAGATTGAATATAATTACAATCAAATTTGGTACAAAATAAAAGCTTACAAAACACATAGCTGTAAATTACAACTTTACAATTATCATAAGGGTTCATAAAATATGCTACAATATATAGGAGCATATCATATTAAGTATATTGTATCGTAAAATTGTATATATTGTACGATACATAGATATATGGGTTTAAAATGAGTTTTTTTGTTAAAATTTGTGAAATTGTGAAATTTGCTTTTAACATAAAATTATTGGGCTACTTAATTGAGCCTAATAATTGTTTTTATACACTTGACACTTAATTGTTCTTACAAAATTTTGATTATATACTTGACACTTCTGATGGTGTCACAAAAAACATCCAACTCCATAATTCGTCCATATGTCTCGTCCAAAGGAGAGAAGATATGACAAACCACAGGCGAAGTGATCGTTCCAAGCGTCCTGGACGACCTCGTCCGTCTTTGGACGGACGGGCCCCCATGGTAATCTTACCCATCATCATTCGGGTAAGGGCAAGCCGTCCAAGATGATCTCGTCCATCTCCAATAAAAGATGGACGAGTTCATCATGGAATGGCCCGTCTCACCTAGGTAACTTCCATAGCGGTTATGGAAGTTACTCCCAATTCTCCGAACTCCGAGACATTGGGAACAGTTATTAAACAGATAACCGTTTTCCACACACTATATAAGAATTCACCGATGAAGGGTAAGGGATTTAGAAAATTTTATTCTAAGAAATTACTCCTTCCTTACAGAGAGAAAAAAGTGACTAACTTAATCATCGGAGGACTTTTGGCTGGTCCCCACCGGTCTCCTCTGACCTAGTGTTGTTGTTTTACAGGAAATAGCCTGAAGGTCACCATCGTTCGAGACACATCAACCTATTGATATCCAAGGAATTATCAGTTGGCGCCGTCTGTGGGAAGTGATTGTTTTACAGTTTACTTCTCCGTGATAAAGGGTTGATGGTTCGGACTAGATCGAGGGCTACTAGCCCAGGCCATCAGGGGAGCAGCATCCCTCATCGCGATCGCCAGTCTGTACCGGTCATGCAGACATCATCTGTCCAACATGCACAATTTATGGCGGACGCTATGGCGGAGTTGACTCGCCAAAACCAAGAGTTAAGAATGGAGAATAATATGAGGAGGCAGACACGTGAAGAACGTGAAGAGGGAGGACAAACACAGAGTCATGGCAGTAGAGAGAGTACCGAAATTGGAAGTCAGTTCAGAGGCACCACTTCATGAACGGTACCACACTTGAAGGAGGAAATGGACCAAATGAAGAGAGTTATGGAGGAAATGAAAGAGAATATGAGGAGGGCAAATCCGATAGAAGATTTGGTTCATAGAACCGATTCCCCCTTTACGGCTTCCATTAACGGTCACCCTCTACCATCGAAGTTTAAGTTGCCTTCTCTGGATTCGTATGATGGAACACGTGACCCGTTTGATCACATAACCACTTTCAAGACCACCATGCATCTTCAAGGGGTACCTGACGAGATAATGTGCAGAGCCTTCCCTACCACCCTTAAGGGCCTGGCGCGAGTTTGGTTCAGCAAAATACCCCCAAATTCGGTAAGTTCTTTTGAAGAATTGAGCAAGTTGTTTGTTAACAATTTTATTGGGGGGCAAAGGCACAAGCGTTCGTCGTCCAGTTTATTGACAATAGAGCAGGGGGAGAACGAGAGCCTTCGGTCATTCATCACCCATTTCAACAGAGAAGCCCTAAGTGTGGATGAAGCAGATGATAAACTCCTATTGGCGGCCTTCCATAATGGGGTGAATTCGGATCTGTTTATACATAAACTCTATGAAAACGAGCCCCAGTCCATGGCCGAACTCGTCCATTCGGCTCAAAATTTTATGAATGCAGAAGACGCGATCATCGCTAAGAAGAGGAAGAGGACTGAAAGAATGGATGCAAATCCCAGTCGCCATCACGAGCAAGGTACTCGTCCAAAGAAGGGACGGACGAAGGAAAGGAGAGGCCGAGATAGTAAGAAGCCAGGCACTTCAGTACGGAACCAGCAATATACCCCTTTAAACGCCCCACTTGAGCAAGTTCTTATGCAAATCAAGGATGATCCTTCCTTGAAATGGCCAAAGAAAATGAAAGGGGATCCCAACAAGCGCAATAGGAACAAGTACTGCCGCTTCCATAGGGATCATGGTCATGATATAGACGAGTGTTTCGATTTAAAACAACAAATTGAAAATCTTATAAGGCAAGGTTAAGCTTGATTGAGCTAAAGTCAACTTCAGGGAAGTTCTCAATAGCGTCCATTCTGAAATCTTCAAAACCAACTGCATAATTGCGATCCAGAGTGTCTGTATACACTTTGGACGACTTGAATTCAGCCACAGCATCCTCTTTTGCCTTGGAAAGACGAGCATTCAGCTCGTCGTTCATCTTTTGCAAGTGATCAATGCGGGTATCCTTCTCCAATGCATCAGTCTTCAGCTCCTCGATCAGCTTGTTATGCTCATTGACCTCGTCCTTAGCTTTTTTAGCAACCCCAGCCCATTTCTTGCAGTCAGCATTCACTTGTTGAATCCTCGTCTCCAACAAGATCCTCGTCTTATCCAGCTCTGTTGCCTGTCTGGACGCCGCTATAAACTTTGACATGGCCTACGAATAGATAAAACAATATAAGATGCTTAAATGAAGAAAGGTTGTTAAATGAACAAGGACGAGAAATTATTTACATACCTTGAAGAGGTCATGGACGCCAGAATGCTCAAACTCCTTCAAGCCCATGTTATAACACATGTTTATGTCCTCGTCCAAGACGGCCAACTGAAAGCGCTCCCAAGCCAAATCCTCATTTTCAATAATGTTCGTAGAAGGCTGGGACGAGCCAGGCCCAGTTGGCTTAGACAAAGGAGTTTTGGGCGGAGGAGTCTTGGACGGAGTGGACTCAACCGGAGTGGACGAGTCAACATCAACTAACTGAATGGAAGGCTGAGACTCTGAAGGTTTGGATTTAGCCACCTTGGACAAGCCCTGCTTGACTCTTTTGTCTTGACGACTGGGGAGCCCTTCCAAATCAATGTTCTTGGGCAGGAACTTCCTTTTATCCCCAGCCGTTGGACGTACCTGAGCCTCAAGATGTTTCCCCTCACCTAAGACTTCTTTCCCTTTATTTTCTTTCATTGTGGACATTCCTAAAACAAGATAACAAACAAATCAGGAATGTATACTTAAAAAAAAAAAAAAAAAAAAAAAAGAAGAAAAAAAAAAAAAAAAAAAAAAAACAACTTAGCTGAAAACTTACTCTTGCGCACAGTAACCTCGTGTGCGATAGCTTCGTCTGACGGCTCAGGACCTAAACCCCACTTAGCTAAACGTCTGAGCGTGACAAGAGAACGAAAGCTCCTGTCTGTATGAAGACGAGCCCTATGGACGCGGTCACGGTGGAATTTGCTCAAAGACGGACGTTTAGCAGCTACAACACAACAAGTAAATAAAGGTTAGAAATTGTAAACGGATCAAATAGAAAAATAAAAAAATAAACAGGGGGAAGGGACGTACCTTCTGGACGAAGGTTCCCTAAATCCCCGGTGTAAGGAGGAAAGGGATCCCTGCCAACGTCCACAGGGTCCGCTGCCCAGAAGCCTGAAATAAAGATAAATTCTGTTTTCCACTTTCTATCAGACGAAGCTAGGGACTTGATCAGCTTGCAATCATTCCCCCTAGCAGTGAACTGGTAAAAACCCTCAGACTGACTAATTCCAGAAGGTTTATAATAATAAAGGAACTCGTCCACAGTAAGAGGACGATCCTCACCAAAAACCTCCTTCCACAAAATTTGCATGGAGATAACTAATCTCCACGCGTTAGGATTAAATTGACAAACACCTAAGCCTAACCTACCTAGCAGCTCCCTAGCAAAGGCGTTTAAAGGAAACCTAAGGCCACCCAGAAAGTAAGACTCATAGACGCCTATTCCAAAACGCGGGTCACAGCACCACTCTCCATGGACGGGTAGCCTAGGGTTAAACTCGTCCGGAATTTGGTACCAAGATTTAAGACTGTTCAATCTTTGGCCATCCGTCTTAGAATGAACACCTACAGCACAACTAAAGACGGTCTCCTCTTCATCCGTAGTATTGGACTGATGCGCTCTAGACGGAGCGCCAGCTTAAGAGCCAGAAGCTCTCCTAAGCTATTCCTGGACGACTTCAATAGGGAACCCAGGAGCCCCATAAGAGTAATTCTCGTCCGTACTTCCTCCACTACTGTCACTAGCACTGCTAGAACTAGATCTATCACTACTGTCCTCATAATACTTGTCTATAGCCTTATTGAGGCTATCAATGGACGAAGAAGCAGCAGACATTGACAAGAAACTTAAAAACCTAAAGACGGAGAGTAGAAGAATACCTGGCTCTAGACGGAAGAAGACTCTAGGCGAGAAGGAACTCCTAGACGAGGCTATAGACGACAGATGTCAAGGAAGAAAATCTCTGAAATGAGAAGGGTTAAGGGAGGCATTCCACTATTTATAGGATGCTGACCTGGGCATTTGAAACGACTCTACCAATACAAGAACGACACGTGTCATCTACCTCGGAAAGCTAATGGACGGGATCAGTCACCAATAGAAAAATGACATGTGGAGCACTGATTTATTAGCCAATTATATACGTCCAAGGACGTGTCAGCAGTTCACCCAACTCATTGGACGACCCACATGGACAAGGGGGCAATTGATGGTGTCACAAAAAATATCCAACTCCATAATTCGTCCATATGTCTCGTCCAAAGGAGAGAAGATATGACAAACCACAGGTGAAGTGATCGTTCCAAGCGTCCTGGACGACCTCGTCCGTCTTCGGACGGACGGGCCCCCATGGTAATCTTACCCATCATCATTCGGGCAAGGGCAAGCCGTCCAAGACGATCTCGTCCGTCTCCAATAAAAGATGGACGAGTTCATCATGGAATGGCCCGTCTCACCTAGGTAACTTCCATAGCGGTTATGGAAGTTACCCCCAATTCTCCGGACTCCGAGACATTAGGAACGGTTATTAAACAGATAACCGTTCTCCACACACTATATAAGAATTCACTGATGAAGGGTAAGGGATTCAGAAAATTTTATTCTAAGAAATTACTCGTTCCTTACAGAGAGAAAAAAGTGACTAACTTAATCATCGGAGGACTTTTGGCCGGTCCCCACCGGTCTCCTCTGACCTAGTGTTGTTGTTTTACAGGAAATAGCCCAAAGGTCACCATCGTTCGAGACACATCAACCTACTGATATCCAAGGAATTATCAACTTCAGTTTCATATTTGTATTATAACTATAATTGTTTTTAAATGACAAAAAAATTAATTAATTATTATTTTTTTTTTGGGTATTGTAATAAGTCTAAGAAGCTAGAATATCAAGAAGAAATATAAAGAAAAAAAATATTAAACTAATAAAACAAGAAGAGAAAGTAAATATTGATGATGTTAAAGAAAATATCAATGAAAAAATAAATTTGTTAGATGATGAACATGTTGATAACATTGACTTAAATGTAGTTATTAATGTAAGATGATGATACGATGAAAGAAATTGTTATATTGACTCATATGTCATGTATTATCATTTTGTAATGTGATTAATTTGAATGTGTATGTTGTAAACATATGCTAATTTGATTTATTTAGTTAGCTTAATTTGTTAAATATTATTACACAAGTGATAATTAAATTACTTATTAGTTGAATATATTTTGAATTTATAATGAATATACATTTTATATATGTATATCTCTATTTTTTAAAATAAATTTTATTACGTGTTTGTGTATCTTACGAAACACGATACATAAAAGTCAAAAATCGATCCACGATACGATACACATTTTGACAATTATGAGTCATAGTCATACTACTTTATAGACTAATGTACTAGAAAAGACAAAACAATACTAAAAGCAGTAAATTAAAATAAAAAGAAAATCCTAAAGACATTACACGTTTTTCTACATAATACTTACAAATTGATATCTCAATCAAAGAGATTGGTGGACTTGATTACCTCATAAATGAATATTTGTAATGCTCAATAAGAAAGATAGTTTATTTTTATTTGGGGTATACAAAATGTTTGTAAATATGTGTGTATGTGGGGACAAATTAAGCACTGTATTTATAAACAGGGCTGGCTCAATAGTAGATGCAAGAGATGCAATCGCCTAAGGCCCCCAAATAAAAGAAGGCCCCACTTGTAAAAAAAAAAAAATTTATATATAATATATTTATTTATATATTTTAGTTAAAAAAATTTTAAGCATTTTTATTGGTCAATAAAATGCATTAAAAAGGCCCCATTGTATTCTAAAATGCAAAACATTAAAAAGGAAAAAAAAAAAAAAAAAAAGTCAAAGTTAAGCTAACACAATTAAATTTTAGGAGACAAATTTATTAACCCATTCTTGAAATATGCTAAAATTAAAATTAATAGCAGACAAATTCATTAATAATATAACATAATTGTCTTGAAATATGCTAAAATAGAGATTATAAATGTCAAAAACAAAAGAAAAACCTCTCATCTCTCTATCTCTCTGCCTCTCCATCTATATTCTTATGGTCTTATCTTTCTTTTCTTCATCTTCATCTTGATTTTTGATCTTTTTCCATCAACTCAGTCAACCCCTCTAGCTTAAAATTTTTCTTTGTTGATTCTAGCATACCAGTCTACCAGCCGACAATCACAGAAGGTATTCCTCTGCTTCAATTCTTTCTTCCCCTCTTTCTCTTTGTCTTTCCGAAAATAAAGACCCAAGAGTCTTCTATTTCTTTAACTTATATTATACATATTTTTAATTTATTTCACACTTTCACTGCACTGCACAACTGTTTGATGGGATGGGACACGTTTTTTGGTCTGACGGTTTCTCACCTTTTTTTTTTTTTTTTTTTTTTTTTTAATCTGACACTTTATCTATCATTATAAATTATTATGCCAATTAATAATTTGATGTATATCATATCAACTCATTTGTATTATAGTGACACTAATTTATTAAACTATGTATTAAATTAATTTTTATTTGTGCGGGTTTAAACTTTCAAGTGGTCACGACTTTAGAAAAATTGCAATAACCAGGTTCTATTGTTCTATACTTTAAATTTTATTTTTAGTTAAATTATCATTTTTAATTATAAATTGTGTTTTATTTATCTATAAATATTTTCTCGTTATAAATGTCTACTAGAAAATATTTATCCGGAAATGAAAAACTTCTTAAAAAGAGAAAAATTGAAAAACAAATTGAATCTCAAAAAGGATCTATGGATAAATTTGTTACTAGTATTAAAAAAAACACAATAGAAAGTTTGGGTGAAAATGTTACAAATGAACAAGAAACTTATCAAAAAGAGTTGGAAGATGATGAAATTATACAAGAAAAAGAGAATAATGAAAATAGTCCTAATAATGTTGAAACATCTGATGTAACAATAATTGATAATGAAAAACAAAACAATTTAGAAGAAAATGAAAAAATGACTAACCTACTTACTAATAATATCTATGATCCAAGTCAATGGGAAAATATTGATACAAAATTAAGAGATTTATTAGTAGAAAAGGGTCTAATTAGAGAGAATGATCTAAAATTTCCTTTAGATAAAGAGCGTAGACATTTTTCTACTACATTTTATTTTAAAAAGTTATCAAATGGGGAGAAATTTGATAGAAGATGGCTAGTGTATTCAAAAGATTTGGATAAAGCATTTTGTTTTTGTTGCAAGCTGTTTAATTCAACAACACATGGCAATAGTACAAATCAACTTACTAATGAAGGAACTAATGATTGGAGAAATATTAGCAATAAGATTAAAAATCATGAAACAAGCAAAGAGCGTGTTGCTAACATGAATGCTTGGATTGATTTAGAAATGAGATTATGGAAAAATAAAACAATTGATAAAAATTTCCAAGAACAAGTAAACAAAGAGACAGATCATTGGAAAAAAGTGTTGTTAAGAATTATTGCTGTAGTAAAAAATCTTGGAAAAAATAATTTGGCCTTTCGAGGAAAAAAATGAAAAGATCTATCAAGAAAATAATGGAAATTTTTTAAGTCTAATTGAAATGATTGCAGAATTTGATCCAGTAATGCAAGAACATGTTCAACGTATTCAACATGGTGCAATTCATAATCATTATCTTGGACATAATATACAAAATGAATTGATACAATTGTTAGCAAATGAAATTAAAGGTAAAATTATTAAAAAGGTTAAGGAAGCAAAATATTTTTCAATTATACTTGATTGTACTCTAGATGTAAGTCATCAAGAACAAATGACTCTAGTATTACGATGTGTGAATATTTCAACTATGTGTGAATGTTCTTGATGACTTACATCTGGAGTGCAATCAAGTATAATTGAAAAATATTTTGCTTCCTTAACCTTTTTAATAATTTTACCTTTAATTTCATTCGCTAACAATTGTATCAATTCATTTTGTATATTATGTCCAAGATAATGATTATGAATTGCACCATGTTGAATACGTTGAACATGTTCTTGCATTACTGGATCAAATTCTGCAATCATTTCAATTAGACTTAAAAAATGTCCATTATTTTCTTGATAGATCTTTTCATTTTTATCCCCGAAAGGCCAAATTATTTTTTCCAAGATTTTTTACTACAACAATAATTCTTAACAACACTTTTTTCCAATGATCTTTCTCTTTGTTTACTTGTTCTTGGAAATTTTTATCAATTGTTTTATTTTTCCATAATCTCATTTCTAAATCAATCCAAGCATTCATGTTAACAACACGCTCTTTGCTTGTTTCATGATTTTTAATCTTATTGCTAATATTTCTCCAATCATTAGTTCCTTCATTAGTAAGTTGATTTGTACTATTACCATGTGTTGTTGAATTAAACAGCTTGCAACAAAAACAAAATGCTTTATCCAAATCTTTTGAATACACTAACCATCTTCTATCAAATTTCTCCCCATTTGATAACTTTTTAAAATAAAATGTAGTAGAAAAATGTCTACGCTCTTTATCTAAAGGAAATTTTAGATCATTCTCTCTAATTGGACCCTTTTCTACTAATAAATCTCTTAATTTTGTATCAATATTTTCCCATTGACTTGGATCATAGATATTATTAGTAAGTAGGTTAGTCATTTTTTCATTTTCTTCTAAATTGTTTTGTTTTTCATTATCAATTATTGTTACATCAGATGTTTCAACATTATTAGGACTATTTTCATTATTCTCTTTTTGTTGTATAATTTCATCATCTTCCAACTCTTTTTGATAAGTTTCTTGTTCATTTGTAATATTTTCACCCAAACTTTCTATTGTGTTTTTTTTAATACTAGTAACAAATTTATCCATAGATCCTTTTTGAGATTCAATTTGTTTTTCAATTTTTCTCTTTTTAAGAAGTTTTTCATATCCGGATAAATATTTTCTAGTGGACATTTATAATGAGAAAATATTTATAGATAAATAAAACACAATTTATAATTAAAAATGATAATTTAACTAAAAATAAAATTTAAAGTATAGAACAATAGAACCTGGTTATTGCAATTTTTCTAAAGCCGTGACCACTTGAATGTTTAAACCTACACAAATAAAAATTAATTTAATATATAGTTTAATAAATTAGTGTCACTATAATACAAATGAGTTGATATGATATACATCAAATTATTAATTGGCATAATAATTTATAATGATAGATAAAGTGTCAGATTAAAAAAAAAAAAAAAAAAAAAAAAGGTGAGAAACTGTCGGACCAAATAAGTGAATAACTGTGGTCTCTGTGGTCCTTAACAAAAAAAAAAAAAAAAGTGTGGTCAGTGGTCTGTCACGTGACGTGACAGACCACTGACCACAGTACTCCTAAAAAAAAAAGGTGAGAACCATCCTGCCGAACCTGCCTTTTCTCCAATTTCTATGGCTAAGTTTTAAAGTAGAAAAAGGTCCACAGAGGGGCAGAACAAAAAATGTGTCCCATCCCATCAAACAGTTGTGCAGTGTGGTGAAAGTGTGAAATAAATTAAAAATATATATAATATAAGTTAAAGAAATAGAAGACTCTTGGGTCTTTATTTTCGGAAAGACAAAGAGAAAGAGGGGAAGAAAGAACTGAAGCAGAGGAATAACTTCTGTGATTGCCGACTGGTAGACTGGTATGCTAGAATCAACAAAGAAAAATTTTAAGCTAGAGGGGCTGACTGAGTTGATGGAAAAAGATCAAAAATCAAGATGAAGATGAAGAAAAGAAAGGTAAGACCGTAAGAATATAGATGGAGAGGCAGAGAGATAGAGAGATGAGAGGTTTTCTTTTGTTTTTGACATTTATAATCTCTATTTTAGCATATTTCAAGACAATTACGTTATATTATTAATGAATTTGTCTGCTGTTAATTTTAATTTTAGCATATTTCAAGAATGGGTTAATACATTTGTCTCCTAAAATTTAATTGTGTTAGTTGAACTTTGACTTTTTTTTTTTCCTTTTTAATGTTTTGCATTTTAGGATACAATGGGGCCTTTTTAATGCATTTTATTGACCAATAAAAATGCTTAAAATTTTTTTAACTAAAATATATAAATAAATATATTATATATAAAAAATTTTTTTACAAGTGGGGCCTTCTTTTATTTGGGGGCCTTAAACGATTGCATCTCTTGCATCTACTATTGAGCCGGCCCTGGTTAGAATCTTCATACTCAATCACACAAAATATACATTATTTAATATATATATATATATGCGCGCATGTGTGTGGAAGATCTCAAATTAAAATCCAAATCAGTGATTGAATTTGTGCCTTATTGAACCAAAATTATTTAACACAAACCAAAATTTATTTAAATAGGGGACAATAATATATACAAAATTGGTCTTTTGTCGGCAATTTCTTTTCACTAATTGGCTTCCTTTGGCGGAAATGATCATTCTCAATCATACAACTTGCACATTAATATATATATATATATATATATATATATATATATATATATATATATTAGATGAAATACTTCAAATTCAATTCAAAATCAACCTTTGAATAACTAAAACCAATTTACACAGACCGAAATTTCAAAGGAGAAAGGAATATTACCACATTTTAACAAAAATATATTAGATATTTACTGTGGGGACCGGCCCAGAATAACAAGTTGGCTGGGCCTTGGGCCCGTCCGAGGACGATCCTGTCCGAAGAGACGCACGGCCCGTAATCCCTGCCCAAACCAACTGGGCAAAGAAAACATGTCCGAGGAGTAATTCCTCCTCGGACATCCCAAAGCCCGGATCAATGATGCATCCCAGTTACTGTAGCCCTCACCCCAAACGCATAAAAAGAAAGAAGGCTCAAAATATCCCAGCAAAGGCTGTCACCACCACATTAAATGCACCACAACTACTCTCCTGGCCGCATTAATGAGGAGAAGACCCCTGAACAGTGTTACCTTGGTCACTGCAACTCACAAAGAACTGGTAAGGGCGTCTGATGGGACAGGTGCTCAAGTGAGGGTTTGGATGATCAACAAGTGTAGGGCCTAGATGATAAGAGAGGGCCTATATCATATGTAAGAGTCCCCAAAAGAGGGGGGACGGAAAAAAGAGGAGGGGAGAAGAGAAAAAAAGAGAGAAGCCATTGTATGAAAGTATGTCCATGAATAGAACATCCATTTTCACAAACATTTTCTTGATTTACGTCTCTGCATCCACTAAGAACATGCAACGAACCGATTGACCCAACTGGAACCGAGTTCTTCAGCCCATACTCTACAAACTTCATTTTGTGGGACTTCTTGGGCCAGGGCCTGATCGTCCAGGATCGGGTTAACAAAAATTGTGTCCCTACAATTGGCACCGTCTGTGGGAAGAACTAGGGTATCAGCTAGCACAACGGTCGAGCATGGCAGAACTAGGTCCACACCAGGAGAATCCTCACCAGGCTAACTCCCAACAGACACAATCCATTGAGCCCTAGAGGCAAAATAACACTGCCAACCCAGGTGGCAGAGGGAATCGTGAGGGAAGTGTGCATACTATCCGAACGAGCCAGAGTCACACTCAGATAGGTAGTCACGTATCCCAGAGGCGAAATAGTCATCAGGCCATGCAGCGAGAGATAGATGACCTGAAAAGGAAGTTATGACGTGTGCAGCGAAAACGATCCCCCTCTAGCTCAGATGAGTCCTCTAATGGGGAGGATGCGAGTTACCGACGGAGGTTAAGGACTCCCCCAAGTGAAACCTTTTCTTACGAAAGGGAACCACGCCCTGTACGGAAATATGAGAGCCCATCCAGCAAGGGTTCAGGAAACGATGCTATGAAGAGGGCGCTAGACCAGATTTCAAGGTCACCCTTCATGTATAGAATCGAAGGGGCTAAGCTGCCTCGACGCTTCAACCAACCAGCATTCGCCATCTATAACGGCCGAGCAGACCCAGAAGAGCACGTGAGTCAGTTTAACCAAAAAATGGCTATCTACTCGCAAAATGAAGCCCTGATGTGCAAAGTCTTCCCATCCAGCTTGGGACCAATGGCGATAAGGTGGTTCAACAGCCTGAAGACAAACCCCATAGGCTCATACAAGCAGCTCAATCAGGCTTTCTGCTCCCACTTTATTACAAACACCAGAGTCCCTCGACCCCTCAGTTCGCTATTATCCTTATCCATGCACGAGGGAGAGACCCTAAAAGCATATTCGGATAGATATTGGGAGGTGTATAACGACTTAAATGACAACCATAATGATGTTGCTATCAGCACATTCAAAAGCGGTCTCCCCACCGAGCATGGCTTAAGGAAATCCCTCACTGGCAAACCAGTTGCCAACGTTCATCAGTTGATGGATAGGATCGACAAATACAAAAGGGTGGAGGAAGATCAGCTGCAAGGAAGGGGAAAGGAGAAGGTCATCCCCCCCAAAGCAAACGATTTTAGATCGGAACGGTATAATCATAACCAGCCAAGGAGGGATTTTTTCGCGACAGGCTGGACAGAGTAACACGCAAATGGTGAATGCCGTGTTCAGGGAGCCAGTACAACAGGTGCTGGAGTAAGTAAGGAACGAGCCCTATTTCAGATGGCTAGGAAAGATGGCTGGAGACCCTTCCAAACGTAACCAGAACCTGTACTGCCACTATCATCAGGACCATGGGCATACCACTGAGGATTGCAGGAATCTATGGAATCACCTAGATCAGTTGGTCCGAGAAAGGAAGCTACGTCATCTTCTGCACCCCTCGAGCGGCCATCCCAGTCAAGCAATGCAAGAGCCTCGAAAGGATGTGTCATTGAGACCCCCCACTGGAACGATACATGTCATCCTCGCCGCACCAGGAAGAACTGGACCACCCCTCCCCAGGGTATTGGCCGTCGATCGGCTCCCCTCCGAGGACAGGCAAAGGGAACCCAAAAGGTCAAAAAAATGAAGCTCTTTGATACTAGGATTCTCGAACGAGGATAAGAGAGGAACTATCCAACCTCACGACGATGCCTTAGTGGTTACGTTAAGAATTGGAGGCTTCGATGTGAAAAGGGTGTTAGTAGACCTAGGAAGTGCGGTAGAGATAATGTACCCTGATCTATACAAGGGGCTGAACCTGAAGCCGGAGGATTTGACAGCCTATGACTCCCCCCTTATCAGCTTCGAAGGGAAGACGGTTACGCCAAAGGGGTAAATCAGACTACCTATACAAACTGGATCAGAGGTGGTGGAGGTAAATTTTATCGTGGTTGACGCTTACTCACCCTACACCGCGATAGTTGCCAGGCCATGGATCCACGCCCTAGAAGCCGTATCCTCCACACTTCACCAAAAAGTAAAATACCCATCCAGAGGACAAGTAGAAAAGATTCGTGGAGATCAGGCCATGGGCAGGCAGTGTATGGTGGCCGCCATCTTACATCGGTCCTATGCCGAGTCCTCGGCCCCTGAGAGCTTATAGCAACCAGCCGCCTCGGCAGGGCAAGACGATGGGCCAGCCGAGGAGATAAGGTGTGAAAGTTTAGATAAATTCGCTGTCAACAACGATCCGGAGAAATTTTTCCATGTCGGCTCCGAGTTACCTTCTCAAGAAAAAGAGGAACTGGTCAGATTTCTCAGAAGAAATGTCGATGTGTTTGCATGGGACGCCTACGACGCCCCGGGAGTTGATCCCAGCCTTATTTGTCACCACCTGAACGTTAACCCATCTTCAACTCCGAAGAAGCAACCACCCCGACGCACCTCAAAGGAACATGCTAGTGCCGTAAAAGACGAAGTGGCAAAACTGAAGAAAGCAGGGGCTATTAAAGTGGTCTTTTACCCCGAATGATTGGCAAACACGGTGGTGGTAAAGAAGAAAACAGGGAAGTGGAGAGTCTGCGTGGACTTCACGGACCTAAACAAGGCGTGCCCAAAGGACCCATTTCCCTTGCCACGAATTGACCGATTGGTGGATGCAACTGTGGGTCACCCTCGAATGAGTTTCCTGGACGCCTTCCAGGGCTATCATCAGATACCCCTTGCGTTAGAAGACCAGGAGAAGACGGCTTTCATGACGCCCATCGGAAATTATCACTATAAGGTGATGCCGTTTGGACTAAAGAACGCAGGGTCAACCTACCAAAGAATGATGACCAGGATGTTCGAGCCACAGCTGGGTAAAATCATTGAGGTTTACATAGACGATATGGTTGTGAAGAGTAAAAGGGTGTCCGAGCACGTGAAAGACCTTGAAATAATCTTTGCTATCTTAAGGGAGCACAAATTGCGACTGAATGCTTCTAAATGCTCATTCGGGGTCGGGTCTGGGAAATTCTTAGGGTATATGGTAACCCACAGGGGAATAGAAGTAAGTCCCGATCAAATCAAAGCAATTAACAGCCTACAGGCTCCTCGGAATCTGAAAGAGGTGCAGAAGCTCACTGGCATAATCGCAGCATTAAACCGGTTCATATCACGATCAGCGGATCGATGTCGACCTTTTTACCTCCTGATAAATAAGTGGCAAGGGTTTGAATGGTCGGAGGATTGTGTTCGGGCCTTCCAGCAACTTAAGGAATACCTATCACGACCACCCATCATGTCCAGCCCTGAGGCAGACAAGGTACTGTTTGCATACGTCGCTGTGGCCCCCCATGCTGTCAGCCTGGTACTGATACAGGATGATAATGGGGTGCAGCGACTGGTTTACTATGTGAGCAAATCATTACATGAGGCTGAGGTGAGATACCTACCCTTGGAAAAAGCAATTCTGGCGATAGTACACGCCACACGAAAGCTCCCTCACTACTTTCAGGCGCATACGGTCATCGTTCTAACTCAGCTCCCCCTTCGAGCGGTGCTTCGAAGCGCCGACTACACAGGAAGGATCGCCATGTGGAGTGCGCTTTTGGGGGCCTTTGATATTAAATATATGCCCAGATCCTCCATCAAAGATCAGGTCCTCGCAGACTTGGTCGCAGAGTTTGCTGAACCCTCAATAGAAACAATAACCGAGAAGAAAGACATGGATGGAAAATCGGTTGGTACAATTTCAGCAGGGGGGACCTTGCATTGGAAAGCCTACGTGGATGGCGCGGCCAACCAGAGAGGATCTGGAGTTGGGATAGTTTTAATATCACCGGACGGTGCTGCCATTGAAAAATCACTGAGACTCGGGTTTTCGGCTACAAACAACAAGGCCGAATACGAAGCCCTACTTCAAGGGATGACGATGGTTCAAAGATTGGGCGGAAGAGTAATAGAGGCATTCTCGGACTCTAAATTAGTCGTCGGCCAAGTGATGGGTGAGCTGGAAGCTAGAGACACTAGGATGCAAGAGTATCTAGGACAAGTCAAACGCCTACAATCGAGTTTTGAGTCCTTCAATTTGACGCACGTTTCCAGGAGTGTAAACACCCACGCAGACTCACTGGCCACTCTCGCCACGTCCTCAGCGCATAATCTGCTGCGGACAATCCTTGTCGAAGATCTAGTCCAAGCGAGTCCCATTAGAAGAAACCCAGCCCAGGTCCATCAGATCAGAAAGAGTCCCAGCTGGATGGATCCCATAAAAAAATTCCTCCAAAACAACATCCTACCAAAGGGAAAATTGGAGGCCGAGAAGGTACAGAGGAATGCTCCTCGGTTCTGGCTATCTAAGGACCACAAACTATATCGGCGCTCCTACTCTGGGCCATACCTACTCTGCATACATCTAGAAGAATCCGAGTCTTTACTTGAAGAGTTACACGAGGGGATTTGTGGAAGTCACACCGGAGGAAGGTCGCTAGCACACAGGGCACTCACCCAAGGATACTGGTGGCCGAACATGCAAAGAGAGGCCCAAGAATACGCCAAGAAGTGTGATCAGTGCCAGAGATTCGCCCCAAATATCCACCAACCCAGAGGGGTCCTCAACCCCCTCTCTAGCCCCTGGCCGTTTGCACAATGGGGTCTTGATATTGTCGGTCCCTTCCCCAAAGCTGCAGGGAACAAGCGATACATAATAGTCGGAACCGATTACTTCACCAAATGGGTGAAGGCTGAACCTTTGGCCAACATTAGAGACGTGGATGCCCAGAAATTCATCTGGAAGAACATTATTACCCGCTTCGGAACTCCACACACACTCATTTCGGACAACCGTCTCCTATTCGACAGCAAGAACTTTAGGGAGTATTGCCGCGAGTTTAGGATCATTAACCAATACTCCACTCCCGCCTACCCCTAAGGAAATGGGCAGGTCGAGGCCGTGAACAAGGTCATAGTGAACGGATTGAAGAAAAGACTGGATGAGGCAAAGGGGAGATGGGTAGAAGAGCTCTCACATGTCTTATGGACCTATCGGACAACACCGCGACGATCAATCGGTGAAACCCCCTTCTCGATGACTTATGGGGCTAAGGCCGTGCTCCCAATCGAGAACAACTTTCCCACACTGAGGTCTAACTCATTTACCCCAGACAGTAACGACGAGTTATTGGGAAGAAGCCAGACCTAGCCGAGGAAAGAAGGGAAAAAGCTACGATCCATATGGCCTATTATCATCAGAAGCTAAGGCAAGGATATGATGCCAATGTTAAACTGCGACCTTTAGCTCCGGGTGATCTCGTAATGAGAAAGATTCTCGGCAGCGCAAAAAACCCCTCTTGGGGCAAGCTGGGGCCCAATTGGGAAGGACCGTATCGCATCACGTCCGTGGCCGGGATAGGCGCTTATTATCTAGAAGATTTGGATGAAAAAACTGTACCTCGACCATGGAATGTAAATAACCTAAGAAGATACTATTATTAATGAAAATGGCTTTGCCCATGTTTTGTTTCGTGATTATCCTGTGCCCACTGGTCTATTTCCAACTATTCATAGTTTTAAACAGAACCTAAATCCTGCATGGCTTCTCGGACCACAGACTTAGGGGAAATTATTACTTATGACAATTTATCCAAGTTTTAAACAGAACCTAAGTACTGCATGGCTCCTCGAGCCACAGACTTAGGGGAAATTATTACTTATGGCAACTATTCATAGTTTTAAACAGAACCTAAGTCCTGCATGGCCCCTTGGACCACAGACTTAGGGGAAATTATTACTTATGACAATTTATCCAAGTTTTAAACAGAACCTAAGTACTGCATGGCTCCTCGGACCACAGATTTAGGGGAAATTATTACTTATGGCAACTATTCATAGTTTTAAACAGAACCTAAGTCCTGCATGGCTCCTCAGACCACAGACTTAGGGAAAATTATTACTTATGACAACTATTCATAGTTTTAAATAGAACCTAAGTCCTGCATGGCTCCTCGGACCACAGACTTAGGGGAAATTATTACTTATGGCAACTAGTCATAGTTTTAAACAGAACCTAAGTACTGCATGGCTCCTCGGACCACAGACTTAGGGGAAATTATTACTTATAGCAACTATTCATAGTTTTAAACAGAACCTAAGTCCTACATGGCTCCTCAGACCACAGGCTTAGGGGAAATTATTACTTATGACAATTTATCCAAGTTTTAAACAGAACCTAAGTCCTGCATGGCTCCTCGGAGCACAGACTTAGGGGAAATTATTACTTATGGCAACTATTCATAGTTTTAAACAGAACCTAAGTCCTGCATGGCCCCTCGGACCACAGACTTAGGGGAAATTATTGCTTATGACAATTTATCCAAGTTTTAAATAGAACCTAAGTCTTGCATGGCTCCTCGGACCACAGGCTTAGGGGAAATTATTACTTACGGCAACTATTCATAGTTTTAAACAGAACCTAAGTCCTGCATGGCTCCTCGGACCACAGACTTAGGGGAAATTATTACTTAAGGGAAATTATTTCGAGGTGTGCGCGCAGTCTATCATTATTGCAACCCTTATTCAAATTCGCCGCACGACATCCTTTTTATCTCAACCGTCTATATTTATTTATATCATTGCAAACGTTAAATAAAAGGATGGTACCAGCATACATCCATAGAAAACAAAGAAAACATTCTATATTAATATTCCGAGGTCAATACAAAGAGGTCCTTACAAAAGAACACAAAAACAGGACGACTCCCATTCAAAAAAAAAAAAAAAAGGAGGGAAGTACAAAAATTAAAAGCCTAAGAGCTAAGCCTTAGCAGGAGGATCCTTCTTCTGCTCTGGCTGAGGAGGAGGAGCCCCGGAGATAAAGTCCATGGTAGGATCCTTCGCTTTATCAAGCACAGGGACGGCATCAGGCACCGCCAAGTCCTGCTCAGAAGCTGCTTGGGCGCCATCAGGATTCTCTCAGATCTCCTGAGGATAAAGACGTTCTCAGGCAGTCTCAGCGCCTAATCCACAGGAACTCCTGCAGCATCAAGGGCGTGAGCCCATGAGATGCTGCAGTAGTCCCTACACACCTCGGGGATCTCCTCGGATAGCCTGGCCTCCGTTTCTTGGATCCCGAGCTGATGAAAAGCTTTCTTTTCAGCCTCTGCAGCCTCTCGGATCAGCTGGGCCTCTTCTCTAACCCGCCTCATCTCATCCTCAGCTTTCTGCAGAGCGGCCTTGAGTTCCAGTACATTCTGCTTCTCAGTAGCAAAACTGGTTTCAGTTACGTACAATTTCTGGTGCTGATCCTCCGCTTGGGTTTCAGCACTCTTTAGGCCAGCCTCCGCGCTCCTGCGCTGTTTCTCCGACTCTTTGAACTTCTCCGTCAGTTCAAAGATTTCTTGCTTGAGGGACCCCACGGTCTTCTCCACCTCAGCCTGAGATTGAACTTCAGCTTCAGCCAAGCTGCGGTTGCTGCGGCAAAACTCCTCAGCCACAAACACCTGCTGGGTGATCTGCCAACAAAGCAAAACCCGAATTAGGACAGAATGCAACAATGTTGATGGCTTAATAAAAGGATGCAAGAAGGGCTTACCATCGCAAGGTCCCTCTTAAGGGACAGAAAAAGCTCGGGCTGGGAGAACCGCCTGTAGGCCTCCATATCCCGAGGAAGGAGCACTGGCTGCTCCAGGGCCTCCGCTATATAACCCGCTCTGCCCCTGTTGTACTCTCGAACCGAGGCAGTATAGGGGATAGCGACCCCGTCTAGCTCCATCTTCGGACTCCATGCGAGGGGATTAACGCGCACTTTAGCCCTATTCTCCTCATCCCGGCTCTCCGTGGAGTTAGCCCTCTTACTCCTCTGTCCCCAAGTGGCTTTTCGCTGCTTGGCCGGGCGGGGGGCCACTTCACCCTCCTCAGGAACGTCAACCGGCCTTTTCTTTTTTAGGTCAGGGTTAACCTTGAGGCCAGGGTCGGAAGGAACCTGAGGGGCGATTGGAGGAGGGTCCTGGGTTTGTGCCTTAGCAGGCGCCTTTGAAGACTGACCCTTTCCTCGGCTGGACATCAGCTCTCGCAAAAATTTTCCCTTGCCAGCCATATTGCCTACTTCCTCGTTTGAAGAATCGTCCGAGCAAGTTATAATGATTGGGCCTCCAGCCACAGAGTTGCGGTCCTGCTCTCCTTCAGGGTTCGAGAGCTCAACCACGGGGGCTTTGTCAACCTCCTCCTCAAAATAAAACTCGTCTATTTTCTCCTCAAGGGAAAGACGAGACGATTCGGCCTGTTCCTCAGCTGGCACGGCGGCTTCAAGGTCTTTTGGAGGCAGTTTCACGGCCGGAGGAGGATCCCGAACTCCAGGTAGGACGACTGGCTTAAGATCTACTCGGGCCAAACACCCAGGCTTGGACATGTCAATCCTAGCTAACCGGGGGCTACCAGCTCTAATGGCGTGGCCAACGGGTTGGAAAGCACGAGTTAGTGGTTGATAGCCTAAAACCAGATGACACGCACGCAGCTGCCCGTCCTCGTGGACGTAGATTTCTGACCTTAAAAGATAATTTAGGGCCGGAACGTTCACGTGGCTCAGCCTGGGAGCAACCAAAGCTCTATCTGCAGTACAGCCGAGAAGAAAATTAGAATTAAACAAAGATTTATGACAAGCGGAAAAGAAAGTAAGTCCGAGGAGCTAAGCCCCTCCCCTAAAGGATTGGGCCTAAAGGCGCCGCACCTGGGGTTCCTGCCTGAGTTGGACAATGAAGACCATCACTCCATTCTCCTGAGGCAATGAGAAAATCATCCTTCATAGTCTTATTGGATATGGGGAGACAGGAGATTAGCCTAACCATCTCGGATCGAGATTTAAGGTAATACCCTCCATTCTCGACGTAGTGGCACTCGTACATGCGTACCACGTCATGCCAAGTCAGACCCAGACCCATTCGCTCGTTCAAGACGTCTATGCAGCCTAATACCCTGAACATGTTTAGAGCGCACTAGTGTGGCGTCAACCTATGGTGGAACAAGTAGTCCCGGGTAATCCTACGCATGGGGAGCGTCATTCCCCCTTGAATAAAGGCAATCGTGGGAATGACTACTTCACCCACTCCTCTATCTAACAGTACTCCTTCTGGGGGACAGTACTGCAGAACCACCCCCGGCAGGATATGGTATTTTGCCCTAAAAGCCTCCATAGCAGCCGGGGTATCTACTAGTTTTTTGAATTTACCCATCTAAGCTGAACTGGAGGAATGGAAATAAAGACCGAGGAGAAAATCGAAGCGACGAAGCGAACGGAACTTACAGATATCTTCACAAATGACCGGCGAGGTGATCGGAAATCTCTTCTATGGAGGGCGCTTCACAGAGACGATTATGGAGATTTGAAGGAAGGAGGTGCTCAAGGATTTCTGGGTGCTGGAGTTCTCTGGAGCTCTCTGTTCTGATGTGCGGATAAAAAAGAAAAAAGGAGCCTCTCAGGCGCTTTATATAGCAGGAGAGAGAGAGAGAAAAAATCCCTCTCGCTCACGAATTCAAGAAGCAATGCTGGCTGTTAGATCCCCATCTCGCCGTTGGATGAAGGAGACATAAAGCTGTCTGGAGTAAATGGCCGCGCCTCGTAACTTGTGGCGCGTCAAAAGTAACTGCCCACGCGCACGGACCAAGAGGTCATCCGTTCCATCCTTCATAAATGTCAAAACCCCGCTTTTCTCCTCGGAGGGAGATCAAAACCGGAGTTTTGAGGGGCTATTGTGGGGACTGGCCCAGAATAACAAGTTGGCTAGGCCTTGGGCCCGTCCGAGGATGATCCTATCCGAAGAGACGCGCGGCCCGTAATCCCTGCCCAAGCCAACTGGGCAAAGAAAACACGTCTGAGGAGTAATTCCTCCTCGGACATCCCAAAGCCCGGATCAATGATGCATCCCAGTTACTGTAGCCCTCACCCCAAATACATAAAAAGAAGGAAGGCTCAAAATATCCCAGCAAAGGCTGTCACCACCACATTAAATGCACCACAACTACTCTCCTGGCCGCATTAATGAGGAGAAGACCCCTGAACAGTGTTACCTTGGTCACTGCAACTCACAAAGAACTGGTAAGGGCGTCTGATGGGACAGGTGCTCAAGTGGGGGTTTGGATGATCAACAAGTGTAGGGCCCAGATGATAAGAGAGGGCCTATATCATATGTAAGAGTCCCCAAAAGAGGGAGGACGGAAAAAAGAGGAGGGGAGAAGAGAAAAAAAGAGAGAAGCCATTGTATGAAAGTATGTCCATGAATAGAACATCCATTTTCACAAACATTTTCTTGATTTACGTCTCTGCATCCACTAAGAACATGCAACGAACTGATTGAGCCAACTAGAACCGAGTTCTTCAGCCCATACTCTACAAACTTCATTGTGTGGGACTTCTTGGGCCAGGGCCTGATCGTCCAGGACTGGGTTAACAAAAATCGTGTCCCTACATTTACAATTTGGAATAAAGAGAAATAGAGAGTAAATACCTTCTTTGGCTTTAAATCCAGATCCAAAAATATGAATTTCAAAGAGAGTGAGATTAAAGAAAAAATTATTGTATTCAAATACAATACAAATCACTAAATGATTGGAACATAATATAACATAATGTACCAATGAGAAATAATCATTCTCAAACCTCAAAAAAATCATTCAAAAGTATTATAAAAACCATTGAAAACCAAGCACACAACAACTATTAGATATCAACTTATTCAGCACCAATCATATTATTTTCATGCTTTACAGAGGACTCATGGTAGTGTCTTAATCCAATTACTTCCAGTTTTTGGTCATTGAATAAAAAACGCTTTTAAATTATTGTCCTACTATTAAATTAAATTTTATTTTTTGTTATATATAAACTTGTTTATGTCTATTATTATTATTATTATTTCTTGAAAAACACATTCTTATTGAATTTGGTGGGAATAAGTATAATGTATAAAGATAGCTTGATTTTGGTTTCATAAACCAAAGTTCATTGTCTCCATTCAATACTAACTAATTTTCTCAACATATTAATATGTGTGTGTGCGCGCACGCGTGGGCTTCTTTATTTGATTTTAATTCATCTTTTTTGTTATATATAAACTTGTTTATGTCTATTATTATTATTATTATTATTTCTTGAAAAAGACATTCTTATTGAATTTGGTGAGAATAAGTATAATGTATAAAGATAGCTTGATTTTGGTTTCATAAACCAAAGTTCATTGTCTCCATTCAATACTAACTAATTTTCTCAACATATTAATATGTGTGTGTGTGCGCGCGCGTGTGGGCTTCTTTATTTGATTTTAATTCATCTTGGCACAAACAAAATAAGAAAAGAAAATATGTGTATATTCAAAATTCTTATTGCAATCGTGTTCATTTTATCAAGCTTAATGTTAGGTTTTGATGCAAGTGGTTCTTTGTTTTCTTCCTCTTCTAGTTTTAAATTATTTATTGTCATTTGTCATATTACTTAAAATGATTTTTTTTCCCCTTAATACAGGATACTCATCGTTTTCCTTACATTTCACCAAGGTGGAACCCAAGCAGTATCAGCTAGATAAAATAATGAGGAACCTGGTTTTGAGCAAGTCTATTAGGCAGCGTTCTATTCTGTTTCACAAAGGGCAAAGCAAATGACAGTTCATCATAGTGGATCTTAGTATCCTAGTGGGTGCAGTTCTAAATTTGTTGTCAAATTGCACTAGGTTCAGACTTAGTATCGTAGTGACTGGGATAGCATGCAGCTTACTTACTCTTTCAAGTCCACTAGTGATTGTAAATATAACAATAAACATAATCTACTTACTCATTATGTATAAACATAAACTTTTGAATGGATTTTTAAAATAAAAATATCAAAATAATTACTTTAAAAAATGCTTTTATTACCATTATATATGGTTCTTAACTTTTGCATTTTATAGTCTCTAATGTTTCATTTGTATTAGTTTAGTCTATAACCTTTTGGTATTTTGTCAAATTAGTCCCTACCATTAAGAGATGGATAGAAAATAATGACGTGGTTAATGTTGGAAATAAAATATTTTTTATGCAACTTGGGTTTCACATAGACTAACACAACGGGGGGAGGGGGGGGGGGGGGGGATTGAAATCCCTATCCCCTTCCCCCACAAAGTCTAATTCATGAATTACTCTAATAATTATAAGACAAAGACACCAACTGCTAGGAAATCTTAGCTATTATACCCTAGTCACTCACACCCTAACACCAATTTAACTAAGAAACAAATTGAGGTCATGACACTAAGAAACCCAAAAGCAATCAGACTCTGAGATCTCAGCATTTAATTAAAAAAAAAAACCATTGGACCATGTAATTAAATAACAAAAAAAAAAAATTTGTTCAAAATTAATATAACAATATTTTTTTCCTTTTTTTTTTTTCTTACTAAACAAACATTGAATCAAATACATAAACCCAAAAAATTCAAACCCACAGGCAAAACCAAAACTGCCAGATAAACTTGATAATAGCTTTGCACCATATCCACTCTCTCTCAACTCAAATCTTCTTTCTCTCTCTGTTGGTTTCGCACTAGCCCACTCGCTCGCTCAAGAAGTTGATTTGACCTTAATAGTTTCCTTAGATCCAAATCTCTCTTTGCCATTTGTGAAATCACCAAGAAGCCTATCTAGCAAAAGTTTTTCATTTTTGAACTTTCTTGTCTGATATTTTGCTTTAATAGCTGATTTTAATTTGGCTTATCCGCTTTTGGGTTTGAGAATACTAACAACAAATATATTGATGGGCGGATCAAATGGTAGCATAGGGCCCTTGATGCCAGTTGTGCTAACTGCTAAGTTTTATTTTGACACATTTGTTGGGTTTGATGGTATTTTTGGATTCCAATTTTTCTTTATTTAATCGTCAAGAAAGTACAAGCTATGCTAAGAAACAAATAAACATGGTGATTTTGTTGTTTTGATCTTGTGTTTGGGTTTGATTTTCCGGCCTTGTGTGTGTTTGTTTCCTAAGAAAAATAGATAGAAAATGAGAAGGTCCTGTTGAATTTTTAAGGAATTATTTTAATTTTGTAATTTTTTTTTGTTATTTAATTACATGGCCCAGTGGTTTTTTTTTTTAAATAGATAATGAGGTGTAATTTTTTAATGTTGATTAAAACTTTTTAACATTATTTTATTAGCCATGTCAGCATCAATTATGCCAACTTTTCCATGTAAGCATTTTCCATTAGTAAGTTAACGGTAGAGACCAAATTGACTACAAATTGAAAATAACAAGGACCAGATTGACTGCAATCAAAATGTAGGGACCAAAATTAAATATGACTAGACTAAATTGATATTTTCACCCAAAAAAAAAAAAAAAAACCACTCCTATTTAGAACACCATGTAATAAAACAATTGATTATTAGGGGAAACCATTAAAAAAAGGTCAAAAAAGACCAAGAGTCCTTGTCTAAGCGGAAACTTAAGATATCAAGTGGGCTACATAGCTTACTATAGACTAGGCTTGTTTAACCCACCTGCCTAGATTGACCGGACCGACCCTTAAACCGCCGGATTTGAGGCTTGTGACTGTAGGTGGCAGGTTCAGACCTCTAGAAACCGATTCTGGTGGGTCGGTTGGCGGGTTGTTGCTTCAAAATTTGACTCCAACCGACCTGACCAATCTCCACCAACAAAAAGCTACCACCCGCAGTCGTTTGAAGCATTATTCAATCAAATCTCGCCAGATCCGCGCGAGATCTCGACAAGATCTAGAGGATTTTGGCCAGATTCGGCTAGATTTCGGCCAAATCTGGCGAGTACTATCCAAATCTCCTCCTCCCTTACCTAATCGAGACCGACTGCCACTCCGACCCAAGTCCTTCATCGGTCAGCAGCAGGTCTGGAAATTGCACACCCGATTTGATAAGGTTATTTCTGCGTTGGGCACAAACCAAACCCAGACTGACCTGTGGACACTCCTACTCTGGACCAAATTTTTAATAATGTGACAATAGAAAGCCACTCAAAGATTTCGGTGGATGCTCTTGTATCACCAGGCAGCTTAGAATCATGGGGGATTTCTGTTCTTTCAGATTGGCAGCATTAATACCAAATTGCAGTTATAGTTGGATTCCAACTTCCTAGAGAAGCTAATGTTGCGTTCCACATTTTAGCATCTCGGTCACTATGTAACAGACTAGCTATTTACTTTGGTTTAGGATATGCTCCTCAATCCTTTTGTAAAGTCATTTTTTTGGAGCAAGCCAGTATTTTCTATTTTGTAATTACTCAGTTTCCTTCTCAATAAAATTCATATGCATTAGAATAAAAATAAAAATAAAACCGAGTCAAGGACGCAACACCTACTCTGTAAGCAATGCTACAGTGTAAAATTATATGAGCAAAGCAATGACATCGACCGGATTGTGGAAGGATCCAGAAACTAGAAACGAATTTGGTAATCAAAATTATCAGGGGAGTACTAAATGCTTTTTAGTCAAAGTCATACTTTAGCATTATTTATTTGTTTATTAATGAAATACCGAGCCGACACTTATGACTATAAATCCACACTCTCTTCCAAGGGTTTTTTGCATATCGTCTCTCACTTCTTTCTTTTCTCTGCTTTTTCTAGTTGCTTCAATATCTTCAGTTCTGTGAAAATGGCAGACGAGGTGGTTCTGCTAGATTTCTGGCTCAGTATGTTTGGGATGAGGGTCAGGATTGCACTGGCCGAGAAGGGTATCAAGTATGAGAACAAGGAGCAGGATATATTTAACAAGAGCCCTCTGCTTTTAGAGATGAACCCCATCCACAAGAAGATCCCAGTTCTCATCCACAATGGCAAACCTGTGTGTGAGTCTCTTATCGTTGTTCAGTACATAGATGAGGTCTGGAACGATAAGTCTCCATTGCTGCCCTCTGATCCTTACCAGAGAGCTCATGCCAGGTTCTGGGCTGATTTCGTTGATAAGAAGGTACCTTTAATACCATTTCTTTTTTCTTTTATATTATTTTAATTTCTTTTCATTCTGGGTTTACGAGTCTTAATTTTAAGGCGATGACATTTGAAAGATTCACTTTGAAATGAGTATATTTTCTATCAATTTCATAGTTGAGGATTCGTCTAAGATATTGAGTCTCATTAGTTATTATTCTATACCACAATCAAAAACCATTTTAATATTCTTCTACCCGAACAGATTTGATTTTAAATTTATTACTGTGTTCATCCTTTCATTAATCTGCGGAAAATACAGGTTTATGAAGTTTCAAGGAAGTTATGGACCACAAAAGGAGAAGAGCTGGAGGTAAGCAAGAAGGAATTCTTTGAAATCTATAAGATATTGGAGGGCGAGCTTGGTGACAAGCCTTACTTTGGGGGTGAAACATTTGGGTTTGTGGACCTTTCTCTTATCACCTTCTACAGCTGGTTCCATGTCTATGAGGTATTTGGCAATATCAACATAGAGGCAGAGTGCCCCAAGATTATTGCATGGGCAAAGAGGTGCTTGCAGAAGGAGACTGTGGCCAACTCTCTTGCTGACCAGAAGAAGGTTTATGAGGCTGTTGGACAATTGAGGAAAATACGTGGCTTGGAGTAGAGAAATGGTTTAGCCCAAATCTTGGAGTACTTAGCATAGTAGAATGGTTTTGAGTGCATTCATTTGGTGACGTTCAAGTTTCAGTTTTGCTTACTTTCAAAAACTAGTTTGGGTTTGTTTCATCTGGGTTCATCGAACTTGTTAGACACTTTGATATTTGTCTGCTGAGCTTTAAATCGAATGGGCATGTATTGGACCATGAATAAGAAAGACAGTTTGTTATTTCTTCTAAATGTCAGATCATGTTATGCCTTTATTTTTATTTGGGGTATAAAAAATTTTTGGTATATATGTGTCTATGTAGGGAAAATTTAAGAACCACATATATATATATATATATATATATATATATATATATATATAGATTGTTGATAAAAGCACCATATTTTTAAATTTAATTAGCTCACGCGATAGTTAATTTTACCGTGTACCTATAGCTTTAAATATTAAAACCTCACTCCATTTTGAGGAGTAAATTTAGACAAATAAATAACTAATTATCTAGAAAATATATAAAATTAATTTATACAATGAACCGATTAACAGATATCCTTAGAACATTTATTATTAAAAATGGCTCTAACTTAAAGTATCATTTGGCAATTTCCTTCTCTTTATTAAACCGTTTACCTTCCTATTCTTTTGGGTATCTGAATGATATTTAGAAGCTTTTTTATTCAATGACCATACTCAAAGTAATTGTATTAAGACACTGCCATGAATCCTTTGTAAAGCAAGAAAATAATATGATAGTACTAAACAAGTTGATATCTAATAGTTGTTGTGTGCTTGGTTTTCAATGGTTTTTATAACACTTTTGAGTGATTTGTTTGAGATTATTTCTCATTGGTACATGGTGTTATATTTTATTCCAATCATTGAGTGATTTGTATTGTATTTGAATTCCATAATTTCTTTTTTAATCTCTCTCACTCTGAAATTCATAATTTTGGCTCTGGATTTATAGCCATGGAAGGTATTCTCTCTCTATTTCTCTCTTGATTCCAAATTGTAAATATCTAATATTTTATTTTTAAAATGAGGTAATATTCCTTTCTCATTTTAAATTTTGGTTTATGTAAATTGGTTAAACAAAGTTCAACTATAAAATTGGTTGTACTCAATATCTTTTTAATGGAGGTGAATTTTGAGACTTCCACCATTGGATTATCTTAGGACGTATGTGAATCATGTTAGGAATATATGTCATCTAGAATTGGTTAATCCTTTGACAAAACGCACTTTACTTGTAATTGGGTAGATCTTGGATGTGTTTAATACTTCAAGGAACAAGAGTTCAAGTCCAAGTGTTAAAGTCATGCAAATCTGTCCAAGAATCAAGTGAGGAAGTGCTGGATTTCAAAACTCAACAGCTAGCTTGATAGATGCTGTTTAAAAGGGATCTTCAACCCGATGCTTGATAGCTACTCAATAGATAACCTATCTATCGAGATTTATGAAAATCATTTTTTCAGATCTGATTTCACACAAATCTATGTATATTTGTTTAAGCTTTCTTTTCTCATAACCCTAAACATATATAAAGATTATTTTAAGGGCTGTCATAGCTGATACAACTTAGCTGGAGATCTGAGGGGATCCGACATAGCTAAGGTTCTACTTAGCAGGAGGTCTGAGAGACCCGACATAGCCAAGGTTCTGTATAACGCTTAGTAGGAGATCTGAGGGGATTCGACATAGCTAAGGTTCTTCTAAGCAAAAGGTCTGAGGGACCCGACATAGCTAAGGTTCTTCTTAGCAGCAGGTCGGAAGAACCTGACATAGCTAAGGCTCTTCTTTGCAGGAGGTCTGCGGGACCTAACATAGCTAAAACTCTTCTTAGCAGGAAGTCTGAGGGACCCGACATAGCTAAGACTCTGTATAACGCTTAGCAGGAGATTCGAGGGGTTCCGACATTGCTAAAGTTCTTCTTAGCCGCAGGTCTGAGGGACCCGACATTGCTGGGATTCTTCTTAGCAGGAGGTCTAAGGAACCCAACATAGCTAAGATTCTGTATAACACTTAGCAGGAGATCTGAGGGGATCTGACATAGCTAAGATTCTTCTTTGTAGTAGGTTTGAGGGACCCGAAGTAACTAAGGTTCTTCTTAGCAGGAGGTCAGAGGGACCCGACATTGCTGGGGTTCTTCTTAGCAGGAGATCTAAGGAACCCAACATAGCTAAGATTCTGTATAACACTTAGCAGGAGATCTGAGGGGATCCGACATAGCTAAGATTCTTCTTCGTAGGAGGTCTGAGGGACCCGAAGTAGCTAAGGTTCTTCTTAGCAGGAGGTCTGAGAGACCCGACAAAGCTAAGGTTCTTCTTAGCAGGAGGTCTGAGGGACCCAACATAGCTAAGGCTCTGTATAATGCTTAGCAGGAGATCAAAGGGGATCCGACAGAGCTATGTTTCTTCTTAGCAGGATGTCTGAGGGACACGACATAGCTAAGGCTCTATATAACACTTAGCAGGAGATCTGAGAGGATCTAACATAGCTAAGGTTCTTCTTAGCAGGAGGTCTGAGGGACCTAACATACCTAAGATTCTGTATAACGCTTAACAGGAGATCCGAAGGGATCCGACATAGCTAAGGTTCTTCTTTGTAGGAGGTCTGAAGGACCTGACTTAGCTAAAGTTCTTCTTAGTAGGAGGCCTGAGGCACGCGACATTGCTAAGGTTCTTCTTAGCAGGAGGTCTGAGGGACCCGACATAGCTAAGACTCTGTATAACGCTTAGTAGGAGATCTGAGGGGATTCGACATAGCTAAGGTTCTTCTTAGCAGGAGGTCTGAGAGACCCGACATAGCCAAGGTTCTTTATATCGCTTAGCAGGAGATTCGAGGGGATCCGACATTGCTAAAGTTCTTCTTAGCCGCAGGTCTGAGGGGCCCGACATAGCTAAGGCTCTGTATAACGCTTAGCAGGAGATCTGAAGGGATCCGACATAAATAAGGTTCTTCTTAGCAGGAGGTCTAAGGGACCTGACATAGGTAAGACTCTTCTTAGTAGGAGGTCTGAGGGACCCGACATAGCTAAGACTCTGTATAACGCTTAGCAAGAAATCCGAGGGGATCCGACATAGCTCAGGTTCTTCTATGGAAGAGGTCTTTGGGACCCGACTTAGCTAAGGTTCATCTTAACATAAGGTTTGAGGGAGCCGACATAGCTAAGGTTCTTTTTAGCAAGAGGTCAGGGGGACCCGACATAGCTAAGGTTCTTCTTAGCAGGAGGTCTGAGGGACCCGACTTATTTAAGGCTCTGTATAACAGTTAGTAGGAGATCTGAGGGTATCCGACATAGTTAAGGTTCTTCTTTACAGGAGGCCTGAGGGACCAGACATAGCTAAGGCTCTTCTTAGCAGGAGGTCTGAAAGACCTGACATAGCTAAGACTCTGTATAACGCTTAGCAGGAGATCCGAGGGGATTCAACATAGCTAAAGTTCTTCTAAGCAGGAGGTCAGAGGGACCCGACATAGCTAAGGTTCTTCTTAGCAGGAGGTCTTAGGGACCCGACATAGGTAAGACTCTTCTTAGTAGGAGGTCTGAGGGACTCGACATAGCTAAGACTCTATATAACGCTTAGCAAGAGATCCGAGGGGGTCCGACATAGCTCAGGTTCTTCTTAGCAAGAGGTCTGTGGGACCCAACTTAGCTAAGGTTCTTCTTAATAGCAGGTCTGAGGAACCCGACATCGCTAAGGTTCTTTTTAGCAAGAGGTCTGAGGGACCCAACATAGCTAAGACTCTGTATAACGCTAAGCAGGAGATCCAAAGGGATCCGACATAGCTAAGGTTCTTCTTAGCAGGAGGTCTGAGGGACCCGATATAGCTAAGGTTCTTCTTAGCAGGAGGTCTGAGGGACCCAACATAGCTAAGGCTCTGTATAATGCTTAGCAGGAGATCAAAGGGGATCCGACAGAGCTATGGTTCTTCTTAGCAGGATGTCTGAGGGACACGACATAGCTAAGGCTCTATATAACACTTAGCAAGAGATCTGAGGGGATCAAACATAGCTAAGGTTCTTCTTAGCAGGAGGTCTGAGGGACCTAACATACCTAAGATTCTGTATAACGCTTAACAGGAGATCCGAGGGGATCCGACATAGGTAAGGTTCTTTTTTGTAGGAGGTCTGAAGGACCCGACTTAGCTAAGGTTCTTCTTAGTAGGAGGCCTGAGGCACCCGACATTGCTAAGGTTCTTCTTAGCAGGAGGTCTGAGGGACTCGACATAGCTAAGACTCTATATAACGCTTAGCAAGAGATCCGAGGGGGTCCGACATAGCTCAGGTTCTTCTTAGCAAGAGGTCTGTGGGACCCAACTTAGCTAAGGTTCTTCTTAATAGGAGGTCTGAGGAACCCGACATTGCTAAGGTTCTTTTTAGCAAGAGGTCTGAGGGACCCAACATAGCTAAGACTCTGTATAACGCTAAGCAGGAGATCCAAAGGGATCCGACATAGCTAAGGTTCTTCTTAGCAGGAGGTCTGAGGGACCCGACATAGCTAAGGTTCTTCTTAGCAGGAGGTCTGAGGGACCCAACATAGCTAAGGCTTTGTATAATGCTTAGCAGGAGATCAAAGGGGATCCGACAGAGCTATGGTTCTTCTTAGCAGGATGTTTGAGGGACACGACATAGCTAAGGCTCTATATAACACTTAGCAAGAGATCTGAGGGGATCAAACATAGCTAAGGTTCTTCTTAGCAGGAGGTCTGAGGGACCTAACATACCTAAGATTCTGTATAACGCTTAACAGGAGATCCGAGGGGATCCGACATAGGTAAGGTTCTTCTTTGTAGGAGGTCTGAAGGACCCGACTTAGCTAAGGTTCTTCTTAGTAGGAGGCCTGAGGCACCCGACATTGCTAAGGTTCTTCTTAGCAAGAGGTCTAAGGGACCCGACATAGCTAAGACTCTGTATAATGCTTAGCAGGAGATCTGAGGGGATCCGACATAGCTAAGGTTCTTCTTAGCAGGAGGTCTGAGAGACCCGACATAGCCAAGGTTCTGTATAACGCTTAGTAGGAGATCTGAGGGGATTTGACATAGCTAAGGTTCTTCTTTGCAAAAGGTCTGAAGGACCCAACATAGCTAAGGTTCTTCTTAGCAACAGGTCTGAAGAACCTGACATAGCTAAGGCTCTTCTTTGCAGGAGGTCTGAGGGACCTAACATAGCTAAAACTCTTCTCAGCAGGAAGTTTGAGGGACCCGACATAGCTAAGACTCTGTATAACACTTAGCAGGAGATTCGAGGGGATCCGACATTGCTAAAGTTCTTCTTAGCCGCAGGTCTGTGGGACCCGACTTAGCTAAGGTTCTTCTTAACAGGAGGTCTGAGGAACCCGACATCGCTAAGGTTCTTTTTAGCAAGAGGTCTGAGGGACCCAACATAGCTAAGACTCTGTATAACGTTTAGTAGGAGATCCAAAGGGATCCGACATAGCTAAGGTTCTTCTTAGCAGGAGGTCTGAGGGACCCAACATAGCTAAGGCTCTGTATAACGCTTAACAGGAGGTCTGAGGGACCCAACATAGCTAAGGCTCTGTATAACGCTTAGCAGGAGATCTGAGGGGATCCGACATAGCTAATGTTCTTCTTTGCAGGAGGTCTGAGGGACCGGACATAGCTAAGGCTCTTCTTAGCAGGAGGTCTGAAGGACCCGACATAGCTAAGACTCTGTATAATGCTTAGCAGTAGATCCGAGGGGATCCGACATAGCTAAGGTTCTTCTAAGCGGGAGGTCTGAGGGACCCAACATAGCTAAGGTTCTTCTTAGCAGGAGGTTTTAGGGACCCGACTTAGCTAAGACTCTGTATAACACTTAGCAGGAGATCTGAGGGGATCCGACATAGCTAAAGTTCTTCTTTGCAGGAGGTCTGAGGGACCGGACATAGCTAAGGCTCTTCTTAGCAGGAGGTCTGAAGGACCCGACATAGCTAAGGCTCTATATAATGCTTAGCAGGAGATTTGAGGGGATCCGACATGGCTAAGGTTCTTCTTAGCAGGAAGTCTGAGGATTCCGACATAGCTAAGGCTCTGTATAACCGCTTAAAAAGATTCTGGTGCGTGTTAATTTCTCCAAAACAGGAGGTCCGAGGACCCGACTTAGCTATGGTTCTGTTTAACCTCTTCAAAATAGAAGTTTTTGAAGGGAAATTGTGCCAGCCAATTTTCCACCCATGCTTTGGTTCTCGGCTTCTTTTTCCAATGGTAATTCGGTGAATCATGCTACTAGACCCGCGAGTACTTGCCCCTTGAAAAGTATACGAGGCATACACTTAATGTCGGAAGCCGCTAGAATTGTGCCCAATTTTGCTATCCTCCTCGCGTAATCAGTATTTCAAAGTGTAGACCTGAGCGGAAGCTGAGTCACAACAACAATTGTGTGTTCTTGGAAATGATGGGGAAGCTTTCATGTAGCATGCACCACCGCCAAAATGGTCTCCTTGAGTGACTTTTGCGGATAGGAGCTTGATCCTACCATGATTAACTGTTGCACTCACTAACACACAAGCTCTTCCCACAGACGGTGCCAATTGTAGGAACACGATTTTCAGCCCGAGCTCAAAATGTATGGGATACTAGCCTAGTGAACCCAGTACAATAAATTTGTAGAGGGTGGGTAGAAGAATTAGACTTTAGTGAATGGGATAACAGTTATAATGAGTTTCCAAGACAATCAAATAGAAACGAACCAAGTTTGTACAAGAGAGTTTGTCCTCGGCACAATCCGAAGAGCTCTGTTCCAGTATATAATAGATGATAATGGTTACAGGAGTTGTTGAGATTGCTATAGTGCTTTCTCTTCTCCTTTTCCCCTCTCGATCTCTAGGGTCTCTACCCTTATTTATACTACATATCTTCCTTTATCTCTACCCTACACGTGGATAGTTGATGGTTTATACTGATACTTGTCCCATCAGCCCCCTCTAGAAGTCTTTTGGGGTGGTTGTAAGGCTGCAATAATACTATACAGAGGTCACTTCCTCATTAATGTGGTCAGGGAGTTAACTAGGCTGTATTCAATGCGGTGATAGCAGCTTTTCCCAAGATATTTTGGGATTCTTCTCTGTCTTTTGTTCCTGCAATGCTTATCCCTATTTCCAGAACTTCATGGATCGCACCTCTAGATGGTAGGCATTCTTTATAGACCTCGGCCTTAGCTAGCCGAGGACAAATTCATCCTCGGCACAAACTCCTAAGCCATTATGTTCAATATTGTCTTCCTTATCCACTAGCATGGGTTTCCTTGGCTATACTTACCCATCCTCGAATGACCCCTTATCCTCGGCTTGGGCCTTAAGCCCAAAACCTAATTGTATGATCTGGGCCCATGACCCCACAATATTCATTTGCATAGCAAGACCAATTGTATAAATTTTTCCAATCAGCACAAATATAAACATAACCATAAACTACTTACTCATTATATATAAACATAAACCTTTGAACCAATGGATTTTGAAAATAAAAACGTCAAAAAAATTACTTAATAAATAAGCTTTTATTACCATAAATGTCCTTAACTTTTGCATTTTATACTCCCCAACGTTAAAATCGTGTTAGTTTAGTCCATAACCTTTTGTTATTGTGTCAAACTAGTCCCTACCATTAAGAGATGGATAGAATATAATGATGAGGTTAATGGTGGAAATAAAATATTTTTTTAAGCAACTTGGGTTTCACATAGACTACCACATTTTATTTTTTTTGAAAAAAAGTGTTTGTATATGAAATAAAAAATAACAAGCTGAGGGGATTGAAATACCTAACTCGTTCTCCACAAAGTCTAATTCACGAATTACTCCAATAATTATAAGATAAAAACACTGACCACTAGGAAATCTGAGCAATTATACCCTTGTCACTCACATCCTAACACCAACTTTTCTAAAAAACAAATTGAGGTGTTTCAATTTTACTAAGAAACCCAAAAGCAATTAGACTCTGAGATCTCACAAATCTCGTGGAAACGAATAATGAGTATCTGATTTAACTTCAAAATGTCGTTGTTATCCATCTTTCACCATTCTACACCTACAAGGACCTCTAAAGTTGTTATTCATCTCTCACCATTCTTCACCTACAATTCTCATCCATATATATATATATATATATATATATATATATATATATAACAACAACAATGAGATGAATTAACAATTGATTGCATTCCTACCCCAACCTTTTCCAAAATTACATTTTGACCCCAAACGTGTTTTGTTGGGCTAAAATTAATATTGGTTAAATTAGTAAATTACCTAATTTAATTAATTAGTCAAACTATGCAATGGTCTAGTTATATAAGTGATGGCATTGATGGATAGCGATAAATGGTCATTTGTATTTGCAAACCGTCCATGTTAATGTCGAGCAAAAGTATGGACTAGCGTAAGCACATTAATTCTAGATAGCATTCAATGACCAAATGATAAATGAGCACAAAGCCATTACTGTCGTCCGATGATATGCATTTAATGGCCATTACAGACTTTAAAGAGCTAGGATTAAGTGGTCATTATTGAGCCATAAATCCTCCAACTGTGGTACAACATTAGAGAGGCCAACAAATTGGGCATTTACTCACACAAAGGCTATATAAAGCCAGAAGAGGCAAGTAATTGATATATGGAACACACACACAAATTACTCTACAGATTACAGATTTCTAAAGAGTCTAAGCTAATTTAAGTATCGGAGGATCCTTGTTAGGCTCCAAACCAATGTCATTATCTGCTTATTGCTTTCTTTGATACATGATCTCAAGGCCATCCATTGTACTAACGAGGAGAATACTTACAAGGCAAAATCTCATTTTATCAGTTTGGTGTTGTCTGCGGGGAACGAAAGGCTATCAATCAATAAGATATTGGATTCTTAACTAACTAAGTTCCTTCGAACCGATGGACTCAACCATAACTACGCTGCCAAATCTAGTGGTGATGACTTAGCAAATTCAAGCACTAACAGCTAATGTGCAAGAATTGATGAAACAAAATAAAGTCTTGAAGCGAAAAGTGCGTCCAAAGGGCACAAATATGTCATAGTCACGGCATAACAACAATGACAATGATAACGAAGCCTATAGCCCAGGAAATAGCATAAGAGAAACTTCTAAGCATACCGTGTAGCCAATTCGTGGCAACAATTTGATGATGAAAAACATGAGGAAGGAGTTAGACGAAGTCAAGAACGCCATGAAGGGAAAAACAGTGATAAATCTTGATGGTATGATTAAGTGGACAGACTCACCCTTCACTGCTAGTGTTTTGGAGTGCCCTTTGCCTCCCAAATTTCGTCTCCCTCAGTTGGAGGTCTATGATGGCACTAAGGATCCCCTAGATCATATAGGGGCATTCAAGACAATATTAAATCTCCAGCAGACCCCAAATGAGGTAATTTGCAAATCATTCCTAGCAAGCTTTAGGAGAGTAGCAAGGGTGTGGTTTAGCAAGCTACCCGCAGCATCTATCGCGAACTTTAAGCAGCTGAGCTACTCTTTTGTCTACCATTTCATTGGGGGCCAATGCCATAAGAGGCCCACCTTGTACCTTCTAACTGTGAAGCAATAGGAAGGGGAAACCTTAAGAGAATATGTAAAACGCTTCAATAAAGCAGTGTTAGAAATTGACAAGGAAAATGATCAAGTGATAATGACGGCCTTCCAAGCAGGGTTAAACAATCCTAACCTCGTCTTCTCTCTAGGGAAGACTCCACCAACCTCAATGACGGATCTATTGTTCAAGGAACATAAATATATGAATGGAGAAGATGCATTAACTGTAAAGGGATTGATGGGCAAACGAAAGAAAGAAGAGAGTGCTGAGTTGTAGGGCAAGAAGAGGGATTGCAAAGACAATCTCTTGGATACCTAAACCAGCAAAAGTAGTTTGGAAGCACCATCGAAGAAAAAGCTAAATTTTACTCCTTTATTGATGCTTGTGGACAAAATCCTCATGCAAATAAAGGCCAACCCCGATTTAAAATGGCTTAAACCGCTGAGTTCATCCTCAAAACGAAGAGATTCAAAGAAGTATTGTCGCTTTCATGAGGATTATGTTCATTACACTAACGAATGTTGAGATTTGAAAAAGTAGATTAAGGAGTTAATCCGGAGAGGAAAACTCTGAGAAGGACTACCAGACCCGCCACCAGATGGAAGAGAAGTCTACTGACGACCACAAAGAAGATGATCAGGACAATCCTAAACAGGTTATAGGAGAAATAAGGACAATCACTGGGGGACCAGTAGTAGGGGTCATACAAGTCTTTAAGAAAAGTAGTCCAAAGGCAAGTCAATAGTGTTCATATAAAGCACCCGATAGCCAAGCATCAACGCACTGGAAATGACGACATTGTTTTTTCTGAATGAGAAGCAAGGGGAGTTAGGCAGCCACATGATGACCCCCTCATTATCATGCTAACAATTGAAGGGTACAACACTCAGAGAGTTTTGGTAGATAACGGAAGCTCGGCAAACGTGATGCATATGACAGCGTTCCAATAGAAGAAATTGGATCCAAAATGCCTAAAAATTTTAGGTCTCCCTTGGTCAGCTTCAATAGGGACCACGTATATCCAAAAGGCATCATTTCCCCATCGATTATAGCAGGGACTCACCCAGAACAGGTAACAAGGGAGGTAGACTTTCTAATTATTGACTGTCCTTCATAATATAATGTGATTCTAGGACGACCAACCCTTAATCACCTCAAGGCCACAACTTCTACATACTTCCTAAAGGTGAAACTTCCAACACCCTAAGGGATTTGAGAAATCCGTGAAGACTAGCTTTTAGCCAGGGAATGTTACCAAGTGGTCCTGGCATCCAAGGAAAGTCACACCTGGATGGTAGAGGAAGAGAAGCCCAAGCCCATGGAAGAGGCAGAGAATATAAAGCTGGTGGAAGGAGACCTTTCCAAAACTACGAAGGTAGGGAAGGAGCTCCAACTGTCCCTAAAGGACGAGTTGGTGAAGTTCTTGAAAAAGAACCTAGATGTCTTTGCATGGAGCCATAAAGATATGCCAGGAATTGGTAGACGTGTGATAAAGCATTGTCTTAATGTCGACTCAATGAAGAAGCTTGTCCAACATAAGAGACGAGTATTCGCCCCAGAGAGAAACAAAGAAGTTATGGAAAAGGTAGAAAAGCTCTTGATTGTAGGATTTATTCGAGAGGTTTACTACCCCAAGTGGCTTGCCAATGTTGTCATGGTAAAAAAGTCCAATAGAAAGTGGAGAATGCGTGTAGATTTCACAAACTTAAATAATGCATACTCCAAAGACAGTTTTCCCCTTCCCAAAATTAACCAGTTCATTGTGAAAGTTCAAATATATGTATAAACACCCTTGAACGTTTAGACCCCCAATTTACAACATAACCAATTCAAGCATTATGTCAAACAACTAGTGTGCGAAAAATGAACATAAACTATAATATAGAATTGGAAAAACTATCTAAGCCAAATTAAAATCACAACCCACAGCAGATAATAAAAGGCAAAGATAAAAGGGAAGGAAGATGCAAACACAAAGACAAAACACGATGTGTTATCAAAGAGGAAATCGAAGCCCTCGGCGTAAAACCTCTCTGCCGCCCTCCAAGCGGTAAACAATCTACTAGAAAATGTAGTTGGGATACATGGATAGCAACAGACCCTCCAAGCTTAATCTACCCAGTGCACCTAAGCCCTCCAAGCTTCTTGCTCCAACGAGGTTGCGCCGAACCTTTTTCTTTTCTAGCTTCCCGGATTCCGCTACTAGACCGTAGCATCAACCAATGTAGATTTGTTCCTTCCTAACTGCTTCCTAGAAAACCAAACAGCCCTCTCACAGTGATGAATATGGTGAGAACAAGGTTTTGGTAAAATGCCTCTCAAGGGTTTGACAATGGAGAGGAAGAGAGTTAAGCAATTTGAAGAGACTCTAATGTATAGATTGTAGGTGAATCAATCTTGTTTTTCTTTAGGGTTTCTCTCTCAAAATTCTCTTTGGAAGCTCTCTTTCATTTGTGGGTATAAGGGGTATTTATACTGGAGTGAGAGAGGAATGTGAAACGTCAGGTTTTACAAAACAGGAGTGGCTCGCGGCTTGGCCTCGTGACTTGACTAAGTCGCGAAACCCAGACGCAAGATAACCGTATGGCCAGTTATCCTGTTTTGTCCTGTAGTGCTCCAGTTAGCATGACTGTTCACCTTCTGGCATGCTTGGCACATATGCTACATCTGGCGGCTTGCAGCCGCGAGCCACCCGCGAGATCAAGCCGCGAGTCTCTATTTTCTTGCACATTCTTGAGCAATCAACACTTTATCTCACTCATTACCTTTACAATAAACCCACATAAATACAGGGTTACTAAATGCTGAAATACAAGCAAATTTGGCACGGAATAAAGCCAATAAGATGGTTGATTAAATTCAACCTTACAATCTCCCCCTTTGGCTATTCCGTGACAAAACCCTAAAACAGACTCTAGACTTAACATGTGAGTTGGGAACAGTTGAACAAAACTCACTCACACCTAACTCTAGAAGCTGTGAAGCACTTGAATCATAAGAACATGAAATTCCTGAAAACACAACAATACACCATGATCATTGTATGCAGAAAAGTATGAAATGCATATGAAACAGGCTTAAAGTGATCAAGCAAGGATGAAGTGAAGTTTCAAATCATGGCTTGATCAACCAAGTAATCACCACAAGGTAGTGATCACAGTGTTCATTCACACTTGGAATGAACACTAGAACATACAAGTTAACAAGAACAAAGCAAGTTACTTGTATGCCTAACACTCAACCAATGCATAATACACTAAGCATATGCATCTAGGAACAATCCTACAAGGGCACAAGAGTGACAGTACTTAAAACAAAATGCAAGACATTTAGATAGAAGTACTGATTTCAACAAAGCATAAAAGGCTGCATAAAGCATGGTACAAACCATAAAGCCTACAAACATGCATAAAACATAACCCTAAAAGCTTACATAGGTATCATGGGTACAAAACACAATATAAACTGAATAACATCAACAATATATATGAGGAATAAACCAAGTTTATAAGTTATGAGTTAGAAACAAGAATACACCAAAACCACAGTGTATCAAACCCATAGAAACACTAAATATCCAAAAACATAAACCTATAAGTTTAAAGGATAAGACTTAAAACAAAAGTATGTGTGTGTACTCCCCCTATTACTATGCACACTTCCCTTTGAGCTTTCTCCCCCTTACTGAATGCTCTCCCCCTTTTTGGCACGAATAGCTAAAGGCTGTCGTCCAACTTCTGTTGAATAGCGTCTAGTTGAGTCTCCATGGTCTCGAGTCGCATTTGAACATGGTTGTTTGTGGAGTAGAGAAGTGTCACCATCTCATCAATGCGTTTCTGAATATTTTCAAGCAAACTACCCACTCTATTAGTTTGAGGATTAGTCTGTCCTTGCGGAATGCTGGCTTGTGGAACTTCAGGAATAACACGCGAAGAAGGTGTGGTATGTACAGGTGTCTCTGACTCAGGAGCAGATGGAGTAACCGGAGAGATGTGTGCACTCTTTGGTGTTTTAGAGGAGTGACTTCTGCTAGCTTGAAGAGTGTACATGGAAATAGGATGCTGACGGGTCAACATTTTTCCATTTGTGGGAGGAACAATGCCTTCACGAAGAATGAACTTTATGATGAGACTGCAAAATGGAATGCATCCTCGAGCTGCCGTTCGAACCGTGGTCTTCCTCATGGTTTGAAAGATGTGAGCACAGATATCAATGGGGGCTCCTGTGATAAGATCACAAAGAAATTGAGCTCTCCCAAGATTTATGAAGGTAGTGTTGGACAGAGGGTAGAGATTAGAGAACATGATCAACTTCAGTGTGGTCAGATCTGGTGCAAACTTTGCAGTGCTGATGGATGTGCCTGAATTGGATACTTCATGATTAGAACCTAGAACTTGTAGAATGTCTTGAATATCTGGAGTTCGATCATCGTACGGAGTTGGATCCACATTCTCAGGTCTAGTGATGCAGAGAATATCGGCGATGGAGTTCGAGGAAATGCCAAATTCCTTTCCTCTGACCTAGAAAATGAGTTCAACTCCAAGATCACTTGCATTACAGAAGCATTCCTTAACCAGTTCATCCATTGGATCGACAAAATTCCCAAACAAGTTTGCCCAATCTCGTGGCTCAAAGATTCGAGGGATAAAAGTGGTCCCTAAGGTGTTAAACTCAACCACCCGTTCCACTATAGGAGTTGACTTGTCAAAGATATTTGAGTAGATGTGTGAGGTAAGCGGGGTTGTAAACCTCTCCAAATTGGAGTCTTGAGATGACTGTGATGAGAGTCGAGTCCTTTTAGCAATTGGGGTTGCTGGATCGTGAGCAACAATGTCTTTGTCCTTAGAGGATCGACGTGACATCTGCAAGAGAATAGGGCCATAGCATAAAACCAAAAACAGCACCACACAAGATAAATATCAACATGATTAGATTCAAATAAGAGTGTAAACCAGAGATGTCAATACACAAATACAAACTTAAGACAGGTCAGACCCAAACAAAACCTCCATCAATACTAAAGTGCATAATAAGACAGGGGCAACACAATGGTGAAAGAGCAATAGAGCATAGTGAAACACAAATTCAAAAATAACTATTAATGAGACAATCTACCATGAGCATGATATGCAGAAAATGACAACATTCGAACATTAGGAACGGATAGCAAAAATCAGACCACATAACCCAAAATAAAGCACATGGCAGTGAGACATAACATTCAGAAAATGAAGTGTTTTAAAGAGATACTTTCAAGATGCAATCACACACATGTTATGTTATCATAAAGACATAATAATCAGAGATAAGTAATCCAATGCCGCAAGCAAACTTCAATACACACACAAATGGATGGAGCAAGTCACAAAATATACCAAACCCATTTATCAAAAGAGTTTGAAAATCAATAACAGGCAAATAATAGAACAAAAGAAAGAGCACAATATGACCACAATATGAAAATGGATGAAAGCAACAGCAGACACAACCAGCCATACCCATTAAACCAAGAGAAGAATGTTACTAAAATAGTATCTACCCAAATGGCACGAAAAACATTCATTCAACAGAGAATATGAGATGAGGAAAATAAGACCCATACCTTTTCTTGATGATTTTGAGAAGAAATGAAACAACAATGGATTTTGAAAATGGGTACACAGAGTGTTTGGGAAGGAGACAGTTGAGAGAGAAGATGAATATTCACAAAAGTTCAAGGGAAAACTGAAAAAGATTTAAAAACTGCCCCTATTTTTGCCAAACACGCGTTTTTTGCGACTGAGGTGAGTCGCCAACAAGTCGCCAGGTCAAGCCGCCAAAACACTCAAAGACAAACTTTTGAAAAAATTTTCTAAGTGTTTTTCGCAACTGGAAGGTCTACTCGCGAGAGAGTCACGAGCTGAGCCGCGAAAATCTCTAAGTAACCCTTGCGATTGGACCTTCCACTCGCGAACAAATCACTAAAATAGACCTGCGAACTCGCGACTGAGGCCCGCGACTTGACTTACCCGCGACTGAGTCGCCAAAACAGGGCAAAAAAAAGAACTTTTGAAATTTTCAAATTTTAAGATCAAAATACTTTCCAAAAACACCTAAAACACTCAAAAATCTTTTTGTGCTTGAATCAACAAAGATTGAGCATGTGAAAACACATTTCATCAAGTACAATCACACAAATGAATATAGCATTTATTGAATATAGACTTGTGTGTTGTGTGTGGATATCAACAATGAGATAGTCCTTAGTCTAATGTGAAGTTTCAATGATCAATTCAACCAAGGCATACACAATTAGCACTAGATCATGTGATCCATCTCAACTATAGAAATATGCATATATGACCTCCCACAAAACTTGATAGCATATCATGGAGCTTTACATTTGACTCCATTTTCAATCATAACAAATGATCTTTTTGATCCTTTTCGAGACAATCACCTCTCATTATGAGAGTGATATTTGATATTTCACTTAAACGAATTAGCTTTTGGCTTTTTGAATAAACATTCACTTTAATTTTAGGTCGCTTACCCTTTTTCCTAGTCGAATACTAGAATGTGCGACAGGCTTTTGCAGCTCAATATCTCTTTTCATTTGGAGATTTACATTTGGTGGGCTCTTTTTAGCAAAAACAAAAATAAAGAGTGGGAAGATATATAAACACAAGTCTATGCATGTCTCAAGATCATCATAACCATTCACTCATCATTCATGACAAGTTTGAAGATCTATTTACAATAATCACATAGATTTCAAGATTTCTCCCACTGTGATAAGAGTGCAAAGAAACAAGCTATGCTCGAAAATGCACAAAGCCATTAGCACAAAGGTACAAGGAAAAACAAGTTTTGAGACAAAACTCAACTATGTCAATCAAACTTTTTGATTTTCTAATTTTTATGTGATTTTTGGATTTTTGACATAAAAGAAAAAGATAGATCAAAAACAAAAAGAAAACCAAAAGCATGCACAAATAGACAAACAAACAACCATCAACATAAACAACAAGCAAACAATCAAACATCGTCACAAAGCATAGGAAGTATTAATGCATGGACATGTTGTAATGCTTATGCATGAGTACCCTTTTTCACCCACACGTCACTTGCGTTTGGGGTGATTTCCTTATAGGATTGGGTACGGAAGTTAGGGCTTTCAAACCTTCGTGAGAAGCTTTCCAAGCAGTTGGTGAATGCACCAATCATCTTCATCACGTTCATCATTCCGGGATCACCATTTTGATCTCTCGATGGTTCACCTGCCCAATTTCTTCTATCATTTCTAAGTCCTCGTGACTTTTGAGGAGTTGCACTATTCTTTGCTCTCAACTTTTGGCAATTTGGTCGAGCATGCCCTTGAAGTCCGCAATGATGACACACATAATTTGATCTAGGACCTCTTTGTGGTCGTGGACGAGACTTGGCTTGGGATTCAGACCTGCCCACAGATTGATTATGTGGATTCAACAGCCGTTCGTTCCCCACATTTCTCTTCTCCTCTATCTTGGGCTTCTCAGCAGTAGGACCAACATCAGCTGATTCTTTGGCCTTTATAAACTTCACTTCTTTAGTGACATTTTCAGATGAGCTACTTCCTCCGGTATATCCCAATCCGGATTTTTCTGAAGAGCTCTTTTGAGATGATATAACATCATCTAGCTTCTTGATGGTGACCCTCTCTACTTTAGCATTCGCTTGCACAACCTCTTGTTCAAGAAATCTCACTTTTGTGTAAGCTTCTGATAGCTCACCATTCAGTGTTTCTATCTCACATTTGGCCTCCCTATATCGGATTAGAAGACTCTTATAGTCCTCCTCTGCCTTCTTCATTTTTCTCACAGCTGCCTTGGCCACCCTTGTGTACTCACCCGACTTCTCTAGGAGAGAGTTATAATTCTCTTGAAGATTGGCTGTGCTTTCATCTTCTTCAGCATTTGATTCTTCAATAATTCCCAGTGATTCTTCATCACTATGTTCTCCAAGGTCTCGTACAAGCAAATTCAACTCGTCTGAAGACTCAACATGAGCAATAGTCATAAAAGCTGAGTAGTTCCCCTCTCCATCACAGCTTTCTTCAGATTCTGAGTTGGATGAATCCGAGTCACTCAATGTCGTGGCATACACTTTGCCTTTCGATTTCAAATAATTCGGACATTCTTTCTTAAAGTGTCCATGCCCGTTACATTCGAAACAAGTGACACCTTATGGAGGTTGGGATTCTTTTCCATCTTTCTTTTTGAATTCCCTTTTCTCCCTTCCTGAACTTTGGAATTTTCCTTTATCACCAAATTTGCCATTATTTTTGAATTTCAAGAATTTTCTAAAATTTTTAACAAGGTATGCAACATCTTTGTCAACCACATTTTCTCCCGATGAGTCATGATCTTCCACCTTCTCATTAATGGTCTTAAGAGTAAGAGATTTACTCTTCCGTTGATTGGGCAGTGACATCTCATAAGTCTGAAGAGAACCAACCAGCTCCTGGACTTTGATGTCATCAAGGTCCTTGCTCTCTTCAATCGCTGTCACTTTAGCATGAAAACTTTCCAGCAATGATCGAAGGATCTTCCTTACAATCTTAGAATCCTCTGTTTTCTCTCCCAAATTGAACTTGCTTACAATCACCTCATTCAGCTTGCTATAGAAAGAGTCAAAGGACTCATCCTCACTCATTTTTAACTCCTCAAACCGAGTGGTTAGCATCTGTAGCTTGGTGTCTTTTACCTTCTTCGTGCCTTCGTAAGTGGTTTCCAATATCTCCCATGCTTTTTTAGCAATGGTAATGTGAGAGATCCTGTGAAATTCATCTGGAGACACACCATAGAAAATAGCATTGAGTGCTTTACTGTTAGCATTAGATGCAGCGAGTGCTGCCTTATGCCATGTGGATTTGGCTTCCTCAGGCCTGGTCCAACCTATCTCAATAGCATCCCAAACAGATTCATCAATAGAACACAGAAAAGCTCTCATGCGAACCTTCCAAAAAGCATAATTACTACCATCAAAATATGGAGGTGCATTTAGGGATTGAGACTGATCCATCTCAAAAGGGAGTCAAGGATCACACAATGGTAATGAAATCACTAGAAGTGTACCCACTTTGATACCAATTGAAAGTTCAAATATGTGTATAAACACCTTTGAATGTTTAAACCCCCAATTTACAACTTAACCAATTCAAGCATTATGTCAAACAACTAGTGTGCGGAAAATGAACATAAGCTATAATATAGAATTGGAAAAACTAAATACAGGGTTACTAAATGCTGAAATACAAGCAAATTTGGCACGGAATAAAGCCAATAAGATGGTTGATTAAATTCAACCTTACACATTGATTCAATAGCTGGCCATGAACTGCTAACCTTCATGGATGCTTTTTTCAGGTTATAACTAGATTCTCATGAAGGAGGAAAACTAGGAGAAAACAACATTCGTGACTAGTGAAGGCCTATATTGTTATAAAGTCATGCCATTTGGACTAAAGAACGCAAGTGCCACGTACTAGAGATTGGTAAACTAGATGTTCAGCAAGCAGATAGGCAGGAATATGGAGGTCTATGTGGACAACATGCTCGCAAAAAGTAAGGAAGCAAAAACCCACCTTAAAGACCTCCAAAAGATGGTCGACACTTTGAGAAGGTATAGAATAAAGCTCAACCTTACGAAGTGTGTTTTTGGAGTTTCGTTGAGACAATTCCTTGGTTTCATGGTCTTTTAGTGAGAAATTGAGACAAATCCAAAGAAGGTCAAAGCCATACTTGACATGACTTCTCCCAGGACAGTCAAGGAAATGCAAAGGCTGACAGGACGAATCATAGCATTGAAGAGGTTCATCTCCAAGGCCACTGATAAGTGCCTCCCTTTCTTTAAAACTCTTAAGCAAGCCTTCCAATGGACAGCTGAGTGCGAGGTAGTTTTCTAGAACCACAAGGAGTATCTAGCCAAGCCCCCACTCTTGAGCCCGTCTATAGAAGGAGAAGATCTGTTCTTGTATCTACCTGTATCACAAACAGCTGTCAGCTCAGCTTTGATTCATGGAGATTCCAAGGTGCAACGATTTGTGTATTACACAAGTCAAGCTTATCAAGGTGTTAAGGCAAAGTACTCACAAATAGAGAAGATGACCTTTTCATTAATCATCGCTTCAAGAAAACTTTGTCCATACTTCCAAGCTCACACCATCATAGTAATAACAGACTAACCTATCTGAAAAGCCATGAGCAAACCAGATGCAGTAGGACGCTTGGTCCAGTGGGCTATTGAACTAAGCCAGTTTGATATTAAACAAGCCAAGAATGGCAATTAAAGCCCAGACGTTAGTAGATTTTATCGCTGAATTCACTCTTTCAAACCCAGATCCAGAAGTAGAGTACTAGACAATCTGTATAGACGGCTCGTCTATCGTAGGACTCGGAGGCGTCGGTGTAATTATGACCTTGCCTGAGAAGGACGTCCTAAAATACGAAGTTCAACTCCAATTTCCAGCAATGAACAATGAAGCAGAGTATGAAGTGATCCTTACCAGCCTAAGGATTGCGAAAGCTCTAGGAGTCAAGAATTTAAAGTTGAGATCCGATTCTAAGCTGATTGTTAGGCAAATTCTAAGCTGATTGTTGGGCAAATAACCAACGAGTATGAAGCAAAGGAAGAAAGAATGAAAAGGTACTTGAAACTGACGAGTCAACTGATTAATGATTTTGATGACGTCAGGTTCAAGCAAATCCCATGGGAAAACAACTCAGCTGCTGACGAGGTCTCTAAACTGGCATCAACTTAAGATGCCCAGAGAGGACTAGACTATACATGGAAGTCCTAACAATCCCTAGCATAGAAGGACTACAAGCCTTCTCCGTCTAGCAATCAAGCACCTAAATGGACCCAATCCTCTCTTACATCAAAGATGGCCAGCTCCCATCGGACTTGTCTGAAGCAAAAAAGGTTAGGGTTAGAGTAGCAAGATTCACTGTCGTGAACGACAAACTCTACGAAAGGGGATTTTCATTGCCTTACCTAAAATTCCTGAATCCTGAAGAAGCAATGTATGTATTACGAGAGATCCATGAAGGTGTATACGGTAATCACTCAGGACCTCGATCTTTAGTTGGAAAGGCAATCAGAGCAGGCTACTTTTGGTTGGCAATGCAAAAAGGTAAAGTTGAACTCATCAAAAAATGCGATAAATGTCAACGGTTTGGAAATGTACAGCACATTCCTAGAGAACTAATGACGAGCATTTCCTCACCATGACCATTTTCCACTTGGGGGATCGATATCATTGGTCTATTCCCACAAGGGAAGAAACAGGTTAAGTTCTTACTTGTCATGATTAATTATTTCACTAAATGGGTTGAGGCAGAACCATTAGCAATAATCACTAAAAGCAAGATACAGAACTTCGTCTAGAAAAACATTGTCTACAGGTTTGGAATCCCAAGGATGATCATCTCTAAAAATGGATGGCAATTTGATAGCCAAAGTTTCAGAGAATTTTGTGCAAAGCTAGGAATAAAAAAACCACTACTCGTCACTCGGCCATCCACAGGTGAATGGGCAGATAGAAGTAACAAATCGCACTTTGCTTAAACTCATTAAAGCACAACTTAAGGGCGCAATGGGTGCAAGGCCAAAGGAATTACCAGGGGTATCATGGGCTTATTGAACAACGACAAGAATACCAACAGGAGAAACACCATTCAAGCTGACCTTTGATGAGGAGGCAGTTATTCCTATTGAAGTAGGGTTGTCTAGCCTTAGGCAAGCCCATTATGACGAGAGTTCAAATAATGAGGAGCTGAGACTAAATTTGGATTGCTTATCTAAAGTTAGAGACGAGGCAGCCCTAAGGATGGCTTGATATCAGTAGAAGATAGCAAAGTACCTCAATCAGAAGGTAAAGCTCAAGAGGTTCAACCTCAACAATATGGTACTACGAAAAGTCTCACAAGCTACTAGAGATCCAACCTAGGGGAAGTTAGGCCCTACTTAGGAAGGTCCATATAAGGTCATCCGTTATTCAAGAAGAGAAAGCTAATACCTAAAGGACCTCAACAGCAATCCATTGCCTCATCCCTAGAATGTGGAGCACCTCAAGAGGTACTATCAGTAAGAAGTACCTAAATCAATAAGCTCCATCCATAGGAGTACCTCGCCTGACGATGCATCAGATAAGTGAGATTTCATTACTTTTACTTTAAGCATTTTTCCTTTTAGCATTTTAGTTTGGTCAAGTTATTTCTAGTTGTTTCCCTTGTAATTCCCTCACAAATAAGGGTGCATGAAATAATAAGGCTCCATAAGCCATCTCTTTTTCAAAAAGCTTGAACTTTGATTTAGTAGTCCATAATGACAAAATCTTAAGGTTAAAGTTACAGATGAGGAAATGCCTATATATCCGCGGTAAAACTCCACTGATGAGTTTAAATCATAAAGGAAAATTGCAAATGGTAAAAACTCCAATGACAAGTTTAAATCATAAACATGGTAAAAACTCCAATGACGAGTTTAAACCATCGTCAGTGGTAAAAACTCCAATGACGAGTTTAAACCATCGTCAGTGGTAAAAACTCCTCGGACAAGTTTAAATCAGGAAAAAATATCACTAAATGAAAAAGCTCTAGAGACAAGTATAAACCATAAAACCACGAGAGTATGTCACTCATGACTCCAAGTTTAGAACATACATTCCTAAGGGAAATACCATGTATGACAAAAAAGAACCCCAAGAACGAAGTTTAAAGTTATGATAAAAACTTTAAGTTTGAATCATAGCAAAACTTCTCGTGAGAATTGCGTTGAGGAAAAGTTATGCGATCGAGACTAAGGGCATGAATAAAGCTTAAAGTCTAAGAAAGGCATTGCTTACAAAAAATAAAAGTCTCAAAACAGGAGGCATCTTCGAATATCTATCATTCTTATAGATGAGATATAAAAGCCTTAAAACAGGTGGCAGCCAAAGTTTGCAAAAAAAAAAAAAAAAAAAAAAAAAAAAAAAAGATATCAAAAGTCTTCTTTCAGGGTGCAGTGACGACCTCCTTGACATGGCCCTCATCCACAGGTCCACCAACAGTATCATTATCTCCTTCAACAACTATAGCAGTAATTGCTTCACCTTCCTTTTCTTGGGTCTCGTAAGCAAGGATCTTAGTATTAATGGTTTCGAAGTCAAGGTTCGAAAAGTTCACTACCTGGTTATGATGCTTCATCGTCCACCTACGAAGCAACTCAAAATGCTTGAAGTATTGGATGAACTAAAGGTCAGAGAAGTGATTAGACTCCAAGAACTTAGTGATTACTTTCTCACACTCCTTGCTAGTCTTCAGAAATGTAGCTTGAATTTCCTCGTCCTTCTGAACAACGAGCATCTTTTCCACCTTCAGTGCATCCTTGAGTTCCTTCACCTTCTCCTTAGTCTTTGTAGCTTGATCCATCGCCTCGATCAAGTCCTTCCTCAACTTCGAACTTTCGGCCTCAACAGAGTCGACCTTAGAGTTGGCAACCACCACCTTCTCTTCACTACTTAAGCAGGGATTCTCTAAGAACCTGAGGACAGAAGCAGAATCTTTAACAGGTGTGAAAATCTTAATAACAACAAAAAGTAGTTGAGCAAAATACCCGTACAAGCTTATGAATGTGGCGGCTGACTAGTTCATGAGATGGAATAGAAGAAAGGCCCCTAAGCTCATCATCGGTGATGACATTGTGGGCTCGTCCAAGAGCTATGGCAGGGTATTCCCAAACGCTCTTACTAGCTTCACTTTTTCCTTTGGAACGAGTGGTTGGAGGAGTGAAGTCATCATCTCAAAAGAAGGTGTGGAAGAAGACGGAGTACCAAAGATAGACAAGGGGGTAGGATTTTCATCTTTTCCTTTGTCTAGATTGCGTTTCTTTGATTCAAGGGTAAGATGGGACAAGGGCTCATTTTTCAGACCCTTCACACGAGCATACTTGTCCTTGTTGTACCTAGTAGCCATTTTTGCAGCAAAAGATCAGAAAGAAGGACGAGCTTTTCTATTAAAAAAAAAAAGGAAAGATAAGCTTAACATACTCTTCTCTTCCCGAATAATCTTCTTTAACACAAATGCGAAAGGTTTAGGTCCAAGGCAACAGCCATATAAATGACGAGGATCCACCAAATCGTCAAAATCTTCAATGGTAAGAGCAAACCCTAGAGTAGCTTGAACTCGTACTTGATAACGATCTTCTAATTCAGGACACTCAGAGATTGCAAAAAAAATTGAGAAAGGAGAATCAGAAGAGGAGAAACAAAAACAATTAGCTTAACAAAAAGGTAAAAGAACACACCAAGAGATGGAATTTCGCATTTCCATAGCAACCACGGAACCTCACCTCACAACTCATCAGTTATGGTTTCCCATCTAGATCTAAAAACAAAAAAGTATCATGATTTCCAGTCATGAAAAGATGTAGGAAAACTATAGATGATCCTAGACTCCCTACTCCAAGGTAAAAGCTCAAAGTACCCATAGTGGGTAAAAGGCTTCAGACGATATAAGTGAAGAAACTCATTTAGAGTTATCATATCCCCATCATGGCTGAACACCCAAATTGACATACAGCCAATAATCGTCCTCCAAACATTAGGGACGAGCTGCCTAGGTGCAACGTTAAGAGTAGAAAGAAGCTTCATGATGAAGGCATGGACAAGGAAATGGAGACCACACGAAAAAGCAGCCTCATAGAAGCTCACCTTGTCATGGGCAAAGGTGCAAGCTTTATCATTGGGATGGGGTAATCTAGTGACGACCTTCCAGGAAACTGAAATCTTTTCCTTATAGATTTCAGATGTTTCTTTTCTAAAGAACAAGATTCGGAGAGAATGTGAAAAGGGATTGAAGACAAGGATGAAGAGAGTTTTGAGGATGGTGAAGGCTTTGACATTACAATTTCAAAATCTTTATCTACAGACTCGTTACTTGAAGACAAACCTATTTCAAGTTCGCTAGACCTAACTTTGGTGTCCTTATCCTTTATGGTGATCTTCTCTAAGTGATGTGAAATCAAAGAATGACGAATCAAAGGATAGAGGGTGAGCAAAACAGGCTTAAAAGCTGCACAGTCTCGAGGTAAAAATAAACTTACTTAGGGACGTTGCCCACTAGAAAGCTCAAGAAACACCCCTAATCTAGTGAAGAAGAAAGAAATAGAAGGAGCTTCCTACCTAACGAAAGCAAAATGAACCATCAATGGAGCTTTGAGAGGAAGAGTCTTAGCATACTGAATGTGCAGGAGTTTTTTTGAAAACTTCAGACTTCAAATATAGTACACGGTGAAGAAGAAGAAGAATATGAGAAGTTTTTCTAAAAAGGATAGCAAAATCAATGCGCGGGAACCATAAGAAATCCTCACACGTGCAGCCTATGCAAAGGGATTACGTGGCAATCATCTGACAAGAAAGTCAACTCACATTAAATGTGATGGGACGAGAATCTCAAGGCACGAAAAGAAGATTGACCCACCAAAAAAACTTTCCATATTCCTGTGCTCTTCCAAACAAAGGATGACAAAGGAATAAAAGGGGCAGCTGACGGATAGCAATAAATGGTCGTCCGTATTTGCAAACCTCCATGTTAATGACGAGTAAAAGTATGGATGAGCGTAAGTGCATTAATTTCAGATAGCATTCAATGACCAAATGATAAATGAGCATAGAGCCATTACTACCGTCCAATGATATGCATTTAATGGCCGATACAGATGTTAAAGGGTTGGGATTAAGTGGTCATTATTGAGCCATAAATCCTCCAGTTGTGGTATAACGTTAGAGAGGCCAACAGATTGGGCATTTACTCACACAAAGGCTATATAAAGCCAAGAGATAGAGGCAAGTAAGTGATATATATGGAACACACACACAAATTACTCTACAGATTACAGATATCTAAAGAGTCTAAGCTAATTTAAGTATCGGAGGGTCCTTGGCAGGCTCCAAACCGGTGTCATTATCTGCTTATTGCTTTCTTTGATATAGGATCTCAAGGCCGTCCATCATACTTATGAGGAGCATACCGAGGCAAAATCGCGTTTTATTAGGCATAACCACATTACCAAAGTCTAAGTGAAACGATAGGAAATTATGATCTAAGGTGATGTGGTCATGATGAAGAAAACCTTGAAGAATCTACTACAAAAATTTGAAATAACAACTACAAGGAATATAAATCCCAAACCTGAAGTAGCTACTTATTGTATAACCTAATCATGCTATTTGAACATAGCTCGAACCTAATTAGACTATTCTTTCACGGGATCTATTTAGTGCATAAATACCTAATCCATGTATGACTTCACATAAAACTGTTTTGATTGTTAAAGATGTGGTGTAGATTTTTTAATAGGAACACTTACTCTCCAATGTTCCAGGAACTCAACTTAGAGAAAAACCCAAGGTGAACAAATCTGTAGCTAGTTCTCTAAGTGTGCAATGTTCTCCTCTCAAATCTAATATGATGACGGCTCTTGAATATACAAATGAAGTCAACATAAACCCTAATTAGATAGGATTCTGAAAAATCGTGTTTTTATCGATCTAGTGGTATCGATACTACTATTGAGGTTTAATGAACCTCAATTGATAAGTCGTAATTGAGTATGGTATCAAGACAACATATCTTCCATTCTTCTTGAAAGCTCGAATTTGTGTGAAAACACAAGAGCTGTTTAGACCATCAAATTAAAATAACGGCTCAGTTAATTTTACTCTAACTTAAACTAAATGCGGAACAGAGTAAATGCAAGCAAACAAACAATAAATTACTCTAAGCTATATACATCAAATATCAACAATAAAATGAAAGCTAAAGAGTAGGGAAAAAGAATGCAAACACAAATAACACCAAGACGTGTTGTCGAAGAGGAAACTGAAGTACTCGGCGAAAGACCCTCCACTAGAGAATAAGTTGGAGAACACGAATAACAAAAGACCCTCCAAGCCTAGTCTACCCCATGTACTTGATCCCTCCAAGCTCTTAGTACCAATTAACTTAAAGAAGCATTGTCTTTTCTAGCTCTCTAGATCACGCAATTCAGCCCGATTGCTTCCACCAAACAAATGGCTTCTTCCAATGCTTTCTAGCAGCACCAAAACCTCACTTTACACTTAGGATGGGTGTGGAAAGTGTTTGGGCTATCAACCTCTCAAGGATTTAGATATGGAGTGGTAGGAGTTGAGGAAAATCACAATAGATTGTGTAGAGGATTGTGGGTATGACAATCTCTAACTCTCAAGGGTTATGGCTAGGGTTTTCTCTCTAAAAACACTCCTCTCAATATGTGGGCAATGTGGGTATATATAGTGTGAGTAGAGACTTAGTGTATTAGATATGACAAAATAGCAATACAGAATGTTTCGTGGGTATCTCGCGGGAAGGCCTTACTCGCGAAATACTCGCAAAAACCAGCTGTCACCATCTGTGATGACTCTTTGTATTCCAATCATGTGTTGAGCACATGGCTTCACTTCGTAGGAAGGCTTCTCGCGAGCTACACGCAAAAACTCCTTTGATCTTAAATTTGTCTTGAGTTTTCACACTCTCTCACACATAACCCATACAATGAAATCCCACATAAAATACAGGGTACATAAGATTGAACAAAATTACAATTAAATTTGGCACAGAATTAAAGCTAACACAAAATAGTTGTAAATCACAACTTTACACTTCTGAGCAGATTCTTGAGTTGTTTTCTTGTGTCTTCAATGTGAATACTTAAAACCTAATAACTCAATTACAATAAAAATAAGTTTTGACTTGAATTAGCTAACACGTATAACATTTGACCTTGAAAATTTCCCTTCGGTAATCCGTTACAAAACCATAAAGAGTAGATGAATGACCTATGTACATTCTACTCAATTGCATCAAAAATCAATCTAACTAAAACTGAAACTCTAGAAGACATTGCATAAATAGATCTCCTAGTTTTGATTGGTTTAAAATTTTCTTTCCTGAAATGCACTTAAATATGACACTTTAAAAGTACCATGTGAAATATAAGACAAATGCCCTTAGGACATTTCTTTATATACCATTTTAAGAAGGTTTTGATACCGCTTTTTCGAGAAATATAAAAAATAAAAAAGTCAAAAAAATCAGTTACTTTTTTTCATTTCCTATAAAAAATTTCTTAAAATATTACATAGATTAATGCTCTTGGGATATCTATTAGTTTTTCCCTTTAAATAATTGAGAATTTTAATGAAATATTTTAAAAATATAGGATTTAATTTAAAATTCCATTCAATGTATTGGAAAAAATAAACTAATTTACTCTATCTTTTATCTAATTTTTTGTATTCTTGATTAAATTTTCTACATGCTGGCTTGACCTTGAACCAATCTTCCAATCACTTTCTTAACATATGCAAAACTTAGATATAGTACTTTGGGTAAGTTAGCTTCCCCTCCTAAAATTAAGATGCTTGGCTACTTTAACAGAAAAAATAAACTACGTTAGAATCCATTTGATTACCACAAGGCCTTCGTTGATGGATTGACATTGGAAGGTGGGAGAGGTGTACTAGTACAAGAATAGTCTAGTACGATTTGCTGCTAGCATGATGGATTTGCTAGAATGTATCTTAAACTTTAATGGTGTTTAATGCTTCCATTAAAGTAGCCAAATGTCTTAATTTTAAAAGGAAAATTTAAGGTACAGACATAAATTAGCCAGGTGTCTTAATTTTAAATGAAAAACCTAAGGTACAGACTGGGTCTAAGTTTTTCCCTTAACATATATAAGATTATACCTATAATCCCAAAGAAGGCAAATTGATTACCTACCTCAACAGTCCAATTGGATGACTAGTAATAACTCCTCTTTGATATAGGTTATAGACTAACTTACTAGAAAATAGAGAACAATTTTAAAGAAAACAGTTCTTTGAAAAAAAAAAAAAAAAAGAAGTCAAAGAGACAAAGACGCAACACCAACTCAGTAAGAAATACTACAGTGATAAATTACATGACCAAAGCAATGACATCGTCCGCATTGCGGAAGGATCCAGAAATTCAAACAAATTTGGGAATCAACTTTCTCACACATTCTTAAGCTCATACATTGTAACAGGGGTACACTCATTTTTATTATTGTTAATATTATTTTATCATGTATTAATGACAATGTGTCACAAAAACAATTTTTTTAAAGAAAAGAAAAAAAGCAGTGAAAATTTTGTACCCTAGCCTTAGAGAACACGAGAAAAAAAGAGGCAATTTTTTATTTGGGTTTTTGGGCTCTTTTTATTTTCATTTAACAAAAAAGTTTCCCCTCTTTTATACCAGTAATCCTTTCAATAAATTAAAAAAAAAAAATTAAGATATCAATTGATTTTTGTCAGGTTTTCTTTTAAATAAGACATTTTAAACTCCCAACTTTCACAAAAATGTAGAAGTATCCAAAATATATATATATATATATATATATATATATATATATATATATATATAAAACAAATCCTATTCGCACACATGAATTTATATATCCATAAAAGTCAGGGTTTATTGTATGAAGCCCAGATTAGTGGTTCTTACCCTTCTCTCTACCTCACACTCGCTCTTACTCTCTCTAAGGTTGATTTGGAAGTTTTTAGCTTATGATTTTTGTGGATTTGATGTTAAGGCTTTGCTGATTGCTGGGAAATTTTGGAAGATTTGATTCAGTGGTGGTGCTTTGCTAGTTGCTGTGTTTCTTTTCTTTTGCTTGGGTTTGATGTTCGTGTTTTTTGATTTGGTGGTGGTGATTTGGAGGTTTTGTTTGTTTAATTTTCTTGTGGTATTTTGACATGATCTTCATCAACGATTCTACTAATTTGAGTTTTTTTGTTTGTTTGCCAAGAAAATACATGGGTTTGAAGGTTAAGGTTTGCTTTGCTGGAGCTTAGTTTTGTTGTTGGGTTTATGGTTTTGGTTGCTTTGCTAGAGATATGGGTATGGGGTTTGGTTTAAATCTGGGTTTGGGGATTAGTTCTTTGCTAGAGGTTGATTATGGGGAATAACACAAAGAACATGAACATGTTCTTCCAAAAAAATAATGAAAGGAACTAAGAAAAAAAATGACAAGAAAGACATTTAATTAATTTATTTTATTTTGATGTGTTTGCCTGTAAAGAAAGTACAAGAAAAACAAAGAAGATGATAAGAAAATAAGGATTAATTTGCTAAGAATATGAACTATATTTTGAGGAAGAACACAAAGAACATGAATATGTTCTTCCCAAAAAAATATTGGAATAAAAAAATCATTTTAATTTAAAAAAAGTAAAATTCTTTTTTGAAAAGAAGTAAATTTTTTGTTTGTTTTTTATTCTTTTAAAGAAAATTGTGGAATTTATTTTTTTAATTTTTTAAATTTAAATGTTGACGTGGCATTTAAAAAGTGCTAAGTAACTTTTTTTTAAAATATTTTAAAAGAGATGCTATGTCCACAATATTTTTACAATATTTTCACAACAAATCATAGGTGGTTAATTGTTATTGGTTCAAATTTGAACCTAAGACTAAGATTACTTTTTTGCCCTAATAATAACAACCAGTAACAACTTACCACTTAGGATTTGTTGTAAAAATATTGTGAAAATGTTATAGACATATTATTTCTCATATTTTAATTAGGGATGACAATTTTTCCCTTCCCCACTTAACCCGCCCCTCCCCACTTCGCCCCACGTGGGTTTTTCCCGCCCTGCAAAGGTGGTGGAGCGGGGATGGGGCAAGATTTTAGCCCCGTACCACGGGACGGGGCAGGGATGGGTTTAAACTTTTTAGACCCACCCCGCCCCGCCCCTCCCCATCCCCGCCCTGCCCCGCGTTACTAAGGGTTATAATTGTAAATTTTTCATACCTTAAAACCCCACTATTTAAATAACCATATCAATATTAGTTTATTTTATTCTACCCAATGTGGTTCTTTACCTTTATTTTGTTATGTGTTATACTATGAGATTTTTTTTTATATGATTGTCTTGTTAAACACTTGGATATATTATTCAATTTTTTCTAAAAATTGATTTGATTTGATGGGATAAATTTAGTTGTAATTTTAAGTATATTTTTATTAATGAAATAGGTTTCATTAAAAAAATTCTACTAGTTGTAGAGCAAATTAACAAAAAATAAAGTTTTACGGAGTGGGGCGGGGCTTTGCGGGGCCCAAAGGAGCGGGGATGGGGTGAGAAAGTTTTCCCCGCCATACAGGGCGGGGCAGGGATGGGACAAGACAAAACGATATGGGGCGGGGACGAAGACCTCATCCTTCGGCCCCGCCCCGCCCCATTGCCATCCCTAATTTTAATAACCATATCAAAGTCATGTTAGCAAGCACAACACTCTGTTTGCCATGTAGGACTTTTCTGTTAGTGAGTTGAGGACATGAACTAAAATAGAAATTATTTTCTGTTTTCAGGGATTGAGGTAGGCATAAAATCAATTTAAAAACTAACATGATATTAAACCCAAAATGTAGGGACCAAAACATATTTTTGCCAAATTCTTAATATGAAACTATCGGTTTATTATCATTCATAAGATGGTTGGGTGAGTACCGGATAATTACTCCCAATGCTTGCTGATTACACTTTGCAGTCAAGTCATACTCTATAGGATTAGTTCTTTTATGTTATTTTAACTTCTTTTCGTTCTGGGTTTACGAATTTCAATTTTCTAGGCGATGACTGTTGAAAATCCAATTTGACCAAACTTTTATTAAACTTCGCGATATGGGTAAATATACTATGATTTTCACAGTTGTGGAGCCGTCTAAGGTACTGAGTCTTATAATTCTATACCAAAATCAATATTGTTGATTTACTATGGATTCATATATTTGAGTGAGATTTATAAAAATAAAAATAAATATTCAATCTGCTGTCTTAATATTCTGTCTATTTTGTTATATCTGATTCTGCAATTCTAATTCAAGTTCAATATATATATATATATATATATATATATATATATATATATTTTTTTTTTTTTTTCTAATTATAGCAGAGTGAAGTTGGGAAAAAAAGTTAAACCCCGTGATTACTACATGTATCTTTTGCCAAAAAAAGAAAGATGAAAGAAATAGGAGGGAAAAAAAGAAAAATGATGGCTTGTGTTCGCTTTGCATTAACATGTTGAATTTATGTAGTTTTTAGGTACTGATTCAAACCTTCGTTCTGCCTACTCTTAGAAATTTAGAATTTGTCATGTTATATTTTCGAGAGAGTTCAGTAGCATGTGATACTATGTTTTTAGGAGTGTTGTAGTCTGTCTCTTATCTCACACGCAATCCTCAACCATGTCATGTGCTGGACTGTCAACTAGTTTAACTTGTAAAGTTTTCTGTCATGAAATAATGGTGTATCGGCATAATGATAATGAACAATCATTATGGAAAATATGCCAATAGGTTTAGATCCTAACTTAAAAAATAAAAATAGAAAATAAAAAAATCTTACATGGACCTTCCCCCCCCCCCCCCTCCCTCCCTTGCCCTTTCCACACATGCTAGAGGTCTTCGTCTCATAGGATACATTTTCCTTTAGATTCAAAGAAATATTCTTCTACCCAAATAGGTTCGATTTGAAATTCATTAATTTGTTCATTCTTTTATTCAATTTGTGGAAAGTGGTAAGACAATGTGCGTGGAAAATACAGGTTTATGATGTTTCAAGGAAGATAAGGACAACAAAAGGAGAAGAGCTGGAGGTAAGCAAGAAGGAATTTTTTGAAACCTTCAAGATATTGGAAAGGGAGCTTGGTGACAAGCCTTACTTTGGGATGAAGTATTTGGGTTTGTGGACCTTTCTCTTATCACTTTCTGTAGCGGGTTCCATGTCTTTGAGGTATTTGGCAATATCAACATAGAGGTAGAGTGCCCCAAGATAATTGCATGGGCAAAGAGGTGCTTGTAGAAGGAGACTATGGCCAAGTCCCTTCCTGACCAAAAGAAGGTTTATGAGGCCGTTGTGCAATTGAGGAAAATATGTGGCTTGGAATAGAGAAATGGTTTAGCCCAAATCTTGAAGTATTAGCATATTAGATGTTATGTTTTGTTATGCTAGACGTTAGGTTGCTTTAGTGGGCTGTTGGTGGGCTGTTGCAATCTGTCAATAAATCCCTATTACCAAGGGTTAGTTGTTTAATTGAATTAATCTTACCACGTTATTAGGAGCTGTGAAACGTAGGCTGTTATTTTTCTTGTTTTTCAAGTGTTGCTCTGTAAGGCTATAAGATAGCCAGGTCTACTTTTCAATCAATAACAGAGATTTCTCCCAAATTTCCTTATTTGTTCCATAAGTTTTTCTAATTCCTAACATTAGAATGGTTTGAGTGGTTGTGTAATAAAGTTCATTTTTTTTGGAATGTTCAAGTTTCACTGTTCCAGGTTTGTTTAATTTCATAAAACTGTTTGGGTTTGTTTCATATGGGTCCATTGAACTTGTAAGAGCATCCATAGTAGTGGAGCTAAATTTTTAGCAATTTAGCTCCACCAAAAGTTACTTTATCTATTTTACCTACACACATGCTGCAGCAGTGGATCTATTTTAGCTTTCAACACAATAAAATAATATATTCATCACAATTAAATAATATTTCTACTACAATAAAATAATAATATTTTTACTACAATAAAATAATATATCACCACCACCACCACACAGCACAAATATCCTCCACCACCACCACCACCACCACTACTAGCAGCAGTCCACAGTAGAGAAAAAAAAAAAAAAAACCCAAATCCTCAATCCACTCCCTGTCTTGCTACGACAGCGCCGTACAACAAAGCCTGGGTCAACTCGCCAAAGTCGCCATAGGCGTGAGTCTCTCCAAGGCTCGCTGCATGGCTACCTACGTCTCCACTTTGATTCGCCAGGCCGAGTATGGAACAGACCGCAGAGCCGCCGCAGCTCTGCATGACTGCTTCACCAATTTCGACGACGCGGTCGATGAGATCCGCGGCTCGCTGAATCAGATGCGTCAGCTCGGAGCCGTGGGTTTGGGAGTGGAGTCTTTTGGGTTTCAAATGAGCAACGTGCAGACGTGGATGAGCGCCGCCTTGACCGACGAGGACACCTGTACGGATGGGTTTGAAGATGTGGCTAATGGGTCGTTGAAGAGTGACGTGTGTGATCGGGTGATGAAGGTACATAAAATCACGAGTAATGCGTTTGCTTTGGTGAACAGCTATGTTGCCAAGGGGACACCTTGATGAGTGAGAGAGATGAGAGCTTTGATGAGTGCACGGTGGAGATAGAATAGAAGAATGAAAAAAATAAAGTGAGTTTTATTATTTTAATTGGGAGTTGGATTAAAATTTTATTTATTTATTTGTAGATGAGTGCTACAGTGCACATCTATAGATAGATGTGCACCGTAGCAAATCAGCTAAATTTTATGGATTTGGCTCCACTGTTGCAAGATACTCTAAGACACTTTGATACGTGTCTACTGAGCTATAAATCGAATGGGCATGTATTGGATCATGAATAAGAAAGACAGTTTATTGTGTACGTATGTGGGTACAAATTAAGCACCGTATTTATAAATGCAATAACTCATGCCGTAGTGAATTTTACCTTTTATGTATAGTTTTAAATGTAAAAACCTCACTCCATAGCGAGGATTAAATTAAGGAATTAAGACCAAAACCCAATAATCACCAAAATGCAAGTCTCTTTTAAGATTGTATTACAAAAAACACCTCAATCCCCCAAAACAAACTAATCCATGAATCTAACACCGTACGTTCTTTTAAAGTAAATCTACCACTTCTCACTGCAGCCATTTCATTTAGTTAAAAAAAAATAATGTCAAATTGATCTTGAAGATAAGGATAATCTTGAAGCCCACTTTACCCAAAGTGTTCCAACGACCCACCCCCACCCACCACCAGAACCAATCGACCACTGTGATCAACCGGTCGACAGATTAGACCACCAACAACCAGAAATCTTGAGGTCACGGTGGACAGATTAATCCAATTTCTGATCAGAATAAAAGAGCTTTTTTTCCATGCATTTCCCTATTTTCTTAAGTTTTAAAAGCACAGTTTTGTTTTTTAGGACTTAGACCGGTGGTTTGACATGCTAAAGTGAGGTCAAACAAAACACTATTAACACTCATGGTCATACTTTATTCATCTTCTAATCTCATCCCATTTGCTGGTATGAATTTGGGCCAAAAAGAGAATTTCTTACTGTTTGGTGCAATTCTTGAAACCTTCAAGATATTGGAGGGGGAGCTTGGTACAAAGCCCAACTTTGGGGGTAAAACATTTGGGTTTGTGTACCTTTCACTTGTCACTTTCTACAACTGAATCTGGTAATAAAAGTGGAAGAACAGAAGTTGGGGAAATGGGAATAAAACAATCTGAATCAAAAGAGGAAAGAATGAAAGGATCAGAAAAGGGTTCATTTGAAGTTGTAGAGGAAGTGGTATGGAAAGGAAAAATGGATTCATGAAAATGAGTATCTCTGGAAACAAGAATGGAATGAGTAGTAAGATCCATAACCTTATAGCCTTTTTTACACCATGAGGATAGCCTAGAAAGACACACTAGGTAGCTCTTGGTGCAAACCTGTGCCTATTATGCGTAAGAGTAGACACATAACAAAGACAACCAAAGACTCTTAGGTGATTGTAATTGGGGGGATGACCAAAAAGAACTACATATGGGGATTTGTTGGATAGAACAGAAGAAGGAAGTCTATTTATCAAGTAAACAGAAGTAAGAACACATACTCCCCACAAAGATAGAGGTAAATTGGACTGAAATTTGAGGGCCCTAGCTACATTTAATATGTGCTGTCGCTTTCTTTCAACAATTGAGTTTTGTTGAGGGCTTTCAACAAAACTCAATTGACGAAGAACACCCTTAGTTTTGAAAAAAATCTTTCATCAGAAACTTAGTTCCATTATCTATTTTCTTGTTGAATTGAGTTTTAACCATTGTATAAAACTGTGTCAAGAGAGACTGAGTTTCTGCTTTGAGTTTTAATAGATAAACCCAAGTGCACCTAGAGTAATCATCCACAATAGTAAAGAAATATTTGTCACCATTAACAGTAGCAACATAAAAAGGTCCCCATAAGTCACGGTGCACAAGATCAAAAGGAAACTCAGAAATATGATTGTGAAAGATAGTCTTTTCTACTCTGCAATTGGACATACATCATAATGTGCAAAGTTATTACGATTGACAAAAGGGTCAGTTTTATTCAAATGAGCAAGTTTACCATTTGAAGGATGCCCTAAACAAAAATGCCAAAGATTAGGTACATTATAGCTGACAGACTGACAAACAGAAGCTGAAACAGAAGGCTTGAACTCCAGCAAGTATAGGCCATTTAATTTTGCTCTCTACGCAGACCAATCGTGCTCCAATTAGCTAGGTCCTGAATGAAAAAAATATGCCAAGAAAAATGAGACAACAATTCATGACTTGATTTCCCAGAAACCTGATTGGCTGCAAATTTCCCTTTGAACTTGAATCCAAGTGGAAAGTACAGTGGCTGCAAATAGGGCCATCTTTCTTGGAATTTCCCCTTCCACCATGATTGACTTTGGCATTGAATTAGCATTTAAGTAAAGAGTTGTTGCCTCAATTGGATGTCCCATAACAGAATTCATTGCACTACCATTCTTTAAACTCTGCTTTTCTTCTTGCAATACCAAAGAAAGAACCTTGTTGATGTTAGGCAAAGGCTCATATAGTAAGATCTGACCCCTAATAGCAGCATAAGAGTCATTCAGGCCCATCAAAAACTTCATGTCCTGATTTCGATCTTGAATATCTGAAGAATTCCTCCGAGCTCAACAAACACAAGGACATTTACAATTTGGAATAGATTGATAATTGGAAAGCTCATCAATCAAAGCCTTGAACTTCATATAGAAAGTCTCAACAGAAAATTGGCCTTCTGTGAGAGATGTAGTCTCTTTCTGCAGAAAATTGGGTTCGTCTTATATTATGTGTTGATACGTACGTATTAAATATATAGGAGATTCTAGCCTTTTGCCCTTAATTTTTAAAAAATTTAGCAATATGCCCCTTTTTCGAAACTATATAGGGATATGCCCCTGTTTCGATACTCGATTACCTTAAAATCGAGTTTCATTAAAATACTCGATTCGTAGAAAATCGAGTTATTTCAAATAAAACTAAAAAAAAAAAAAAAAAAAAAAAAAAAAAAAAAAAAACATGGAACTCGATTTTAGGGAAGTCGAGTTCCAAAACGCCGCTATAGGGCTTTAAAACGTCACTATAGGGCTTAAAAACGCCACTATAGGGCCCCTTGAACTTGGTATGGGGACTTATAAAAAATTTTTGCAGGAAAACGCCGCTAAAGGGCTCTAAAACGTCACTATAGGGCTTAAAAACGTCGCTATAGGGCCTAAAAAATCACTATAGGGCACCCAAAACAAAGCGATTACACTTATAAAAAATTTTGCAGAAAAACGCCGCTATAGTGCCTTAAAACGTCACTATAGGGCTTAAAAACGGCACTATAGGGCACCCTGAATATGGGCCAATCACACTTCTAAAAAAATTTGCAGGAAAACGCTGCTATAGGGTTTTAAAACGTCACTATAGGGCTTAAAAACGCCACTATAGGGCTCCCTGAATATAGAGCAATCACACTTATAAAATTTTTTTTTGCATGGAACTCGATTTCCTGAAACTCGAGTTCCATGGAAACTTTTTTTTTTTTTTTTTTTTTTTTTTTTTAAGTTTGATCGGGTATAACTCGATTTTCTACAAATCGAGTATTTAATTGAACACGATTTTAGGATAATCGAGTATCGAAATAGGGGCACGCTCCTATATAGTTTGCAAACAGGGGCATGTTGCTAATTTTTTTCAAAATTAGGGGTAAAATGCCAGAATCCTCTAAATATATATATATATATATATATATATATATATATATATATATATATATTTATATATATTTAAATAATTTTATAAAGTATATATTAAATTTTTATTTGTGAAATATAAATAGACTATTTTGTAATAAAAATAAAAGAGAATTTTTTTTTAAAAATACAAACTTTGTAATCTTATTTTTGTAACTTCGTGAAGAAAAAAAATTGCTATATTTAATTGATTCTAATAACATAATTTCAACTATGCATTAGTGATTAATTATTAATATAGATTTGTAAAAGAGTAATAAAAATTTAATCATAGTGTTTACTATATCCGGAAATAGAATAACTTAATCAAGTAGTTATAAACAAGTTTGAATTTGTTCAAAATAGAAATGAATCAAACTTTAACTTATAATCTAGTTCATGAGATTGGTGAGCAAGCTTTGGCGTTGGTTCATGAGTTCTGGGAGGTTCACAAACAGGAAGCAAGGAATCTGGTTCGACGGATACCAGTTCGTTGGTCTCCACCGCCTAACACATGCTTCAAAGGTAATTTTGATGTCGCCCTTTTTGATGGTTCGAATTGTGCTGGAATTGGTGTTGTGCTTAGGGACTCTTCAGGGATGTCATTGCTGCTTTAAGCCAATGGATTGATCACACTTCTTCGGTTGAATTGGCTGAAGCGTTGGTAGCTAGGTTGGCCGTGGTTCTAGCTAGAGAGTTAAGTTTGTTTGATGTTATTTTCGAAGGAGATTGTCTTCGGATTATTCAGGCTTTGAAGAACTCTGGTTCGTGCAAGACTCTGTTTGTTTGGACATGTCATTGAGGAAACTAAACGACTGGGATGCTCGATGCGGTTTTGTCAGTTTCAACATGTTCAACGAGAGGGGAATAGGTTGGCTCATGGCCTAGCTAGAAGAGCAGTTTTATTTGCTGACACTAATGTATGGGTAGAAGAACTACCTAGTGATTTAGAGGATATATTTCAATCTGATTTATAATTTTTTAATAAAATTTCACTTACCTTCTTCTCAAAAAAAAAAAATAAATAAATAAATAAAAATAAAAAATAAAAAACTTATAATCTAGTTAGGTAGTATTCAAAATAAAATTTTTTAAATTATAAACTTTTAATAAATGCAATGGAGTTGGGATTTTTCTTATAAAATTTAAGAAAAATGAAACTCTGCCTTGTAATAAAATGACATTGCCAATTTAAATTAGATTGGCAGTCATGTGTCGAACATTTAAAAACGTGTAACACACAAATTCGAAGTAAAGCAGGATGATACTAGGAAGAGCGTAGTTTAGAGTTTCGTGACCATGCATGCTCCAAAAGAAAAGAAAAAGGTCAACATTAGTGGAAAGGAAAAGTTTGATGTTGAAACATGGGCTACCAAACGTATAAACTTAAGTTAACATGTTTTAGTGAATCCTATTTAGCTTAATTAGTAAAAACTTGTTAAATAAGACATTTGGAATTGAAATCCAGCTTGCATCAAAACATATATATATTAGAAAGAAAACTTTGAATTTCATTAAGAAACAGGCATATTCGCCTGATAAACAGCATAAGAGTGAAGTGGATCATCCTTCATCCAAACAAAAAACCAGTGACATAACATGCATGTCTAGCTAGGTTGTGAGTTACAGAATTACCATCTCTCCCAGAAGAAAATGGGCAAATGCCCCTTTCAAAAAAAAAAAAAAAAACCGGCATTTTGCCCCCTTAGGGAATTGCTCCTCTTTTGAAACTTGATTTTCTCAAAATCGAATTATGAAAAAAAAAAAAATTCTGGAGCCCTATAGTGGCGTTTTAAGGAGCCTATAGTGACGTTTTAAGGACCTATAGTGGCGTTTTTTAACTCGATCTCCATAAAGTCAAGCTACATGCAATTTTTTTTCCTTTTTTTTACCTATAACTCGATTTCATGGAGATCAAGTTACAAAATGTCACTATAGGTCCTTAAAACGTCACTATAGGCTTCTTAAAAACGTCACTATAAGACTTAACTTGATTTTGAGAAAATCGAATTTCAAAAGAGGGGCATTTCCCTAATTAGTTTGGGAAAGAGGGAAAAACACTGGATTGTTTTTATAAAAAGGGCAAAGGCCAATTTTTTCCATCTCTCCCGACATGTGAAAATCTGATGTAGTTAAACCCATTTGCAAACAATTGAGCTTCCTGAATTAAAAGACCAAAAGAAGCTAAGGAAGGAGAATCATCCTTTAGAGCATTTATAACAATCTCCATTCTCTGTGTCACCCTTAAGAATAGCTTTTTTGAAGCCCAACTCAAGACTTAATTCAATAATAAAGAAAGATCATCTTGGAGTGGATGCCAAAAGTTATATTAATCACTCACTTTTATCATTATTAATATTTAATGTGAGAATTCACTTAAATATGTATGCACAATATTTATATCTTTAGTTTCGATAGTTGAATATTGTAATTCATTTTTCTAAAAAAAAAAAATTAAAATCCCCTAATTTGTAAGAAGAATTTAAAATGAACCTAACATTCAGCCGATGAAGCTGATGTTTTATCCAAATTTTGAACAAAAGTTGACATTGGGAATTCATTATTCTTTATTAAAAAGAAGAAGAAGAAGATAAAATGAAAATACAAAAGAATCAATCTTGTGCCATCCAACTTCAAATCAATACACCTCAAATATACATCCTAAGCTATGCGTGTTGCACTGTGGACAACCGTTTTGCCCCTATGATTGACCTTGGGTTGGTGTTCAATCAGTTTCAAGTTTCAACCTCACTAAGTCTTAAATCAAACCAATCACTAGTTATGCTTAAGTATTTTATCATGAGGATGCTTAAATATAATTTGAGAGATGAGAGAGGGAGAGTTTGAATGAAAGGATTATAATTAACATGCACCGACGAAATTGAAAATATTAAAAGTCAAATCCATCTATTTCCAGATATATCTCACTGCAACTACTGAAAATATTTTCTCTTTAATTACATATGAACGTAAACAGAGGATAAAAAGTTTAACGTCATTATTGTTTACAGTTAATCTCCACATAATTAATATGATTTTATTTAGTATTTCTTATGTTGGGTAATTTTGATGCTCGTTGCAAAACAATTAACCAAATTTATGTGGGACTTTTAGTTTTAATGGTTAAATAAGAGATCTGGAGTTCAATTTCCGCTTACGCCAAAAACCGACTGGTGTCTAAGTCTGATGATATAGAACTATCATCAGGAGCGGATCCCATAAGTTGAAACTCTTTTTCAAAAAAAAAAAAAAAAAGTCACAAACCAATATCACTAAGTTAACCAAGTGAAGAAAAGAAATAACACAAATGTTTACAAAGTGAAAACCCTAAAAGATAAAACTTTACGGGTTTACCACCATTCCTCAAGGAAACATATCCACTATATTGACGTGATCACATGCAATTTCAAATTCTTGCACTCTTCTACCACAAACTATGTTCACACAAACACTTTGACTGTGACCTCAAGAACTTTCTTGAAATTTTCACAACAATCTTTATGATTTCAGTGCAACAACTTCACCTTGTTCACTGGTTTTGATGATATTGAGAACTCAGTCGGGAAATTTTGATCCCAATCAATTTTTATCAACTACCTAACGTGATTAATTAAACAAATTGTGCAATGGTTCAAAGAGGGATTTCATGGATCTATTTATTCATCTAATGTCTTATCCTGACAAATAATTCAGCATGGGATCATAAAGATGTACGTAAGTGTTTAATGTGATACAAGTGCCAATAGCCCTAACTAACTCAAGCTAGTCTATCTAGACTAGTTGACTTACAACTAACGTAAGTTAAGCATGTGCACTCTTAGAATAACATGCATCTGAATCTTTGATTGTCACCTCTAGACTGTACCTCACGCATGGAAGTGAAAATAAGTTGCTATGCGAAACCAAAGATGGTTGGACCATGAATTGCCAATCCAAGGCCTAAGTGCCATTTGACCCTCTAGGTTATGACCTATAGTGTTATTCGACACTTCGGTCTAGAAATGGGGTAATTCTTACATGCTTCGGGAGCAATGCTCCCTCCTTTCACATGAGGGGTGGGTCCCATCATGGGACCCACACATGGGGCCCACCCCTCATGTGAGAGGAGGGAGCATTGCTCCTTGAGCACCTAAGTTTTTTCTCTAGAAATGGTCTTACCATTTTACACCATTATTTTTAGTATAACTTCTCGTATTCTCTAAAAAAAGGCAAAAATAGTCAAATACCACTATTTTTCGAAATTATTAGTGTTTTACCACTGTTTGAGAAATATTTAGCAATCTACCATTTTTTTTAAACTTGAGTTTGTAAAACTCGATTTTGACATGGAACTCGAGTTTACAAAAATTGAGTATCTTAAAAAAGTCCACTTAGAACTCGAGTTCCTTGTGATATAATACTTATTACCTCTATTTCAAACACTTTCACTACCTTTTTCACAATTGTTGACTTATCTTCCATTGCACGTGACCCTAACAAAAGAAAGAAAAAAGAGAAACCCACACTTGGAAGCCAATGAGAAAACTAGAAGAATAAGAAACAAAACTGGAAGCCAATGAGGAAAAAAAAATAAAAAATTAAAAGAGATAGAAAGGCATGCTGTGGGAGTCAACAATTGTGGCTGTGTGAGTATTATTGTTGATTGCGTGAGCGCTGCAAGAGTCAACAATTGTGGTTGTGTGAGTGTTATTATTGACTGTGTGAGTGCTGTTATTATTGACTGTGTGAGTGCTGCGGGAGTCAACAATTGTGTCTGTGTGAGTGTTATTGTTGACTGTGTGAGTGCTGCAGGAGTCAACAATTCTGACTGTGTGAGTGATATTGCTGACTGTGTGAGGGTTGTGGGAATTGGGAAGTGTTTCTTGCATGTTACTCGAGTGTCTTAAACTCAAGAAACACATTGCACTTAATTCGACTTCCACATAATCGAGTTCCGTGTTGACTTATCATATCTGTAATAGATTTTTCATTATAAAAATCATTATCAAGCACAATCTGTTGATTGCAATTCCACAACTAGACCCTTTAAGGACCAATTGACCCATGTAGTTGAAACGAAAGTGGACAAACTTTGCATTTAGAGGAATGCAAAAGGCTGTTATGCCATTGTTAAATAGAGTTAAGGATATAAAAACAAATTCCAATTCCTAAATTAACTTTTTTAGGTATATAGAAGAGCCTTCTCTCATCAAGTAAAATGTTCAACTCTAAATAGAACTCAATCTCATATTCAGGATAAGAATAAATCATCTATCCAAAAGAAATATTGATGGAATCTTCCTCTTATACTGATATTTTATTAAACTAAAGTAATGTCTATATATACACAACACAAAGCTCTCATACAATCGTCAAGAGAGCAAAGTCATCACAAATGGCATATCTGAAAGTAATATTTCCTATCATCCTATCATCCATGTAATGACATCTTTCTGATTGCAAGCTCTACTTAGTAAAAGCTGAACTAAGTTAGCATCTCCAGCACTTGCCATGAGGGCAACTGCTATGCGAATCTACATGCGAGGCTTTTTCCATCAAGTAGTCATCGGTCATCCACACAATGGATTGAGTTTCAAACAAAAACACTTCTACCTCCTTTCTCATAAATGCCTAGCATAAATATATATATATATATATATAGAAAGGGAAAGTTAAATTAACGAGTAAAAATTTATATGAAAGTAGAGTGAATGAGACAGTAATTGGATTTATAATTCTTACTTTAAAACCATATCAAATTGCCTATTGTTTCTAAAATTTAAACTATTAAAATATAATAAATTTAATTATTTAACCACGCTTAACTACTTTTATTGTATAAGTTCAGTTAAAACTAAATACTGGCACCAAAAATTTCATGTGGCGTGGGGGATAGTCGTAGAAAGACACAACAAAACAAAAGTTTGCACTCAATGCCGTACGTGTAAGACATGCATGGGCACACTACCCCAGTTACTTTACAACCGAGAAATTATTTTGACAAATTTTATGTGTTTATCAATATGTAACCAAACAAATTTAGTAGGTGTGAGTGTTCTCTCAAGTGCTAAGGGTGCTTGTAGAGCTAGTGGGTTTATTTTTCGGGGTTTAAGGGAAACAATTTTGCAAACAGATCCTTCCACTTTCGTTACAATATGGAGGATTTATCAAGAAAGTGGGGAAAATTATCTTGGGAAAATTACACTTTACCACCCTAAACTATACCCTAGATTACACTTTGCACTCTAAACTATTCGATTGCATGCTTTGCACCCTAAACTATAACCTTTGTTACACTTTGCACCCCAAAGTTAGTTTTATTGTTAAATTAGATGGAAATTTATAGCACATGATTTGCATGTGATTTTTACTTAGGTGGCACATAGTTTAAAGACAAAAACACCCTCTTTCCAATCAATTAAAACCGAAAGCTCCATCTCACGTGCTAGCATCTTCTCCTCCCCGAATCAAATTCTGTCTAACCCTAAATCCCTAATATTAGTTCTCATGTGTGCCCAGCATCAGCTCTTCCCATCTCTCTCCGCCAACAGCTCTTCTCTTCTTTTGAAATTCTTCAATTGCTCCTCTAAAACATGATGGTCATCATCTTGACATAATGTTTGTATGTTTTGAATACAGATAATTATAATAGAATCCGAGAGATAATTAATGCAAACACATACAACCAACATCTAGAAAAAAGAAAAACCAGTCTGGGCCTACAATATGAGATATATATATGGCTTTCTTTACAACACCTGGTGAGGGGTCAAAGCATAGGTATAACACAGTAAAAATCCATAATAATCAATATTAAAATAAAAATTTGAATGGATTCAATCTTGACATATTTCTTTAAAAGTTCATATTAGTCTTGTCTACCTTATATTATTCCTTAAACTATCTTTGGACTTCATGTTTTAGATAGTTTTCTTTTTAAAAAAAAAAAAATTGATGTGGATTTCCATTTTTTTTTTTTTTTTGCAACTTAGTATTGATGTGCAACGGAAATTCGTTGGTGTCTTTTCTCGTCCATATGCGTCGTCCAAGGTAAAGACAGAAAGAAGGGAAATCCTCGCCAAGTTCAACCTCATCCGTCCGTCCTCAAAAGACGGACAAGGTTACTACACTACGAACATGTCTCCGCCGGGTGAGAGAACATGCCTTTGCTAGTCAAGTCCAACCATTGTGAAACGTAGACTTCTTGAATAATCTAACTTCCACATCAGTTATGGAAGTTACCTTCGAGCCTTTTGGATTCCCCAACAATAGGAACGGTTACCAAACAAGTAACCGCTCCCCGCAAGCTATATAAACGCTCGCCAATGAAAGAGTAAGGGATTCGGATTCTGAGACTTCCAATTTATTGGGAATCACAAAAAAGGCTAACTTTACCATCGGAGGGTTCTTGGTCGGATTCCACTGGTCTTCTCTAAATTTTCTATTTATTTTCTCAGGATTCAGTCACAAATTCGTCAAGGCCCGAGACTTTCAACCCACTGATATCACAGGATTCATCAAGTATTATTTTACTTAGTGGAGCAACTGAACAATGAGAGAAAGGAGAGGAGTTGACACATGAGAGAAATTGAAAATTTTGACAGATTTGATTTGGGGAGGAGGAGATGCTACGCACATGAGAGAGAGATATTTTGTTTTTAATTGATTGGAAAGGGTGTTTTTGTCTTTAAATTGTGTGTCACTTAAACAAAAATCATGTGCAAGTCATGTGTTACAAATTTCCATCTAACTTAACAGTAAAACTAACTTTGGGGTGCAAAGTGTAACAAATGTCATAGTTTAGAGTGTAAAACGTGCAATCGAATAGTTTAGGGTACAAAGTGTAATCTAGGATATAGTTTAGGGTGATAAAGTGTAATTTCTCCAATTATCTTTAACTAAGAAAGAAAAGGCGGGCTATGTATTACCAAAGACACAAAGGTAGTATGAGTTTATAATTGCGGCAAAATTCCTAACTCCTAGGGCGTTGAATATGGATGCTGTGGGGTGAACCTTCAAGCAAGTCTGGCGGTGTAGTGATGGATTCAAGATTCGAAACATGAGTGATCATAAAGCCTTATTTGTGTTTGATGATGAACGCGATGTCACTCAAATTCTGGCAAACCAACCACGGAGTTTTGACAAGCATTCGGTACTAGTAAAGAGGTATGATAAGGATATTCCATTAAGGTCTGTAACCTTTGAGACGACAATGTTTTGGGTTCAGGTTCATGATATTCCTATCAGGTATATGACAACAAAAGTAGCGGAAAATATTTGCGACATCATTTGTGAGGTGGTTCGATCCATTGCTGCTGAAACTGAGGAAGGAACTAGTTTTATCCGGGTTAGAATTAAGCTCGACCTTTCGTTACCTTTGTGCCGGGGACGAGTTATAACCCTGGACAATGGAGAGAAAACTTGGGTGGCATTCAAATATGAGCGATTGTGAAATTTCTGTTTTTTGCGTGGTAGGTTGTCTGATGGTGATAAGGACTGTCCTTTGTGGATTCAAAGCAGAGGAATGCTTAAAGATGAAGACAGACAATTTGGCGAATCTTTACGAGCACCACCTTATAGGCCGTCAAACCAAAAGGTGATCTATGTTCCTATGTTTTTCGATAAATTGGGGCTGGAAGAGGAGATTAGGCCGAGTGCAGGGAGGCGGGATGTGTCGGAGGCGGCGGGAAGAAAGGCGACGATGGTCTGTGCAGAGGAGAATGCAAATATGGAAACTGAGGAGATCGGGGGGAGTTTAATACGGAATTAAATGCTGAAGGGATGACAGTTACGGATTCAGAAACGTGCTCCAGAAATAAAGGGAAAGCTATCACTGGGGAGGAAAATTGGGATGAATTAATTTCAGTTCAAAACTCTCCTGAACTGAAGCGTGATTTGGGAAAAGATGCTATTGAAGACAGCTGGGATTTGGTCTTAACTCAATCACGTGAGCAAGCACGGACTCTCCAAGATGGACTACTGATGGATAACGTGCTTGGGCGGGACTCAAATACTGAAAACCAAGTGCAAGCCCAATTGTTTTGGTCCATAGACGTACTGAAGAGGTTGACTGTGAATTAAAAAAACTTGATGACCACGTGATTGAGAGCCTGGGAGTAATGAAACAGGGAAACATGGGTACAATTCAGAAACTGTCGAAAGAAACAGAGGATGACTCTCAAGGGCAAAAGACTGATAGTGCCGAGAATCGAAGCTATAACACGGATGGAGTTGAATCCAAATTGCTTCAAAATACTACAAAACTGGGTAAGTGGGTTAGAATGCAATCTGTCAGGCCAGTCCATACCCATTTTTTGGAGATCAATTTGGGGCAGAAACGGGCTTTATTGGGAGAGGAGAGCGACTCAGAGTTACCAACAAAGAAGAGTAGGATTTCAAAGAGGGGTGGTGGAAAACTACTTGATATGGTGGAGGCTGGTTCCCAGCCCCACCGGCAACCATGAGTATCCTATGTTGGAATTGTCGTGGGCTTGGGAACTGGCAGACAGTTCAAGAGCTCAGAGATTTGATTCGAGCACAAGATCTAGTGGTGTTTTTAGCCGAAACATGGCTAGTTGAAGCAAGGATAGGTGAAATTAAAGACAGATTGCTGATGGGTAATTATTTTGGTGTGTTGAAGGCTATGTTGCACGAACATGGACACGGACACGAATACGAGGATATGGCAATTTTTGAAAAATAAGGACACGACAAGGCGGGGACACGGCTGCGACACAGCAGTTAAATAATTAATTAAATTTTATATTTAGGCACATTTTTTAATATTTTTAGACATAAAATACATTTATGTCTAGAATTCAAATTATGTAAGAACTACAAATAAGTAAATTAAGACCCAAAGTAGTACAATAATACACATAAAATGTTTAGAGTACAAACCATTAAAGGATAACAAGTTCAACATCAAACTAAAAACATAAAAGGATAAGAAGTTTTAAACTTTCAAGATTATCACAAAACAACAACATCATCGTAATCAACATAGTCATTATTCTCAACAATACTTGTCTCCATCTCTGGCTCATCTAGTGTGAGATAAGCAATCTCAAGCAACCCAGGTCCTCCAAATGGTTCATCCCAATTATCTCCACCAATGTCCCACTTCTTAGATTCTCTTGTAGTGTACTCGAGCCTCCTCCTTGAAAGAAGTCGAAGATTAGAATGAACAAACACTAAATCTTCAGCACGTTTAGGAGTAATTCTATTCCTCCTCATACAAGGGATGAAGCCATATGTACTCCAATTCCTCTCAGCACATGATGATGAGCAAGGCTGTTCAAGAAGCTTTGAGCTAAAGTTTGAAGCAGTGGTAAACTAGACCCATAAGTTGACAACCAAAGCATTGGATCGAATTTCCACCTATCCTCCATGTTATCCTCAACATAAGTCTTAAATGCTGAAAACAAACCAAACTCCTTAATAGCATTCTGCCAATCATTAGGATCATGAAAGATCCTTTTAAGGCAGTTGTTTCTCTCCATTGAAATTTCAGCATCCTTATGTGGCACAACACGACCTCTGACTTCCTCAATCCATTGACTAGTATAATACCTAGTTAAAAGCAAATAAATAAGTACAACTAATGAGTTTAGTTCATTTGTTTGGAAATGCCTAAAGAATATAAACGAAAAGATTAAAGAGATAGAAAAATTACTTCGGATTCAAGGAGTGGGCTAGGCAATGAAGTGGTGTGCAATTTTTATTCCACCATTCAATGAGTATATGGTGTACCACATCATAGAATGGAGACTCCTCATAGTCTTCCTTGCCTTCATGCTAATATATTTCTTTCTTCACATTTTCTATCATGGAATCACACATTTCATACACCTTATGGAGAATAGGTGCATCCGTGTCAGCTCTCGAAGCATCTCATAAATAGGTTTTGTGAATCTTCTGCATTTTGCTTCCTCTCTCTAGCACTTTTAAGGTATGGCCTCTTTCTCCTACTACTTTTCTCTCTCTCTGTTTTATTTAAGTAGATAACTCTATAGAAATATCTGATTTTCCCTTTTCTTTTTTGTGTTTTTTCTCTTTCTAGGATTCTGCTCTTCTTCTCTTTTTTGAGTCATATGCTTAGTAGTTCTGAGGTTAGGACCCTTTGTCCCTCTGTTTCTTTCCTTTTCACACGTTTAGGGGGATCCTTAGGTGCTTTTCCATATCTTGAGAACTTTGTGTTAAAGGGTAGTGGCTTGTGCATTGTATTGGGTGTTTTGCTACCATTGCTCCATTAGTCAATTGATTAGTTTGAGGGTTTAATAAGGGAGCAGGAAGTGATGTATGAGGTGAGGTCAAGTGAGTTAGAGACCGGGTTATCGTCCAGCAACAGACCCCAGAGAGGGGGATACTGCCGTCTCCGTTCCTCGAGAGGTTAGGGCTTTCCATGCCCTTGAGGACGTGTGCGGTTTAGATGGCGATATACTCTCTAGGTTTAAGGGTAGATTTCAGTTCCCAAATAGGGTTAGGGTTTGTCTGCCCCGTGAGGAGGAATGGGCTTGCCACTTCTTCCCTGGGGAGGTATGCTTCTACAAGGCTGCCTTAGAGTGGATTCAGTTGGTTTCATCGGTCATTCTGCAAGTGTGGGCTTAGATTCCCCGTCCACCCTTTTATTATAAAGCTGTTAGGCCACTCTAGTATTGCTCTCGGGCAACTTATGCCCAATTCGTGGAGGATAGTGGTCAGCAGTATGGATGTATGGCTAGCTGCTACGGATGGAGATATAATCAGAGTAGATGAGCTCGTCTACTTGTACTGTTTAAAGACGTCTAAGGAGCATGGGTATTGTGAGCTGGTGCCATGGGAGAGGAGGACTAGGATCGTCTAGGATCTACCTTCGTCCTTCAAATACTAGAAGTCCCAGTTCTTTTTTGTGTTCAAGGACAATTGGGAGACTCCCTCTAACCAAGTTTGGGGTGATCTCCCAAGGCTGCTCCGTCGGTGAAGTACCCCAACTTAGGTGCATCATTATTTCTCCTAATTCCTTGACTTTTATCGTGTTTATTTTTCCATCACTAACTCCTTTGCCCCTTGTCTTGTGCAGTTAAGAGACGGCCCAAGCTTAAAAGCAGGTACAAAGGACGCGTTGAGAAGGCCATTGCGTACGCTAGGACGATTAAGGATTTTGACAACCTGGAGGATCCTCGAACTCTTGCTTTTTATTGTCTTGGTCCAGAACCGTCTACCTTCGTCCTGCGAAATATTGAAATTGAGGAGAAAAAAAGTAAGTTTTAGGCTTGTCCATGTTGATTCTCTTGCCCCTTTTATATATATATATATACTAGTCGCTAACCGGTGCAATGCACGAGAATAGATTTTGGATGAGTTTTAGGGAAAAAAATCATTATTTTTTAGTTGGAGTAGTAAGCAAAAATGCATAAAATTTATATATATATATATATATATATATATATATATATATATATTGAAAGAAATATTTCAAAGTTTTATTAGTTAGAAGAAAGAAATGTTGTTTTATTTATTAGTTTTTTGTGAGAAGGAATAAGAGAAAGGCTGTTGAATCTCTAATTTAATTTGTGTTGTATATATAGGTATATAAAATATATATTGTAATATATATACTAAAAGGTGCTTACTGAAATGTCATAACTCTTTGTATTAGATATACCAAAAAGTGCCTATTGAATGAAATTGTACTTATTAACTAAAAAATATGCTTATTGAATGAAAAGGTACCTATGTAAATAAGTATGGAATGGTGTTTGTAAATCAAGCACCTTCCAAAAAGCTTCATTTTTCATTTTTGCAAAAATATACCACTACCCACGGGACTATCTCAAGAGAGTCAATACTGAATAAAAACACGTTTTGATAATACCTTTGAATTGTTTTGAAGTTACCACTAATTTTATATATAAATAAATAAATATAAATATCAATTTATGCATTTATGTGTTTATTAGGCAAAACTTAAATAAATTGTTAAAAACTTTAAGATTTAAAATAGTTGATATACTTCAATATTATCAATAAAAATTTATGTAAAATTATAATAATTATTATTATATTATTATTATAATAAACTAAAAGGCTAAAAGCACCTGCTTCTAGACTATCATTGAAAGCAACAAAAAAATCTTACACACGTTGATCTTACAAGTATTATATTTATATTATTTAAAAAATAGTTTATAATAATAATAATAAACTAAAAGCCTAAAAGCACAGTTTATATTATTATAAACTAAAAGGCTAAAAAAGTTAAAAATGAAACCCAAACTACACATATGGGTAAAGCAACACGAAAAGGAACAAAAAAAAGAAAAAAGAAGAATGGGGGGACGATGTCAAGGTACCAGTACGAAAAATTCCGTCTCTTTCTCACCGTATCTTCTATAACTATCTCTTCTTGCCTCTTTATTTTTCTTTTTCTTTTCCCCACAATCAAATCCTTTGTTTTCCCTCTCTTGTAGTAGTGCTTTTTTCTACACTGATCCTTCTCTTGTAGTATTGCTCTTTGTTGTCCTTCTCTTATGGAGATTTGTGGGTTGGAGTAAATTGGCCTTGGACCACCAAAGAAATGTTTCAAAGTTGTGGATAGAAAAATAATTTTAGAGAGAGTGAGAGGGAGAGAAGAGCATACTTTTTGTGGGTATGGTGGGTTTTGATTGAGGAATTTTTATTTTTGATGGAAGAAGTGGTGTGTCTTTGGATGGAAGGTGGGCTTTGTTGTGGGATTGAGGAAGGAGCATTGGGGGAGAAAAGTTTATTGGGTTTTGTGAGACTGAGGAAGGAGCGTTGGGGGAGAAAAGCTTATCGCGTTTTCGAAAAGCTTTATTTTGATTTTATGTTTTTTTTTAAATATCATGCTGACGTGGAAAATTGTGGGAGCTTCAAAGGTTTCAGTTTTATTATTACTAGTCGCAGACCCGCACATTGCGCATGATAAATTTGTTTTTGATAGTGCTATTATTATATATTATTAATTATTAATATTTTTCTATGCATTACTACTCAAGCTCCATTATATATGTATGATCAATATATTGCAAGATTCATGGTGATTGGAGGCTTTAGTGATGGAATTAATTGTGTATTATTAGAGATTAGTATTTGGAATAGAATGTGGAAATTTTATTCATTGGACATACTTGAAGAAACAATCTAGCTTTTGAACTTGCAATTTAATGGATAATTCATAGTCAATTGGTAGAAAATATGAACAACCTACACAACCAAAAGATAATATAAAATATATTTTAGCATAGCCTTTTTCATTTTATTTATAATTGAGAGTTAGACTTCTATAAGCAATCCAACTTTAAAATATGCAAATTAACAAGTAGCCTGTGAGCAATGGGTGGGTAAAACAGTAATTAAAACGGTGACAGGTGTCCACATCATTGAACACCAAGAACCTTTTTTTTAATGAATGAACATAAACACTCACATGCAAATACACACAATCAAAAAGATCTTATATATGTTTTGAGGTGCATTGATTTTGCTGTTATCTATTTATAGTGTCTTCTTGGTTGTTAAGTAAGTTCATACAAGAAACATGAAGAGCATTTTTCTAAGACTATTTGAAGATTCCTGCCTTATGTAGTTCCATAATAAATGAAACTATCACAAGTTAAGACCCAACCCAAATACTTAAACCAACCTCATTTTTTAGACCAACATCGATTTTTTTTTTTTAATCTCTCTCTGCTTTTGGTTTTAATCTCCCTCTGTTTTTACTCTTTCGCTTTGTGTTAAAAGCTTCCACTGCCTATTTTAGCACTGCCCTGAATTCTCACCTACATGCTCTATATGCCATCCTTTTTCTTTTGTTTTTTTTTTTTCCTTCTACTGTTCGAAATTTATGAACCCAAGAAAGACAACTTGAGGACCCCTACCTTTTGCACTATTTTATCCCCCTTAACTTTTATACTCTCCTAAGCTGCCCATTTCACCGATCAATGATATATATTCAATCTCATAGAGATTTAAGCTCTGATTTGTGTCTTTGAAACAATCCTAGAAGTAGCGGTATCTCTTCATTAAATGTTTTGTCTTAATTATAGAAAGCCATTTGATTACACCCACCTAAAAATCATTTCAAATAAGTGGTGGATAATATGAACAGCTTACACCACCAAAAATAATATGAGAACTATTTTAGTAAAAAATTTCATTTTATTTATAACCGACATTTTGTGATACCTAAAGAAATATTCTAGCTTTTGAACATGCAATTTAATAGATAATCCGTGATAAATTGGTAGAAAAACTGAACAACCTACACAACCCAAAGATAACATAAAAATTATTTTAGCATACTGAAAGATAATATAAAAATATGTTAGCATAACCTTTTCATTTTATTTATAATTGAGAGTTGTACATACTTGAAGAAACAACTCCAACTTTATTTACAATGGAATTTCCCTGCAAAGCAACTCATTCAACAATGTTCTATTTCTTTTGGATATTTCCTTTGGTTACATAAACTATTCGGTTGATAATGGAATTTCATAGCAAAGCAACTCATTAAACAATACAAAGTAGAAAAGGAGAAGTAATATGCTTTGAGTATGTGCAATTGTATCAAGCCTAGATCGCTCATATATATGTTTATACTACTACCTCTGCCTCCATAGTGGTAATAGCTCTGAATCTATCTATAACACTTGTGAATCACCAATAAATAAATAAGAAAAAAAAAAAGTAACGCAAGAATGAATAAAAATGATATAAGAATTTAAATCATTTAACATATTTTTAGTGGACTTCCAAATACATGTGACCAAATCTAATAGTGGAGAAGTTCTTGAGTAAATGCAACTTATCTTATCAGAGTTTTCCATACATGCCTTTATATATGAGTACATAAAGAGTAATCATTTAATTATCACTAGCTTGGGCATGAACATTTTTACAAATGCCTTTGATTGAACAACATGCAATAGTACTCTAAAAAATGTCAAAATCAAAATTTACATATTCCCTATTGAGATACTGCCAATAAAAAATTGCCTGCAATTTAGGTCTTCCCTCCAATTTCATTAAAAAATTGCAATTAAAAATATATCATTCTCACATGAAAAGGATCTATAAAATTAATTAAAAATATTTTTTCATTAGTTAATTACATACTTTCAACTTCAAATATTAAATGGGAAAGACGCATTGAAAATATGTGAAAGATGTATTGCTCAAAAAAGAACTAAAGACGTAATTTATAAAATGTTTGAACTAAAGAACTAATTTGCTCTGCTTTTTTTATTTTATTTTTTATAACTAATTTGAACTAAAGAACTAATTTTTTGAAGTATGTAATTAACTAATTAACTAAAGGAGAAAAACATTTTACAATACGTCTTTCAAGTTAATTACATATTTAATGGGAAGTTGAAACTTGCAAGTAAGAACCACCTAGATTAATAGGATGCATAAAATGTTTACTATAATGTTTTGCTCTTCTTGAAAGACGTATTTTAATAGGATGCATCAACTTCTTGGACGTATTTTAAGTTAATTACATATTTAATGGGAAGTTGAAACTTGTAACGACATATTTTATAGACCCACCCAGATTTTTTACTATAATAACGGTTAGTAAATCAGACCTACCCATATTTCTAGGATGAATAAAAGATGGCATGTCGTTATAATCCCATCTTGATACATCTTAGGTGGGGAGAGAGATTTAAGCCTTATATAAATCTCAATTAAAGAAAATAATCTTAGCAAAAAATAAAAACACTTGCACAATGACTTAAAATTGAAACCATGAATGTCAAACCGTGTCTAAACCAAAGACCATGATAAACACAATTATGCAGAAAAATTATTGCAGAAAAATGAAACACCAAGAAAACAATTTGCTTTGATTCTAAAACCCAATCAACATGTTATACAATCATGATATTGAAGTAGGCTATGATACCAATTGTTGGAAAAGAGTGGAAGCAAACACCACAGCACTATACTAAGAAATCAAAGTCACACTAAACAATCAGCCACCTTCAAATCATTTCACACTAAAGCATGTTTGTATAAACAATATTAAATCATTTCACACCATAACAAAGAGGCGATAAACAATCAGCCACACCATAGCAGCCTTACAAATCTCGATTAAAAAACACAATCTTAGCACAAAATAAAAACGCTTGCACAATGACTTAAAATCAAAACCATGAATAACAAACCATGTCTAAACCAAAGACCATGATAAACACAATTATGCAGAAAAATTGAAACACCAAGAAAAATATTGCTTTGATTCTAAAACCCAATCAACATATTATACAATCATGATATTGAAGTAGGCGCTAATACCAATTGTTGGAAAACAGCGGAAGCAAACACCACAGCACTATGCTAAGAAATCAAAGTCATACTAAGTCATTGGAATCACATCGAATTAAAAAAAACCCAGCAATAAAAAAACTCAAAATGAACAGACTCAAAGAGGTAAAACTCCAATTAAAAAACCCAACAATCAAAAATTCAACACCCTATGAAAGAGGCAGTAAACAATCATCCACACCATAGCACGAAAAAGGCAGTAAAAAGAGAAAAAAAAAAATCAAGCAAAAGAATGGACCACAAAAGAAATTGGGATTTAGAGATACCTCAACCAAATCATCTCGCCTCTGTCAGTATTTATATAGTAGTGTAAGAAGAGGAAGACAAGAAGGAAGGAAGATATAGGAGCCACCGTTGGAAGGGAGAGAGGCTGGCGTGAAGTAAATGTGAAACGGTAGAACAAAGTGGGGAAGGGGAAAGAACTAAAACGTGGGGAGAGGAAATTGAAACCGTGCAGGAAAACAAAAAGTTGATACCGTGAAAACAGAGGGTTTTAAAAGGTATCAGTTGAAAAGGCTTTGGGTTTGGGCTTTATGGTATAATTAAATGTATAAGAAGTGGGCTTTATGGTGGAGATAGGGCTGTAAAATATTTTATATTTATCAGTATTTTAAAATTGATAAAAACTATTTTAAAATTGTAGGAAAAATTTAGAAAATATGATAGAAATGACATGGCTGCTGATGTGGCTCAATGTGAGCGTAGCAACATTAAATGCTACGCTTCAGCTTTTAATAATATATAGATATAGATTAAATGTATAAGAAGTGGTCTTTATGGTGGAGATAGGGCTGTAAAATATTTTATATTTATCAGTATTTTAAAATTGATAAAAACTATTTTAAAATTGTAGGAAAAATTTAGAAATATGATAGAAATGACATGACTGCTGATATGGCTCAATGTGAGCGTAGGAACATTAAATGCTACACTTCAGCTTTTAATAATATATAGATTACTAGTCACTAACCCGTGCGATACACGGGAAAGCTATTGATAACTTCCCCAATATGAAAAAAATATATATATTGTATAAATTATATAACAAACCAATAAAATCTATCACTTACAAAGTAATAAAATCTATTACATATTTATTCTCCAAAAAAAAAAAAAAAAAATCTATCACATACAATGAGGTATTGTGATAACCAAGAGATTGAGATCATATTTAGAAAATATATAACTAATATAAGTACACTCCAATACAATTAATTACGCAAATATAGTTAATTCCATACTCATTCAATCAAATATCTTTCATAATTACATTAATCATTCTTGATATCCAAGATGTATCTAAATTCTAACATTGCCAGTAAACAAAGATGCTAGACCTCAATGGGATTGGAAAGGAAACATAATGCCAATTCACACAATTGCTGAAATCATCACTTTCCACTATTGAGAGAGAGAGAGGTGGTTGTTGTGTTGCATCTCTTAAGAAGAATCTACCCTTTACATTTTTTTTGATGTAATTGACCCATAACAAAATAGTTGTACCACATTCAGAGTATGCACATTTGGGAGATTAAAAGTAAAGGAAAATGAGAAAATGAACCCACGTAAAGTTTTTTTCTCTTCCTCTTGATGTTGACTTTTCTAGCATCATCCAGAATCAAATTTAAGTACTCCTCATAGCTCTGTAAGGCATAAAAATTAACATTTGAACAAATTTACACGTATTCACTTAAAATTGTGATAGATGCTAAAAATTAGATTGATATCAACCTTTGAACCAAAATTTAACATTTTAATGAGTGCACATCAATCAGTAATTTTGCCATTGTTAGTTGCACATATAGCTTTTTATTTGTGGCAAATATGGTGCAATTTTGGCCATCAAATTTTTACATGTTCACAAAGATTTCAAAGTTCTCAAGATGTGAATTTGACAATATCACCCCTAAACTTGCTTAATATACAAAACACACAGCAAAAATACTCATCATAAATGTGATTAAAAAACTCAAGCACTAAATTTCAACCCTCTACATAATTTTTTTTTTTTTTTTTAAAAAGACTATCCTAAACATTTTATCTTCAAAACATTATAACAGGGAATCTTGCAAAAATTTGGAATGATTTACCTATATACAGCTTAACCATTCTTGCTACTCCATAAAATTCAAATCAAGACGTTTGCAAAACCCAGAAAAGCCCAACATTGAAAAGGACAAAATCAATAATTAAAAGTCTCTAAAAAACATTACCACTATCATGCAATATCCAATACAGCCACTTTTAATAAGCACTATGAGAAGCAAATATACAACAAAATACCATTAAATTGAATAACACATAATCAAGAATATACCTTCTTTTCTTATTAAAACTGCACCATCTGGCATCGGTGTTGACACAAGAACTTCTTTGTAAACAAATGCAAACTCAAATGCAAGTTATAAGTTGAAGGAGACAAAAAGGTTAATAACTATGTAGGTTGTCAAACATGATCACTTGAAAGCATTAGAATATATGTTTTAAGGGTAACAATTCCTCAAATTCAATTTGTTGATTAATGAACCTACAGAATCAAAGACCAATCCTACAAATTATAGAGAAAATTAAAATAAAAGACATTGTAATGGCAAGTTATGTCTGCCTCAAGCAATGTGTTCCAAGTTTGAGTCTTGAAATTAGCCTAACCCACCTTTCCCAAAGCCTTTATTTATTTATTTATTTATAATTTAGATAGTAAATATCTAACACATCAGTAACATTTATCATATATAAAAATATGGAATGATATTCTTACCAAAAGAGATAATATCTCCATGTCGAACTTTGACTTTGACCCTATTCTTCTTCAACCTCTCCCAATTGAGATATGACATTTTCCCTATAGTCAAAAATATATTCCAAAGCCAAAAAATAAATTTCGTTTCCAATTCTTTCAAAATCATCTATGTTTATATATGCAATCAGGGAAGACTCTATTCAGCCTTGCAGTAATAAGAGCAACAAAATATCCAATAATGAAAACCTAATATGCACTTTAAGATATTTCATCCACATAAAAGTAACATTCTAGGCAGCAAAAATCCAGACAAACATCAATTGCCCTGCCATAATTCAAAATAAGGAGCACAAGAACAAATACCCAATTGAAATTAGATGGAAGAAAAATTCCATGTACCTAGCATATGTCTTCTTAATAGAAAGTTCATGTCCTAAAAATAAATGTATGAATTTCAAAAAATATATGCTACAAACAAAAGCTATTTGCAAAGCAACAGTTACAGCCTAACTGAAAACATAAAATTAAGACCTATAAATTACAATTTGACACAAACCAAGACAAAAATATTATATTACCCATTAAAATGTCTTTAAAATACACAAACAAATTACCTGCTATATGGGGAAAAAAAAAATCATTCTTGTAAGCATATATCGTATACACTTTAAAAAAAAAAAAAAAAAAAAAAAAAAAAAATCTTCAAGACAAAGTAAGCCTAGAGTCATATTTATTTCATTTGTTTTTTGGGTTAGTTTCAGATTGCTAACCTTGATATAAAACTTAGATTAAAAAAAAAAAAAAGTTAGAATTCACATATATGAGACAGATAACTTTTCATTAATCAATACCCATCAAGGATTGCAGCAAATTCAGGAAATTTCGTTCAAAATGAAGCAAGAACCATCCAAAATTACAATGAAAGAAGTCCACAACTCCCAGAGATAAACAATAGTACAGAAACCCTAGTGAATGGGCAGAGATTAACAAAATAAAAATAAAAAAACAAAGGGAAGTAGCAAACCTACTGACATCATAAAGATCGATCATTCAATCGCGGCCCCCTGATGCAAGGAAGGACTGGCTATTTGTGGCTTCTTCAAAATTAGCCTCCTTTTTACTTGAGTCATGAGCACCCTGCCAAAATTTCCAAAATTTTAATATTCTAAGATGCATAGGACCTAAACGCTTGTCAGAAAGCATAACCGGAAAGGAATATTTCAAAATTGCATGTAGGTGAATGCATTACCTGAAAGCATGAATAATCAGAAGTTTGTAGGTAATAGATATGAAGTTTTCCCTTACAATCACCAGCACTGTGGTACTTACCAAGATTGAGAAAATTTAAAAGCATTCTTATTAGCTATGTTGTCACGGAACATTCTCTGATTAGCTAAAATCAAGAAATTCAAAAACCTAAAATCAAAATTCTAAGTAGGAGTGGAAAAATTAAGAACCAACTGGAATCTAAATATCTACGAAAACATTCAAAAACCTAAAAATCAAAATTCTATGTAGGAGTGGAAAAATTAAGAACCAATTGGAATCCAAATATCTACCAAAACTGAAAAACCAAAGAGTGAGAGAGAAAAACCTAAATGCCCAGTGCTTCAAAGAGAGAAAAAAGAGAAAAGACATTACCTGTGAAAGAGGAGGTTGGTGGTGAATCAACAGCAAAACCTATTTTCCAAATCAAACCCCCCCCCCCCCCCAAAAAAAAAAAAAAAAAAAAAACTATGAACGCAGATATTAGAAAACAGACGATGGAGATGCAGAGAGAAATCGATGCGGTAGCGGTGATCTATGTTGGCGACGGCAGTGGGAGGAACTGAGTTTTGGGTTCTGATTTTGGGGGAAGGAAAGGGTGATTTTTAAGTTAGGGGGAAGGAAAGTTTAGGGTGACAAATAAGAGAGATTTTTTTTTTTTTTTTTTTTTAAAGAAGTATCGGGTGTATTTGGTGGGGGAAGAATGATATTTAAATAATGCTGAATAATTATTGTATTTTGTAATTATAATATTAATTAATTAAAATATTTAATTAATTAATGCTGACGTGGAAAATTGTGGGAGCTTCAAAAGATATAGTTTTATATATATATATATATATATATATATATATATATATAGGTAAGTGTTTTCCTTTTATAGGAATGATAACCAAATTTAACCAGGGATACACCCGAATGAGGGCTAAGAAGAACGAGCCCCTATCTAATCTTGGGGCCAAGACTGTACGTGTGATGGAGAAGGGGGCCCCCATCACTACAGCGACTCCATCTACACCTAGCACCGAGATGGTGAGGATGGCTTCTCTAGTCACTTCGGTTGAGGAGGTGCCCCCTTAACGGAGTAAAAGGTAGCGGACCAGGGACAAGTAGAAGGAGAAAGCTGACTCCCATTCTTCCAGCGTCTAGGATGATGCTAGAGTTACGCTGGCTCAAGTGATGTCTTTACTGCCGAGGAGATGAAAATGCTCTTGGAGGTATTTGCCAATGAGGTTATGGGTCGTCATCTCCACAAGCTCGTTCAGGTACTTGTGCAAACTCATCTCTTTCGTTCTCTTCTCTTTCCCCTTTTTTTTTTTTTTTTTTTTTTTTTTTTTGTTGTTGTTGTTGTTGTTGTTGTTGTTCTGAAGTCTGGTTTCTTCTTTCAGGTGCTGGAAGAGAGCCTTGACATTACCTCGGAGTATCTTCCTTAGGAGGCCAAGGTCGTGTCTGTGGTGTCAAAGGTGGAGGCCTTGGAGGCAGAGAATTCAAAGCTGAAGAAGGACTTGATCACCGCCATGGGCGAGGTCAACACCATAAAGGAGAAACTCAAGGTCATGGGGGACAACCTGAGGGTTGAGCGCCAACTGACGGTGGAGAACGATGAGTAGCTCCAAGCGGCCAAGGTGAAGATCAAGACAATTGCTATCAAGGCCGTTGAGGCCTTCCAACAGACTGAAGAGCATAATACTATGCTCTTCAGTTGGTACTTCAAGGGATTCAAGCTCCTGAGGCACTATCTCGTCAAACATCCCTCTGGCATGGACCTTAAGAATCTAGATATGGAGGTTGTTGACTTGGAGATGGTGGTGAACGAGGCTTTACAATCCGCTGCTCTTACTGAGGCTGTTCCTGGTGATACTCCCCTGCCTTCTCTTGGCGGTGACGATGCAGCTGCTGCCTGAGCTAGTCTTTTGTTCATTTGTATATATTTTTTTTTGTTGCCTAGTGTTTTTTGGGCTTTTTGATTCTACTTTCAGAACAATATTTCTAATTTAAGAATGATACTTGTAGCCCAGCGTTTATGGGTTTTAATTTCAATGTAGAGACAATGGTGGCTGCCTATTGTTTTTGGGCCTTTAGTTATATTCGTGATAGTATACTTACTTATCTATACTTTTTTTTGTGTGATCTTTGTGTGCCTCATTCCTCTAATTTTTCTTTCTTCATCAGTAGCTTGTACTAAGCCAAATTTTCTATTGTGATTCGCACCTTTATTGGAGGGGTTTTGATCCGTTAGTAACTTACATCCGTCTAGGCGGAATCTTGTTACATAGCCATTTTTCTTTTTGTGACTTACACCCATTTAAGGGGTTCTATCATTCTTTGGCTTCATCAGTAACTTACATCCATCTAGGCGGAATCTTGTTACTTAGCCATTTTTCTTTTTGTGACTTACACCCATTTAAGGGATTTTGTCATTCTTTGGCTTCGTCAGTAACTTACATCCGTCTAGGTGGAATCTTGTTACCTAGCTATTTTTCTTTTTCTGGGATTTCGTCATTCTTTGGCTTCATTAATAACTTACATCCGTCTAGGTGGAATCTTGTTACTTGGCTATTAAGCTGCTAGGCTTGCTCGTATCGAATCATTAGCTAAATAGTCCTTTTATTGCTTTCAATAACAAATACAATTTTCTGTTACATCTATTGGTGATACTTCTTCAAATGTTCAATGTTCCATGGTCGTGGCAATCTTTGTCCATCTAAGGTCTCCAGGTGATAGCTTCCTTCTGGAGTAATGGACGATCCGGTAGGGTCCTTCCCAGGTTGGGCCGAGTTTCCCTTGGACAGGGTCTTTGGTTGCTGGGGTGACTTTGTGTTGGACAAGGTCCCCTATGTCAAGTCGTGTGAGCTTCACTCTTTTGTTGTAGTACTCGGCCATCTTCTGCTGGTACTTGGTCATTTTGCTTGAAGCTTCATCCTTGGCCTCGTCCAAGCAATCCAGGTTGACTTTTAGTTGATCGTCATTACCCTCTTCGTGAAACATCTCTCGTCTGATTCTGGTTATTCCCAACTCGACTGAGATTACTGCCTTAGTGCTGTAAGTGAGCTTGAAGGGGGTTTCTCCTGTTGGGGTTTTGGCTGTAGTTCTGTAAGCCCACAATACATTCGGCAATTCCTTGAGCTAGGCCCCTTTAGCATCGTCTAGCTTGGTTTTTATGATCTTGAGTAGTGTCTGATTATTCACCTTCATCTATCCGTTTGCTTGTGGATGTCCTGGGGATGAGAACTGGTTCTTGATTCCTAGACCTGAGCAAAAATCCGTTCGCTTTGGTGACTGTTGCTAATGCCTCCGCTTCAACCCATTTCGTGAAGTAATCAATCGAGACTAAAAGGAACTTTACTTGTCCTTTACCTTGGGGCAATGGGCCGACGATGTCAATTCTCCATTGTGCAAATGGCCAAGGGGAGGCTATAGTCATCAGTCTCTCGACTGGAAGGCGTTGGACATTCCCAAACCTCTGGCACTTATCGCACTTCTTGACGAGCTCTCTTGCATCAACCTACATAGTAGGCCAAAAGTAACCTATTCTGATGACTTTACCAAGGATCTAGGGCCTGCATGGTCTCCGTTCACACCTTCATGAATCTCTTTTAAAATATACTTGGCTTCCTCTTCATCTACGCATTTCAGGTATGGCATGGAAAAGCCCTTCTTGTACAGGGTGTCATTCATTCAGGATTGTGAATCTGGCTGCTCTCTTCCTGGCCTCCTCGACGTCTTGTGGGAGATGGCTGTCTTGGAGGAATGATATGATCAGGGTCATCCAGCTGCCTGTGTTCTGGATTGCAAATGTAAATATTTCTTCAATGCTAGGGCATTTCTGGACTTCCATCTCTAAGCCCATGCTCATTGATCCTTCTTCTAACGATGCTAGCTTTGTGATTTTTTCTGCTACCATGTTTTGGCTCTTGGGGATCTGTACGAACTCCACCCTATCAAACTCCTAAGTCAAATGCTTCGCCAGCCTAAGGTATTTTTGCATTCTTTCCTCCTTTGCTTCATACTCCTCCTTTATTTTCCCTATTACCAGCTTAGAATCACTCTAGAGAAGCAAGTTTTTAGCTCCTAGTGCTCTTCCGACTCTTAGCCCCGTCAATACTCCGTACTGGGCCTCATTATTGGTGGCTGAGAATTTTAGTTGAACTCCATACTTAAGCGTCTCTCCATCTAGGGTGGTTAAGACAACCCTTACTCCCCACCTTTTTTGGGCAGATGAACCATCAGTTTGTATCGTCCACCATTCTGTCTCATTGGTGAGGCCATTCTTGTTTGGAAGAGTAAACTCGGTGATGAAGTCTGCTAGAGCCTGTGCCTTAATGGCTGTCTTGGGGTGGTACTCGATATCGTACTGACTAAGCTCGATGGCCCATTGGACCATTCTCCCTACTGCCTCGTGCTTGTTCATGGATTTCTTAATGGGTTGGTCCGTCATTACCAAAATGATGTTTGCCTGAAAGTATGGTCGTAGCTTGCGCGAAGCTACTATTAATGCAAATGCAATCTTTTCAATCTTGGGATACTTGGCTTCTACACCTTGAAAAGCTTGGCTGATGTAGTAAACTGGGAGTTGTTTCTTGTCCTTTTCTCAAATTAAGGCTACACTCACGGCTGTGGCTGATACTGCTAGATACAAATATAGGTTTTCTCATTCCTTGGACGAACTTAGGAGGGTCGGATTGCTCAGGTAACGCTTAAGTTCTTGAAAAGATTCTTCGCATTCATTAGTCCAAGCAAAAGCATTCTTCAATGTCTTAAAGAAGGGTAAGCATTTGTCCGCCGCTTTAGAGACGAACCTGTTGAGTGCCGCTATCCTTCCTGTGAGCTTTTGGACTTCTTTGACTATCTTTGGCGATGCCATATCGAGTATGGCTCGCACCTTTTCTGAGTTTGCTTCTATCCCCCTTTGGGACACCATGAATCTCAAGAACTTCCTCGAGGCTACTCCAAAGGCACACTTATTGGAGTTCAACTTCATCTGGTAATGTCTAAGTGTGGCAAATGTTTCTTTGAGGTCATCTAGATGGGCAAGCTCTTCTTTACTCTTGACGAGCATGTCATCCACATATACCTCCATATTTCTCCCGATCTACTTGCTGAACATTTATTTACTAGCCTCTGGTAAGTTGCTCTTGCATTTTTCAGTCCAAAGAGCATTACCTTATAGCAATAAAGCCTTTGGCTGGTGATGAAAGCACTTTTATCCTGGTCCTCTTCAGCCATTTTTATCTAGTTGTATCCCTAGAAGGCATCCATGAATGTCAGTAGCTTATGCCCTGTTGTAGAATCCACCAGTTGGTCTATCCTTGGTAGAGGGAAACTATCTTTTGGCCAAGCTTTGTTCAGGTCCATGAAGTTCGCGCATATCCTCCATTTCCCATTCGCCTTCTTTACTAGGACGACGTTAGCGAGCCACTCTGGATAGTAAACTTCTCAAATAAAACCTACTGATAGCAACTTGTTAACCTCATCCGTAATTGCTTGATTCCATTCTAGAGCAAATGCCCATCTTCTCTGTTGAAGGGGTTTCTTCTTGGGGTCCACATTTAGCTTATGTTCAATGATTCTTGGGGATATGCCTGGCATGTCCTCGTGACTCCATGCGAAGACATTTAAGTTCTCTATAAGGAACTGGACAAGTCTCGTCCTCATCTCGGGATTCAGTGTCGTCCCTAACTTAGTTGTCTTTGCTATTTCTCCCTCGACCAACTCAACTGTTTCTAGGGCTTCCACTTTCTCTTCTTCCTTCTCCTCGATCATCCATGTATGGTTTTCTTTGGCAGCTAGTACAGCCTGGTAGCATTCCCTGGCTAGTACTTGATCTTCTTTCGCCTCGCCCACACCGTTCTCTATTGGAAACTTTACCTTTAAGCAATAGGTAGACGTGGCTACTTTCCAATAGTTAAGTTGGGTCTTCTGATGATCACATTGTAAGATGAAGGGCAATCTACCACCAAAAAGTCCAACTGACGAGTCAAATGCCTCAGGTGAGTCCCCACTGTAACCATCAGTGTCACTATGCCTTTGGGATATACCCTGTCTCCATTGAAGCTGACGAGGGGAGAGTAATATAGGTGCAGTCTTCCTGGATCTAGTTTCAACTACTGGAAAGCAGAGAGGTAGATGATGTCCGCCGAGCTACCATTATCCACGAGGATTCTCCTCGTATTGAATCTTTCTATCATGAGCATTATGACCAAAGGATCATCATGAGGTTGCTTCACTCCCCTAGCATCTTCTTTTGAGAAACACATGTCCCGGTCTGTCCGTCTTTGCTTAAATGGGGGCATGCTATAGACGCTGTTCACCTGCCTTTAATATGCTTTCTAGAGGGATTTGAACGACCCACCTGTAAATGGGCCACTTGTGACTATCTTTATTTTCCCGATCACACTTGGCGGGCGCTGGGATGTGTGATCTTCGTCACTGGGTGAAAATTCGCGCTGGTTCTTGTTGTCGCCTCTGAATCTACTAGATTCCCTCTTTTTCACATACTTCTGTAGTTTTCCTTTCCGTAAGATCCTCTATCTACTCCTTTAGGTCCTTGCAATCTTCTGTATAATGGCCGTGGTCTTTGTGGAACCGGCAGTACTTCTTCTTGTCATGGACGTTGGGGGATGAATGTAATGGCCTTGGCCATTTGAGGTAGTGTTCATCCTTAATCTGCGCCAAAATTTTGTCAACAGGCATAACTAAAGGAGTAAATTTTACCATTCGTGGATTTTATTCGTCTTTCCTTTTACTCCCGTCATTAGTCTGACGATCTGGACGCTCTCTTTTTTGTCCTCTACGATCGTCCTCCTTCCTTCCCTTGTCTCCCGGCTTTTCCACGCCCTTTATGGTGGCTAAGGTATCTTCAGTGTTCATGTACTTCTGTGCCTTCAGGAGCATCTCTGCCATCATCCTAAGAGGATTCTTTGCAAGTGAAACCACGAACTCTCTGGACTTCAACCCTGCTTTAATGGTCATCAATTGCACCTTGTCGTCAACTTCGTCTACCTCCAGGGTCTCTCAAGTAAAGCGTTTCACGTACAATCTCAGGGTTTCTTTCTCCCCTTGTCTAATGGTGAGTAAGAGGTTTGCTGGCCTCTTTGGGCATTGTCCCCCAACGAAGTGGCGTAAAAAAGCATTACTCAATTGCTCGAAGCTATCGATGGACGATGTTGGTAACTTTGTGAACCACTCCCATGTAGCTCCTTTAAGAGTGGTGGGGAAGGAATGACATAGTATTTTGTCAGGACGCTGTTAAAGGCCTAGTGTCGTCTTGAAGGTGTTAAGGTGGTCTTGGGGGTCCTTAAGTCCGTCATACAGCTCAAGCTGAGGCAACCGGAATTTCGACAGCACTGGGCATTCCAAGACTACTGTGGTGAAGGGCGAGTCTGTTACCCTGACCATTCTATCCAAGCTTCGTTCTATTTTCCCCTTAATGGCGTTCCTCAGCTCGTCCATTTCCTTTCTCATCCCCCGAAGGAGATCTAAGTTTTGTTCATCTGGGGTAATTGGTTCTCGACGGTTGCTCCTTCTATGGCTATCTCCTTCGTCCTCTTGATTGGCTCTAGATCGATTCTCCTCCTGTTGAAGTCATAGCCTCATTTCTTGATTTTGTCTGGTGAGCTCTTCGATGCTAGCCACAAGAGCCTGGACTTGTAGAGCTAATGTTGTAGAATCCTAGTTGGACTTCATCTGAATGTAGAGATAAATTGGGAACTACGCTTCCACACTTAAGCACGAAAATGTCGTCCCCACAGATGGTGCCAAACTGATGATGCGCAAATCGTTAGTCTTTGTGAGTGTTTCCAGATGGAGCTGAGTCCTCGTCTATGTTCCTGCAAATACGGTAAGATGGCTCCCTCAAAGTGATCAATGGTGTGGTGCTTGCCACAACGTCTTCAATGCCAAAGTCAGTACAAGGAAGCCTTTAGAGAATAACAGAGAATATCAGAGTCACTATGAGTAATTTTAGGTGCGTGTATGTACCTTGTGTTGGTGCTTGTGAGGGCTTTATATATGTTTCCACACACATCCTAGCCATTGTGGCCATTATTGTGGTTTTAATGCCTCCCTTGGTAACGCTTCATACTCAGTAATGTGAGCCTTGATGGGCTTCCAATGGTCTACATAGCTGGTTTTTTAACCGTCCGAGGCATCATTGACTACTTTGAATAGCTTCCCTACCTTCGTCAGTGACGTGGATGTACTGACGGAGATATTTGGTTTTCTCGTCTATAGGAGAGAGATTGTCAATCCTATCAACGTTGAAATTGTTAGATGGTGAATTTTCTCTTTAGAATCATGTCTATCCTCTTTGAGACCTCAACTACATCAAACCCTTTGTTTCACCCACATGAATTTTGGCATCAAAACTCAGAATGAAAAACTATGGTCATCACCATAAATTCGTCCAATTTTACAATAAGATCCTAATCACTCACCAAAAATCAATTACATATGGAATGATCGAAACAAAATTCCACCCCTACAGAATGCAATATAAAAAGAGAAGTAGAGACAAACCAATTAATGAACTCTTAAGAACAAAGCATATAAGATTGTCTTAACAAAGGATTGAGACAATTGAAGAGACTCCCAAGAACCAAAAGAGAAGACCATGTTTCTTAAATAAGAAACCACTAACCATGGAGCGTGATTTTTTTCTTTTTTCTTTTTTGAAGCTATAATTACATTAATGTCTAATTAAGATTGGGTTGATTGGGTACACCAGGATTTGTGTTGTACTAATATTTGTTTCTTTTTCACTTCTTTCCATTTTTTGTTGTTTGTTGGACAAAATTTAAAAAAATTAATTACTATATTTTCCTATAAGAAGTTTTTATAAATATTTTCCACTTTTTTCACTATTTAATGCTTTACTTTGGTTAGACTAAAGGCATAGTTTGGAGGATTCGTGCTGGGGTTGAGCTGGGTGTGGTTGTAATGTAAGGATAAGGAATGCAGTGAGGTTTGTGTGGTCAGTGGCGGTTGATATGATTGTAGATTGAGATTGTTGATTACTTTTTTTGTTTAGATAATCAGAAAAGACCGGAAAATTTTGTTTTATTCTATATTTTAATCTATGTAGTTTTTAGTTTTAAATGATTTTTTAATTCATAATTTTTTTAGGCCATAAAATTTATGTGACATATATAATTTAAAATAATAATATAGTATGATATGATTGGACATTTGGACCGACCTATTGTATGACAGGTTTACATGTAGATTTTAACGGCTACCTCAACACCAGCTTGGATAGAAAAGCTTGAATTATAGGCAAAAATCAAAATTTTAATATGAGGTGAAATCAAAATGACATCAAACTTAAAATATGAAAGTTTAGTAAAAAAAAAAAATAATAATAATAATTACTGGAAAAACAATCAAAATTCTTTAGTAATGTAAAAGCGATTCTAATCTAGTATCAAAACTCTCCTTTCTATAGGAGTTCTCTCTCTCGTGGTCGACGAGACTCTTCCTCCCTTAGATTTATTCTAAGGGCCTGAATTTTCTTTTTTCTTTTTCTCTTTTCATTCTATACGTACGTTCATTATGGCGGAAGAAGTGTTAGATAGGTTCGAAAATATGAAGTTGACAGCGAAGGAGGAGGAAGTAATTGCAATTTCTAATGAAGGGCGTTTCGAGGAGATGGAGAGCTGTTCGTTGAGTCTTGTTGGAAAGTTTTTAACGTGTAAGGCTTTCAATAGAAGAGTAGCTTGGACTACACTGCGGAAAGCATGGGGAGTGCATACAGGATTACAGATAATAGAAGTTGGGTCGAACCTATTTCAGTTAAAATTTCAATCTGAATTTGAGATGTGCAGAGTACTTAGAGGAGGGCCTTGGACTTTTGATAATCAATTACTTATGTTGAAAAAATGGCACAAGGGGATGACTGCAAGTAACATCACGTTGGAGCATGCTTCATTATGGGTTCAGATCTGGAGCCCCTTTTGATATGATATCTCCTCAGGTAGCGACTGAAGTAGGTAAGAAGCTGGGTGTAGTGGAGGAAGTGGAGAGGAGAAAAGTATGAGATATCCAAAAAAATTTCATGAGAGTTCGAGTAGCATTGCCTATTTCGAAACCATTGCGGCGTGGAAGCTATAGTAATACCCCAATTTTGTTTTTATGATTATCACTGTACCTTACCATTTTAATATAGAGTTGATGTACTATATGTGTGTACACAGTAAGATAGGAGTAGACAATTTTGTGGTGCTACAAATAGACGAGAAAAATCAAAGTTTTAGTGCATACAATTTAGTGTGGCAATTAAACTAATAAATAAAAGATGAAGATGTTTTATGGGCTTTTTGGAGACTAAAGAAATAAGCTCAAGTAGATTTTAAACTCCAGCCCACTACCCCACCAAGCCCACATCTCTGATGTGTTAAAATATAAGTTGGAGGAAAAAATAATTAGGGTTTTGGGATAAGAAGGGTTTCATCACTAAGGAGGCTAGGGTTTTATCAAAGAGGCTAAGAGGTTTTCCTTGGAGTTAGAGCACATACAATTGAAGAGGCAATTAGATTTTTTCAAGGTATGATTTCTCACCATTAGAATCAAAGAATTAAAAAGTTAGAATTTTATCGTGCAATCGGTAGTGATGGGTAGATTGTTTAAAAGGGGATTGTTTACACTATAAATCTTAATTCGTGTAAATGATTTTATGCTCTTCATTTGGGTTATATAAATATTAATTCCTAGATTGCAAATCCTATTCATGGAAAACATGGCTTTTACGTTCCCTAGTGGTTATATAGATTAGATTGGCTTAACGTTTTTTTTTTTTTTTTTTACTTTGGGATTACAACCCACGGATTACATTTAAGAACAAAGCCACTGTGTGTATCTAGATAAAGCCTTGGTTTACAAAACTTGCTAGAGTAAAGCCACGGGTTACACAGTTTAATCAGGTACATGGCTTCTACGTTTCTTTGGGTTATATATATATATATATATATATATATATATATATATATATATATATATATATATTAGATCCTAGGGTCCCTACAGCTTGTATTCTAGAACAAAATTCAAGATTATAAAGCTTAAATCATGTTTAAGGGTTTACTTTCGTTGGGGTATATATATCAAATCTTAAGTTTACAATATATTAGTTACTGCCTCTAAGGTTTGATAAATTCAAGGAAACATTTTGGGTAGAGATTCCTTGCATTAGTGTTATTAATTAGTTCAGCAAAGTATTTTCCTAGTGAGTTAGTTTGTATAATTCGATAAGTTTTATATTTTGTGGAGGATATTTAGTAATTTCCATGATTGATTATAGGTCCTATTTAAGAGTGTTTTGAGGCTTTTTGGAGGTTGTTTCAGCTGGACTTTCAGAATGATTCAAGTGCTGTAAGTAATTATGCATAATATGCACAAGTTTTGTCCATTAGGTTCTTAGAAGTTAAAATTTTCAAAAGTTTTGTATTCCAAACTTATATTTTCTAAAGTTTATCAAAAGTATTTTTACATCATTGCAAGAGAAATTTCGACTATTAAATAATGTTTTAAAGAGAAACTTTGAATTCTAAATAATGTTTTGAACGTCCAAATCTCATTTAAAAGATGATTTCTAAACTAAACTATTTTTCCAAAAATAATTGAGTTTCAAAGTAAGTTTTCTAAAAAGGTTCTTGTTCTTTAAAACCAAGTGATTTCAATCATATTCCTATTCTCCAACTGGTACTTAAAATGTTTCTTTTAGCAAATTAAATTTTTAGATTTACTCAAGAATTGTAATATATTTATATAAACTCCTCAGTTTCTATTCGTTCCCCAAGAGTCAAGCATCCTTTGATTTATGTTCTATTTGATATTGTGATCTTTGATATGCCTCAGTGTTTGGAATAATTGTTAATATCAAGTAAATTATTATACTTTGTATAAACTTTACTTTTGTGATATGTGACTCAAAAATAAGTGTTTTTAAAATTGATCAGATATATCAGATATATGTGTAAATCCACTCACAGGATTGTATGTGAGAATATGTGTTGATCCCTCATCAGCAGGGGTTAGATGTTGGTATCCACTCATAGGATTGTATGTGAGAATATGTGATGTGTATATGTGACACTATGCTCTGATCAATTATATGTATGTGTTTTCTAATGATTTTAAGATGTGATTACAATTGTATTAAGTGATTCATTATATGTTTTGGAATAATTATTTTTGATATCATTGAATGAGTTTGTGAAAAATCAAAATACTTGTGCCTGGCTTGACTCTCTATTCCATTGTGTATTCTGTATAATTACTTACTAGATGTGTGGCTCACCCCATTAATTACTATTTTTCAAATTAAAGTATAGTTGGGAATATAGAACCATTGGATCGCTTTGTAAGGTGCAAGGTAGAGCATGGAAGTTGTAGGCGACTTCAGTATGAATTGAAGACTTATAGAATTTTAGTTACCTTTATTTTGTAATTCATGTTTTTGTTATGGTGGAGATTATTTCCCATTTGTGGATTTTAGATTTTTGTAAGAGCTTTTTTAAGAGTATTGTTCTATGGATTTGGGTTGTGACATTGCCAATTCTATTGGTAAGCGTATGTGGGTAAACTTTAAATATGAGAGGTTGCCAATCTTTTGTTTTTTTTTGTGGTCTGCTCGGGCATGATGTACGTCACTGTGCGAACCATTTCGCTGTTGAGAAGAATGGAGGTGAAGTTGATTATCAATATGGTGAATGGTTAAAGGCATTTGGAGGACGCTCAAGGTCACCACCTCGATCACCACCACGGGGCGGCGGTGCTGAGAATGATCAGTCCTCAGATACGTGGGAAATTAGGAGACCAGTGAGTCAAGGAGTGGATAAGCCCCAGCATATGGATAATCCCGAAGTTTATGCAGAAAATATGGATACGCAAGGCAAAGGGGTACAACAGAGTGTAGTCGAGAATATAGGAGTAATTGAAGGAGAGAATATTGATAAACCTGTTCCTGATGTCGTGGAGAAGATTACGGTGAACTCACATGTAGATCGGATGGCAAGGCAAGATAAGTTTCCAATTGATAAGCTGAGTGAATTGGAGCCTATCTCGGAGTTTGAGCAATGTATAGGAACAGATGAGGGCAATATTCATGATATCTTTACCCCTAAATTCATGGAGAACATTAACGTGAACTCAAATGTTAGGCTGGTCGACACGGAGAGTAACATGTTAGTGTCTGGGCCGAGTGAATTGAAGCCAGCAAAACAGAAGTCTACTTGGACACGAATAATGCGGATGGATTATGGGCTTGGTGGGCTTCCTGGAGTCAGTGAGATACCATTATTGGGAAAGAGAGGCAAATCCTGTGAAGTTGAATGCACCAGTAAACAGGATGTTGAAAGTGTGTAGCACGCTAAACGTGGGAAGGTAGTGGTGAATTCGTTAAAATCTGATGATGGATCGGCAAGGGTGGAGTACCACCCTTACCGGAAGTAATGAGGCTACTAAGTTGGAACTGCCAAGGGCTTGGGAACCCTTGGACAGGTCGTAGGCTTCACAAAATAGTGAGGGAACAAGCTCCCACTGTGTGCTTCTTAATGGAGACACGATTAGATAAGGAAGGGTTTGAAAAGCTGTATGGTGAACTACCTTTTCCGAATAAGATTATTGTTAAACATCCTAATTTGGAAGGTGGATTGGCATCGATATGGAAGAATGAAGTGCAACTACAGTTAGTGAAGTACACAGAAAATCATATTTTTTTTAAGGTTAGGGAGGATGATGGTTTTGAATGGTGGTTAACAGGTTTTTATGGTTGGCCTAAGGCATGACAACGGTATAAATCTTGGGAGCTACTAGCTCATATTAGGACTTTTTTGGAGGGGCCCTGGCTTTGTATTGGGGACTTTAATGCAATAAGCCAAACTACGAAAAAGCTCAGTAAGGGCCATCTCAGATGAGTCAAATTGATGCATTCCGTGAAGCATTGGAGAGTTGTTAGCTGGAGGACTTAGGTTACAAGGGATATCCATACACTTGGAATAACAAAAGACCGGGGGATGCTAACACAAAAATGAGGTTGGATAGGGCTGTGGCAACAAAACCATGGAGAGATAAATTCCAGCTAAGCACAGTGAACCATCTTGCTCCACATGCATCGGATCATCTCCCTATTGTTCTTCAGACAAAACATTATGGGAGGAATGGTCCAAAGGCAAGATCTAGTTTCAAGTTTGAAGAAAATTGGTTGTTATGGGAAGATTGTGAGACGGTGATTAAAGAAGCATGGAGTGTTGATGTGGGTGGCATGAATGGTATGGCTCAGCTTAAACAGAAATTTGAAGTTTGTGGACAAGATTTAAGATCATGGGGTTCTTTAAAGTCTAGGCCGAATGATGAGGAACTAAAGCAACTTCAAAAACAACTTGAGATATGCAGCCGAGAGCACTGAGGAGACTAGATCTGAATTTTTGACTGTGAGTAAAAAACTGGATGATCTTTTGTTGAAACAGGAAATTTTCTAGGCCCAGAGATCTAGAATTGCTTGGTTGAAGTATGGGGACAAAAAAACAAAAAAATTTCATTCTAAAGCATCTCAAAGGAGAAGAAGGAATCATATTCATGGAGTTAAAGATTGGAATGGAGAGTGGATGGAGGAGGTGGAGAAAATAGCTGAAGTAGCTACTAATTATTTTACTAGTTTGTTTAATGCAGGTGTATGTGACCAGACTCAAGACTGTCTTCATATTGTGGAACATCGGATTACTCCTGACATGTATCAGATATTGTCCAGTGATTTTACAGCTGATGAGATTAAAGTGGCGTTATTTCAAATGGGACCAAAAAAGGCTCCTGGACTTGATAGTATGAATGCTCTATTTTACCAAAAGTTTTGGCATGTTGTGGGAGATAATATTGTCTCTGCTATGTTGGATTATCTGAATTCTAGTGTTATGCATCCTGATATTAATCACACTAATATCGTGTTAATCCCCAAAGTGAAGAATCTTGAGAAAATGGTTGATTTTAGACCTATTAGTTTATGTAATGTTAGTTACAAAATCATTTCTAAGGTGTTAGCTAATAGGCTAAAACAAGTTCTTCTAGCCATCATATCTCCTACTCAGAGTGCCTTCGTCCCAGGCCGTCTTATTACAGATAATATTTTGGTGGCATATGAGACTTTGCATACTATGCATGTGAGGAAAAAAGGCAAAAAAGGCTCAATTGCTTTGAAGTTAGACATCAACAAGATGTATGATCGGGTTGAATGGCCTTTTCTACAAGGTATGATGCAAAGGATGGGATTTCCTAACAGGTGGATTGGTTGGGTGATGGGTTGTGTTACCACACCCACTTTCTCTATTCTCATTAATGGTAAGCCTTATGGGAATATCAACCCCTCTAGTGGTATTCATCAGGGTGACCCCTTATCACCATATTTGTTCCTCCTATGTGTAGAGGGGTTGACTTCACTACTATCAAAGGCTAAGAATGATGGAAGAATTCATGGGGCATCTGTCTGTAGAAGAGCGCCAAAAATTACAAATTTAATGTTTGCTGATGATTCCTTACTTTTTTGTAGAGCTACACAGGGTGAGGTGGAAGTGATTAATGAGGTTTTGCAGGTTTATGCTCATGCATTTGGTCAATGCATAAATATGGATAATTCATCGGTATATTTTAGTAGTAATACTCCTAGTGAACAAAGGGAGGAGATTGTGGCAGCCTTGGGGCTTGAACAAGTGGAGAAGTTTGAAGCATATTTAAGGTTGTCTACGTTGATGGGAAGGGCCAAATATCAAACCTTTTCCTATCTAAAGGATAGGGTTTGGAAAAAATTACAAGGGTGGAAGGGTAGGATGCTATCAAGGGCTGGGAAGGAAGTGCTTATAAAAACGGTTGCCCAATCCATACCAACATATACTATGGGGGTATTTCTATTACCGGTGAAACTATGTGATGAGTTGAATGCTATGTGTGCAAAATTTAGGTGGGGTTAGGTTGGTAATGAGAGGAAAATACATTGGAAGAATTGAAACTTTTTGTCTCGGCCAAAAAATGAAGGTGGGATGGGATTTAGAGATTTAAGATATTTTAACCTTACCATGCTTGCAAAGCAGGGGTGGAGGTTGCTGCATGATCGAAGCTCTCCATTATTTCAATGATTTAAGGCAAGGTACTTTCCTTGATGTAATTTTTTGGAAGCGACTGAGTCACCAAATTGTTCTTTTGCATGGAAGAGTGTGGTTGCTGCATCACCTATTCTTAAGAAGGGGTGTTGTTAGCAAGTTGGGAATGGTGAATCCATCAAAGTATATTTGGATAAATGGATACCTAAATGCCTAGCAAATAGGATTCTACACTGGGGACAAGATGCTGATAGAGAGATGTTAGTGTCCGAGCTTATTGATACTAAATTACATGGGTGGAGACGTGATACTATTCTAGAAAAATTTGGAGTGGAGGAGGCTGTTGCTATCTGCAAAATCCCACTGAGCTGAAGGAACATTGTGGATTTAGTGGTATGGTTGCATACCAAGAATGGGAAGTATTCTGTTAAGTCCGGGTATCATCTGGCATGGAAAGTGATAAGGAATGATGATGGGATTGGAAGCTCAGAAGGTGCTGGTGGTCAGCAAATATGGAAGAAAATTTGGTAGCTACATATGCCAAGAAAAATTAAAATATTTTGGTGGAGAGCTTGCCAAAATATTTTACCAACTCGAGTGAATCTTGCTCGATGGAAAATCATAGCTGAGATGGGATGCCAATGCTGCACAGGGGTGCCTGAATCTGCAATATGTGCAATCTGGGAGTGTGGGGCTGCGCAAGACGTGTGGGCTGGCTGTGCGATAAGGCTGCAGAAGTGTACCACTGATTTCCTTAACATTATGGCTTTGTTTGAGTATGTTTTGGACAGGTTTTCAGCAGCTGAGATGGAGGTGTTCCTGGTTCAAGCCTGGTTGATTTGGAATCAGAGAAATGCAATTATACATGGAGGACAGATGAGGGACCCGAAGTGGCTAAATCAGAGAGTAGTAGAGTATTTAGACGAATATCGAAATGCTCAAACTCATATGAATATTCCACACACAACGCCACAAACCAGACAGAGATGGAAACCACCCCCTTCACAGCTGTACAAGCTAAACTTCGATGCCGCCATTTTTGCTCGAATTCAGAGATCGGGATTTGGAGTAGTAATCAGAAATTTTGTGGGTGAATTAATGGCGGCCATGTCTGTTAAAGGGCCCTCGGTCAGCTGCAGTGAAGAAGCGGAGGCGTTGGCGTTCGAAAAGCTCTTGAATTCGTTGTGGAGTTTGGTTTTACTGAGTTGATCATAGAGGGTGATAACGTTGCTGTCATGAACGCAGTAGCAAGCACTTCAGGCGATTTTTCTTTGCTGGGAGATGTGTATGAGGACATTAAATGCAGCATTCGTGGTTTGCAATATGCTGATATAAGTTGTATTAGAAGAGGAGGAAACCAGGTTGCTCATATTTTGGCCAAATATGCTAGAAATGTTGATAATGAATTGTATTGGGTAGAGGACTCTCCTCCCCCGGTTATAGAAGCCTTGTATTAGGATTGTTTAAGCATGAATGAATGAATGAATATTGGTTTCGCCTTCCAAAAAAAAAAAAAAATCTACTATCACAAAATTTTCACAGTTTTTTTTGCAACTAATAGAAATACTAATTAAAATTAATATTACTCCAGTGACAATTTATCTTCTTTAAGAGCACTCACAATGAGGTTTCTAGTCATTTTAGCAATCCAAACACTAAAAACAGGCCCTACAATAAAGTTGCTATAGGTAAAAGATTTTGCTATATTTTGGCTTCATGCTACAGTAAGCTGTTATTGATAACAGCACACTATAGCACGAAGGTAAACACAAAAACAATTTTTTATTGACCAACGACTCTTTTTTTTTCCTCTCAGTCTCTTCTCCTCTTTCCTCTCTCATTTCTCTCTTTTCTCTTCGCTCACTAGTCACTCCTGTGCCTTTGTTTGGGCTTGGTGGTTTGGTGATTATGGTTTGGCGATTGTGGTCAAGAGGCATAGTGGTGGTTCGGAGATTGTGGTCATAAGGCATGATAGTGATGTAGGTCTGATTTGGTGGGTTTTGTGGGCTGATTTGGTGGGTCTTGGTGGCGATTGTGGTCCAGTGGTTCGTGGGTTTGATTTGGTGGGTGAGTGGGTCGATGTTAGTGGATCTTAGTTATTTGTATTGGAGGTGCCTCAGCGATGGTGGTGTGGCTGGACTGGGCTGAGTTTGGTTCGAGTTCAAGCTCGGTGGTGGGTGTTGCTTATTGTAGCAGAGAGAAAGATTGGTAGAACGTGCACAACGTTGGAATTTTGTTTTTCTTTTTTGTTGTTTTACTTGATTCCTTGCCTATGCTGCTGGGCAAAGTAGTTAATGATGGTGGGTTTTTTTTGCCTGGGTTGCTGGGTAACGATGGTGGGTTCGGTGGTTGGTTGTGTCGTGGGTAACGATGATGGCTCATGGTGATTGTGGTTAAGCTCCTTAAGCTTCAATCATGGACTTTCAGAGAGAGTGATTGAAGAGACAGTTCCGATCCGAGGGATAGAAAGACAATTTTGGTGAGATTGAGAATTTGATGGTAGTGGGTTGTGGATGTTTGTGGTGGTTGTTTGGGATTTATGCAGGCTTGTGGTGGTTGGTTATGGGTTTGTGGAGGTGGTGAGCATCTAGTTGAGGGTTCGTGGATGTTGTAAGGGACACTGTGACAAAAGGGAGAAGGGAGAGAGAGAGAAATGAATAAAAAGTGAAAAGTTTTTAGTTAAAGTGAAAAATAGATGATTTGATGTTGGGTGTATTATAAAGTAAGTTGTTAAAATAAATAAAGTAGGTTTTTGAGTTGTTAAATGTTAAAAATTATTTTCACAAAAATAATTCACCTACTTTCTTACCAATTCTCTAGTCTTGGGTCCACCGTACACCACATATCAATTTATCAAAGCAATAGTGTGGAAAAATGGTTGGAAAATTTATGTCAATGATATTTGTTCAAAGCGATTTTTGCTTAATGACGAAAGCAATGACATTTTTCTTTTTCTTTTTTTTTTTTTAATGAAGACGAAAGCAATGACATTGTCTATCTGTAGAGGCCTCTTGATCATACTTTTCTAGTTTCTTGCGACCCACACAGCCTATTGACTATAAATCCATACAGCCAGTTTCTTTGAATTCAATAGAATATCACTTTTCTTTGGACTTCCCCATTTGCTTCGATAATAATAATAATAATATATCGAGTTCTCTGACAATGGCGGACGAGGTGACTCTGCTGGATTTAAAAAGTGAGTTGGGTAAAGTATAAGGTGAAAAAAAATTGACAAAGTAGTACCAAAAATAACTTTACTAAAAGCATTTTAAAAAGTATAATTTCGAATAAAATAAAATAGAGATGCATTACATGTGTAATTTAAGAGTAATTCTTAGATATTTTCGGAGTACAAAGAATGATGCTCTATTTTCTCACATTTATGACGTGGTCTACCTATTAAATTTGTGATGGAGTCCATCATGAATATAAGAGTAAGAAATATCATTTCTCTATATTCTAAAAGTACTAAAGAATTTACCATATATATATACGGTAACTTTTTCTTTTCTTTTACTGGTACTACATAGACAAAATATTATAGGCTAGGATTAATAGAGGTTCGTTCCATTCAATTAAAAAACTATTGTGGGAGAGCATAGGACAAATGTGAGTAGCACTTTTTTGACCCAGCAATGGTATCAGCCAACTTTTCTTTTCTTTTCTGTTCTTTTTTAAATCAAAGGTATCAGCCAACCTTGATTTACTAAGGAGAGTCCACTAGTCATGTTATATTTTTGAAGAGTAATATTACATACACAAACAAATAAACAAATAAAAATAATGAAAATAATTTTTATATTAACTAAGTAGACAATTTTTTGTTGGTTCTTACACGATCCTATCATTGATCACTTGTTTACTTACCATGACAATTTGCTACGTCAATAATGGTTAAATTTTTTGTGTCAGTAGACTCTCTTTTTGAAGAGAGTCCAGTAGTCATGTTGTACTTTAAAGAAAGTCCAATAGTATGTAATGTTACCATTAAGGAGAGGCAAGTAGTCCCTCTCAATCTCACATGCAATCAAGAACATCTTATATGGTCCCCCTTGCAAAGATTTAAAGAAATATTCTTTAAACCCAGTATACGTAATTTGAAATTCATTACTAGTATTGTTCGTCCTGTTATATAATCTATGGAAAGTGTTAATAGAAGGTGTGTGGAATATGTAGGTTTATGAAGTAGCACGGAAGGTATGGATCACAAAAGGAGAGGAGCACGAGGAAGTAATTAAAGAATGAATTCTTTGAAACCTATAAGATATTGGAGAGGGAGCTTGGTGACAAGCCTTGCTTTGGGTGTAAAACATTTGAGTACGTGGACCATAGTCTTATCTCCTTCTACACCAGGTTCTATTCGATTAAGACCTTAGGGGCTTTCAGCATTGAGGCAGAGTTCCCTAAGATTGTTGCATAGGCTAATAGGTGTATGCAGAAGGAGATTATCGCCAAGACCATTCTTGAGTAGAAGAAGGTGTATGATTGTGTTAGACAGTTCAGGAAAAGGCTTGGTTTGGAGTAGACTATTTAGTGGTTAGTCCCAAATCAAGAAGTGCTATATATATATATATATATATATATATATATATATATATTAGTGTGGCTTTGGGTGGTTGTGTAATTTCGTCGGTTACAAGTTGCAATGTTTAAGAAACGCAAAAATCAAAACTACAAGGGTTTCGGAATTTGGATATCAATCATGTCCATCATTTGTGGATCGATCAATATTCTTTTGTATGGGATGCTACTAGAATGGGTAGACTTATTTATGCGTTTGTTTGTGTGTAAATTTTTTTTTTTTTTTTTTTTTGGTACTAAATCTCATCATACTCTTTCTCCAAAAAAAGAAAAAAAAAAAAATCTCATCATACTCCAATTTATTTTTGTGATAAGAAAATGCATCAATTTCAAATTAGGATGAATGAAAAGTGTTGAGCTTTAAGGGGAAAAAAATTAAGAACCTATGAGTATGTGCTAGCGTGTGATTAGAAGTAGTATTAATATATTAAAGTCTCAAATTAATGATCCATAAGCCTCAACTTTTTTTTAAAATTTGTTAGTTAAAACAATGGCAAATGAGGGATTTGAACCCAAAATGTAGAGGGATACGTTTGAAAAAATTCCTACTATTTTCATTGTATTGTGCAACTATAGATGAACCCTCTAAAAGGAAAATATTAGAACAACTTTATTTTCTTTGGTTAGATGATTGAAACAATGGAGTAGTTTATCTTGCCACTTACACTCTTGTAGGCAGATGTTTTTTTTTTTTTTTTTTTTTTTTTTTTTTTTTTTTAATTAGGTTCTGTTTGGAAATGTGTGAATAGTGCCGTGAGACCCATTTTTAATGAAAGTTTCACTGAAAAAAAGAGGTTTGTAGGTCCTGTAAATAGTGCATAGGACCCACTAACAAACGCTGGATGCAGCTAAAAAATCATCCAAACGTTCACTTAATGTGGAGGAGTTTATCTTTGTGAGATGCTGAGCAATCATGATGAAACGTGACATGAGGAAACTTCTACTGCATAATTACTTAAACCAATAGAATTTTTTGTCCTATCAAATTTAAGTATCAATTTCAAATTTGTGTGCTTGTATAACTGGAAGTTTGCTAAACAATAGGATAATTAAATAAAGATTATAATCAACTACAATAGTATAAACAAAAATAGTTAAAAGTAAAACAAGTAAAATGGACCAAACGTGTAATTGTAAGTAAAAGTTAATGTGAAATTCCCAGGTCTATTACAACCTTTCACGGCACATTTGGTTGATAAACTATGGTCATTGTTACAAATTCATATAGAGTTTGGACTTTGGATTGTTCACCCATACTTATGGTTTAGAATCTTGACGTTGAAATTGACAGAAGGTGAATTTTCTCTTTAGAATCATGTCTATCCTCTTTGAGACTTCCATTACTTCAAGTCCTTTGTTTCACCCACATGAATCTTGGCATCAAAACTCAGAATAAAAACCTAAGATCGACACCATAAATCCGTTTTCTTTGACAATAAGATCCTAATCACTCACCAAACACAATTATTCCTACAAATCAATAACCATTTGAGCCAAAAATCATAATTAAAAATCATTTTCTTTTTTGCTGAATAAAATTAAAAATCACTTACATACAAAGACGCAGGAATCAAGAATGAAACAAAATTCCACCCCTGCATGATACAATATGGAAAGAGAAGTAGAGACAAATCAACTTTTAAGAACAAAATGTGCAAGGGTGTTAATAAAGGATTGGGACAATTGAAGAGACTCCCAAAGATCCAAAAGAGAAGACCATAGAGATTAAATAGAAAAAGTCTATGGTCACAAAAATTCAGAACTTCTTGTCATAACTGTAATGTGGCAGAGTATAATTGGTAAATAAATGTTGGTGCAAACACAATAATAATGGAAATAATATAACGAGAAACTGAATAATGCTTCTGAATATTATCACCCTTCACCTCTCCCTTGTGCACGTATCTAGCCCAATATTTGAGACAATTCATATTAGCTCATTAATCACTACAATTAAAAAGAACAAAATAGTCTCTCTCATTTTCAATTTGAGATTAAACATTTTCACTAACTCCTCATCTTCCATATTCACTCCCACATTTTTATCTTTTTGTTGTAACATTTATTCATTTTAATTATTTAATATTAAAATGCTCCAACAATAAAAAATAGTGGAACCATAAACAAATGATGATTAACTATTCATAATCTGCTATGCTAAAATTGTGACAAAAAGTTATAGAATAATTTATAGTTTTAAAACTATATGCTTAAACAAGGCACCACTAATGTAGGCTTATTTTTGTTTGGATGACAGGGATCGGATGAAGGAGAAAGACGGAATTTACTAAAATTTGGTTGATTGGGTCCACGTACACGCTCACATTCCAAAGTTTATTCTTTCTCTCGATTTTTTTTTAAAATTTTTGAAGCCATAATTACGTTAATGTCTAATTAAAATTGGGTTGATTGGGTCCACCAGGATTTGTGTTGTACCATTATTTGTTTCTTTTTTTACTTCTTTCCAGTTTTTTTTTTTTTTTTTTTTTGGTTTTTTTTAAGTAAATTGTAGTATTTATTAGAACACACAAAAAATAGTAATAATAGTGTTTTAAACCGTGTTTATAATACATTACATAACCAATGTACAACTACAAAAATGTCTAACCTTTGTAGATGTAGACTAAAGTTATTAACAACAGGCACTAATGGACAAAATGAGTACAAAGAGAATAGTCTGAAGAGCCTGAAAGGCCTGTGGCAATTATATCTAACCATGCTCGTACGTGTCCCATACTAATGTTTGTTTATTTCACATGTCACATAGAATATAGATTACTTTTAATTCTTTAATTTTGTTCGACTAAAGGCATAGTTTGGAGGATTCTAACTACGGTTGAGCTGGGTATGGTTGTAACTTGTAAGGAATGCAATGAGATCAGGTTTGTGTGGTCGGTGGTGGTTAATATGTTTGTAGATTGAGATTGTTGATTTTTTTTTTTTTTTTTTTGGATATCCAGGAAAGATTGTGTAAGGTTGAATTTATTCAACCATCTAATTGGCTTTATTCCGTGCCAAATTTGCTTGTAATTCAGCATTTAGTAACCCTGTATTTAGGTGGGTTTGATGTAAGGGTAGTGAGTGAGATAGAGTGAAGATTGCTCAAGAGTGTGCAAGAAAACAGAGACTCGCGGCTGGGACTCGCGGATGATTCGCGGCTGCAAACCGCCAGAAGCAGCACACGTGCCAAGCATGCTGGAAGATGAACAGTCATGCTAGCTGGAGCACTACAGGGCAAAACAAGACAACTGGCCATACGGTTATCTCGCGACTGGATCTCGCGACTTGGTCAAGCCGCGAGGTCAAGCCGCGAGCCACCCCTGTTTTGTAAAACCTGACGTTTCACATTCCTCTCCCACTCCAGTATAAATACCCCTTTTACCCACGATTGAAAGAGAGCTTCCAGAGAGAATTTTGAGAGAGAAACCCTAAAGAAAAACAAGATTGATTCACCCACAATCTATACCTTAGAGTCTCTTCAAATTCCTCAACTCTCTTCCTCTCCATTGTCAAATCCTTGAGAGGCATTATACCAAACCTGGTTCTCACCATCATCATCACTGTGAGACAGTTGTTTGGATTTCTGGGAAGCAGTTAGGAAGGAACTAATCTTCATTGGTTGATGCTATGGTCTAGTAGCGGAATCCGGGAAGCTAGAAAAGAAAAAGGTTCGGCACAACCTCGTTGGAGCAAGAAGCTTGGAGGGCTTAGGTGCACTGGGTAGATTAGGCTTGGAGGGTCTATTGCTGTCCTTGTATCCCAACTGTATTTTCTAGTGGATTGCTTACCGCTTGGAGGGCGGCGGAGAGGTTTTACGCCGAGGGCTTCGGTTTCCTCTTCGATAACACATCGCGTGTTGTCTTTGTGTTTGCATCTTCCTTCCTCTCTATCTTTGCCTTTTTATTATCTGCTGTGGATTTTATTTGTTATGGCTTAGATACTATTTAATCAATTTCATATTATAGCATATGTTAAGTTTCCGCACACTAGTTGTTTGACATATTGCTTGAATTGGTTAAGTTGTAATTTGGGGGTCTAAACGTTCAAAGGTGTTTTTACACGTTTTTGAACTTTCAATTGGTATCAGAGCGGGTACACTGATATTGGTTTCATTACCATTGTGTGATCCTTGACTCCCTTTTGAGATGGATAGGTCTCAATCCCTAAATGCACCTCCATATTTTGATGGTAGTAATTATGCTTTTTGGAAGGTTCGCATGAGAGCTTTTCTGTGTTCTATTGATGAATCTGTTTGGGATGCTGTTGAGATTGGTTGGACCAGACCTGAGGCAGCCAAATCCACTTGGGATAAGGCAGCACTTGCTGCATCCAATGCTAACAGTAAAGCACTAAATGCTATTTTCTGTGGTGTGTCTCCAGATGAATTTCACAGGATTTCTCACATTACCATTGCCAAAGAAGCTTGGGAGATTTTGGAAACCACCTATGAAGGCACGAAGAAAGTGAAGGACACCAAGTTACAAATGCTGACCACCCGGTTTGAGGAGCTCAAAATGAGTGAGGATGAGTCTTTTGACTATTTCTATGGGAAGCTAAATGAGGTGGTTGTCAGTAAGTTCAACTTGGGGGAGAAAACGGAGGATTCAAAGATTGTAAGGAAGATCCTTCGATCATTGCCGGAAAGTTTTCGTGCTAAAGTGACAGCGATTGAAGAGAGCAAGGACCTTGATGACATCAAAGTACAGGAGCTGGTTGGTTCTCTGCAGACTTATGAGATGTCGCTGCCCAATCAACGGAAGAGTAAATCTCTTGCTCTAAAGACCATTAATGAGAAGGTGGAAGATCAAGACTCATCGGGAGAAGATGTGGTTGACAAAGATGTTGCATATCTTGTCAAAAATTTCAGAAAGTTTTTGAAATTCAAAAATAATGGCAAATTTGATGATAAAAGAAAATTCCAAAGTTCTGGAAGGGAGAAAAGGGATTTCAAAAAGAAAGATGGAAAAGAATCCCAACCCACACAAGGTGTCACTTGTTTCGAATGTAACGGGCATGGACACTTTAAGAAGGAATGTCCGAATTATTTGAAATCGAAAGGTAAAGTGTATGCCACGACATTGAGTGACTCGGATTCATCTGACTCAGAATCAGAAGAAAGCTGTGATGGAGAGGGGAACTATTCAGCTTTTATGACTATTGCTCATGTTGAGTCTTCTGATGAGTTGAATCTACTTGTACAAGACCTTGGAGAACATAGTGATGATGAATCACTAGGAATTGTTGAAGAATCAGATGCTGAAGAAGATGAAAGCACAGCAAATCTTCAAGAGAATTATAACATACTCTTGGAGAAGTCGGGTGAGTACACAAGGGTGGCCAAGGCTGCTGTGAGAAAAATGAAGAAGGCTGAGGAGGACTACAAGAGTCTCCTAATCCGATATAGGGAGGCCAAATGTGAGATAGAAACACTGAATGGTGAGCTGTCCGAAACTTACACAAAAGTGAGATTTCTTGAGAATGAGGTTGTGCAAGCAAATGCTAAAATAGAGAGGGTCACTACCAAGAAGCTAGATGATGTTATCTCATCTCAAAAGAGCTTTTCAGACAAATCCGGATTGGGATATACCGGAGGAAGTGGTTCATCTGGAAATGTCACTAAAGAAGTGAAGTTTGTAAAGGCCAAAGATCCAGTTGTAGCTGACCCTACTGGTGAGAAGCTCGAGGTGGAGGAGAAGAAGAATGTGGTGAACCAACGGATGCTGAATCCCCGTAATCAATCTGTGGGCAGGTCTGAATCTCGTGCCAAGTCTCGCCCACGACCACAAAGAGGTCCTAGAGCGACTTATGTGTGTCATTATTGCGGACTTCAAGGGCATACTCGACCAAATTGCCAAAAGCTGAGAGCAAAGAACAGTGCAACTCCTCAAAGGTCAGGAGGACCTAGAAATGATAGAAGAATTTGGGCTGGAGATCAATCTAGAGATCAGAATGGTGATCCCGGAATGATGAACGTGATGAAGATGATTGGTGCATTCACCAACTGCTTGGAAAGCTTCTCACGAAGGTTTGAAAGCCCTAACTCCCGTACCCAATCCTATAAGGAAATCACCCAAACGCAAGTGACGTGTGGGTGAAAAAGGGTACTCATGCATAAGCATTATAACATGTCCATGCATTAATACTTCCTATGCTTTGTGACAATGTTTGTTTGTTTGTGTTGCTTGCTGTTTTTGCTAGTGGTTGTTTGCTTGTCTACGTGTGCATATTTTTAATTTTGTCTTAACAATCTTTTTGCTTCTTGTGTCAAAAATCCAAAAATCACATAAAAATTAGAAAATCAAAAAGCTTGATTGACTTTGTTGAGTTTTTGTCTCAAAACTTGTTTTGCCTTGTACCTTTGTGCTAATGGCTTTGTGCATTTTCGAGCATTGCTTGTTTTCATGCACTCATATCACTGTGGGAAAAATCTTGAAATCGTTGTGATTGTTGTAAATAGATCTTCAAACTTGTCATGAATAATTAGTGAATGGTTATGTTGATCTTGAGACATGCATAGACTTGTGTCTATATATCTTCCCACTATTTATTTTTGTTTTGCTAAAAAGAGCTCACCAAATGTAAATCTCCAAATGAAAAGAGATATTGAGCTGCAAAAGCCTGTCGCACATTCTAGTATTTGACTAGGAAAAAGGGTAAGCGACCTTATATCAAAGTGAAAGTTCATTCAAAAATCCAAAGGCTTATTCATTAAAGTGAAATATCAAATATCACTCTCACAATGAGAGGTGATTGACTCAAAAGATCAAAAAGATCAAATGTTATGTTTGAAAGTGGAGTCAAATGTAAAGCTCCAAATTATGTTATCAAGTTTTGTGAGAGGTCATATATACATACTTCTATAATTGAGATGGGTCACATGATCTAGTGCTAATTGTGTATGTCTTGGTTGAATTGATCATTGAAGCTTCACATTAGACTAAGGACTATCTCATTGTTGATATCCACACACAACACACAAGTTTATGTTCAATAAATGCCATATTCATTTGTGTGATTGTACTTGATAAAATGTGTTTTCACATGCTCAATCTTTGTTAAATCAAGCACAAAAAGATTTTTGAGTGTTTTAGGTGTTTTTGGAAAGTATTTTGTTTGAAAAATCTGAAAATTTCAAAAATCCAGTTTTGCCCTGTTTTGGCGGCTTAGTCGCGGGTATGTCAAGTCGCGCGCCTCAGTCGCGTCTTCGCGGGTCATTTTTGGCGACTTGTTCGCGAGTGGAAGGTCCAGTCGCGAGGTTCACTCAGAGATTTTCGCGGCTCAGCTCGCGACTCACTCGCGGGTAGACTTTCCAGTCGCGAAAAACACTTAGAAGAATTTTTCAAATTTTTGTCCTTAAGTGTTTTGGCGGCTTGAACTGGCGACTGTGTGGCGACTTAATCAAGTCGCGAAAATCGCGTGTTTGGCAGAAACAGGAGCAGTTTTTAAATCTTTTTCAGTTTTCCCTCGAACTTTTTGTGACTGTTCATCTTCTCTCTTAACTTCCTCCTTTCCAAACACTCCGTAAATCCTTTTTCAACCCTCATTGGTGCTTCATTTCTTATCCAAATCATCAAGAAAAGGTATGGGTTTTGCTTTCTCAATCTCATTTTCCTTTTCCTGGATATTTTTGTTACAGTTTGGATTGATATTGTGTTTGAAATACTTCTCTCTTTGTGTAATGGGTATGGCGTGTCTTGTTTGATATTTGTCTCGCCTGTTTTCATGTTGAGCGGTCACAATGTGTCTTTCATTGTTCTGATTTTTGCCTATTGCTGAGTCTGATAATCTTTTCTTAAATGGGTTTGGTGTTTATTTGACTTACTCATTTCACTTGCTTGAGTATTGATGTTGGATTTCGGTATTGATTACTGAGTTTTTAAGATATCATAATGTGTGTCTCTCAACCAAGTGCTCTAGTCTGGATGATTTGTTCTTCATGCTGAAATATTTTCCCATATTCATGTCTCTTGTGGTGTACTTTATGTTATCTGCTCTAAATGATCGAATGCTGTATCTGTGTGCATATCATGGTCATGATAACCTGTCTCATTGATAGTTGTTAGTTGTTTTGTCCATCTATGTCTTTGTGCACTATCACCATTTTGCTGCACCTATCATTTTGTGCTCCTTTGTATTGTTGGTAGTTTGGTTGAGACTGCACTATCTTCAATTTGTGTTTATATATTGAAATTTTGTTTACACTGAATCTTGTTGACATTTATCTTGTGTGGCATTGTTGTTTGGTTCTTTGCTGTGGGACTGTTCTCTTGCAGATGTCTCGTCGATCTTCTAGGGGTAAAGACATTGTTGCTAACGAACCAGCAACACCAGTTGCTAAAAGGACTCGACTATCATCTCAGGCTTCTCAAGACCCCAATGAGGATAGGTTCAGACTTCCGCTTAACTCACACGTCTACTCAAACTTGTTTGACAAGTCAACCACTATAGTGGAACGGGTGGTAGAGTTTAACACCTTAGGGACCACTTTCATCCCTCGAATCTTTGAGAAACGAGATTGGGCAAACTTGTTTGGGAACTTTGATGATCCAATGGATGAACTGGTCAAGGAATGCTTCTCCAATGCAACTGATCTTGGACCTCAACTCATTTTCTGGGTCAGAGGAACAGAGTTTAGTGTTTCCCCAGACTCCATCGCAGATCTTCTCGGCATCACCAGACCGCAAAATGTGAATATAACTCCTTACGATGAACGAACTCCAAAAGTTGGAGAAATTCTTCAAATCCTAGGATACGATCATGAAGTATCCAGTGCAGGAACGTCCATCAGCACCGCAAAGTTTGCACCAGAGCTGACCACATTGAAGTTGATCATGTTCACCAATCTCTACCCACTGTCCAACACTACATTCATCAATCTTGGGAGAGCTCTATTCCTGTGTGATCTTATTACAGGAGCCCCCATTGATATATGTGCTCACATCTACTACACCTTGAGGAAGACCGCGTGTAGAACTGCAGCTCGAGGAATTATTCCATTTTGCAGTCTCATCATGAAGTTCATTCTTCGTGAAGGCATTATTCCTCCTGCAGATGGAAAAATGTTGACCCGTCATCGTCCCATTTCCATGTTCACTCTTCAAGCTAGCAGAAGTCACTCCTCTAAATCACCAAGGAGTGTTCACATCTCTCCGGTTACTCCTTCTGCCCCTGACTCAGAGACACCTGCACATACCACATCTACATCACGTGCTGTTCCTGAAGCTTCACCGGCTAGTATTCCGCAAGCACAGACTGCTCCTCATACTGATAAAGTCGGCAGTGTTCTTGAGCATATTCAGAAACGCGTTGATGACCTTGTGGCACTTCTCTACTCCACAAACAACCATGTCCAAATGCGTCTCGAGACTATGGAGAATCAGTTGGATGATATTCAACGAAAGTTGGACGAGAGCCTTTAGCTATTCCTGACAAAAAGGGGGAGAGCATTCAGTAAGGGGGAGAAAGTTTCAAAGGGAAGTGTGCATAGTGATAGGGGGAGTACACACATACTTTTGTCATACTTTTGTTTTTAGTCTTATCCTCTAAACTTATAGTTTTTGGTTTATGTTTGTTGGACTAGTTAATGTTTATATGGGTTTGATACACTGTGTTTTGGTGTATAGTTGTTTCTAACTCTTAACATATACTCTTGGTCTAAACTTTAATATATTTTGATGATGTTATTCAGGATGTTTTGTTTGTACCCATGTGCTTTTGTAAGCTTTTAGGGTTTATGTTTTATGCATAGTTTGTAGGCTTTATGGTATGTACCTTGTTTTATGCAGCCTTTATGCTATGTTGAAATCAGTACTTTAATCTAAATGTCCTGCATTTTGGTTCATGTACTGTCACTCTTGTGCCCTTGTAGGATTGTTCCTAGATGCATATACCCTGTGTGTTATGCATTGGTTGAGTGTTGAACATACAAGTGTCTTGCCTTGTGCTTGTTAACTTGTATGTCCTTGTGTTCATTCCAAGTGTGAATGAGCACTGTGATCACTACCTTGTGGTGTTCACTTGGTTGATCAAGCCATGGTTTGTTTCTTAAACCCCATCTATGCTTGATCACATATTGCCTGTTTCATATGCATTTTATGATTTTCTGCATACAATGATCATGGTGTATTGTTGTGTTTCAGGAGTATTATGTTCATATGATTCAAGTGCTTCACAGCTTCTAGAGTTAGGTGTGAGTGAGTTTTGTTCAACTGTTCCCAACTCACATGTTAAGTCTAGAGTCTGTTTTAGGGTTTTGTCACGGAATAGCCAAAGGGGGAGATTGTAAGGTTGAATTTATTCAACCATCTAATTGGCTTTATTCCGTGCCAAATTTGCTTGTAATTCAGCATTTAGTAACCCTGTATTTAGGTGGGTTTGATGTAAGGGTAGTGAGTGAGATAGAGTGAAGATTGCTCAAGAGTGTGCAAGAAAACAGAGACTCGCGGCTGGGACTCGCGGGTGACTCGCGGCTGCAAGCCGCCAGAAGCAGCACACGTGCCAAGCATGCTGGAAGATGAACAGTCATGCTAGCTGGAGCACTACAGGGCAAAACAGGACAACTGGCCATACGGTTATCTCGCGACTGGATCTCGCGACTTGGTCAAGCCGCGAGGTCAAGCCGCGAGCCACCCCTGTTTTGTAAAACCTGATGTTTCACATTCCTCTCCCACTCCAGTATAAATACCCCTTTTACCCACGATTGAAAGAGAGCTTCCAAAGAGAATTTTGAGAGAGAAACCCTAAAGAAAAACAAGATTGATTCACCCACAATCTATACCTTAGAGTCTCTTCAAATTCCTCAACTCTCTTCCTCTCCATTGTCAAATTCTTGAGAGGCATTATACCAAACCTGGTTCTCACCATCATCATCACTGTGAGACAGTTGTTTGGATTTCTGGGAAGCAGTTAGGAAGGAACCAATCTTCATTGGTTGATGCTATGGTCTAGTAGCGGAATCCGGGAAGCTAGAAAAGAAAAAAGTTCGGCGCAACCTCGTTGGAGCAAGAAGCTTGGAGGGCTTAGGTGCACTGGGTAGATTAGGCTTGGAGGGTCTATTGCTGTCCTTGTATCCCAACTGTATTTTCTAGTGGATTGCTTACCGCTTGGAGGGCGGCGGAGAGGTTTTACGCCGAGGGCTTCGGTTTCCTCTTCGATAACACATCGCGTGTTGTCTTTGTGTTTGCATCTTCCTTCCTCTCTATCTTTGCCTTTTTATTATCTGCTGTGGATTTTATTTGTTATGACTTAGATAGTATTTAATCAATTTCATATTATAGCATATGTTAAGTTTCCGCACACTAGTTGTTTGACATATTGCTTGAATTGGTTAAGTTGTAATTTGGGGGTCTAAACGTTCAAAGGTGTTTTTACACGTTTTTGAACTTTCAGATTGGAAAGAAGGAAATTATTTTATTTTATATTTTAATCTATGTAATTTTTAGTTTTAAATGATTTTTTTAATTTCTTGATTTTTTTAGGTTATTAAATTTATGTGACATAAATAAATTAAAATAATAATATAGTATGATATGATTGGACCTATTGTATAACAGTTTCATGTGAATTTTAACGACTGCCACAACCATCAAATATACGCAAAAAGGCAAACCTAAATAAAAATGACATCAAACCTAAAATATATACGATTAATAATTTCAATCAAAAATAAAATATTTTACTGAAAAAACTATAAAAACTCTTTAGTAATGTAAATGCGATTCAAATCTAGTATCACAAAATTTTCACTATTCTTTTGCAACTAAAAAAAATACTAATTAAAATTAATACTACCCCAATGACAATTTTATCTTCTCTAAGAACTTGTCCATTGAGTTTTTATTAAATAATATATTTCAATTTTCTCAACCAAAAAGAAAGAAAAGAAAAGGCCAGAGATTCAGGACCACGAACTTTCTAGAAGTAAAAGAGACATAGATATCTACTCAACACCCAATGAAAAGTCAGAATTGCTATAGTAATGAATTATATTTTAGCAAAAAAGAATTATATGACAAAAGCAATGACATCATCTAGATTGCGGAAGAATCCAGAAATATTATGACAAGCTTGAATGGAGCTTCATTCATTAAGCAAATGCTCATCTGTATCAACCTCCCTAGGAACTTAATTGATTTAATCCTGAGTTGTGTGTCGTCTGTCATCTGTCTCTACCCCTACCTTTTCATTATCTGCATGGACTTTTTAGGACAACTTATTGAGGAAAAGTGTAACAACAACTAATGGGTTCCTGTTAAATCCTGATGTTTGCCGATGACTTGGTCCTCTTTGCTAAAGCTAATGACACTAACTGTCACACCATCAGAAGTGTATTAAACACCTTCTGTTCCATTTTGGGTCAGCCGGTGAGTGAAGCTAAATCAAGAGTTTTTTTCTCGCCTAATGTGGAGGGACGAGAGAGAGATCCTTAGTGATATTCTGGGATTTCGTTCCACACCCTCACTGGGTAAATATCTTGGAATTCCCATCCAGCATGCGGGCTAGTCAAACCAAGATTTTAATTTTGTGCTGGACAGGGTCATACAAAAACTAGCACTAGGCAAAAACTGAAAAACAAATCTTCATTCCAATATCTTTTGGTGGAACAAAATTTCATATAAAGTCAATTGAATAATTAAGGCACAAATCCTTTTGTAGTTGCACGATTTTCCTGGCCCAAATTCTATTGATCAGGCCCTGGCCCAAAGCGCAACCCACAATAAATATTTGTAGAGGATGGGTCAAAGAACTTAGTCTCAGTGAGTCTATTCGGTCTGATACATGGACAGCATTGCTGCAGAAAACAAAAACACAAGAATGGATCTCTCCCCTACCATTCTATTTTTTTAGTTCCTCATACAGTCTTTTTTTCCTTTATCTTTGAGGGACTCCACTACATTATATAGCTCCCCTCCTCTCATCTCAACCTTACACTTGTTGATCATCTAAGCATCTACTTGAGTGCCTGTCCCATCAGACGCCCTCATCTCTCCCCATGTGAGTTGCAGAGGCCAAGGCGGTACTGTTCAGGGGTCATTTCCTCATTAATGCGGCCAAGAGGGTGGTTGGGGCGCAATTAATGTGGTGGTAGCTCTCCATGGGATATTTTGGATTTTATTCATTTTATATGTTGGGAGGATGAACTGAAGTGGCTGGGGAGAGTTCCTCGTCTGGGCTTCGTGATGTCCGAGGAGGAGTTACACCTCGGACGGGTTTCTTGGCGTTTATTGGGATTGAGTAATGCTTCATACGTGTTTCCTCTTCGGACAGGACGCTCCTCGGACGGGCCTGAATTTGGAATAGCCCATTATTTCTGGGCCGGGCCCCACAATAGCCCCTCAAAACTCCGGTTTCTACCTCCTTCCGAGGAGGAAAAAACGGGGTTTTGATATTTGGGAGGGGGTGGAAATAAGGAGAGCGTATGGCGCGCGTGCGAACCGTTACTTTTGACGCGCTACAATTTAGGAGGCGCGGCCATTAACTTCTGGAGGCGTTATGTTCCCTCATCCAACGGTGTGGCGTAGATCGAACGGCCATCGTTTTTTTCTCGTATTTTTAGGCTGGAGTGATTTTTTCTCTCTCCTCCTGGCTATTTAAGACGTCAGAGGGGTTCAGTTCCTTCTTTTTATCTGCGTTTCGTAAACCTCAAAGGACTCCAGAGAACTCCATCAAATCCCAGAGATATGCGAGCACTTGCGTCCGTTACGCCACCGAAGCCGTTTTCTGTGAAGTGTTTCGTACAAGAGAGATTTCTAGGCGTCCCATCGAGCGTTTTGTGAAGGTACCGGTATGTTTTGTTCATCTCGCCGTTTCAATTCCCTCCTCGGACTCTACTTTTCTTCTTAGTTTTTACTTTCGTTTCCCCAGTTCAGTTCAGATGGGTAGATTTGAGAAATTAGTAAAAACTTCAGCCGCTATGGAGGCTTTTAGGGCAAAATACCGCATTCCCCCGGGGGTTGGGCTGCGGTACTGTCCTCTTGAAGGAGTATTGACAGATAGACGTGAGGGAGAAGTCGTTATCCCCATGATTGCTTTCATAGAGGGAGGGATGACACTTCCCATGCGTAGGATTACAAGGGAGTATTTGTTCAACCATAGGTTGACGCCGTATCAGTGTGCCCCGAATATGTTCAAGATACTAGGCTGTGTAGATGTCTTAAACGAGCGGATGAATCTAGGCCTTACTTGGCACGATGTGGCTTATCTGTACGAATGTCATCGCCTCGGGGATGAGGGGTATTATCTTAAATCCCGGAACGAGGATGTTAGGTTGATCTCTTGTCTCCCAATATCCAATAAGACAGTGAAGAATGACTTCCTTATTGCTTCTAGGGAGTGGTTCGACGGTATTCATTGTCCAACTCGGGCAGGAAACCCAGGTGCGGCGTCTCTAGGATCGGTCCTTTTTGGGATAGGATTTAGCATTGAGGGGTTATATATTTTTGCTTTCTCTATAATTGGAAAAATTTCGTGAACTAATCCCATTTTCCTTGATTGTTTGCAGATAAAGTTCACGTCGCCCCTCGGCTAAACTTCGTGAACGTGCCAGCGTTGAACTACCTTCTTAGGTCGGAGATCTACGTTTCTGAGGACGGGCAGTTGCGTGCCGCCCATCTGGTTCTGGGCTATCAACCTCTGAGCAGCTCTTTCCAGGCTATCGGTCACGCCATAAGGGCTGGTAGTCCGAGGTTGGCCAGGATTGACGTGTCCAAGGATGGGTTCCTAGCTGAACACGATCTGCCACCAGTCGTGTTGCCCGGCGTTAGAGATCCCTACTTGGCAGAGCAGCTACCTCCGCCAAACGAGCCTGGTGCTGCCGTTCAGGTTGAAGGGGAAGCTGAATCATCTCGTCTTTCCCTTGAGGCAGAGATAGACGAGTTTTATTTTGAGGAGGAAGTCCAGCAGACCCCCTTGGTGGAACTTTCCGATCCCGAAGGAGAGCGGGACCGACATTCTGCAGTGGGTGTTCCTTCCGTCGTTATCTGTTCGGACGATACTTCGGACGAAGAGATAGAGCCCATGGCAGGAAAAGGAAAAACTCTTAAGGAGTTGATGGCCTCCCGAGGGAAAGGCCAGTCGTCGAAAGGACAGTCCTCGAAGGCACCAACTCCACCACAGGGCAAGACCCTCCCTCCTGTGGCCCCTACGGACACCTCAGACCTTGGCCTTAAGGTTAATCCGGACTTAAAGAAGAAAAGGCCGGCCGACACTCCTGAGGAGGGCGAGGTGGTTGCCCAGCCGACCAAGCAGCAAAAAACCACTCGCGCGCCAAGGAGCAGAAGGGGCAACTCCTCGGAGAGTCGGGACGAGGAGAATCTTGCGGAGGTACGTGCTACCCCGCGTGTATGGGGCCCCAGATTGGAGCTGGATGGGGTGGCAATTCCCTACAATGCTTCGATCCGAGAGTACAATCGAGGCCGGGCGGGGTACGTGGCCGAGGCCTTAGAGCAGCCCCTACTCCTTCCTCGGGATATGGAGGCTTATAGGCGGTTCTCTCTGCCCGAGATCTTCCTATCCCTTAAAAGGGATCTCGCGATGGTAAGTAATCCTTTTACTGTTTCATTAATTTATTTGACCTTAGATTACAGCAATCTTGTTTCGTTTGTAGATTACCCAGCAGGTATTCGTGGCTGAGGAATTTTGCCGTGGTAACAGTAGTCGGGCTGAGGTCGAGAACCAGGCGCGAGCGGAGGTGGAGAAAACCTTGGGGTCCCTCCAGCACGATTACGCTGAACTCATGGACAAGTTCAAGGAGTCGGAGAACCGGCGCAAATCTGCAGATGCTGGTTTGAAGAGTGCTGAGGCCCAGGCAGAGGACCAGCGCAAGGAGCTGTTCTCGACCCAGATTAACCTTGCCACTGAGAAACAGGCAGTGCAGGACCTCAAGACCGCTCTGCAAAGGGTCGAGGATGAGCTGCGACGGGTCAAAGAGGAGGCCCAACTGATCCGAGAGGCCACAGAGGCTGAGAAGAGTGCCGCTCGCCAGCTCGGGGCCGAAGAGACGGAGGCTAGGCTATCCGAGCAGATCCCCGAGGTATGCCGGGAATATTGCGGTATCTCATGGTCTCGTGCCCTCGACGCTGCAGGAGTTCCTGCTGACTCGGCGCTGAGACTGCCCGAGAGCATTTTCTATCCTAAGGAGATCCGAGCACATCCTGATGGTGTCCAAGCTGCCTCTGAGCAGGATCTGGTGGTGCCTGGCGCCGCACCTGTGCCTGATATGGCGAAAGATCATGCTACGGACTCTTCCATAAAGGTTCCTCCCCCTCAGCCCGAGTCAAAAGAAGATTCTCCTGCCCAGGCTTAGCTCTTTGTGTTTCTCTCTCTCTTTTTTTTTTCTTTTTTTTTTAAAAAATAAGAGTCGTCCTATATTTTTTTATCCTTTTGTAAGGACCTCTCCTTCTAATGTACTCGGAATACTAATATAAAATGTTCGTTTTGCTCACTACGGATGTATGCCAGTAACGCTCTTTTTCCTTTTTTCCCTTTAAACATTCGCAACGATGTAGATACAAGTAAACGGTCAAAATGAAAGGGGTTCTTGGGTTGCGCATTTGAGGGTTGCGATGGTGCCTGACTGCGCGAACGCCTTAAAATGATTTCCTTTAAGTAATAGTTCCCCAATCTATCATAAGTAATAATTTCCCCTTAGTCTGTGGTCCGAGGAGCCATGCAGGACTAGGTTCTGTTTAAAACTATGAATAGTTGCCTTAAGTATTAATTTCCCCTTAGTCTGTGGTCCGTGGAGCCATGCAGGACTAGGTTCTGTTTAAAACTTATAAAAATTGTCATGAGTAATAATTTCCCCCAAGTCTGTGGTCCGAGGAGCCATGCAGGACTTGGGTTCTGTTTAAAACTATGAATAGTTGCCTTAAGTATTAATTTCCCCTTAGTCTGTGGTCCGTGGAGCCATGCAGGACTAGGTTCTGTTTAAAACTTATAAAAATTGTCATGAGTAATAATTTCCCCCAAGTCTGTGGTCCGAGGAGCCATGCAGGACTTGGGTTCTGTTTAAAACTATGAATAGTTGCCTTAAGTATTAATTTCCCCTTAGTCTGTGGTCCGTGGAGCCATGCAGGACTAGGTTCTGTTTAAAACTTATAAAAATTGTCATGAGTAATAATTTCCCCCAAGTCTGTGGTCCGAGAAGCCATGCAGGACTTGGGTTCTGTTTAAAACTATGAATAGTTGTCAGTAGCCTAGCAAGCAGCGGATAATCATGAAAGAAAACGTATGCTAAGCCATTCTCATTAATAATAATATCTTCTGAGGTTATTTACATTCCATGGTCGAGGTACAGCTTTTTCATCTAAATCTTCTAGGTAGTAGGCGCCTATTCCGGCCACGGATGTGACACGGTATGGTCCCTCCCAATTGGGCCCCAACTTGCCCCAAGAGGGGTTCTTCGCGCTGCCAAGAATCTTCCTCATCACGAGATCACCTGGTCCCAGAGGCCGTGGTTTGACGTTAGCATCATACCCTTGCCTCAGCTTCTGGTGATAATAGGCCATGTGAATCATCGCTTTTTCCCTTCTTTCTTCGGCTAGGTCCAGACTTCGTTCCAATAACTCGTCGTTATCGTTTGGGGTAAACGATCTAGACCTTAGTGTGGGAAAGTTGTTCTCAATCGGGAGCATGGCCTCAGCCCCGTAAGTCATCGAGAAGGGGGTCTCACCGGTCGATCGTCGCGGTGTCGTCCGATAAGTCCATAAGACGTGGGGGAGTTCTTCCACCCATCTCCCCTTTGCCTCGTCCAGTCTCTTCTTCAGTCCGTTCACTATGACCTTGTTCACGGCTTCGACCTGCCCATTTCCCTGAGGGTAGGCAGGGGTGGAATATCGGTTGATGATTCCAAACTCGCGGCAATACTCCCTAAAGTTTTTACTGTCGAACTGCAGACCATTGTCGGAAATGAGTGTATGCGGAGTCCCGAAGCGGGTGATGATATTCTTCCAGATGAATTTTTGGGCGTCCACATCCCTAATGTTGGCCAATGGTTCAGCCTCCACCCATTTAGTGAAGTAATCCGTTCCGACTATTATATATCGCTTGTTCCCCGCGGCCTTGGGGAAGGGTCCAACTAGATCAAGGCCCCATTGTGCGAACGGCCATGGACTCGAGAGGGGGTTGAGAACTCCTCCGGGTTGGTGGATATTCGGGGCGAATCTTTGGCACTGATCGCACTTCTTAGCGTATTCCTGGGCCTCTCTCTGCATGTTCGGCCACCAATACCCTTGGGTAAGTGCCCTGTGCGCCAGCGATCTCCCTCCGGTATGACTTCCACAAATCCCCTCGTGTAACTCCTCAAGTAGAGATTCGGATTCTTCTGGGTGCACGCAGAGTAGGTACGGTCCAGAGTAGGAGCGCCGATATAGTTTGTGGTCCTCCGACAGCCAAAACCGAGGAGCATTCCTTCGTATCTTCTCGGCTTCCAATTTTTCTTCTGGCAAGACGTCGTTTTGAAGGAAGTTCTTTATGGGATCCATCCAGCTGTGACTCTTTCTGATCTGATGGACTCTGGCAGGGCTTCTGCTGATGGGACCTGCCTGGGCTAGATCTTCAACCAGGATCACTCGCGGCAGATTATGTGCCGAGGACGTGGCGAGAGTGGCCAGCGAGTCCGCATGGGTGTTGACACTCCTGGAAATGTGTGTCAGATTGAAGGACTCAAAATTCGTCTGCAGCCGCTTGACTTGTCCCAGATACTCTTGCATCCTAGTATCTCGGGCTTCCAGCTCACCCATCACCTGTTCGACTACCAGTCTGGAGTCCGAGAACGCTTCTATTATTCTTCCGCCCAACCTTTGAACCATCGTCATCCCTTGAAGTAAGGCTTCGTATTCGGCTTCATTGTTCGTAGCCGAGAATCCTAGCTTTAATGATTTTTCAATGGCAGAACCGTCCGGGGATATTAAAACTATCCCAACTCCTGACCCTCTCTGGTTGGCTGCGCCATCTACGTAGACCTTCCAATGCGTGTTCCTCCCTGTCGAAATCGCACCAACCGACTTTCCGTCCATGTCCCTCTCCTCGGTTATTGTTTCTATGGAGGGCTTAGCAAACTCCGCTACCAAGTCTGCGAGGACCTGTCCTTTGATGGAGGATCTGGGTATATATTTTATATCAAAGGCTCCCAAGAGCGCACTCCACATGGCGATCCTTCCTGTATAGTCAGCGCTTCGAAGTACTGCTCGGAGGGGAAGCTGAGTCAGAACGATGACCGTGTGCGCCTGAAAGTAATGAGGAAGTTTTCGGGTTGCATGCACTATTACCAGAATTGCCTTTTCTAAAGGTAGGTATCGCACCTCGGCCTCATGTAGTGATTTGCTCACATAGTACACCAGTCGCTGCACCCCATTATCATCCCGTATCAGTACCAGGCTTACAGCGTGGGGAGCTACGGCAATGTAGGCAAACAGCACCTCATCTGCCTCAGGGCTGGACATGATGGGTGGTCGGGACAGGTAGTCTTTGAGTTGCTGGAAAGCCTGAACGCAATCCTCCGACCATGCGAACTCTTTCCACTTGTTTATCAGGAGGTAGAAAGGCCGACATCGATCCGCCGATCTCGATATGAACCGGTTCAACGCCGCAATCATACCAGTGAGCTTCTGTACTTCCTTCGGATTCCGAGGAGCCTGTAGGCTGTTAATGGCTTTGATTTGATCGGGACTTACTTCTATTCCCCTGTGGGTGACCATATACCCTAGGAATTTCCCAGACCCAACCCCGAATGAACATTTGGAAGCATTCAGCCGCAACTGGTGCTCCCTTAATATAGTGAAGATTGTTCTGAGGTCCTTCACGTGCTCGGACACCCTTCTACTCTTGACAACCATATCGTCTATATAAACCTCAATGATCTTGCCCAGTTGCGGTTCAAACATCCGAGTCATCATCCTCTGGTAGGTTGAGCCTGCGTTCTTTAGCCCAAACGGCATCACCTTATAATGATAATTTCCGATGGGCGTCATGAAAGCCGTTTTCTCTTGGTCCTCTAGCGCAAGGGGTATCTGATGATAGCCTTGGAAGGCGTCCAGGAAGCTCATTCGAGGGTGCCCCACGGTTGCATCCACCAATCGATCAATTCAGGGTAGGGGGAATGGGTCCTTTGGGCACGCCCTGTTCAGGTCCGTGAAGTCTACGCAGACCCTCCATTTCCCTGTCTTCTTCTTTACCACCACAGTGTTTGCCAACCACTCTGGGTAAAAGACCTCTTTGATAGCCCCCACTCTTTTTAGCTTTGCCACTTCGTCTTTTACGGCACTAGCATGTTCCTTTGAAGGGCGTCGGGGTGGCTGCTTCTTCGGAGTGGAAGAGGGATTGACGTTCAGGTGGTGACAAATAAGGCTAGGATCGACGCTCGGGGCGTCGTAGGCGTCCCATGCGAACACGTCGACATTTTCTCTAAGAAATCTGACCAGTTCCTCCTTTTCTTGAGAGGGCAATTCAGAGCCGACCAGGAAGAACTTCTCCGGGTCGCCGTTGACAGCGATTTTATCTAAACTTTCACACCTTATCTCCTCGGCCAGTCCGTCATCTTGCTCTGCCAAGGCGGCTGATTGCTATAAACTTTCAGGGGCCGAGGACTCGGCATGGGGCCGATGTAAGACGGCGGCCACCATACACTGCCTGGATACGGCCTGATCCCCTCGGATCTCTTCTACTTGTCCTTTGGATGGGTATTTCACCTTCTGATGAAGTGTGGAGGTTACGGCTTCCAGGGCGTGGATCCATGGCCTGGCGACTATCGCGGTGTAGGGTGAGTAAGCGTCGACGACGATAAAATTCACCTCCACCACCTCCGCCCCAGTCTGTACGGGTAGTCGGATTTGTCCTTTTGGCGTAACCATTCTTCCCTCGAAGCTGAGAAGGGGGGAATCATAAACTGCCAAATCTTCTGGCTTCAGGTTCAGCCCCTTGTATAGATCAGGGTACATTATCTCTACTGCACTTCCCGGATCCACCAACACCCTTTTCACGTCAAAGCCCCCAATCCTCAGAGTGACCACCAAGGCATCATCGTGAGGTTGAATAGTTCCTCTCTTATCCTCATCCGAGAACCCCAGTATCAAAGAGCTTCCCTTTTTTGACCTTTTGTGTTCCCTTTGCCTGCTCCCGGAGGGGAGCCGATCAACAGCTAACACCCTGGGGATGGGTGGTCCCGTTCTTCCTGGTGCAGCGAGGATAACATGTATCGTACCGGTGGGTGGTCTTAAGGTCACGTCCTTTCGAGGCTCTTGTGTTGCTTGGCTGGTGTGACCACTCGACGGGTGCAGCAGGTGACGTAACTTTCCTTCTCGAACCAACTGATCCAGATGATTCCACAGATTCCTGCAGTCCTCAGTAGTGTGCCCATGGTCTTGATGATAGTGGCAGTACAGGTTCTGGTTACGTTTGGAAGGGTCTCCAGCCATCTTTCCCGGCCACCTGAAATAGGGCTCATCTCTTACTTTCTCTAGTACCTGTTGTACGGGCTCTCTGAATATGGCATTCACTGTTTGCGGGTTACTCTGCCCAGCCTGTCGCGAAAAATCTCTCCTCGGCTGACCAGGGTTGTGCCGTTCCGACCTGAAATCATTTGCTTTGGGGTGGATAACCTTCTCCTTCCCCCTCCCTTGCAGCTGATCTTCCTCCACTCTTTTGTACTTGTCTATCCTATCCCTCAACTGATCAACATTGGCAACCGGTTTACCAGTGAGGGATTTCCTTAAGCCATGGTCGGTGGGGAGGCCGCTTTTGAACGTGCTGATAGCGACAGCATCGTGGTTATCATCCAGGTCATTATATACTTCCCAGTATCTATCGGAGTATGCTTTCAGAGTCTCTCCCTCGTGCATGGACAAGGACAATAGCGAACCGAGGGGCCTGGGGACTCTGGTGTTGGTGATAAAGCGAGAGCAGAAATCCCGAGTGAGCTGCTTGTAAGAGTTTACGGAATTTGTCTTCAGGCCGTTGAACCACCTCATTGCCATTGATCCCAAGCTGGACGGGAAGATTTTACACATAAGGGCCTCATTTTGCGAGTAGATCGCCATCTTTTGGTTAAATTGACTCACATGCTCTACCGGGTCTGATCGACCGCTATAGATGGCGAAAGCTGGTTGGTTGAACCGTCGAGGCAGCTCAGCCCCTTCAATTCTATACGTGAAGGGGGACCTAGAAACCTGATCCAACGCCTTCTTCATGGCGTTGTTTCCCGAACCCTTGCTAGATGTGCTCTCATACTTCCGCACAGGGCGTGGTTCCTTTTCATAGGTAAAGGTTTCACTTGGGGGGGTCCTTGACCTGTGTCTGTAACTTGCATCCTCCGCATTAGAAGACTCGCCTGAGTCAGAGGGAGATCGTCTTCGCCGCACGCGCCGTAATTCCCTTTTTAGGTCATCTATCTCTCGCTGCATGGCCTGGTGACTATTTCGTCTCTGAGACACGTGACTTCCTATCTGAGTATGACTCTGGCTGGTCCGGGTAGTATGCATACTTCCCTCATGATTTCCCCTGGGGCCTGGGTTGACGGGGTTATTTTGCCTCTGGGACTCGGCGGGTTGTGTCCGTTGGGAATTAGCCTGGTGAGGATCCTCCTGGTGCGGAGCCAGTTCTGCCATGCTCGACCGTTGCACTAGCTGATGCTTTAGTTCTTCCCACAGACGGCGCCAATTGTAGTTGCACGATTTTCCTGGTCCAAATTCTATTGATCAGGCCCTGGCCCAAAGCGCAACCTACAATAAATATTTGTAGAGGATGGGTCAAAGAACTTAGTCTCAGTGAGTCTATTCGGTCTGATACATGGACAGCATTGCTGCAGAAAACAAAAACACAAGAATGGATCTCTCCCCTACCATTCTATTTTTTTAGTTCCTCATACAGTCTTTTTTTCCTTTATCTTTGAGGGACTCCACTACATTATATAGCTCCCCTCCTCTCATCTCAACCTTACACTTGTTGATCATCTAAGCATCTACTTGAGTGCCTGTCCCATCAGACGCCCTCATCTCTCCCCATGTGAGTTGCAGAGGCCAAGGCGGTACTGTTCAGGGGTCATTTCCTCATTAATGCGGCCAAGAGGGTGGTTGGGGCGCAATTAATGTGGTGGTAGCTCTCCATGGGATATTTTGGATTTTATTCATTTTATATGTTGGGAGGATGAACTGAAGTGGCTGGGGAGAGTTCCTCGTCTGGGCTTCGTGATGTCCGAGGAGGAGTTACTCCTCGGACGGGTTTCTTGGCGTTTATTGGGATTGAGTAATGCTTCATACGTGTTTCCTCTTCGGACAGGACGCTCCTCGGACGGGCCTGAATTTGGAATAGCCCATTATTTCTGGGCCGGGCCCCACACCTTTCAATCTATCATAATAAAATAGAGTTTATAACACTGTTTTGAAGATTGGAGATCGGTAAGATCCATAAAAGAAACTACTTAGATTACTGCACACAAAACATTTTCACAATCTTATGGTTGTGAATTAAATTTTTTAAGATTAGTGCTCTTACTTTTTTTTTCCCCTTGCTGTTAATGCTTTACATATTTCTAATCCATGTAAAGGCTAATCACAAAATAATATTTGTTCACTTATTTATGGCCACCTTGCATTTCATGGAGATCTATTAAGTAAACAATATGCTTTTATTTTTAAGAAGAAGTAAACATTATGCTATTTTTTCAATTCGCATAGGGATTGTTGCAATACATGAAGCAAGTTGTGAATGTGTTTAGTTGAGATTGACAATTCAACATATTTAAGAACAATGTGAATTTTCATTAATCAAAGATAACTCGGCAATATTATACGAAGACAATGTTGTTTGTATCACTTATATTAGACATTCATTTCCAATAAAAAGTTTCTATAAATGATTTGTAAATCAATACCCTAATTAAGACATTCATTAACTTTTTCCACTATTTAAGGGTTTACTTTTAATAGACTAAAGGCATAGTTTTGAGGATTCTTACTAGTGTTGAGCTAGGTGTGATTGTAAGAAATGTAATGAGGTTTGTGTAGTCAGTGGTGGTTGATATGTTTGTAGATTGAGATTGTTGATTTTTTTAGGCTATTAAAATAATAATATAGTATGATATGATTGGACCTATTGTATGACAGGTTTATGTGAATTTTAATTGCTACCTTAACAACCAACTTGGATAGAAAAGCTTGTAATGTAGGCAAAAATAAATTTTTAATATGAGATGAAATAAAAATGACATTAAACTTAAAGGACAAAGTTTAGTTACAAAATTGGTTGTAACCTAAGATTACAATCTTACTCAATATCATTCACATTACTACATATTTTGAAAATCTAACCGTTAAATTGCATGTTCTTTATGTTCTTAATACACATATCAAATTTTGTACTAATTGGATATTATTTCCTATATGATTTATAAGTTTACATTTTATGCATAATTTTAAACTATAAAAACTTGCGATTTAAACAATTTATTGATGACATAATTATTGATTTTTAATTTAATAGAAATTTTGCAAGCATTGAGGATATAAGAAGAAAATGCAATCCAACGGTGAATTTGTCAAAATTCACCTTTAATAAAAAGATATTGAATAAAGTTGTGCCTTAGGTTACAACCAATTTTGTTGTTAAACTTTGTCCAAACTTAAATTATGCAATGTATAATTTAGTCAAAAAGAAAATATTTTACTGAAAAAAAAAATTCAAAACTCTTTAGAAATGTAAAAGCAATTAAAATATATTATCACAAAAATTTCAAAATTCTTTTGCAACTTAAATAAATACTAATCTTTTTTTCTTTTTTTTGGGGAGAAAAAATAAATAAATACTATTCCATATAAGCACTTGCGTGAAAAAATGGTTGGAAAAATTGTGACAGTGATATTTGTTCAAAGCGATATTTTCTTAATGACGAAAGCAATGACATTGTCTAGTTGTGGAGACCACTCTATCATACTTCTCCAGTTTCTTGCGACCCACACAGCCTATTGACTATAAATCCACACCGCCGGTTTCTTTGAATTCAATAGAATATCACTTTTCTTTGAACTTTTCACCCGTTTGCTTCAATAATAATATCCCGAATTTTGTGACAATGACGGACGAGGTGATTCTGCTGGATTTTTGGTCCAGCGTGTTTGGGTTGAGGGTCAGGATTGCGCTAGCTGAGAAGGATATCAAGTATGAGTACAAGGAAGAGGACTTGATGAATGACAACAAGAGCCCTCTGCTTTTAGAGATGAATCCCATTCACAAGAAGATCCCAGTTCTTATCCACAACGGGAAACCAGTGTGTGAGTCTCTTGTCATTGTTCAGTACATAGATGAGGTCTGGAATGACAAGTCGCCATTGTTGCCCTCTGATCCTTACCAGAGAGCTCAAGCCAGGTTCTGGGCTGATTTTGTTGATACAAAGGTACATTTTGTGCTTTTTTATTTTTTTTTTTGAGAACCCCCCAAAGGGGAGGGGAGGAAAGTTAATTAACTGAGTTCAAATCAAAGTTGTACACGTCAAGGATGTCATGAGGGACGTCCTCCATCCAAACAAGAAAATGGTTACAAATAGCACGTCTGGCTAGTCTATGCGCTACAAAATTTCCTTGACGACTAATATGATTAAAAGAAACATTGCGAACAGAGGAGCTCAATAATTTTATGTTCTGAAGAATATGCCCATATTCAGAATTGAGCATAGAGTCACCATTTATAGCATGGATAATACCTTCTGCATCACCTTCAACCACCAAGCTCTCAAAACCCAACTCTTTAGCAAATAAGAGAGCTCGGCGCGCCGCTAATACTTCCACCATCTCGACCGAAGCCGGTAGCGGAATTTGTTGTGAAAGAGCAGCCATAACAAGGCCGTGGTCATCACGGATTATAATGCCGAGACCTACGGTATTCTTCTCAGAGAACAGAGCACCATCGAAATTTAACTTTCACTGAGCCAATGGGAGGAGGGCGCCACCTGTTGTGCATTTTCTTTTTATTATATGTTATTATCCTAAAATTTATTTTTCTTAACTTCTCAGAATGATTACTAGTAGGAAAGTGAGTTGATTAAAGTGAAAGAAGAAGAAAAAAAATTGACAAAATAGAACCAAAAATAACTTTACTAAGAGCAATATAAAAGTGGCAAAAAGTATAATTTTAGATAGAATAGAATAAAGAAGTAAACTATATGTGTAACTTTGGAAGGTTTTATTACCTGGTGTCCCATATATTTGTGATCACTTTTTTATTTCTTTTGCTGGTGCTACATATTTAAAATATTATAGGTTAGGATTATTAGAGGTTCGCTGCAGCATAGAACAAAAATGTGGGTAGCACTTTTTTGGCCCAGCAAAAGGTATCAGCCAACCTTGATTTACCAAGGAGAGTCCAATATTCATGTTATATTTTGAAGAGTAATATTATCTAAGTTTTTATTAGGTTGACAAGTTTTTAATGGTTCTTATATGACTCATCATTGATAACTTGTTTACTTACTACAACAATCAGCCTCATTAATAGGTGTTAAATTTTATTTTTTGTGTCCATAAACCCTCTCTTTGGAGTCCAATAGGTTGTTATGTTTCTTTTTAAATAGAGTCCAGTAGTCATGTTGTACTTTGAAGAGAGTCCAAAAGTATGTAATTTTAATTTTTTACCATTAAGGAGAGGCAAGTAGTCCCTCTCAATGTCACAGGCAATCAAGAACATCTTATATGGGTCTTCCCCCTTGCAAAGATTTAAAGAAATATTCTTCTAGCCTAGTATATGTAATTTGAAATTCATTATTGAATTTACTGTTATTGTTCATCCTGTTATATAATCTATGGAAAGTGTTAATAGAATGTGAGTGGAATATGTACATAGGTTTATCAAGTATCAAGGAAGGTATGGACCACAAAAGGAGAGGAGCTAGAGACAGCAAAGAAGGAATTCCTTGAAACCTATAAGATGTTGGAGGGGGAACTTGGTGACAAACCTTACTTGGGGGTGAAAGATTTGGGTATGTGGACCTTACTCTTATCCCCTTCTACACCTGGTTCTATTCTATTGAGACCTTAGGGGGTTTCAAAGTTGAGGCACAGTGCTCCAAGATTGTTGCATGGGCTAAGAGGTGTATGCAGAAAGAGACTATCGCCAAGACCCTTCCTGACCAGAAGAAGGTTTACGAGCTTCTTGGACAGTTTAGGAAAAGGCTTGGTTTAGAGTAGACTAATGGTTAGTCCCAAATCTGGAAGTGTTATCATATTAGTGAGGTTTTTTATGGTTAATTTTGTTGGTTTCATGTTGTAATGTTTAAGTTTGGGTTTGTTTCTCTTTCCAACAAAAAAGTTTGGGTTTGTTTCATCTTGTAAGTTGTAAGACCTTTTAGTGTGTCTACCGAGTACTAAGTTTTAAATCTATAGGGCATGTAATGTATCATAAAATAAGAAAGACACCTTGTTGTGTCAGCTAAATTTTAGATTAAAATATTTTGTGACGTTTTGAGTATACAATTTTTTTATTTTAGTAAAAGTAAGAAATATATTTTTAATATAAGAAAGAATACAAAAATTGGTGTATGTGAGTATGTAATTTGTTGTAGAGAGATATATATATATATATATATATATATATTAATATTTGTGATATTATGGATTTAAAATAATTTTTTATATTTAATAATTTTGAATTCAATATATTAATAAAGCTCAAATCAATGCTTAAATTCAATTAATAAAAAAATTTCTTTCTCATACTTTACTCAAGTCATTTAAAATAAAAATTAAAAGAAAATATTAAAACCACAAATTTTTTTACAAATTACTAATGAAGTGGTTGGTTATTAGTAAATAAAAAGATATTATTAGCCGTAGGTTCAGATGAAAACCAACAAGAATTTACCACATCAACAGTTTATAAAAATATTGTAAAATAGGTTACATTGGTAGTATTGCTCAAAACTAAAATCTAAATCATGCTTTATGTGTGTGTGTGTTGGGGGGGGGGGGTAATATTTGTAAATTGGCATATCTTGAGACAAAACACTCTTTACGTGTAATTAGTGTGTTCAAAAAGACCTTTAAAAAATTATAAAAGTGGTACTATTGAAGACTCAAGAAATTGCTCAAGAAAAAACTAAAACTGCAGATGTCGATACCTATCGATCTATTGAGATTTAATGAACCTCGATACCTCATCGACACCACTCAATCTATCGAGTTTCTGGTATTTTGAATTCCAAAGTCAATTTTCGGCCCATGATGACAAGGCATTCTAGGGATTTCTGTATTAGGGTTCAAGAACATATAAAAGATATACTTAATAACCGTCATTTAATGTACAGAGAGACACAGAGAGATAGACGCTTAATATGAGTTGCTCCAACTTTTTGTGTGCCTTAGGGTATTCTACCTAGCTGCTTCTAGATCTCTCAAGTGTGGCTTGAAGAACTCTACCAAAGTAACAACAATCAATAGTTGTTGTGGTGTTAGTTACATACTAGGATCTATGTAAAAGAGAAGTCTCTACAATAACAAGTACAATTAAGTATTGGAGTTGATACTGGTATAGGTCAATATGTTCTACTGTAGTTAGGTACTTTGGAATAGGTCGGTTGGGTTAAGATTTCTTGTACTTGTAACTTCTTAATTCTTGATTAGTGGATCCTTTAGGAGTGGTGGCTTGAAATACACCTAGTGGGGTTTTTTCTGGCAAAGCTTTTCTCCATCATGATAAAATCCTTGTGACTTGAATGCCCCTAGTCTACAAATTGAAGCATGATTTTGAAAACCTTGACTTTTGAGGAAAAGATGATTTTTTTTTTTTTTTTCAAAATGAATGAGGCGTGGCCGAATGCCCCTAGTTTAGAAATGGATGCATGATTTTTAGAAATCTTGATTTTTTTTTTTTGGGGGGGAAAAGATGATGATGATGATCTCTCTCCTTTTTTTTTTTTTTTTTTGAAAATGCATGAGGCATGGCCGAATGCCCCTAGTTTGCAAATTGATGCATGACTTTTGAAAACCTTGATATTCGAGGAAAAAATGTTTTCTTTTTTTTCAAAATGGATGAATCATGGCCGAATGCCCCTAGTTTAGAAATTGATGCATGATTTTTGGAAATAATAATTATTTTTTTTTTTTGAAAAGATGATGATGGTGATCATTTTTTTTTTTTTTTTTTTTTTTGAAAATAAATGGGTCATGGCCGAATGCCCTTAGTTCAACAATCAATGTGAATTTTGAAAAATCTTAATGCATAGGGACCTTCAATAAAGAAAAATTTGAGTAAAATAACATCAAAATCACAAAACTGGGCAAAACAAGGACTGCCGAAATGGTAGGCCAATCGATACTGTTGGAGAGCCGATTGGCACTTCTAGAGCCTTGTCTAGTCGTCGTGTTTTCAGCTTTTTTTCTAGGACATATGGTAGCATCTAAATTGAAGATTGATGGTGAATGTTGAGTAGATGAAAGATCCATGTCCACCTCCTGCAAAAAATTCTTTCCATGAGTTTGTTAGTAATCAGTTATTATAAAAATGTTTCGGGCCAATGACCCTAGTTTAGACTTGCTTGCACATAAAATAGATGATATGCTTAATGCAAAACAGATGCTCCTAGCCTAAATTCACACAAAGAAATGTCTTGATTTTGAGCCTTTGAAAAGGCTGTCTACATACTTCTCTCATAGAGGATCAGGTCCAAACGTAGTTTGAAAAAAAAATTTCAAAAATGATTTTTTTTAAATGATTTTTTTTAAAATAAATTTAATGTAGAATGAGGTTTTTTTATTTTTTTAAAATGAGCAAAAGGAGATCCTTTGAACAACCTCTTTCTCCAATCATGATGCTTAAAAGTTAACTCGATCCCCTTAGCTAGAAAGGATTTGAAATCATTAAACATATGTAATCAAATTTGCTTCTTCATTTTGAAAATTTTTAGATTAAGTCTTCAAAGATAATCAAAGAAATGAAATGCTTGCGAATCACATATGTTGGGAACAAGCAAGAAAGGGAAAAATCCTAAGTTTGAAGATTTGAAAATTTTGGAGAATTTGGAAATTTTGTTCTCTTGAGAGTTATTTTTTTATTGGAAGGAAACAAAGGGAGTGTTTGGAGCTTAAAAAAATTATTTTTAAGTCACTTGAGAATCTGCGAAATTTTTTCTTTTAAAGATATCAGCCAGTGGGGCTTGATAATCTTGAGCAGCTTTTCAAGAGAAAATATTAGAAGAGCTAGAGGTGTGCCTTCAATCAGTAGGACTTCAAGGAGGTCTTTATTCAAAGGTTGTAATGTAAGCCGAGTTCAGGTTATTAAAAGGAAGGATATAAAATGCTCAAAACCCTTATGATATTTCCCTAAGTATACAATACTTTAAATTCAAGCATTGGAAGAGTTTTTCACATCTTCCATCATTGACTCTTGTGCTAAAATCCTTGTCATGATCACCATCTTCTCATTGGTCTTCATTGACCCCTTTCATTTTGTCTTGATTTTTTTAGCTTGGCAACTTCCTCTTTTTGGTCTTCTTAGCATCATATCTTGTGGGCAGATCACTCACTCTCATTTTTTTTTTTTCTCATTTTTTGAAAGATTTTTTTTTTTTTTTTTAATTTTGTTTTTTGTTTTGTTTTTGCCTTAATTTTTGTCTAGACCGCCCTTTCGAGTTTTCAGCCTAGCGGGCTCTCTCTCTCTCTCCTTTTTTTAGGCCTTAATTTTTTCCTAAACAGCCCTTTCGGGTTTTCAGCCTAGCGAGCTTTCTTTCTTTTCTTTTTTTTTTTTTGTGTGGAATTTTATTGGCTTTCACTCAAATGCATTTTTGTTTCTTTCAATTTGACAAACTTTCATCTTTCTTGGATGACTTTGCATTTTTCCATGATACCCTCTTATCATTTTTAATGCACTTTCATTTTCTTGACTTGATTGAACACACTATTTTGATGAAATGTATCTTACTTTTTTCTTTTCCTTATCATCCTCAATTTGATTAAATCTCTTTTCTTGATGAATCTTCATTTTTGCTCATCCTTCTCAACTTGAATGATCTCTCATGGAATCTCATTTCCCTTGTGTCTTTTAATGAATCAGTATTCTCTCACAACTTGATGAAAATTCTTGCATTCACTTCTCTATCTTTTTTTTTCTTTTATCTTTTTTCTTTTTTTGAAGTCTTTTCTAGCTTGATGGCCTTCTCTTTTTTTCTCACAATTTAATGCTTTCTCAAAATCTTATCTCTCCTTGATGGATTTCCTTCCTACCTAGCTTGATGGGATGAACTATCCCTTTTCTTTGATAAACTCTCTTTCCTAAACTTGATGAACTCTTTCTCTTTTGAACTTGTCACATTGTCTTCATTGAGGACATTACCAAGTGGTGTTGAATCTGTAAGGTCAACCCTTTCTCCACTTGAGATTAAAGCATGCATACCTAACTTTCCCACACAAGGTTTAAGTTTTTAGTGGGTTCATTGAAAAATAGTTTAATTGTTTAAAGGCTTAAGTTGGCTAGCAATGGATAGTTATTGTAATGGGTGTCAAGGAATAATGTAGCTTACCAAAGGCGGCCCCCTATCCCTAGTGATGCTCTCTTATAGGCACATTTGCTTAAACTCCTTTAATAATTTTTCTTGGAATAGAAGTATAAATGCTCCAATGATGTGACATAATTTTTTTCGAGATATGGATTAAGTAATTATAGTTTGAGAATTTTGAATGAATGGATGGATTCCTTTGATTGCCTTTTAGGACATTTTCTTCTCATATTCTAAATGTTTGGCAAAATTCTCCACATGGATCGAATGAAGTTAAATCCTTCTTTGGAACAAATTGATTGGTAGAGCAATTAATCATCATGATTTGGAAAAGGCTATGTAGAATGGATATTCTTGTATTCTCTTGAAAAAAAAAAAAAAAAAAAAAAAAAAAAAAAAAAAAAAAAACTGAGTCTTTGGAAGAACAAAAAATTTTTAGAAAAAAGTAACTAGGAAGGCCAATGCCAGTAGTCCAGAAATTTCTTTTTGAAAATGAATTGAAATGACTTGAAGGCCTAATGACCCTAGTCCAAAAGATTTTTTTTTTTTTTTTCTTTTTTGAATTTTTTATGTACATATGAACAACATGATGAATCAAAAGCGTCAAACACAAGATGGATTTTATTGAGTAAAAGACCAACTAGAAAGAAAATCCTAAATAAACAATAAAACCAAAGAGCCAATCTAAAAACTTCTAAAATGAAAATCAAGCAAAGTCTGGGTGGGTGGTTGATGAAGGTGGAGTGATCACTTTTTCGTCAATCAGATTTTGAATGGCATGCCTTAAGTTATAACCATAGTTGTCAGTATCGTACGATAAGCGATACGTATCGTATTGTGTGGAAAAAGTTCCATATCGTATCGGCGTATCATAAGTTCTCATGAGTCGTACGATACAGTGTGTGTATCGTATGAATTGTATCATATCGTAAAATCATACGTATTGTATGATACATAAACAAATGATTTCAAATGAGATTTTATGTTAAATTTTGTACTTTTATTTGAATCTAACAAGTTGTTAGACTTGTTTTTAGCAAAAAATTATTAGTTTACTTAATTTAGCCTACTAAAATAACATATTCATAAGTTTTTTTCTTCTCTCTCCTACAATTGAACTACACAGTACACACTTACCTTTCACTTTACTATTTAAAATATTTTAAAATTTTTATTTTTTATTTTTATCATTATTGTTATAAGTCCAAGAAACTAGAATGCCAAAAAAAAATTATTAAAATAAAAAGAATAGGAACAAATAGTAAATGTTAATGACGAATAACAATGAAGAAAATTTTAATGAAGAAATAAATATGCAAAATTATAAACATGATGATAGCGTTGACTTAGATGGGGTTGATTAGGCAATTTGATGAAAATAAATTATTATTTTTGCGTCATTTATAATATATTATCACTTTTGAATTTAAGTAATTTGAATGTGTATGTTATAAACACATGCTAGTTTGATTTATTTAGTTAGCTTGTTAAATATTATTACATAAGTGATGAATAAATTAGTCATTAGTTGAATACATTTAAAATTTATAATGAACATACCCTTAATATATGTATGTTTATAATTTTTTATAATTTTTATTAAGTGTTTGTGTATCTTACGATATACGATACAATACGATACATGATATGTGAAAGTTCAAATAGTGTAAAAACACCCTTGAACGTTTAGACCCCCAATTTACAACTTAATCAATTCAAGCTTTATGTCAAACAACTAGTGTACGGAAAATGAACTAAAGCTATAAAAAAGAATTGGTAAACAATCTAAGCCAAATTAAAATCACAACCCACAGCAGATAATAAAAGGCATAGATAAAAGGGAAGGAAGATACAAACACAAAGACAACACGCGATGTGTTATCGAAGAGGAAACTGAAGCCCTCGACGTAAAACCTCTCCGCCGCCCTCCAAGCGGTAAACAATCCACTAGAAAATGTAGTTGGGATACATGGACAGTAATAGACCCTCCAAGCCTAATCTACCCAGTGCACCTAAGCCCTCCAAGCTTCTTACTCCAACGAGGTTGCGCCGAACTTATTTCTTTTCTAGTTTCCCGGATTCCGCTACTTGACCATAGCATCAACCAATGTAAATTAGTTCCTTCCTAACTGCTTCCCAAAACACCAAACAGCCCTCTCACAGTAATGGAAATGGTGAGAAAAAGGTTTTGGTAAAAATGCCTCTCAAGGATTTGACAATGGAGAGGAAGAGAGTTGAGGAAAATGAAGAGACTCTTATGTAAAGATTGTGGATGACTCAATCTTGTTTTTCTCTAGGGTTTCTCTCTCAAAATTCTCTCTGGAAGCTCTCTTACATTTGTGGGTATGAGGGGTATTTATACTGGGGTGTGAAGAGAATGTGAAACGTCAGGTTTTTCAAAACAGGGGTGGCTCGCGGCATGGCCTCACAACTTGACTAAGTCGCGAGATAACCGTATGGCCAGTTGTCCTGTTTTGTCCTGCAATGCTCCAGCTAGCATGACTGTTCACTTTCTGGCATGCTTGGCACGTGTGCTGCATCTGGCAGCTTGCAGCCGCGAGTCACCCGCAAGATCCAGCCGCGAGACTCTATTTTCTTGCACACTCTTGAACATTCAACATTCTATCTTACTCACTACCCTTACAACAAACCCTCCTAAATACAGGGTTACTAAATACTGAAATACAAGCAAATTTGGCACGGAATAAAGCCAACAAGATGGTTGATTAAATTCAACCTTACAATCTCCCCCTTTGGCTATTCCGTGACAAAACCCTAAAACAGACTCTAGACTTAACATGTGAGTTGGGAACAGTTGAGCAAAACTCACTCACACCTAACTCTAGAAACTGTGAAGCACTTGAATCATAAGAACATGAAACTCCTAAAATACAACAATACATCATGATCATTGTATACAGAAAAGTATGAAATGCATATGAAACAGGCTTAAAGTGATCAAGTAAAGATGAAGTTAAGAACCAAATCATGGCTTGATCAAACAAGTAATCACTACAAGGTAGTGATCACAATGCTCATTCACACTTGGAATGAACACTTGAACATACAAGTTAACAAGAACAAAGCAAGTTACTTGTATGCCCAACACTCAACCAATGCATAATACGCTAAGTATATGCATCTAGGAACATTCCTACAAGGGCACAAGAGTGACAGTACTTAAAAGAAAATGCAAGACATTTAGATAAAAGTACTAATTTAAACAAAGTATAAAAGGCTGCATAAAGCATGGTAAAAACCATAAAGCCTACAACTATGCATAAAAACATAACCCTAAAAGCTTACAAAAGCAATATGGGTACAGAACACAATATATACTGAACAACATCAACAATATATATATAAAAAGTAAACCAAGTTTATAAGATATGAGTTAGAAACAAACATACACTAAAACTACAGTGTATCAAACCCATAGCAACAATAAAATATCCAAAAATATAAACAAAGATAACAATATAACAAGATGGACACTGTCTGTTTTTTACTACTCCCCCTCAACATATTACTCCCCCTTAATAGCTGCTTCTCTGCTTCTCAACAAAACAAAAACTTTATCTCCCCCTTTTTGACCGGAATGGCCAAAGGGTTACTGTCCATGCTGGGTGGTGAAGCTATCAAGTTTTGCTGACAAAATATCAATCTGGTCCTACATAGCTACTATCCTCTCAGAGTGCTCTGTTTGGACTCCTCTGATTCCATCAAGTCATTCCAGAATGATCTGAAATGCATCTGAAGGTGTATCTGAAGAAGTTGATGCTCTAGTCCTCTCGCCACTCCTCCTAGGTGTTGAGGTTGATGCCTGCCTTGTTGCCTCTGCCTCAGTCTCCATTGGGACACCCTCTCCTTCATCACCTTCATCTTCTTCACCTGGAAGCCGAACACTTATCCTTTTGAAGGTTAGCTTGTTAATTGCAGAAGGTGTGGACATGGGACTGATGTCTCGATGGATTGGAACACCCTTCTTTCTAAAGATCCTCATGAGCAGACTAGGGAAGATCAGTTTAGGCCTAGAAGTGGTTCTAGTCTCATCCATAATAGTGTCAAATATGTGGGAACTAATGTCAATGAATGTCTTTTCCTTGAGGTCCATCAGAAAAATTGCTCTTACACTATTGATTGTAGTCAACTTCCTTATGGGATATAGGTTAAACATCATGATTATAGTGAGACACCTCATGTCCACTGGAAAAGCTGTGGTATTCAGACACTTCCCTTCTCTCTGTCCACCTATCCTCTGTTGTACAGTTTCAATAGATAGAATCCTATCTTTGTAATTGACAAACTCTTGATCTTCTAATCCCTCAAGACCTAGCACATCATCAATATCATGTGCATCCAAAGTGAACTCTTTACCTCTAACCCAGCAGCTCAGTTCATCCTCCCTTATCACAGCATTGGAATAAAACTCTTTAATCAGGGGTTCACACACAACAGGGAGATCACACAGAAGCTTTTCTCATCCTCTCCCTTCAAAATAGCTGGGGATAAAAGTGTCTCTCAAATCCTCCAAATCCACAAACCTTTCTTGAATAATTCCTGCCTTTAAGAAGAAGTCCTTGTATCTCTCAAAATGGGAAACAGACCTGAACAGGTTAGGGTCCATTTTCATTCTCTTATCTGCTTTCTTTGCAGGAGTTTTCTTCTTTGGGGATGAAGGAGCCATCTGTGAACAATCAGAAGAGGCCACAACAATATAGTACAATACATGTGTAGAACAAATTAGTACTTTGTTAGTAACAAAGACAAAAATGCAACCACACAGATAAACTTAAAACACTTAAACCTCATGCTACTTAAATCAACCACACAGATGAATGAATTTCAAGGTGGATACACAAGAACAATTGGTATAATGCATGGGAGTATTAAAGCAGCAGAGATTGAAAACACCCAAAAGACAAATATATGTCAATGAGACATACATTTTGATGAGTATGAAATGCCCCCGAGAACAAAAAACAGATGCACACACTAGATGAACAAGCACATATTCAGCACAGTAAACCCCACAACCAAAACAGGAACATTTTGAATCAACACATCAACTTAAGATCAGACAAGATGAGTAACCAACAGATAACAAACCCTAGCTAAGCACATGATGAAGACCAAAACCAACAACTTAATCAAGTTCAAATTAAATCACTAGCCTCCGCTAGCTAAGCATGGACAAAGAGCAATAGCCGAAACAAAAACCCATCTCAAAACAGACACAAATGCGAATATTCAAGAGGGACAAACACAAAATCAAGTAAAACAGAGGTCGAGAAAGAAAACCCATACCTGTTACTAGAAGATTTTGAGTTGAAAGGAAGAAACAATGGAGTTTGAAGTGGGTAACACGGTGTGTTTGAGAATTTTCAGATAGAAAAGACAATGAACAGTCACAAAAAGTTCGAGGAAAAACTGAAAAAGATTTTAAAAACTGCCCTTACTGTGCAAAACACGCGTTTTTCTACTGAAGTGAGTCGCCAACAAGACACCAAGTCAAGCCGCCAAAACACTCAAAGACAAAATTTTGAAAAAATTTTATAAGTGTTTTTCGTGACTAGAAGGTCTACCCGCGAGGGAGTCGCGATCTGAGCCGCGAAAATTTCTGTGTAACCCTCACGACTAGACCTTCCACTCGCGAACAAGTCGCCAAAATTGACCCGCGAACACGCGACTGAGGCCTGCGACTTGCCTTACCCGCGATTGAGTCGCCAAAACAGGGCAAAAAGGCTTTTTGAACTTTTTAGATTTTGAAGAACAAAATACATTCCAAAAACACCTAAAACACTCAAAAATCTTTTTGTGCTTGAATCAACAAAGATTGAGCATGTGAAATCACATTTCATTAAGTACAATCACACAAATGAATATGGCATTTATTGAACATAAACTTGTGTGTTGTGTGTGGATATCAACAATGAGATAGTCCTTAGTCTAATGTGAAGTTTCAATGATCAATTCAACCAAGACATACACAATTAGCACTAGATCATGTGACCCATCTCAATTATAGAAGTATGCATATATGACCTCCCACAAAACTTGATAACATAACCTGGAGCTTTACATTTGACTCCACTTTCAATCATAACATTTGATCTTTTTGATCCTTTTGAGACAATTACCTCTCATTGTGAGAGTGATATTTGATATTTCACTATGATGAGATAGCCTTTGGGTTTTTGAATAAACATTCACTTTAATTTTTGGTCACTTTCCCTTTTTCCTAGTCGAATACTAGTATGTGCGACAGGCTTTTGCAGCTCAATATCTCTTTTCATTTGGAGATTTACATTTGGTGAGCTTTTTTTAGCAAAAACAAAAATAAAGAGTGGGAAGATATATAGACACAAGTCTATACATGTCTCAAGATCAACATAACCATTCACTAATCATTCATGACAAGTTTGAAGATCTATTTACAACAATCACATAGATTTCAAGATTTCTCCCACAGTGATAAGAGTGCAATGAAACAAGCTACTCTCGAAAATGCACAAAGCCATTAGCACAAAGGTATAAGACAAAACTCAACAATGTCAATTAAACTTTTTGATTTTCTATTTTTATGTGATTTTTGGATTTTTGACACGTAAGAAGAAAAAGATTAATCAAAAACAAAAATGACCAAAAGTGTGCACAAAAAGACAAACAAACAACCATTAACATAAACAATAAGCAAACAATCAAACACCGTCACAAAGCATAGGAAGTATTAATACATGGACATGTTGTAATGCTTATGCATGAGTACCCTTTTTCACCCACACGTCACTTGCGTTTGGGGTGATTTCCTTCTAGGATTGGGTACCGGAGTTAGGGTTTTCAAACCTTCGTGTGAAGCTTTCCAAGCAGTTGGTGAATGCACCAATCATCTTCATCACGTTCATCATTCCGGGATCACCGTTTTGATCTCTTGATGGTTCACCAGCCCAATTTCTCCTATCATTTCTAGGTCCTCGTGACCTTTGAGGAGTTGCACTATTCATTCTCTTAGCTTTTGACAGTTTGGTTGAGTATGCCCTTGAAGTCCGCAATGATGACACACATAATTTGATCTAGGACCTCTTTGTGGTCGTGGACGAGACTTGGCTCGGGATTCAGACCTGCCCACAGATTGATTACGTGAATTCAACAACTGTTCGTTCTCCACATTCCTCTTCTCCTTTATCTTGGGCTTCTCAGCAGTAAGGCCAACATCAGCTGATTCTTTGGCTTTTATAAACTTCACTTCCTTAGTGACATTTCCAGATGAGCTACTTCCTTCGGTATATTCCAATCCGGATTTGTCTGAAAAACTCTTTTGAGATGAAATAACATCATCTAGCTTCTTGGTGGAGACCTTCTCTATCTTGACATTTGTTTGCACAACCTCTTGCTCAAGAAATCTCACTTTTGTGTAGGCTTCTGATAGCTCACCATTCAGTGTTTCTATCTCACACTTGGCCTCCTTATAGCGAATTAGGAGACTTTTATAGTCCTCCTCTGCCTTCTTCATCTTTCTCACAGCTGCCTTTGCTACCTTTGTGTACTCACCCGACCTTTCCAGGAGTGAGTTATAATTGTCTTGAAGGTTGGCTGTGTTTTCATCTTCTTCTGCATCTGATTCCTCAATAGCTCCAAAAGATTCATCATCACTATGTACTCCAAGCTCTTGTACAAGCAAATTCAACTCGTCTGAAGACTCAACATGGGCAATAGTCATAAAAGCTGAATAATTTCCTTCTTCGTCACAGCTTTCCTCAAAATCTGAGTCGGATGAATCTGAGTCACTCAATGTCGTGGCATACACTTTTTCTTTTGATTTTAAATAATTCGGACATTCTTTCTTAAAGTGTCCATGCCCGTTACATTCGAAACAAGTGACACCTTGTGTAGATTGGGATTCTTTTCCATCTTTATTTTTGAATTCCCTTTTCTCCCTTCCTAAACTTTGGAATTTTCCTTTATCACCAAATTTGTCATTATTCTTGAATTTCAAGAATTTTCAGAAATTTTTTACAAGGTATGCAACATCGTTGTCAACCACATCTTCTCCCAATGAGTCATGGTCTTCTACCTTCTCATTAATGGTCTTAAGAGCAAGAGATTTACTCTTCCGTTGATTGGGCAGCGACATTTCATAAGTCTGAAGAGAACCAACCAGCTCCTGGACTTTGATGTCATCAAGGTCTTTGCTCTCTTCAATCGCTGTCACTTTGGCACGAAAACTTTCCGGCAATGATCGAAGGATCTTCCTTACAATATTAGAATCCTCTGTTTTCTCTCCCAAATTGAACTTGCTTACAATCACCTCATTCAGCTTGCTATAGAAAGAGTCAAAGGACTCATCCTCACTCATTTTTAACTCCTCAAATCGAGTGGTTAGCATCTGCAGCTTGGTGTCTTTTACTTTCTTCGTGCCTTCGTAAGTGGTCTCCAATATCTCCCATGCTTCTTTGGCAACGGTAATGTGAGAGATTCTGTGAAATTCATCCAGAGACACACCATAGAAAATAGCATTGAGTGCTTTACTGTTAGCATTAGATGCAGCGAGTGCTGCCTTATCCCATGTGGATTTGGCTTCCTCAGGCCTTGTCCTACCTATATCAACAGCATCCCAAACTGATTCATCAATGGAACATAGAAAAACTCTCATGCGAACCTTCCAAAAGCATAATTACTACCATCAAACTATGGAGGTGCATTTAGGGATTGAGACCGATCCATCTCAATAGGGAGTCAAGGATCATACTATGGTAATGAAACCACTAAAAGTGTACCCGCTTTGATACCAATTGAAAGTTCAAATAGTGTAAAAACACCCTTGAACGTTTAGACCCCCAATTTACAAATTAACTAATTCAAGCTTTATGTCAAACAATTAGTGTGCGGAAAATGAACTAAAGCTATAAAACAGAATTGGTAAACAATCTAAGCCAAATTAAAATCACAACCCATAGTAGATAATAAAAGGCATAGATAAAAGGGAAGGAAGATGCAAACACAAAGACAACACGCGATGTGTTATCGAAGAGGAAACCGAAGCCCTCGGTGTAAAACCTTCCCGTCGCCCTCCAAGCGGTAAACAATCCACTAGAAAATGTAGTTGGAATACATGGACAGCAATAGACCCTCCAAGCCTAATCTACCCAGTGCACCTAAGCCTTCCAAGCTTCTTGCTCCAACGAGGTTACGCCGAACCTATTTCTTTTCTAACTTCTCGGATTCCGCTACTTGACCATAGCATCAACCAATGTAAATTGGTTCCTTTCTAACTACTTCCCAGAACACCAAACAGCCCTCTCACAGTAATGGAAATGGTGAGAAAAAGAATTTGGTAAAAATGCCTCTCAAGGATTTGACAATGGAGAGGAAGAGAGTTGAGGAAAATGAAGAGACTCTTTATGTAAAGATTGTGGATGACTCAATCTTGTTTTTCTCTAGGGTTTCTCTCTCAAAATTCTCTCTGGAAGCTCTCTTTCATTTGTGGGTATGAGAGGTATTTATACTGGGGTGAGAAGAGAATATGAAACGTCAGATTTTTCAAAACAGGGGTGGCTCGCGGCTTGGCCTTATGACTTGACTGAGTCGCGAGATAACCGTATAGCCAGTTGTCGTGTTTTGTCCTGTAGTGCTCCAGCTAGCATAACTGTTCACCTTCTGGCATGCTTGGCACGTGTGCTGCATCTGGCGGCTTGCAGCCGCGAGTCACCCGTGAGATCCAGCCGCGAGACTCTGTTTTCTTGCACACTCTTGAGCATTCAACACTCTATCTCACTCACTACCCTTACAATAAACCTTCCTAAATACAGGGTTACTAAATGCTGAAATACAAGCAAATTTGACACGAAATAAAGCCAACAAGATGGTTGATTAAATTCAACCTTACAATATGAAAAAATTAAAAATCGATTCACAATACGATTCACGTTTTGATAACTATGGTTATAACACTTATTAGTTGTGTGGCCTCCCTCTTGATGATACTTGCAATGAGTATGAGGGTTGTAGCTTCTATGCATGAGATGTGGTATTGGCTTGGGATCCAATGGCTTCACTAATCCCTTAGCTTGTAATTTTTCCAAAGCTTCACTCAAAGTCATGTGTAAATTTGAAAAATTCCTTTGGCGCCTAAAATTGTTGGTTGATGATTTGATTGCCCCATTATTGATGATGTAGGGCATTGCCTCCTTGAGGAATGAGTCCATTGACATGTTCTTGTTGATTGGGGAGGACAGTTGGAAAGACAACTCATTGAAATCTCTAGCTCTTTTCTTTAGGAATTGAAAGTGTGGGATCTCTTCGGGTTCTGGTGAATCATCCATGCACAATGTAAAGAGCATAGCTTGATTGGCTAAATTAACTTGTAATGTAGAGTTGGCTATCTAGGAGATTTGGGCTAGCTCTTAATTTGTCTTCTTTTGACCATCCAAGATGGAGTTGAGAACATTTTCAATCCTTTTTTGACTCATTGGGCTAGAATCTTCCTCGAGCTTGATAAACTTGGCTTTGATGAACTTGTGATCCAAGGGGTTGAAGTCTTGATGGACATGATGGACTTTAGCAAGATTTGGCTTAAACTGCATCAATGCATGTCATATTTTTCCAAAAACAAAAAAACAAAAACAAAAACAAAATCATATTCATACAACACACAACATTCAAACAATTATGATGGGCCCAAGTATTGAACTTAGGATCACCATGGCTCAAACAATGGTCCAAACACACACAATATGCAATGCAATTTTAACATAGACCAGTCTAAGGATAGTTTCTAAGTCATTAGATTGTAGGGTGGGTTTGTTGTTGTATTGTTTCCCATAGCTAGGATGTTACACCTCCCAACTTGTAATGTAATGAACATGATGTTGGTCTAAACGGCATGGTCAATCCTTTTTAGTCAACAAGAAATGATTCAGTGACTTTGGGCTATGAGTTGGTGAGTTCACCACTGGGTACCCGAATCTAATGAAGACCGGTGATCCATGGTTACTACCACCATATGTTGAGATGGGTACATGCATATTTGTTGTTTGATGGCACACACTATGACAGTTAGGGAAAGCTTTTAACAACCAACATGGCATTTTCAAATAAGATATTATACAAACAATACACAGACATAAGCAACCAAACAAACAAATACATCATACAAAAGCAAGGGTATTTATTTGGTCATTTAAAGTTTAATGTGAAGCTTAGCTCTCGACATTCCTAGTGGAGTCGCAACCGTGAAAGATTGGAAAATTGGCTCTTAAAAAAGGGGTTAGGCATCGGCACGTTCCCTTTTCAAGACTATATATGGAGTCGCCACTTATTTTTTTATTACAAAAAAAATAGGAAAAAGGAAAAGAATACGCAAAGTATATATTTGAATAATACAACCTCATTAATTTGAATGAATTACAATTTGATAAAATGAAATATACATGGCTTCGTTTCCTAGATTACAAAGCATTATTTCCTAGATTCCAATCTAAAAAAAAAAAAAAAAAAAGAATAACGCATTATCCTACGAACCAAAATCTAGATTCGGGTGCTAGCTTACTGAATGGGAAGGTGTTAGGCACCCATTCTGCCTAGATGATGTAGACACTCGATTTTGCACCCATGATTTAATCAAGGAAGATGACTAGAATGACCATTTATATACCCAAAATTCATGATTGCATTACACGCATTAATTTGTTCATTGCATATCATAAAACTGATCTTGAGGTTCTAATGGTCGCGACGAAATGTGCGATTTTCAAATCAAACCGTCGGATTGAAAGATATTGCATGATTAAGTTTGCATGGTTAGCATGCATTGTGTTTAGGTAGAACCAACCACACATGATTAATTTAAATCAATACTGATTGGCTAGACAATTAAAATTAATTAAATAATTTTGTGATTGGTTGTTAGTTAGTGTCAAAAGTAGGCTTGCTTGCATAGGATAGGAATAAAAGGGATAATTAGATAACAATAAAATTGTGTATAAACAAGACTTAATAAAGAATTTTGGGAATGTTTATCTACAAGATAATCATTGCTGAAGAGACCCGAATCATCAGAAAAGGAGTTTAATTTTTAGAATATGGATTAAAAACACGTCTAAGGGCAAGTCCCGGCTAAAAAAAAAAAAAACTTCAAAAAAAGAGTCCAAAGTGGACCAAAACTCAAATTTGGGACCAGCACCCAAAAGGGCCATTTGGCACAAATGCAGACCCGGCTCGAGGGCATTTGGATTAAGATAAAACACATCCTTTTCGATTTTTTAGAGATAAGGACGCATCCTAGTTCGTATTATGATCATTTAGCTAATTTTTCAAACATCCCAGCCTCTATAAATAGAGGCTACATCTCAAAATTCAACACACTTTTTAACTCTCTCTAACTCCCCTCTTTTTGGCTCTTTTCTTCTTTTTTTTTCTCTCTTACGTTAAAGACGTTCTGGAGGCTCTGGCCTTAGGAATTTCTTTTCTGTAAGCAAAATATTTTAGGCTTCAAAGAGAATTGAATAAATTTCTTTGAACCCTAAAATATTCCTTCACTAAGAAGAGCGCACTCATGCAAGAGGTAGTTTTTCTTTCCTTTTTCTGCTCCTTTCTATTAATTCTACTTAATGATGCACGAATAGATTTAGGATGTTTTTTATTATTTCTAATTTCTGAAGTTATTGCCATGTGTTGTTTAAACTTTTCTTTAAATATTTCTTTAGATAAACTTTTGTTGTTATGATTTCTCTTTAGAGTCTAAAAAATCTACTAATTAGTGAATTGTTTTTAAAACTAAAACTGATCTGAATTTTTCAAATCTAATCTTTTTAAAACTCAAAAACTGATTTGTATTTTCATTAAATATAGATCTGGTTTTTTTTTTTTTTTTTTATGCCTCATAACTGATCTTTATTTTCATTAAATACAGATCTGAATTTTTTTACACTTCAAAATTGATCTGTATTTTCATTAAATACAGATCTGAATTTTTTTACACTTCAAAATTGATCTGTATTTTCATTAAATACATATCTGTTTCTTTTTTAAACACACAAAACTTATTTGGATTTTCATTAAATACAAATTTGATTTTTTTTGTGAAAATTTTATTTGTCACAAAATAGCAAATTTTGAAATTTAAAAGAAGAAGTCAAAAGTTGAGATGGTTTTTGTATGATGCATGTAACATAGATCTATTTTTATGAGTGTAGTTCCTCTTCCAAAAAAAAGAAGTCTTTTTCTTATTTTATTCATAAAAAACTGATCCGATTTTTTCTTTACAAATCTAGATATTCTTATTTACAAAACAGATCTGATTTTTTTTTTTTTTACATATAAACCAAAAATCACTTTTTCTTTTTAATTTGCTTCAAAACAGATCTGATATTTTTTAGCATAAAACCTTGATCTTTTTATTTAACAAAAACATATCTGATTTTCTTTACAAAACTATTTTTTTATCTACACAAAAACAGATATGGTTTCTTTTTAATGAGTCAAATCAATTTTTTTTTACTCACAAAAATAGATTTGATCTTTTAAAAAAAAAAAAAAGAGGATGCATTCATAATGTAGATTTATGTGAGTCAGTTTTGGTTAAGTGTGTCATGTATGCAACGTATCATTCATATCATGCATAAAGGGTATATTGGTCATTAGAGTCTAGAAGACCGAACTCTTCTTGGGCAGAATGGGTGCCTAACACCTTCCCATTCCGTAACCTAGCCTCCGAACTTAGTTTCTTTTGGATAGATAGACCTATGCTTTGTCTTTCTTTTTATTTTTGGGTAGATTGTAACTAGGACAAAAAGCCATGTATTCTTTTTGGTAGATTGTAACTAGGACTCAAAGCCTTGTAAGATTCAATCTATCAAGCTTGTATTTATTTTTATTCAATCAATAACAATGAAGCATTTTGATCCTGCAAAGTTGTATTAATTTTTTTTTTTTTTGTATAAAAAAATAAGTGGCGACTCCACATCACTTACCCAAAAAGAGAGGTGTCCTTCAAAGCACCCAAAAATCTCTTTTTTGAGAGGCCTAATTTCTCAGTCTCTCACAATGGTGACTCTACTGGGAATGTCGAGGGCCAAGCTTCATGTTAGACTTAAGTGACCAAATATATACCCTTGTTTTTTGTATGGTTTTGCATGATATTGTTGTTTGTTTGTTTATTTATGTCTTGAGATATTGAATGATATTTTGTTGTTTGTATTGTTTGTTAAGAGCTTTCCCTAACTGTCATAATGTGTACCATCAAAACAACAAATATGTATGCACCCATCTCAACAACATGTGGTAGTAACCATGGATCGCCGGTCTTCATTAGATTCGGGTACCTAGTGGCGAATTCACCAACTCATAGCCTAAAGTCATTGGATCATTTCTTGTTGACTTTAAAGGATAGACCATGTTGTTTGGACCAATGCAATGTTCATTACATTACAAGTTGGGAGGTGTAACGTCCTAGCGAATCAATAAAACAACAAACCCACCTTGCAATGTAATGACTTAGAATCTACCCTTAGGCCTGTCCATGTTAAAATTCCATTGACTGTTGTGTACATTTGTTTGATTGATTGATATAGATGGGGACTTAGCTGAGGTTGAACAGACCAAGCCTTTTCTTAGGGGAGAATTTGGTCAAGATCAGAGGGAAGGCTCCAAAGAGAACACAAGACTGACACTCAAGTTAGTAGTTCTAGTTCCAAGCCCGTCACTCCCATCACGGTACTAAATCTCGTGAGCATAGAAGACACTCCATTGCTGCAACATCACAATCCCATATTCGACCTACAAGACAGTTCAAGCCATAAGAAGACTGAAGATCCTATCACCATGGCGAAAGAGGGAGGACATCCGAACACTGTAGAACCCATGAACACCCAAGAGCTACTAAACACCATGGCAGCTAGTCAAATCCAACTGAGGAAGGACAAGGACCTTGTGGTACAACAGTTTCAGAGCCTGAAGAATGGCCAAGAAGAGAACAAGACTGACCATAATTGCCCAACCATGAAGGGAGAGAAGAAGATCAACGAGAGAATAAACAAGGTGGAAGAGATGATTAGAAGAGCTTGTAAGATGGAAGACCTCATGGACTACCAATCACTCTCACTTTTCCCTGATGTGAGATTGCCTCCCAAGTTCAAGATGCCAACCTTTGACAAGTTTGATGGGACCGGATGCCTATAAATGAAATGCCTTGAACCGTGTAAGGTAAGGCTTAAAAACAAATTCAATGACTCTGTGTTTACACACGTTAACTTCATATTTTTTTGTTAAAAATACTAGAAATCTTTTAAGTCTTTTTCATGATTGCTATGTGTAGAACTCAATAAATTTGGTTGTATTTTTGGGACAAGTTTGCCAAGATGTTAGAATAGCTAAGAAGTTCCTAGATGTCAAGAATCCAAGGGCTCCCCCAAGGGATCCAAAGGTCCAAGAGATACAAGCTATCCAAGTGTCCAAGAGCTTCCCCGAGAAGTCCACATTATCAGAAGCCAAGCTTTCTCCTTGCAGTCACATTTCTTGTATTGTAAACGGCCCATTATTGAAGCCATTGAACCCATCATTGTAAAAGCAAAGTTTGTACAAGCATGTAATCAAAGGAAGGATCCTTCCCGCATTGCTAAGCGCGTCATGAAAGTTTCAGTTACTTGCCTATCTTTTGCATTAATCTTGCATCATAGTAGAAACTCACCATGATAAATACCCAATTCAGGGTGCAAAGCCACATTTTTTCTGAAAATGGCAGGTGCATGTTAAATGGCAAGAGCATAAACTAACTTGATTTTGGTGTTGTGTTCCCACTTTGTCAAACACACCCCGTTTCTTTCAGTTCCCACTATTTCTAAGGATCAAAAGATTGCTAAAAGGAAATAGTCTAAGCTACCACCATATCGTGATCCCATTATCACTAGGTCTCGCGCAAGAGAGATGTCTACCAATGGTACTTCTCCCTATAAGGAAACTGTTTAGGAAGTCACTTTTTTGAAAGAGCAAATGTCAGAACTGATGCGCATGGTGCAACTGTTAGTTGTAGGAGGAGGACAAAACTCTTTCGGTCATAGCCAAGGAGGTCCCCAGACTAAGAATGAAAAACACCCTCTACCAGTACAGGAACAGGGTCACAATGTACTGCCATAGTGTAATGACCAAGAAACAGATCCTTCTAAGGACAAGAACCTCGAATCTGGGTAAGGCCAAGTGGAAACTATAGTTGAGAAACTTCGTATCATAGAGGGCTCCAGTGTCCATGGAAGCGTTGACCTAGACAGTCTGACCAACTTCCCTTAGGTCATTAAGCCTCCTAAGTTCAAGGCGCCAGAGTTCATCAAGTATGATGGCACGCATTTGCACATGTTCTGTAGGAAGATGGCTCCCTATGGGGATAATCACCCTCTACTTTGCTAGATTTTCCCTAATACTTTAACCGGCCCCACGGCCACATGGTATGTGACATTATAAAAGACTTCTACTTGGAGGGAAATGGCCAACTCTTTCTTAGAGTACTATCGGTTTAACATTAAGATAGCTCCCGACCGCACAGTTCTTCAGAGGATAGAAAAGAAGAGTGGGGAATCCTTCTGTGAGTATGCCCAAAGGTGGCGTGAGCTAGCTACATAAGTGCAACCCTTCATGATGAAGAATGAGATGATTAAGTGGTTCATTGATGACCTCAAGCCTCTATACTATAAGAAGATGATCAACACCCAAGTCATTCATTTCTTTAGCCTCATCCCTATTGGGGAGCGCATTGACTAGGGTATTAGGAGCAAGAAGGTTATGAATGCTAAGTCTCTGAGTTCCATCATTGAAAAGCAAGTTAAGAGAATGACTGGTCACAAGACCAAGGAAGTTGATGCTCATATGGTCGATAATGCATCAGAAAGCCCTAAGGGTGTTGCTCCTACCTATGCTCTCCCAACTGCTAGACCTTATCAGCAACAAAATCAGTCTGCTCAAGCACCTAACAGAGCCTTTAATCAGAGAGAAAGGCCAGAACCGCCTCGTCCCTTTAGGAGGGGGAATCAAAAGTACACTCCGTTACCCATGCCCATGGCAGATCTCTATGCTTACCTACTGGAAAGGAAGCTAGTGACACCAATATTTTTGAGACCCAGGGAAGGCCCTCTATCGCCTAACTTTGACTAGTCCAAGAAGTACGGACACCATTTTGGGGCCGAAGGGCATACCTTTGAAGAATGTTACCACTTGAAGGATCGTGTCCAAGATCTCATTAACAACAAGCTAATACAATTTGATAATGCAGCCGCTCCGAACATGATCACAAACCCTTTACCTTCCCATCAGGAAGGGAATGTGAATGCCATCATCACAATAGAAGAAAGAGTTCCGGATTTCTCCTCACCATCATTCCCATGGAAGAAGCCTTGTTCCAAGAAAGCCACCTTGATCTTAAAGGCATGGGAACCCTAGGATTGGGGTATCTGCTCATTCTGTGACAGTGAAGATAGCTACGCCCTGTTTGACTGTAAAATGCTCTGAGCACAAGTGCAGAGTTTAGCCAAGTGTGATATCATTTGGATTGAAAGAGAAACGATGCAAAGAGATGACTGTATGGCAGCCAACTTATGTCCTCTAGCTACCCAGTCAGAGCCAACTACAATGCTATATCAATTGGGTCAAGGAAGGATTGGGGCGAGTATTTACTGAAACGCCTTGGCCAAGTTGCTCTGGCACCTTCCTCTTCAGTAGTCATTAAGGAGATCCTAGAATCACCCATGGATTTAGGGTCATTAGATTCAGAGAAAAGGCAAACCCCTCCTACCATAGAGGGATTCACTCCTCTAGTTTCTGCCTTGCTTACGGTCACAGGGCCAACTTCATCATCAGTTCAGGAGGGAACCGCTATCGTTCCCGCTATCTAAGGTTTCGATCCTCTTATTTTGCCAAGGCCTACCTCAGGAATCTCCAGGGTATCTGGCTCAAAGGCCTTTGAGGCCATGCTACCAAGTCCGGTGGTCATTAATCCAAAGACATTCTTTGTAGCGCCTAATTTGCAAACTCAAGAAGGTGTTATCACTCGTATGCCAAAGCCATTACCTTATAAAGATAGTCATTGCGTTCCCTGGAAATACGATGTGTCCTTGATCCCCACTCGAACCGAAAAAAAGGAGGTCTGCTTCAATATCTCTTCAGGTCTATCTGGGCTTACTAAGAGTGGCCGTTGCTATTCCTTCAAAGAGTTGGAAAAGAGAAGGAAAGAGATTGGCAAGGGTACTACCAAACTTGTTAGGAATAGAGTCATAACCAAAGAAGCAGAGGAGTTCTTGAAAGTTATCAAAAACTCAGAGTACAGTGTGATTCAGCAGCTAAACAAGTCACCTACTCAGATCTCCATCTTGGCGTTATTGCTATCCTTTGAGGCCCATCATAATGCTCTCTTGAAAGAGACATATGTTCCTAAAAGTGCTACAAAATCCACCTTTGAAGGCATGGACTCAATAGTATTGGCCACCAACTAGATTTCCTTTACAGATGGTGAACTACCACCAGAAGGTAGAGACCACACTTTGTCCATGCACATTATAGTAAAGTGTGAGGATATGATCATCGCTAGAGTATTGATTGACTATGGGTCGGCCCTGAATGTCTGCCCAATGTCCACTTTGGAGCGTTTGAATGCAGATACCTCTCTTATCCTCCCTACCACCATGATCATTAGAGCTTTTGATGGCACTCTTAGGGAGGTGCAAGGCAAGATTGAGCTAGCCATTGGAGTTGGCCCTATGTTCTTCAAGGTCAATTTCTTGGTTATTAAGGTGGACTCCCTTTATAATATGCTCCTAGGGAGGCCTTGGCTATATGCCGTGGGCACGGTTGCTTCTACTCTTCATCAAAGACTCAAGTTCCCATCTGAAGATCTAATGGTCACTATTATGACTGAAGAACCCCTGACTTTCTTCTAGAAGACTTCTATCCCATACATAGGTGCTAAAGGCTTTTCGGAGGCAACCTTTCACAGTTTCGAGCTAGGCTCCATGATTTCCAGAGCTCCAAAACTTGAGTCAATATGGCCCTCCGTTACTTTAATGGCCACCAAGGAGATGCTTAAATTTGGCTATCAGTTTGGCCAAGGCCTTGGTGCCGTAGGACATAGGAAGGCTTCTTTAATTAAGCTCCTTGATAACAAAGGAGGTTTCGGTCTAGGCTACGACCCCTCCGATGAAGAACTCTTCCAGGCTTCTAGAGGAAAGAAGAGGAAGTGCATTGGCCAAGGGATGTCTATTCCCCATATTAGGGTCACTTTTCCGGCTCTAGCCGAGGTCATCAGATCAGAAGTAGCACAGGAATCATGTGAGGAAGAATCAGATTTGGCTTATCTCATCCGTCTTTGTCCAGAGGAATTTTTAGTGACTGCCATCATATCCCTAAGGGATGATCTGACTGCTACTATCAGGCCTTATGTGCCAGGTGGGACAGTAGGCCATTGGACCGCCGAGGCTTGCTTTATGGTTGTAATGGCTGAGTAAGGAGTATTCCATTATTGTGTGGTTGGGTCCTCCAATTGCCCAAAAGAGTTGGAATAGCATATCTAATTTTTTTTGCATGTTTATTTCCTATTTCCTAAATTCCTTGTTTGCATTTTTCAGTTCATTTTCCAAAACAAAGAAAAATGTTTCCTTTTTATAATTATTAGGCATGAACTTTGTTTTCCCCCTATCCATAATCCACTAATGAAATTATCTAGCATATTATTCCAGAAATCTTTGCATTTATCTCTTTACTTTCTCTTATGAATAGTGTGTGCAAATTGTCTTATGTTTCCTTGTATATGTTCTGTTCTATAGGATCTATTCTAATTCCCAAGCGGGTACATTGTCTTGTTGCTATAGCGAGGATATTAATGACATGAATGAAACAATAGTGTTGGAACATGACATTGAAGGATTAAAGGAAATTCTGAGTCTGCCTTGTGATATTTTGGAAGCTCTAAACAAAGAGAGTGAATGGTCCAAGCCTAACATAGAAGAGATAGAAATGGTTAACCTGGCCAACGAAGGCGAGAATGAAAAACCTGTCAAGATTGGGGTAAACTTTCCTAAAGACATGAAGCATGAGCTCATAGTGCTACTCAAGGAATTTAGAGAGATCTTTGCTTGGTCCTACCAAGATATACCTGGGGTAGATACTAAGATTGTCATGCACAGGATTCCAGTTAAACCTGAGTGCCCTTTAGTGTGGCAAGCCCTTCGAAGAATGAAATCTAAGATCATTTTGAACATCAAAGAAGAGCTAGAAAAGCAGTTGAAAGCCGGTTTCCTTACTGCAATAGCCTACTTAGATTGGGTTGCCAACATCCTTCCTGTGCCTAAGAAAGATGGGAAAGTGCGTATGTGCGTTGATTATAGGGATTTGAACTAGGCCAATCCCAAGGATAATTTTTTATTGCCACACATTGATGCCCTAGTCGATAATATTTCTACCAATAGGTTCTTCTCCTTCATGGACGGATTCTTAAGTTACAACCAAATTAAGATGGCCGAGGAGGACAAAGCCAAGACAGCATTCACCACTCATTGGGGAACTTATGCATATGATGTCATGCCATTCGACTTAAAGAACGCCGGTGCTACATATCAGCGAGCCATGGTGACCTTGTTCCATGATATGATGCATAAAGAAATTGAAGTCTACATAGACAACATTGATTGCCAAATCCCACACTTCTAGGGATCATTTAGTGGATTTGAGAAAGTTGTTCAAGCACCTTATCAAGTACAGGTTGAGGCTAAACCCTAACAAGTGTGTCTTCGGAGTTAGTTCAAGGAAATTACTCGGCTTCATAGTCGGCCAAAAAGGAATCGAAGTGGACCCAGCAAAAGTCCAAGCCATCCGGGATATGCCGACATTGCAAATCGAGAAACGAATTCACAGCTTCTTAGGAAAAGTCAATTATATAGCTTACTTCATAGCGCAGTTGACTGCCACATGTGATCCATTGTTCAAGCTCTTGAAGAAAGATGCCAAGATAGAATGGACAGACGAGTACCAAGCGCCCTTTGAAAAGATCAAGCAGTATTTGTTGAACCCTCTCGTTCTGGTTCCCCCAACGCCAGGATATCTGTTGATCCTCTACCTAGCAGTACAAAAAACCTCCATGGGTTGCATGTTAGGCTAAGCGGCTTAGCCCGACTAGAAAGAAAGGGAAATTTACTACTTGAGTAAGAAGTTCACTAGTTACGAGATCAACTACATCACGATTGAGAAGATGTGTTGCGCCCTAGTATAGGCATCACGCAAGTTGTGGTAGTATGGGCATCACGATTGAAAAGCTATCTCTCACGGGAAAGATCTCCCGTTGGCAAATGTTGCTCTCCAAGTTCGACATTGTGTTTGTAACAAGAAAGGCCATCAAGGGCCTGACCATACCCGATTACCTAGTGAACCAGCCACTGAATGATCTAGAACTTTCAGAATCCCTCTTCCCTGATAAGGATGCCATGGCACTAGAGCTAGAACTAGACAGTATGGAGCCGTGGCATTGGAAGCTTTATTTCGATGGAGCCACCAATTCTACCGGGAATGGAATGGGAGCAGTCTTAGTTCCCCCCATAGGCCAGCAAACTCCTGTTTCAATTAAGCTAAATTTCAATTGCACTAACAATGTCACAGAATACGAAGCGTGCATAGTTGGCCTATAAGTGGCCCTAGAGTTTGGCGCCTATGACTTGAGCGTCTTTAGAGATTCCATGTTGATCATCTCAATTGAAGGAAAATGGCAAGGCCGAGACACCAAGTTGATTCCATATCAAAAATGTGTCAGCTGCTTGATCTTGAAGTTTTGAAACATCACATTCGCCTATTTGCCCCAAGCTCACAACTAGTTTGCAGATGCCTTGGCTACACTAGCTAACATGTTCAAGTTTTCAGAAGGAGATGATATGCGGCAATTGTGCATAGAAGTCTGTGGTGTCCCATTCTATTGCATGAACATCGAAAAATACATGAGTGTCGAAGTCAAAGCCGACGGAAAGCCATGGTATCATGATATCAAGGTTTATATTAAGGATAATGAATACCCGCTTGGTGTAACAGATAGTGAAAAGAAGTTTATTCGGTGCATGGCCTACCAATTTTTCCTAAGTGGGGAAGTCCTGTACAAAAGGAACCACGATTCTACCTTGTTCCGATGCGTAGACGCCTCTGAGGCTATTCACTTGTTGGAAGAGATGCATGAGGGTTTACTTAGAGCCCATGCTAGTGGACCCCTGTTGGCCCGCAAGATTATGAGAGCTAGCTACTACTGGCTCACCATGGAAACTGATTGCATTAAGAATGTGAGGACATGCCATCGTTGCCAAGCCTATCAAGATAGGAAGAATGCTCCTCCGTAGCCATTGCACTCTTTAGCAGCACCATGGCCTTTCTCAACTTAGAGTATGGATGTCATCAAACCCATGATTCCAAAAGCTTCAAATGGCCATGAGTACATCTTGGTGGCCATCGATTATTTTACAAAGTGGGTGGAAGCCGCTTCATACAAGAGTGTCACTCAAGCCGTGGTAGTTTGGTTCTTGAAACATAATATCATTTGCCACCACGGCGTGCCAGGAGAACTCATTACAGATAATGGGACGAACCTAAATGGGAAAATGATCTAGCAACTCTACCAATAGTTCAAGATCGAGCACAGAAATTCAGAGTTATGAGTATATTGGTCTAACTCATAACTCATGGATGGTTTACTTTTTATATATTGATGATCTTTTTCAGTATATAACGTGATTTGTACCCATGTTGCTTTTGTAAGCTTTTAGGGTTTGTTTTCATTATATGTAGGCTTTATGGTCTGTACCATGCTTTATGCAGCCTTTATGCTTTGTTAAATCAGTACTACTAACTAAATGTCATGCATTTTCTTATTAAGTACTGTCACTCTTGTGCCCTTGTAGGATTGTTCCTAGATGCATATACTTAGTGTATTATGCATTGGTTGAGTGTTAGTGTATTATGCATTGGTTGAGTGTTGGGCATGCAAGTGACTTGCATTGAGCTTGTTAGCTTGTTTGTCCAAGTGTTCATTTCAAGTGTGAATGAGCATTGTGGTCACTACCTTGTAGTGATTGCTTATTTGATCAAGCCATGATTTGTTTCTTGACTACATCTTTGCTTGATCACAACATGTCTGCTTCATATGCATTTCATGCATTTCTGCATATAATGAACATGGTGTATTGTTGTGTTTCAAGACATTCATGTTCATATGATTCAAGTGCTTCACAGTTTCTAAAGTTAGGTGTGAGTGAGTTTTGTTCAACAATTCCCAACTCACATGTTAAGTCTAGATTCTGTTTTAAGGTTTTGTCATGAAATAGCCAAAGGGGGAGATTGTAAGGTTTAATTTAATCAACCATCTTGTTGGCTTTATTCTATGCCAAATTTGTTTGTATTTTAGCAATTATTAACCTTGTATTTAGATGGGATTTTTGTAAGGGTAGTGAGTGAGATAGTGTGAATAAATACTCAAGAGTGTGCAAGAAAAACAGAGACTCGCGGCTGCAAGCCGCCAGAAGCTGCACACGTGCCAGGCATGCTAGAAGTTGAAGCGTCATGCTAGCTGGAGCACTACAGGACAAAATAGGACAACTGGCTGTTCAGTTATCTCGCAACTGGATCTCGCGACTCAGTCAAGCCGCAAGCCAGCCCTGTTTTGAAAAACCTGACTCTTCACATTCCATTTTCACCCTAGTATAAATACCCCTTATACCCACGAAAGAAAGAGAGCTTCCAGAGAGAATTTTGAGAGAGAAACCCTAGAGTAAAACAAGATTGATTTATTCACAATTTTCACATAAGAGACTCTTCAAATTCCTCTACTCTCTTCCTCTCCATTGTTAAATCCCTGAGAGGCCTTTTACCAAAACCTTTTCTCACCGTATCCATTACTGTGAGAGGGCTGTTTGGTGTTCTGGGAAGCAGTTAGGAAGGAACCAATTTCACATTGGTTGATGCTATGGTCAAGTAGCAGAATCCGAGAAGCTTGAAAAGAAATAGGTTCGGCGTAACCTCGTTGGAGTAAGAAGCTTGGAGGGCTTAGGTACATTGGGTAGATTAGGCTTGAAGGGTCTATTGCTGTTCATGTATCCCAACTACATTTTCTAGTGGATTACTTACCGCTTGGAGGGCGGCGGAGAGGTTTTACGCCGAGGGTTTCGATTTTCTCTTCGATAACACATCGTTGTATTGTCCTTGTGTTTGCATCTTTCTTCCCTTAATCTTTGCCTTTTATTTTCTGCTGTGGATGTGATTTTAATTGGCTTAGATTGTTTACCAATTCTGTTTATAGCTTGTGTTCATTTTCTACACACTTGTTGTTTGTCATAAAGCTTGAATTGGTTATTTTGTAATTGGGGGTCTAAACGTTCAAGGGTGTTTTATACACTATTTGAACTTTCATACAATATTCGGAGTAACTACAATGCTACCTCGAACACGAGAGAAAAAATGAGGTACAGAAGTATCGAATCCGTGACCCCCAAAATGAGGTAAAAAAGAATCGTATGATCACGGAGGAACAAGTGACCGGGATGTCACACAGTGTCCCCTAACCCTAACTCTATATGATAGTGGGAAGGTCAATATTGAAAAAAATCCGATAGAATGACTTGGCATTCCGAATGTATGCCTCGTTAAGAAAAGTTCTTTGAAAAGTCCTTTCGGGCTTTATCATCACGGAACTGTACGTGAGAAGGAGTAGGATCAGAAGAAGAAGTGGATGTCCTAGAACGAAGAGGGTTTTAGGACGAAGTTGATTTGCGTTTGGGTGCCATTGAACAGACTAACGCAAGAGAGAGAGAGAGAGAGAGAGAGAGAGAGACAAGCAGAAAAGAACCAACAATTTCAATATAAAAGAATATAAAGAATTGAAGGTACGTATGCATGAAAATGCATGAACATGTGACATGCAACATAAAATCATCATGGGCTCAGCCCAATCCAAACCTACCAGCAAACATTATTGCAACAAAGTAAACATACATATAAAAATGCATGAATCATAGCTACAATGCAAATGTGATACAATGCACGAACACTTAGGATCATTTAAACAAAACCAATCCCAAAACTTTAGCAAAAACCTCAATAATTTTGAAAAATCTCAAAAATTTTCAAAAACCCCAAAAGCTAGGTCAAAAGATATGAAATGCATGATTAATGAGTGAGAGAGCATCATACCAAATGAAGAAAATGATCTTGAGATCGAAGATTGAGTGGGGAAGAGGTTTGAAGTGATTGAGAGGTGTTAAGGAAGGTGAGGAGACAAAAGGAGTCGAGAGAAATCGAGAGAAATGAGAAAAAATTCGCGCTGACCCTTTATATAGAAATCCATAATTCTTAATAGATCGAGAGTTGTCGAGAGGTATCGAGGTTTAAAACGCATGAATCAACTATTAAAGAGCTGTCCAGGATCTATCGAGAGGTGTCCATAGCTAAAAGATCTCGATGGATTGAGAAGTTATCAAGAATCTATTAAGCATCTAGAAGATGAAAGGGCTTGATAGATAGCCTAGCTATCGAGAGGTGTTTAGCAGCTGTCGAGATTGCTTAAAACAGTTTTTTAAGAAGAGAAAAACACAGATATGAATACAATCAAGCATGCTATACAACCAAAGATCCAAACAACACTTTAAGCTCTCAAAATCATCTCTCAACAAAAAGAAGTCAAGCTCATAGATCCAAAATACACACACACAAAACAAGTCTAATCAATTTTATATTTCAAAAACAAGTTAAGACAATTTAATGAGCATACATTAAAACATGTACTCCTTGTGATGGGCAAATCACATTGTACTTGCACATGTATCAAAAGAAGCAAAAAATATTGCGTGTTGTGTGTGAAAAACATCGCATGATTGCATGAGTGTCTACATGTTATGATAATTTGAGATATGAGAAAATCACTTTAACTCACACATAATCATAACTATTTGATGAGGACTATCACTTTTGAGACATTCTATAACTCCCACATCTCCTAGAATACACGCTTGCAATCATATATAAAGCATTTTTATTCTTTTTGCTTTTTATTATTCTTTGCATATTTTTCTTTTAAGCAAATCATGCATGAGCATATAAGAGATAGAAAAGAAATACCCAATGATTTTAAGCATTTGGCATTCCACTTTTTCTATGCCGAAGCATACAAATATCATTTCATGATTGGCAGGCAATAGTGGTGAGATGGTTATTTATTACTTTCTCTTAGGATTTTCTAGTCCTTCCCGTTACAAAGAGTGATTCGAGAGTTAAGTACAAGAGATTACTTAATCTTACTCATCACAAACACAAGCCACAAACCTCACTTATTTAGTTGTGCATAGAGATACTCATCTAAGTTACAAATGACACAAAGTTTAGAAAACTTTGTTTCAATGGCCATCCAAGGTACACAAGTACCAATGTACACAAACACACACTATTTTTGTATTTTTTCTGATTTTTCATTTTTTTATGAAAAAAAATAAAATAAAGCAAAATTGAAAAAATAAACAAACAAAAACGTGTTAAACAAAACAATGCGTAAAACTAGACTGACTCAAAAAACGAAAGCAAAACACACAAGTAATGCAAAAACAAAAACAAGAAGGGGAGAGAGAAAAAAAGTGACTAAATCACTTGGAGCCTTTTACCTTCCACAACTTGAAAAAACCTTTTCCGTTTTGAAAACTCTTGATTTGGCAGTGAGGGGGGAAGAATTGAAACTGTTCAAATTTGAAAAGAACATGAGGGCTTTAAGAAGATCTCCAAGTGGAGCAAAGGAGGATGGAAACTGATTTTGGTTTCTTGATGAGATCGTACTGTTGCTCTGTTGAGTTGCTAACCACTTGTAGCAATTAGGTCGAGTATGTCTAGCTGCTCCATAGTAATGATAGAGATGCTACTTCTTCTGTTTAGGCTTTTGAGTGTTTCCCTTCTTAGCCTTAGGGTTTTTGATCTCTTTCTTATCCTGCTTAAGGGTTGCTCCTAAGATAGATTTACCCTTGTCTATGTTCTCACTAGCTAACACAATTTGCACATCATTGTTTTCAGATTCAACATTATTACTAGGAGGAACAAAAATAGTAGTACTAGCAGAAGCAATACTAGGAGAAGAGAAATCATACCCTAAACTGGTTTGATCTAAAGCAAATTTCTAAAGACTGAGCATCTCATCAAGCTTTGCACTTGAAGTCCTTTCCAGCTGAAATCTAACTTGGAACAGTTCTGCCTCAAGCTTTTTGGTCTTCTCAACTAAGAAATTATTCTCAAATCTCAATGTCCAATAGTCTAATTGGCTTTATCAAACTTCGTGAAGATTTCTTCCCATTCAAGCTCCACATCACTAAGCTTCTTGGTGGCCAACCTATACAATTTCTCATGCTTTTCTAAGACCTTGTATAACTTTGCATAGGCTGTGTGAATGTCATCTTACTCATCCATCTTTTCAAACTTAGACTCCACCAATTCCTCTTCTTCATCCACATTTTCAACAATCCCTTCAATAGGATTTACAATGGTAGTTAAAACATTTAGGATTCCATCATCCTCATTGTTGGAATCATTTTCAGGCTCGGTGTCACTCAAGGTAGCAGTAAGTGCCTTGCTTTTCCCGATGGTCTTGAGATATGTAGGGCACTCTTGTTTCATGTGTCTGAAACCTTGACATCCAAAGCATTTTGGTCCTAAGGGAATAGTGTACTGACCGCCATCCCTAGCATCCTTCTTTCCTTTGTCCTAGTTCTTGAACTAAGACGAGCTAGACTGCTTGCGGTCTTTGTCAAATCCTTTAGCATTGGCATCCTTCATAAACTTTTTGAATTGTCGAGTGATATAGGATTTCATCTTAGAATCTTCATCGTCTGAAGACTCATCAGTGTCACTGTTCTTGGCCTTCAATGCCATGATCTTGCTCTTACTTGATTTCCCGATCCTAAACAAACCCAACTCATAGATTTGTAGATTGCCAACCAGCTCTATCAAAGGAATTTTGTCAATATCCTTTGATTCCTCAATTGTGGTGATCTTGGCATGAAATCTCTCGGGTAGAGATCTAAGCACCTTTCTAACAATCTTGGGGTCAGGAATGGTTTCCCCAAGATTGAAGGCTGAGCTCACTATGTCCTTAAGCTTGGCATAGAACTCATCAAATGACTCATCCTCCTCCATCTTAATCTCTTCAAAGCTCTTGGTAAGCCTCTGAAGTTTTGAATCCTTGACAGCCTTGTTTCCTTCATAGGTTGTTTGGAGGATAGTCCATGCTTCCTTTGCAGTTTCAATAGAGGATATCTTCTTGAACTCCTCATTCGTGACTGCACTGAATAAAACATTCAATGCCTTGCTATTGAAGTTAGACACCTTGATCTTAGCATCATGCCAATCAGTCGGCGCTTCATTAGGCTTGGTCCAGCCTATCTCCACAGCTTACCACACTTTCTTATCTAAATATTGCAAGAAAACTCTCATGCGTACTTTCTAGCAGGCATAGTTAGTACCATCAAATAAAGGAGGTGTAATAAGAGACTATCCTTTATCCATGACAAATAGGAGTCAATGGATCACATAGTAAAAATTAACCCTAATTAGAATGTGCCTGCTCTGATACCACTTGATAACCAAGAATGTATTAGCCCCTTGTGATGAATTAGCAAATTAATTAGCCAAGTTAATTAATTAATTCAATTAGCATGCAATACAAGTGATAATACAAACAAATCACCAAATAACTAAATGCAGTGGAAATTAAATTGACACAGTGATTTGTTTACGAATGGGGAAAACCTACGTGACAAAAGCCCCACTCGGTGATTTTAAGGTCATCACTCTCGAGAATTTATTATTATCACAACAAGCGGTTACAAGCAAAGGAATCCCAGTACCTTGTACCAACCTATAGTTGAACCCTTACCCCAATACCCAATTGGACTTGTTCTGTAGTGACAATCTCTCCTTTTATTGCATGGCTCCCAGTATGTGACTAACCAATTCGTTGCGCGGATCCCAATCCGCAGCTTGCTCACCAACTTAAGAAAGATGTTGGCTGCAAAGTTCTTCATTTCATCAACACGATGAAGATCACAAAGCTCCTTGGTTATAAAACCCTATGGTGTACAAACACAACAGCTTCTTCAAGAGAAAGATAAACTAGGACAAATTTTATCTCTGGTCATAATTTGCACGAACACAACTTTACTTCACACTTGCACAACCTTTGATAGCCCTTAAAACAATCCTTATATATGTTTAGGGTTGTAAGAAAAGGATGCTCAAACATATATTCATAGATTGGATTGAAATCAACTCTGATAAATTGAATTTCATAAACTTCGATAAATAACTTATCTATCGAGCTAGCTATCGAGAATTGTGCTTCAGCAGCTTTTTAAACCTCGATAGATACTAGCTGTCGAGCTAGTTGTCGAGCTTTAAAATCTAGCACTTCTTTACTTGTTTCTTGGACAGACTTGCATAGCTTTAACACTTAATCTTGAAACCTTGTTCCTTGAAGCATTAAACACATCATAGATCTATCCAAATACAAGTAAAGTAAATTTTATCAAAGTATTAGCCAATTCTAATTTGACATATGTTCCTAACATTAAATCACATATGTCCTAACAATAAGAAAGGCACTTTGTTGTGTGAGCTAAATTTTAGATCGAACTTATTCAAACTCTACCATTTTGCCATCACGTGTATACAAAAGTATTGGTACCAACAATCCGAGGAAACAAAACTTTTTACTTTTTACAATATTTTTCACACTCTTAACATAGAATTTTGAAAAATATTAGGAAAAAAAAATTGTCTATGGTACTTTTGATAGAGGCATAGTTTTGGGGATTCTTACTAGTGTTGAGCTAGGTGTGATTGTAAGAATGCAATGAGGTTTGTGTTGTCAGTGGTGGTTGATAAGTTTGTAGATTGAGAGTGGTGGTTGATAAGTTTGTAGATTGAGATTGTTGATTTTTTTAGGCTATTAAATTTATGTGACATAAATAAATTAAAATAATAATATAGTATGATATGATTGGACCTATTGTATGACAGGTTTATATGAATTTTAACTACTACCTTAACAACCAACCATGGTTTTTAAACCCAGACCGAACCTTACGGTCCGACCAGGTTAACCGTGAACCATTTATCAAAATAGTTTTTTATACATGAAAACCGGGTATATAGAAAATATAAGAGAACTGCTTGACCTGAAAAACCGTTCAAACCGTAAGCTGGTCCAACCGTATGACGTCGGTGAAATTTGATTTTCCGATCTAAAATTTTAGCATGGTTCTAAAGTGAAAAAAAAAATTAAAAAAAAAAAAAGAAAAAAAAAAAAGAGAGAGAGAAACTGATGAAGAAGATTCGAAGATGAAGCAAGAAATTTAAGGAGCACTGATTGATGGCATGATGAGATTAAAAAAAAAATTAGATGAGCGCAGTTGCAGATGTGTCTCGTAAGGAGGAAGAAGAGTACTGAAGTGGAAGGCTAATGCTGGATAATCGTGTAAGATGGAAATAAAGCTTTACAAATAAAAGTATTAAAAGCATTGGGAATAGATAAATCAAAAATCACAGGGTGGAGTCAGAATGGAGGAGTGAATTTAAATTTGAAAAGGAACCTTCTGGTCCCTATTTTGCAAAATGCAAATAGTCAAATCCCCACTATATTAATTTATTTCCTAATAAAAGTCTATATTTGAGTTTTTTACTATAGTCTTTTTTTTTTTAATAATAAATCTCATCATCTCTCGTCTTATTTGTATTTAAAAAAAAATTATGGTTAATTCATTAATTTATATAATTTAGGTATTATAAGAATAAATAATAAAATTTATTTTAAAGTTTGTTTCAATTTTTAAAAATATTTTAGTCAATTTTATTAATATTTATGAATTTAATACCTTTATTTTTATTTTTATTAATTATTAAATTAATTATGATGTCATCATGGTTCGATCCTTATTCAATCTCAGTTCGACCTCAAAAACCTTGAACCTCTCCCTTTCACGGTTCAATGAATGGTTTGGGTTTCAAAACCATGCAACCAACTTGGATAGAAAAGCTTGTAATATAGGAAAAAATAAATTTTTAATATGAGATGAAACAAAAATGACATTAAACTTAAAGGACAAAATTTAGCTACAAAATTTGTTGTAAACCTAAGGCTAAAACCTTACTCAATATCATTCACATTACTACATATTTTGAAAATCTAGCCGTTAAATTGCACGTTCTTTACATTCCTAATACACATATCAAATTTTGTGTCTATTTGGATATTATTTACTATATAATCTATAAGCTTACATTTTATGCATAATTTTAAACTACAAAAACTTGCAATTTAAACAATTTATTGATGACATAGTTATTGATCATTAATTTAATATAAATTTTGCAAAGATGGAGGATATAAAAAGAAAATGTAATCTAATAGTAGATTTGTCAAAATTCACCTCCAATAAAAAGATATTGAATAAAGTTGTAATCTTGCGTTACAACCAATTTTGTTGCCAAAACTTTGTCCAAACTTATGGTTCGTTTGGATTGAGGGAGAGGGAGGGGGAGTAGAGTAGAGTAAAGTAGATTTAGCACAAAATTAGCTTATTTTTAGCCACCTCTACTCTACTCCCCTCCTCTCCCCCTCCTTCCCCCCTCCATCAAAACAGGTCATTAAATTATGCGATGTATAATTTAGTCAAAAAGAAAATATTTTACTAAAACAAACAATCAAAACTCTTTAGAAATGTAAAAGCGATTCAAATATATTATCAAAAGGAAGAGGACTTGATGAATGACAACAAGAGCCCCCTGCTTTTAGAGATGGATCCCATTCAATAAGAAAATATTTTACTTAAAAAAAACAATTTAAACTCTTTAGAAATGTAAAAGAGATTCAAATATATTATCACAAGGAAGAGGACTTGATGAACGACAACAAGAGCCCTCTACTTTTAGAGATGGATCCCATTCACAAGAAGATCCTAGTTCTTATCCACAACGAGAAACCAGTGGTGAGTCTCTTGTCATTGTCCAGTACATAGATGAGGTCTGGAATGTTGCCCTCTAATCCTTACCAGAGAGCTCAAGCCAAGTTTTGGGCTGATTTTTTTGATACAAAGGAACATTTTGTGCATTTTCTTTTCATTATATGTGTTTATCCTAAAATTTATTTTTCTTAACTTCTCAGAATGATTACTGGTAAGAAAGTGACTTGATTAAAGTAGAAGAAGAAGAAAATTTGACAAAGTAGAAACACAAATAACTTTATTAAAAACAATAAATAAAATGGTAAAAAGCATGATTTCAGATAGAATAGAATAAAGAAGTAGAATATATGTGTAACTTTGGAAGGTTTTGTTATGCGGTGTCTCATATATTTGTGGTCACTTTTTATTTCTTTTGCTGGTACTACATAATTAAAATATTATAAGTTAGGATTATTGGAGGTTTGTTTGATTCAATTAAAAAAAAATAAAAAAATTGTGGGAGAGAATAGGACAAATGTGGGTAGCACTTTTTTGGCCCAGTAAAAGGTATCATCCAACCTTGGTTGACCAAGGAGAGTCCAATATTCATGTTATATTTTGAAGAGTAATATTGAGTAAGTGTTTATTAGGTTGACAAGTTTTTAATGGTTCTTATATGGCTCATCATTGATCACTTGTTTACTTACCACAACAATCTGCCACATTAATAGGTGTTAAATTTTTTTGTATCCATAGAGCCTCTCATTGGAGTCCGGTAGGTTGTTATGTTTTTTTCTAAATAGAGTCCATTTGTCATGTTACCATTAAGTAGAGGCAATTAGTCCCTCTCAATGTCACACGCAATCAAGAACATCTTATATGGGTCTTCCCCCTTGCAAGATTTAAAGAAATATTCTTCTAGCCTAGTATACGTAATTTAAAATTCATTATTGAAATTACTGTTATTGTTCATCCTGTTATATAATCTATGGAAGGTGTTAATAGAATGTGAGTGGAATATGTACGTAGGTTTATCAAGTATCAAGGAAGGTATGGACCACGAAAGGAGAGGAGCTAGAGGCAGCAAAGAAGGAATTCCTTGAAACCTATAAGATATTGGAGGGGGAATTTGGTGACAAACCTTACTTTGGGGGTGAAAGACTAGGGTATGTGGGCCTTACTCTTATCCCCTTCTACACTTGGTTCTATTCTATTGAGACCATAGGGGGTTTCAAAATTGAGGCACAATGCCCTATGATTGTTGCATGGGCTAAGAGATGTATGCAGAAAGAGAATATCACCAGGACCCTTCCTGACCAGAAGAAGGTTTACAAACTTCTTGGACAGTTTAGGAAAAGGCTTGGTTTGGAGTAGACTAATGGTTAGTCCCAAATCTAGAAATGCTATCATATTAGGGTGGTATTGGATGGTTAATTTTGTTGATTTCGTGTTGTAATGTTAAAGTTTGGGTTTGTTTCTCTTTCCAACAAAAAAGTTTGGATTTGTTTCATCTTTTAAGTTGTAAGACCTTTTAGTGTGTTAGCTGAGTTTTAAAATCTATTGGGTTGTGTTTGCTAAATTTTAGATTAAAACATTTTTCTGCCCTTGTGCCGTTTTGAGTATATAATTTTATTTTCATTAAAAGTACGAAATAAATTATTAATATGAGTAATAAAAATATATATTATTGATATATTAATATATTATTTGTGATATTATTGATTTAAAATAATTTTTTATATTTAATAATTTTGAATTAAATATATTAATAAAGCTCAAATCAATGCTTAAATTTAATTAAGAAAAAAATTTTTGTCTTATACTTTACTCAACTCATTCAAAATAAAAATTAAAACAAAATGCCAAAACCACAAACTTTTTTTACAAGTGTTGATGTAGTAATTGGTTATTGGTAAATAAAAAGATATTATTAGTGATCGGTTCAGCTGAGAAATAATAAGAATTTATCAAATCAATATTTTATAAAAATATTGTAAAATAGTTTACGATTATAGTACTGCTCAAAATTAAAATATAAATCATGCTTTCTCAGTGTGTGTGTGTGGGGGGGGGGGGGGGGGTCATATTTGTAAATTGGCTTTTCCGAGACAAAACACACTTTATGTGTAATTGAGTCTTAGTTTCTAATGTGTTCAAAAGGACCTTTAAATAGTTATATAAGTGGTATTATTGAAGACACAAGAATACTCAAGAAACTGCTAAAAATAAAAGGTGAAATTATAGATGCTGATACTTGTTTGATACCTATCGATCTATCGAGATTTAATGAACCTTGATACCTAATGTACAGAGGGACAAAGAGATAGATGCTTAAGAGCATCTCCAACAGCTTCAGCAAATTTTTGTACTGTTTGGAGAATGAACAGTGACATTTAGCTTTTACATACCCACTTTTTCAAATACACTTCCAACAGATTCTCTATCTCATTTAAATATTATTTCTTCATTCATTTTTTATTCATTCTTTATCATTATTTATTTTTCCTATATTTATTCTCAATAATTATATTTTTTAATGAAAAGTGTTATATTTACAACATTTTTTGCATTACTTTCACAACAATATTTATGTGGAAAGTTGTTACTAATTCTAATTTGAACTCACCACTGAAATTATTTTTTTTCTCACCAATATTAACTAATAATAGTTTTTTACATAAAATTTATTGTGAAAACATTGTGGTAAAATTTCTCAATTAGGATTTTTTATTCTTTATATTATTTTTTATTCTTTCATTTCATTCTCCTCCACACATGTGTCCTCTATCCCCCTTCTTTTATTTCTTTTTCTCCTTTTCTCCTTCAGAACCTTCTAGCAACATCTCATTTGCTCCTCTGTTTCTTAAAAAAAAAAAAATTTGCTCTTCTCATTGGAGAAAAGAGAGAGACAAAGACAGAGAGAGGAGAAAGACTGGGAGAGATCGGCTTGGCCTCCACCGCAAGCATCTCCACCACCGCTCCAACATCTCCACCGCCAGGCTGGATCAAATCGGCTTGTTTTTTTTCATATTTGCTTGTTCTTATTCAAATTTATTTTAAGAATTGGATTTTGTTTTGTGGTTTGTGTTTTGTGTTTGGATTAGTTCTTTTGCTCATGAACAGGTTTCTCTCTTTTCTCTTTTTTCTTTTATTTTTTCTAATTTCTTTTGGTTTATGAGAAAAAAAAGAAAAAAAGCAACAGCAACAGAGAGAATGAGAGAAAAAAAGTAATCTGGATGAGAGAGAAAGAATTGATAAAATAAGGAGTTGGTATAAGTTTTTAATGCAAGAAATTCAATTGCTAATGTACAGTAGCTCATCAGATCTAATGAGCTACTGTTCATTAGCAAAAAAATTTATGGATATAGCTAAGCTGTTGGAGCATGAACAAGAGCATATAGAGCATGAATAGTGTAAAATATTCTCTATATTTTGGCTATGCATTGATTGTTGGAGATGCTCTAATATGAGTTGCTCCAACTTTTTGTGCTCTTTAGGGTATTGTGCCAAGCCGCTTCTAGATCTTTCAAATGTGGATTGAAGAACTCTACCAGAGCAACAACAATCAACAGTTGTTGTGGTGTTTGACATGTACTAAGATCCGTGTAAAAGAGAAGTCTTTACAATAACAAGTACAATTAGGTATTAGAGTTGATACTGGTATAGGTCAATATGTTCTATTGTAGGTAGGTACTTTGGAATAGGCTGGTTGGAGTAAGATTCCTTGTACTTGTAACTTATTGATTCTTGATTTGTGGATCCTTCAGGAGTGGTGACTTGAAATTCACCAAGTAGAGTTTTTTCTTGCAAAGGTTTTCTCCATCATGATAACATCATCTTGTACTTGTAACTTAATCTAATTTGCATGTAATATTGACTAATTAATCAACTTGGGTATTGGATTAATTAATTAGGTGATCTATAACCCAAAAAATATATCTATATATATATGGACAAAAATTAAAGTACAAATAATTTAAAATATCCTAGAAGATAAATGCTTTTTAATAAAGTTGTGATAATTTTGTAATTTTCCTCTTCAATAAAAACCACATGATGTTTAAATGAGGAGGGTTTTTTTGTGTGCGAGTGTGTGTGCGCCCCTAGATAAGTATTTATGTGCAATTAAATTTATTTTTGGCGTAAATGCACTTTTAGTCCCTTAGGTTTTTCACGTTTTTCTAATTTGGTCCCTAAGTTTTCTTTTTACCACTTTTAGTCCCAAAAACAATTAATGCCCCTCATTTTAGTCCTTACCATCAGCCAACTAACAGGAGATGCTGATGTGGCTGACGGAGAAAACTGTAAATCATTTTAAAATATTAAAAAGTACAATCCGTTTTAGCACATGGCCTTCCCGCGCAACTTACTCACACACACCCACTGTTCATTTCTACTTTATCACCATAAATCCCCAAATGATCTTTAACCTTTAATCCCTAGACTTTATCTCAGAGTTCCTCTATTCATCACTGAAAATCCAAAATCCCAGCTTTTGTTCATCACCGAAAATCCAAAATCCCAACTTTTGTTCATCACCGAAAATCCCTAAATATCGTCTTTGATCTTTAATCCCTAGACTCAGAGTTCCTCATCACAAAAAATCCCAGCTTGTTCATCACCGAAAATGCCCAAATCAGCTACTATCGTCTTTGATCTTTAAACTTTATCTCAGAGTTCCTCATCACCGAAAATCCCAACTTGATCTTCTTAGACTTTTGCTTGGCTGTCACTTGAAGCCACAATCAAAACCCATCTTTGCCACTTGAAGGCAGTATTTCTCTCTCTCTCTCTCTCTCTCTCTCTCTCTCTCTCTCTCTCTCTCTCTCTCTCTCTCTCTCTCTCTCTCTCTCTCTCTCTCTCTCTCTGTATGTGAAAAGGTATTTGCTCTCTCTGTCTATGTCCATATTTATAAGTTGACAATATGCTTGTTGGTTGGTTCTGGTAGTAGGGCCATAATGTTTTTGTTTGCTTTTTGTATGCTTTTGTATTTTACTTTTGATTGTGGTCCATATGTTCCCTATGTTCTCTATGTTCCCTATGTGCCCCTGTTGAAAAGAGTTAAGTAAGGCTAACAATATTGTATGAGGGTTTTTTGTGTAATTTGATAACTATGCATGTCTATTTTAGTACGACAAAACCATTGAAATCAGTACTGTGTTGTGAAAAATTATTTGATTAGTATTGTGTTGGTAATACTTTATTAAGTGTTGTTTTGTGTGCATGCAGAATGAAATATTTTATTAGGTGCTGTGTTTGTAAATGAGTGTTGTATTGTTCTTACATTCTTGCATTGTTTAATTGAAGTTGTTTTGGCATGCAGAATGGATGACCTATTCAGTATATCCATGCATCATTGTGGCTATTTTACTGAGAACCCTAAGACATATGTGGGAGGTAAAGTAGATACAGTTGATAATTGTGACCCTGATAAGTGGTCCAAGATTGAGATAGAGGGTATATGTAGAGACTTTGGGTACACATCTGTTAGTAGGATATGGTATACAATGCCTGGTATGGACCAAGATAGGGCAAACTTCCATTTGGTTGTTGATGATCATGATGCCATGTACATGACAGAATTAGTGAAGGGTCATAAAGAGATTCATGTGTATGTGGAGTACCCAATAGATGATCCTATACTAGTTGATGAAGGAGAGGATGTTAATGAGGGTGTGCAGCCATTGGTAGTGGAGCAAGGCCCTATGGGTTATTATAGTGATGCTAGTGATGCTAGTGATGATGATGACCATGATGGGAGTGATTTTTTCAGTTTTTATGATAGTGATGATCAAACTTTTAACAATGAGGATGAGCCAACTGAGGTGGATGCTAATGATCAAACTTTTAATGTTGATGTTGCTGCTTCCCAGGTGGGTTCAAGGAGAGTAGATAAAGAACCTATTATTGAGCACCCACCTGAGGTCTTTATCATAAGTGATGGCAGTGATAGTGGAGGTGGGGGAAGTGGGCTAGATGATAAGGTAGAGTTGAACCATGGTGTTAGGGACTTTGTTGAAGATAGTAATGATAGTTGGGATGGTAAGGATGATGATGATGATGTTGAACCAGGCCAAATAGATGCTGGTGTAATGAACTCTGATTATGAGAGTGAGGAATTGCACAGTCTAGTGGAATCATCATCCGATGATGAGCTTGGGTATGACAGTGATGATGATGCTGAGGATGATAGAAGTACACATGTGGGAAATGGGAGGAGACAGAGACAGAAAAATGAGGAAGTGAAGAAGTTCCCTATGTTTAAGCTAGTGGTTAAGGCAGAGCATATTTCTTTGGAAAAAGATATGTTGTTTACAACACCCAAGCAATTCAAGGAAGCTATAACAGAATATGCAGTTCATGGTGGATGGGGGATCAAATTTATAAAAAATGACTTGCAAAGGGTAAAAGCTGTTTGCCAGGAAAATTGCAAGTTTGTTGCCTATCTAGCAAAGGTGCCAAGGGAGAGGAGCTACCAACTAAGGACATTGAATTTGGAACATACATCCTCTAGAAATTTTAAGAACTGGAGGTGTACTTCATCATACATTGGGAAAAAGTTGATGAAGAAGGTGAAAAGATAGCCCAACATGAAGCTGAGAGACATCCAAAAAGCTTTCCATGAGAAGTATACCATAAACATAAGTGTTGGAAAAGCAAGTAGGGCTAGGGATAAGGTTAGAGACTATGTGGATGGGGCTTATACACAATAGTATAACCAACTGTGGGAGTACTGTGATGAATTAAGGAGGTCTAGTCCTGCCAGTACAATACTTATGAAGGTACATACCTTCAATGAGGGTGATTTAGCAGCTGAGTCTGATTTTGTGTGTGGAGTGCCTTATTTTGAGAGGCTATATATATGTTTGGAGGGATGTAAGAAGGGGTTTCTAGCTGGATGCAAGCCATTCATTGGTTTGGATGCCTGCCATTTGAAAAACAAGTTAGGGGGCCAATTGATTACTGTAGTATGCAGAGATCCTAATGAAGAGTATTTCCCACTTGCATATGCAATGGCAGAGGCTGAAACGAAGGACTCTTGGACCAGGTTCATCAATCTATTACTTGAAGACATAGGCCAGAATAAGAGATGGGTGTTTATGTCAGACCAGCAAAAGGTGTGTTGTTAATTCTCCATTGGTTGTTTTAATCTGTATTTAGTCATTGTACTTTTGGTCCACTAACTTCACATACTTGCTTGTGATACTGTTTGTGACAAGGGTTGGTGCAAACATTCATTGACAACTGGCCACAGTATGAACACAGGATTTGCTGCAGGCACCTCTATAACAGCTTCAGGAAGGACCATCCTGGTGTTTTGATTAGAGATATGTTTTGGAGGGCAACCAAGGCAACTTACAAACAAGAGTTTGATAGGGTGATGGATGAGCTGAAGGAGATTGATACTGATGCACACAGGTGGTTGGATTCTCACTCAACAACAAAATGGGCCAGACACATGTTTAGTGAGAATGGCTTGACTGACACCATACTCAATAATATGTGTGAGAGCTTCAACAGTAGGATTCTTAAATTCAAATCTAAGACCATAATTAGCATGGTATGAGTATTTATGATCACCTACAGTTAATTATAGTGATTGTTTGGTATTGTTTATGGCAGTTGTTGCAATTAATATCTATCTAATGTTTCATTGTACTTGTATGTGATTGTAGCTTGAGTGCATCAGGCTATATCTAATGACTAGGTTCCAAGAGAACAGAGAGAAGGGTGTGAGGCTAGAGTCACATATTTGTGCCAAGGTGATGAAGAGGTTGCACAAGGAAAAGCTGGCAGCCAATAGGTGGTTAGCTTGCTGGGCAGGGCAGACACAGTTTGAAGTGAAAAATAATTTGCAAAGTTTCACTGTTGACTTGGCCATAGCACATTGTAGTTGTAGGAAGTAGAACATAACTAGCATACCATGTGCTCATGCAATCTCCTGCATATTTTTCAACAGACAAGATGCTAAGCAGTATGTTCACCCCTGTTACCATGTATCTACATACAGAGCATGCTACGAGCCAATCATAGCACCAATAAATGGAAAATATATGGAGACCAAGTGATGTGACCCCAGTTCAGCTGCCTATCAAAAGAAGACCACCTGGCAAGCCTAAGAAGAAGAGGGCAAGGGAACCTTATGAGCCAACAGGTGGTAAGAGAGCTGGCATCTCTAAGCAGTGTAACACTTGTGGTAAGTTAGGGCACAATAAGAGAACTTGCAAGGGTGAGATTGGAGGGAACTCTTCACTGCCAAGCACCACAAAAAAAATCAGGACATATAATAAGCTAATTTAGTAACATTAGGATGAAATAGTTGCTATTCAATACTCACTACTAACCCTGTTTGTGAATTTCTTGTTTGTAGACCAGCAGAACCACAAGTGTTCCATCATAGGCCAAGACAGCCTCATCCACACCATTTGCACCACCCCAAGCTACCATGCATAGCCCATACCAGTTTAGACCAGCCACTTAGTTTGCACCATATCCCAGTACACAACAGCATAACTCCACCCCAAATGCATCACACCAATCAGGTGCATATCACAGCTCCAATAGCAGCAACCCAACCTCAAGGTAGAAAAAGAAAAGGGTGGTCACATAAGAGACTTTGAAGGCTTCTAAGAATGCATCCAGATACATGGAAGCAATCAAACATGTTGGAAGTCAATCATCTATGCAAGGTCCAAGGAAATGAAGAGAGCAAGAAGTAGATTTTTCCTTTTGTTGATGAGGGTTACTTGTTTTGTGTAGTTATGTCTACTGTTTTGAAAAGTTTATGGTGATTTGCCTCACTATGGAACAATGCTATATTTTGGCTTTACTATGTAATTATGTAATTATGGAACAATGCCATATTTTGGCTTAACTATGTAATTATGTAACTATGGAACAATGCCATATTTTGTCTTAACTATGTAATTATGTAATTATGGAACAATGCCATATTTTGTGCAATTCTTGTGATGATAGTATTGAACTATGTAATTATGGTAACTGTGGTTGTTAGTGTTGTAGTTGAACTATGTAATTATGGTGACTGTGGTTGTTAGCAGTCAATGATAATAATAGGAGCTGTATGTCTATTCAATTTGTGTTTTTAGTTTAATATTGAATCTTGTGTCCTTTACTTTTGGTACTCACATCAATGAGAGGCAGTTAATGTATTTGCATTGAGAACAGTACAACTAACTGGTTAATACATTTATAGGTAGATACATTTTCTGCAAAACAGAATTTTCTGGAAAACAGGTACCTTTACAGGTACAAAATAGCAATATTACACACTGGTGTATTCATTTTCTACAAAACAGCAAGTGTATACATTTTCTGCATATTCATTTTCTGCAAAACAGCAAGTGTATACATTTTCTGCGTACTCATTTTCTATAAAACAGCAAGTGTATACATTTTCTGCAACTACTGTATTCATTTTCTGCAAAATAGCAAGTGTATTCATTTTCTGCAACAGCAATAGTATGGTAAATACATTTTCTGCAACTAGTGTATACATTCAAATCAGAATTTACATTTATATCTTGAACAAAAACTGTATTCATTTCATAGGGAAGCGGGTTACATTGCTAACAACTGGCATGAGCACAAAATTACCACGAGGGAATACATGGCTAAAACTGCCAGCCCAACATAAACTAAAACTGCCCTAATAATTCCCATAACAATCACTACCCTACATACATCTAAATTGCTAGCCCTGTTAACAAATATTAATAACAGCACACAACAGCACACATCAGCAGCACACAACATCAGCAGCACAAAATTGTAGCAGCAGCAGCACATAACAGCAAACACAAAACTACATACATTACCTAACACTACATACATTACCTACATTACCTAACCAAACACTACATACATTACCTACATTACCTAAACAAACACAAAATTACACACATCACCACTAACAATACCACAACCACAACTAAAAACTTCTCCCTCTTCTTGCAGTTTGCAACCTCAGCCTCAAGTGTGATGATCCTCTGCCTTTGCTATGGGATAAGCACCTTACCACGAGCACATATCTCATCATCACGCCATTGGAAGAACCTACACTTGCGCCCCACCTGAAATGCAAATAATGCTCAGAAAATTAAAACTTTTTTATTTTTAATTTGTATTACAAATGACTAACAATTTTTAAAACTGTCACATTTTGAAACAACAATTTTAACTAAAAATAAGTAACAATTTACCCAGTAGTTTGGACAGCCGTAGAATCTTCTGCCAGGGTTATCTGATGTCCATGACACAATTATGATAGGTTTTTTATTACAGTAGCACCTCATTGGTGCTCTCCTCCTCATGCTGGAACCTGTTGAACAGCTTGCTTCCATTCTGGAACCTGTTGAACAGCCACCTAGCTTAGACACAAAATACTTTTGAGAACTAAGTAACCATTGTAAATGGACAATGGAGAAAGATATCAAAGTCATCTCAGTCAATAAATCACACATAGCTCACAAAGTCATTTCATCAAACACTTAATTTGCATTTTCAATTAATCCAACATTGAACTCTAAAAACATAAAAAAATCCAACAATTCCTTAACACAAACAAACCAACCCAATTCTCTAAATCTCATATATAACTCCCAAAAAAAAAAAAAAACAAAAATTCAACAACTTTGCAATTCCCAAGTCCCAACTTTACCGATAAATAGAGACCCAGATAGACAAATCCAAACTAAACCCACACAACCCAAATATAAACATAAAAACAAAAAAAAACAAAACAAAATGGAGACAAAGCCACAAACAATAACTCATAGAAATACAGAAATCCACAAACAAACCCATAAAACCCCAATAAGCACAACTTGGATTAGTAACGGTGAATAAAAATTAAACAACTTACATATATATATCTCGTGCGTTGATAGTTAAACGGCTGAAATTGAGGAACCCAGCTTCTTTGGTGGGCTAGCCATTCTTTGGTGGGCTAGCCATTCTTTTAGGGATTAAAGATCAAGATCAAAGATGATAAAGTAGCTGATTTGGGCATTTTCGGTGATGAACAAGCTGGGATTTTCGGTGATGAGGAACTCTGAGGTAAAGGTAAAGTCTAGGGATTAAAGATCAAAGCCGACATTGGGGATTTTCGATGATGAATAGGCTGGGATTTTCGGTGATGATCAAGCTAGGACGAACTCTGAGAGGTAAAGTCTAGGGATTTAGGGGATTTGGAGATTTTACGGTGATAAAGTAGCAGGAAGGCCACATGCTAAAAACGGACGGTACTTTTTAATATTTTAAAATGATTTACAGTTCTCTCCATCAGCCACATCAGCATCTCCCGTTAGCTGGCTGATGGTAAGGGCTCAAATGAGGGGCGTTAATTGTTTTTAGGACTAAAAGTGGTAAAAAAAAAACTTAGGGACCAAAATAGAAAAACGTGAAAAACATAGGGACTAAAAGTGCATTTACGCCTTTATTTTTCGTTACTTTTATTTCTAATAGCTTTTTAAGAAGATAATTTGAAATAATTTAAATAATTAAGAATTCTAGTGGATTTAATGCAAATGGAATTCAATTTACAAGCTAGGTTTTTTATAATAAAAAATAGGATTTAATGCAAACGGAATTCAATTTATCGGTAAGGTACGCAATATTTTGTTTGTTTTGGTGTAAATTGTTTCAACTGAAGATATTTTCAAAATAAATACCTTGTTTTTCAATGTTTATGTAAATGAAAATTCTTTAGAAATTTTTTTTCTCAGTGTTTCGCTCATACAAAAGATTACAAATTTCTTATATTTTTTATTTAGATATTAAAAAACAAATTTAATTCATCACTTTAAAAAATTAATATAGCATAAGTAATACCAAACTAAAAATAAGAAAATAATGTTAGAGAAAATTACACTTATAAGCACAATTAAAATAAGAGAGCAACAAGAAGAAATAAAATCAAACTATCAACTAAAGTTAATAAAATAAGAATTATTAGTTCAACATAATACATATTATGGTAAATTCCATTAACCTCCCCTAAAGTTTGGGCAAATATCACTCAAATCCAAAACATTTCAAAATTAACCAATTAGGTCCCCAAAAGACAACTTAATCCCTAACACCCTTAACACTGTAAACCCTCCGTCATTTTTCTTTCCCTCTCTTAGACTTGTCTCTTCTCTCTCATTCTACTCATTCTCTAACTCTCTCTACTCTCTTCTCTCTCATTCCTCTCCCTTTTTCAAACCACTCTTCACTTATATCTCTCTCTAACCTTAAATCTGCTCCAATTTTACCCATACCCAATTCCAGCCAAAGCCATAACAACAAAACCCAAATCTTTCTACAAAACGAATCCAAAAAAAAAAAAACCAACCAAACCCACAACAACAAAACTCAAATCTTAAATCAAAACCCTAATCCAAAAAATTCAGAAAAATCCTAGCCAAACCCACAAAAAAACTCAAATCCAAAAAGAAAATCATAACAAACCAACCACAACATCAGAAGCCACAACAACCCCCCCCCCCCCACTACAAATCCACCCATATCAGAAGTGGCTTAGGCCGATTCGGTTGATTCGAACCAGCTTTCGAAACAAGATCTGCCTAGATCTTTTTCAAGTTGGATTCAATTCGAAACCAGATCTCACAATTTTTAATCTAGATTTGGTTTGTGTTGGCTCTGATTTGGTTCATAATATTGAGATCTTCTTCATTTTTACATGCTTGTGTGGCTGGTATTCTCTTTTTCCTATCAAAGATCGGAGCACTGACAAACATTTAGATGAAAACCACCAATGTATATGCTAAAAAACTGACCTCAGGTGATCTTGATCGATGCCAGTCAAAGGGAAATCGCCCATAACGATTAAATGGTACCCAACGATTTGACTGATGAACACCCCTGAAAGAGAGTGGGTTAGGTTGGAGAGAGAGAGAGAGAGAGAAGAAAGAGAGATAGAGAAGGGAGATTTGAGAGAGAATGAGTAGGATGAGAGAGAAAAGAAAAGTTTGAGTGAGGGAAAGAAAAATGATGGATGGGTTACGGTGTTAAGGATGTTAGGGATTAAGTTGTCTTTTAGGGACCTAATTGGTTAATTTTGAAATGTTTTGGACCTAAGTGGTATTTGCCCAAATTTCAAGGAAGGTTAATGGAATTTACCCTGCATATTAACTACCCAACCTATTAATTCTTGGTAGGACCTAACTCATCAATTTGCCTTACTGCACACTTACATTCTTAATTACAAATACCTAAAACCTCCAAATGGACACTTGAAAGTTATTTTTTATATGACTTTAAAAGTTTAAGGGTGATTCTTGAAGTTTTGAAGTATATCATTGTTATTTTGGATGTTTCGGGTACATTTTCATAATTTTGATGGTTTTGGTGTAATTTTGTCATTTTAGTGGTTTTATAAGCTATTCAATTATATTGGTGACTTTGAAGGTATATATTTTATTTAGGAACTCCAAAACAACACTTGAAAGTTTGATGACAATTCATGAAGTTTTGAGGCATATATCATTATTATTTTCTATGTTTCATGGGGGCATATTCGCCATTTCAATGATTTTGGGTGTGATGTTGTCATTTTGGTAGTTTTACAAGTTATTTGGATATATTGGTGGCTTTGAAGTAAATTTTGTGATTTAGAACGTATCAATGTCATTTTTGTTATTATTTATTTTTAAGTTCAAAGTTATTTTGGTTATTTTGCAAGTTATGTGGACATTTTTATCATTTTGGATATTTTAGGGATATTTTTACCATTATGGAGGTTTCAATGGTATTTTGTTCGTTTTATATGTTTTAAGGGGTAATTTTGTCTTTTAAAAGGTTAGGGCTTTTGCTCATTTTGAATATTTTAAAGGTATCATTCTAAAAATTTCAAATGTATTCTAGTAATTTTGAAGGATTTAGGGAGAATTTTGAGGTTATTTTGGTCATATTAGAAGTTTTAGGGCTATTTCTGTCATTTGTTAAGTTTTGTTCTGCATTTCAATCATTTTAAACATTTTAGGAACATTTTGGTAATTTTAATAGTTATGAGGGTATATTTCATTGGATTTGATTAACATATGCCCTTAGAAATCTTTTAATGGGAAAATGAAAAAGTAACTAATTTTTTGACAATTAATTCAAATTTTCATAAAAAGATTCCTAAAATGAATGATTAATGGATGCCTAAAGGGCATTTGTTAGTAAAACTCAATTTCATTTCGGGAATTTTAGGGTATCTTTATCAGTTTCGAAGCTTCTATGGTGTTTTAGTCATTAGAGAGAGTGAAAAGCGAGGCTTTAGTTCTCATGAGGTAAAAAATGGTTTATACTCATTGAGAAGCGTAAAACATTTTCAGTCCCAAAGAGGGATATTGGTTTTTCTTTTTTGAGGGAAAATGACTCTTAACTAACATGATTGCTTGGATTTTCCCTGCAGAGATATGCTTTTATTTCTAAACAATGTAGAAGTGCATAATATGGGCATCAATATTTGTCAGTAAATTAAGAATATATCAAGTTTCAAAGATCAAGATTTACAGGGATACGTTTGAACGAATTCCTACTATTCCTACTAAGTTAGGAATATAGCAACTATAGATGAACCCTCAAGAAAGAAAATATTAAAACAACTTTCTTGTTTTTGGTTAGATGATTGAAATAATACTTACACTCTTGAATACAATTTTTTTTATTTTTTTTATTAATGTGGTGGAGTTTATCTTTGTGAGCTACATAACTCCCGAGCAATCATGATGAAATGTAACATGAGGAAACTTTTAGTGCATAATTACTTAAACCAGTAGAAACTTTTGTCCTATCAAGGGTCTTAAATTTAAGTATCTATTTCAAATTTGTGCGCTTGCTATAACAGGAAGTTTGCAGAATGAAAGGATAATTAAACAAAAGGAATTAAAAGTAAAACCAATAAAATAGACCAAACGTGTAATTGTAAGTAAAAGATAATTTAAAATTTCCGGGTATATTACAACCTTTCACGACACATTTGATTGACAAACTATAGCCATTGTTACAAATTCATATAGACTTTGGACTTTGGATTGTGCACCCATACTTATGGTTTAGAATCTTGACGTTGAAATTGATAGATGGTGAATTCTCTCTTCAAAATCGTGTCTATCCTCTTTGAGACCTCAACTCCATCAAATTCTTTGTTTCACCCACATGAATTTTGGCATCAAAACTTAGAATGAAAAACTATGGCTGATGAATCACCAGTGAGCCACACGATCTCCGCATGCTCGAAACAATACCTACATAGTAAAGAGAGAAGACCTAATAGAGAGCACCGGTGTGGTGCCGGCCAAATACCCTCCGAAAGTCAAGTTAGAACTAATCTCACAACTCTAGAGTGCTAGAGAGGGGTAAATTATGCGTACCTGTTTTGTGAGGGTCTTTGGGTTTTTATAGTAGTGTAGAATCAAACTCCCATGCTTGCGCAACAAGTTTTTTCCATATAGGGAGGATCCTCATTAATGGGCATATTTTCCAAAATCCTCTTTGTGTTAGAATTCTATTCATGATGGGATTCTACAAGCTAAAGTTAATCGTGAGACGCAAGTCGTTTCCTTTTAGGATTCCTTGGAGACCACATAATGAGCAAGCGCCACGTGGCCCATTGGTCCGTCCACTCTGGACCAATCATACTGGATCCGTCCACATACCTTGACCTGCTAGGCCCATACAAATGGACCAGTCATACATAACTTTAATCTGTCATCATCACTATTCTTCCTCTTCAGTTGCCCCCTCGCCCTATGAGTCCGTACTCTCTAAGTGGATGGACACACGGGGTGACAGTTTAATTTTGAACTTTTGACAAATGTCCCCTAGTCTAGATAGGTTGGCCTAGGGCAATTAATGATGGATGCGTGGCGTTTGCTGAATGGTTGATCACGGGAATCGAAACGCCCCTTCGTCTTCCACGCCATTCACCCTATATAAACTAAGATTTCTTCTGTTCATTACTTTACTTTCTCCAGAAACTCAAGATCAGAGTGCACCCATTCGTCAACATTACTTGTCATTATTTGAATCCGTCTTGGTAAGCATCTCATCCTTTTTACTTCAACTTTTAATGCATTTACACTTTTCTGGGACACTTACACGTCCGTCAACCATTATAGTATTATTAGTCTTAGGCTTTATCATCATGTGTAGGTCATGTCTAGTGTGTCAAGTAATTAGTCGTTTGTCCGCGATGGAGCGGGCTACGATAAAGTGTACCCGTCAGTCACAAAGACCTTGACAATCCCAATGAGAGGAATCCGTCAGCGTCCTCTTCAATGGATGAGGATTCAGAGATGGAGAAACCAAATGCTGACTCTAGTGACGGTCTGATGGATGTTGATCCTCCGATCCAATCCGTCATAGGACCTGATGGGCTTAGAGTGTTCATCCTTCTACCCTTATGGACGATCAACGACTTTAATTCCAAAATCAAAGAAACACACTTTAAAACACTTAGGGATAAGTTCCAAATACCCAACAACATACCTATGCATCTACCCTACAAAACTGATAAGTGTTATTATGAGGGTCTTAAAGACATCTCCCCTAATGCTTGGAGGGTTTCCCTTAGTGTGGAGGTCCTGTATGACGCTATGTCTGACATGGCACGGAGGTTGACGGTGGAAGAATTCTTCAACTGTTATCGTCCTGCCAAGATTACCCAGTCTAAGGCCATGTACAACTTCGCACCCAAGAGCCCGTTATTGAGGTTTATTTGTGAGAATCTTGACTCCAACAGAGATTGGAAGAGTCGTTGTTTCTTTTCCGAGGGTGACGAGTGGATGTGTCACCCTGGTGACACTGAATTCATGCCCGTTGACAAAACATGGGGCATAATGCCACCGTCAGGTTTGCATCTGTCAGCAAACATTTGTTTATATTTTAACTATTCTGCAATGCTTAACTATCCATCTTTCTATGCCGCTCGGGACTGTCCTCCAGTCTCAATTGAGCAATTCAGCTTCTTGGAGAACATTTTTAACAAAACCAAACTTGAAGAGAGGATGTGGGCCAAATTGGTCAACGTAAACACGTTGCATTGGTATTATGACGGAGCTAAACCAACCAAAGCCGCCCTTCGATACAAGGCCCAAGTCTAAGCACGTAAGTCCATAACCTTCAGCTTTTTGTCTTGCTTATTTCAATCTTCAATGTCCGTCCTCTATTTTTTTTTGCAGAAATGGATGCTGCTAAGAGAAGAGCCGTCATTAAGCAAAACGCAGCAAAAAAGAAAGAGGTTGAAGGCAAAATTAAGGAGACGGGTGCGTCTAATTCGTCAAAGAGGAAGCCTCAGGAGAAGCAGAGTCGTCAACATAAGAAACCCAAAATAGTGTTAGAGCACTATTTTGCCTGAACCAGGCCTGAATCTTCACCGGCGAGTGTACCTCTCTATCACCGTGTCCATACCTCTCTCTCCCTTTCCCAGGTGCAATATTATCTCCCAGGTGCAGTAAATCTCTCTCTCTCCCTCTCCATTTTCCATGTCCCTGGTCTGGTTTGGGTTTTTTGTTGGATGTGAAAGGGGGGTTTTTGATTTAAAGTACTGATGTTGGTTGTGGCTTGTGAGACATGTTGATTGAATTCTTCTCATATGGATTTTTAGGGAAAAATTTTATTATCTTACTCTAATACCATAGGTCCAAAACAGAGCATGTAAGTGAAAAAAAAAAAAAAAAAAAAAAAAAAAAAAAAAAAAAAAAAAACACAAATAATCATTTGTATTATACTCTTAACAACGTATGACCATAGCAAACTTAGAAGTACTGATTTACAAGGGCCGGGTAATGCAGATGAGCAATAACCAAGCAATAACCAAACAATACTGATTTAGAAGTGTGCTCTATAATTTAACATTTTTTTTAATAAAAAAAATTCTTGTATCTATAAGTATATAGTTATGAACATAATATTTACTAACCGGCAATGGAGTATCACAATAAGCTGACCAATAGAACTATAGAAGTTCATAGGTGTGTCCTTCAGTGAGGTAAAAAGTGCAAAATTCAAATAAGTACTTTCTTGATAGTCAAATTACTTTTTTTTTTTTCTTTGGTCGAATAAGACAGTTTAAGAACCACCTTTAGCATTTTATATGTTAGTTAGATGCCAAACTTGTGCCTTAAAGATTCACTTTCAAGTTGGTCCCGCAATTATTAACAAAAAAAAAAAAAAAAATGGTCCCGCAATTAATTATTTTTCAAGTTGTCAAGAACAAAAAGGCCCTTGTTTCAACTGTTCCAAGAAGGCCTGGTTTTGACTTTGCATATTTGATTTTATATTCATGGGGTTAAGCTTACCATTGTGCCTTGAAGAGAAATATGTGGTTTTTCTTTTTTTACCTCCATTGTAATTAGTGCAGCATGCTTTAGTTGATTTTCTCTGCAAATTATGTCACTAGCAGTAGGTAGTATCTTTTCCTTTGATTTCCTTACATCTTAGTACTGTAGCTGATTGTGAAACTGGCACTTGAAGAATTATGAAATCAATTGCTATCTAAATAGGTTTTTTTGTCTTCTTCACTTAAGTTGAGTGGTTGGTTAGAGATTCAAGTAGCCCATTCATAGAACTATGAATATATAAATATTAACATATGCAATTGTGTTGGGAAATTCGTATTAGATGGCACAAGAAACTTAGGATGTTGACGACAAAAAGTGGCCTCCCGACATTGAACATCTTTTCATTGACCTTATGGTCGATGAACAACAAAAGGGGAACATGGAACATGGTGTCTTTAAGCCCAAAGCTTGGTTATCAATTACGAAAACCCTAAATGAGCAAACTAGGAAGAGTTTCACCCCTAAGCAAGTGAAAGATAAGCATAATAGGCTTAGGCAAAAACAAAGAAAGTGGGGCCAGCTTTTAAGGCATACCGGGTTGGGGTGGGATGAGACAACCCAAACGGTAACTGCTTCTGATGAGGTGTGGGCTAACGTGATTGTGGTATGTTATATTTACTACCCTAATTCTTTGTATATTATTTTGTAATTTTTATTTCATATTAGCATGATTTTGATGTATATATTGTCATATCAGGGGGATAATAAAGCAGCTGCATTACGGAAGAAAGGGTGTCCTAATTATGAGAAGCTTAAGCAACTTTTTGCCCCTAATACTGCAACCGGTTCCCTTCAAATCTCCTCAAACACGCCAGCCTCAAATAGTGATGAAGAGCGTGTCCTGGAAGAGGAACTTACCAATGAGGCACGTGAGGCTCATCGTACCCAGTTGGATGATGATGATTGCTACAATCCCAACATGGAGGGCGTAACCCGAGACGATCCCACTGTTGATGAGCAAACCCAACGCGCGGAAAAACGTCCCATGGAAAAGCCTACTACCAAGGGGAAGAAGGTTGCCAAGAAGAATGATAGGGCTAGTGAGATGACCATGACTCTTCAAGAGTACACTGCCTTGGCAAGGGAAAGGTTTTCCAAAAGAAAGGGAAAGTCTTTTGGTAGCTCTGATCATGTTGCACAATCCGCCGGTGGTGGCAATCCTTGATCGCATGGGAGAGCTTTAGAAGTGCTGAACCAGTATATTGATCTTGATGATGACACCTACCTTAACATCGCCGAGGCTCTCCAAAAGAAAGAGAAAAGGGTGTTGTTCATGGGCATGCCCGAGCAAAGGAGAAGGAGGTTTATGGAGCACCACACTCAGCAGTCGGATAATTAATGGGGATTGCTTTTGTTCTACCTTTTGTTATGTGACACTCTATGTGAATCACTTGGTTTAGTTTTTAAGTAGCATTTAAGGACTTTATGTGTGTGTGCTTGGACAATGTTCGACGTTTGGTTTTATTTCTCTTTGCTATCAATTGAACACTTTTATTTAGGCTGTGTTTGGTTGCCGTAAAACATTTTCCGGAAAATACATATTTTCTGGAAATGCTAATTTCTGGAAAAGGAAAATATTTCTGTGTGTTTGGTTGCATTTCAAAAAATTTTCCAAAAAATATTTTCTGGTGTTTGGAAAAGAAGAAGGAAAAGACAAAACCCAGAAAAACACTTACAAAACCCAAAAGAACCGGCGTGATCGACGGCGGTGAAGCACCGTTCGCGAGATCGACGGTGAGCGAAGCACCGTTCGCGATCTCGCAAAGCGTCGCTCGACGCTCCGCGAGATCGCGATCGACGGCGCGATCTCGCGAAGCACCATTCGCGTCGATCGCGAAACGTCGCTCAACACTCCGCGAGATCGCGATCGACGGCGCGATCTCGCGAAGCACCGTTCGCGTCCATCGCGATCTCACGAAGGGTGATTCGCGCGCCGTCGATCGCGAGATCGCGCGATCTCGCGAACGGTGCTTCGCGCTCCATCGATTGCGCTGTCGATTGGACCGGTGCTTTGGATCGACGGCGCGATCGGAGCTTCACGATTGACGGCGTGTCTGTGAGCTCTCTCGTTCTCCCTTGCGCGTCCCCAGTTCCGGAAATCATTTGAAGTGAAAATAGGAACTGAAATGGATTTCCGTGGTCAAAGGGGAAATTTGTGGTCAACCGGAAATCATTTTCCGGAAAATAATGTTTTCCGTGACAGCCAAACGCATGCATTTTCCGGAAAATCATTTCCGGAATCACTTTGAAGTCGATTCAAACGCAGCCTTAATGTAGTTTTATTGTAATGTTAAAGTGTTGTGATCTATGCTTGTGATTATGGTGTTACTTAAATTAGTGTGTGGGCTTTGTTATGTACTTGGTGTTTTTTTATAGTATTATATATAGTTTTTTAAATATTTGTTATTTAGTTCATGTTACTTACATTGTAAGGTGAGTTCAGCTAACATTATTGCAATTCTCTTGGTACTTTATATTAATTTGTCCGTTTATATATTTCAATATCTTTGGTTCTAATGCTTTGGTTTTTTCTGGGTATAGGTATAATGGTCTCCCCCAGTGATCCTTTCTGGCAATATGATTTTGATGATACTTATTTTAACTCCGATGATGATGACATGGACAGTGGTGGTTGTGGTGATGACATGGACACTAGTTTCAGTGATGATGACACGGATATCAGTGACTGTGACGATGACATGACCACTGGTGCAGACACGGACTCGGAGTATGACAGCGAAGAGGAGGAGTTATGGTTTTCATTTCCACTTATTGGCGAGATGTTGGCATATTTCCAACGGCATTACGTACTAGCATTTTGACTGGAAGCGATTATATGGCTGAAGTGAGAGATGGCAATCCTACAAATTGTCATGAGATGTTCCGCATGACACTAGATCTATTCTATCACTTGGTTGATGAGCTGAAACATTATGGGTACTTAAAGGACGGGAAGGGGCGTGTTGACGGGCAGGAGGCAGTGGCCATATTCTTGTACATTGTCGGCCATAATACTTGGATGTGGCCTGTGGCAGACAGATTTTAGCATTCCACTAAAACTGTGGGCCGCAAGTTCCATAGGGTGTTGCGGGTTGTCCACACATGGGGCCAACATTTAATCAAGCCCGATTCAAATGTGGTAGGCCTTTTAGTGCATTTGCGGGGGAATAATAAGTATGACCCTTGGTTTGAGGTAAATAATTTCGTAATATCTTCCAAAATGGTTGTACACATTACTATATAGTATTTCAACTAATCAACACTATTCACTGTAGAGAAGCATAGGAGCTATTGACGGAACACATATTAGTTCTCGGCCTTCAACGATAAGACTCCAACCTCATAGGAGTTGCAAGAGCATTGTTACAACCAACGTCATGTGTGCATGTGACCATGACATGTGGTTTACGTATGTCCATGGTGGTTGGGAGGGAAGCGCCAACGACTCCAGGGTGTTTGAAGAAGCTACTAAAGACCCGAAGCATGGCTTCCCATGGCCACCGGAAGGTATGCGTCTTTAACTTAAATCCTAACATTTGGTTCTGTAAGAAGATTCAAATATGTGGTTTTATACAATTGGTTCTCTGTGTTGCAGCTTGGGCTGCTCTGTGTTGCAGCTTGGGCTGCACTGTGTTGCAGCTTGGGCTGTACTGGTGTGGCAGCTGGTGCACTACGTGCTGCAACACAGTGCAGCAGGTAGTGCACTGACTGCTGCACTGTGTTGCAGTAGCTAGTGCACAGGCTATCACACCAGTGCAGCCCAAGCTGCAATGTTGTAGCTTGGGTTGCACTGGTGTGGCAGCCCGTGCAATACCTGTTGCAACATAGTGCAGCAGCTAGTGCACGAGCTACCACACCAGTGCTTGAATAGGTGAAAAGAAGCATAGAATGAAAGAGAAGAGACTAACAAATTGCAGAAACCATGTTTGATTAATAAATGTAGATGTTTTGGACTAGTATTGTAGTTTCTACTCGCTAGGTAGGAACTATTTTTTGTTGAGCAAAAATTATATTCATAGTTTTACTTTATTTTGCAGTTGAATCACATTAGGGTTTTTCAAATACCCTTTTGAGGTATCTTATGAGTTGCTTCCAGTACATATTTGATGTTTGTTAGCTTCTCTTTTGGGTTATTAGTAGGTTCTTTGAAATGGTTGTGGCTTTGTTTGAGTTCCTCAGTGAATTAATGATGATCTTTAGTTCTTGGCAGAATGGGAGTACTTAGTGCCCTTAGATTGGAACCCAATAGCATTGACTCCGTTGAGTGGATTAAACAGTCTTTGCAACCATTTTTATACTCAAATACCATAGTTCAAGGTGCAAAGCTAGTAGAGGCTGCTTTATAAATTTACAGCATAGATGACATGTTTTTAGAAACCCTAGCTTTATTTGTTTTCATGTAGAACTTTATATTGTAAATGTTTTCCATGGTTTCCTGGTGTGGCTGGTTCATGTAGAACTTTATCAACTCATTTGAGGGTTCTTGGCCAGTTGTTCTTGCCGCAAATATTTTCTATTAAAAACATTTTCCTAGCAAGAAATGTTTTGACATTTAGAGCATTGGGCTGTTGCACTGGTGTCGCAGTTGGTGCATTAGCTGCTGCAACACAGTGCAGCAACTAGTGCACCAGCTGCCACACCAGTACAGCAGCCCAAGCTGCATTGTGCTACTAGCTGCTGCACTGTGTTGCAATAGCTGCCACACTAGTACAGCAGCCCAAGCTACAACACAGTGCAACTTGGGCTGCACTGGTGTGGCAGCTAGTGCAGTCTGCCACTAATTCTTTTGAGTGAAGCTTTTATGATGTTTGGGATTCATTGGCTGTTTTTGGACACATTAGCGTCCCTCCTTTCAAATTGGTACTATTGGCTAGATAAATATTCCTTGAATGTATGGAACTTGCTGCCAGTTTGCATAATGTGGTTAGTATAAAAATAGCATAGCAGCCATACTTTTAAGGAGAGTGTGATCTAGCCAAGCTAACATGATATAGCTTTCTATATCACTGAACATATAGGTTTTCCATATAATTATGTCATGTAATTTTTTACTTACAATTTCACTTTAAAAAAGAATAATGTTTACTTATAAGTTTCCCACATGGATGAACTAACATATATTAGTAGCTTGAAGAATTCTTCAATTGTTGCAGTTAGTCATCACAATACTGAGGCAAGCAAATGTGGCAGCAGGTAGTGCACCAGCTGCCACACCAGTGCAGCCCGAGCTGCAACACAGTGCAGCCCAAGCTGCAAAACAGTGCAACAGGCAGTGCACTACCTACTGCACTATGTTGCAGCTTGGGCTGCACTGTGTTGCAGCTTGGGCTGCACTGGTGTGGCAGCTCTGCTGCACTATGTGCTGCAATGTGTTACATAGTTCCTTTACTTAGAATATAGCTAGTTGCACTCAGCGTACTTCAATTAGAATATAGAGGCTCTGTTGATTATTTTACTGATTTAATCCCCTTATTATTAATGATTTAGATATGCTATTCTTGTAGGTTCCTATTACTTGGTTGATTCAGGGTACTCCATTGGTGCATTGTTTCTTTCACCACATAAGGCCACTCGATATCATGCCTAAGAATTCAGGAGGAGGAGTACTAGGCAACCAAAATCGGGGAAAGAGTTGTTTAATTATAGACACTCTTCATTGCACATGGTGATTGAGAGGTGTTTTGGAGTCTTGAAGGCTCGCTTTCCCATCTTGAGCAACATGGTGAAGTATAAGCAATATCGTCAGCATTTAGTTGTTTCTCCGTGTTGTGCATTACATAATTTTATACACATCAATAATCGAAGGGATGTACTGTTTAACACGTGGGAGAACCTTGGTAGGGATGATATGCAAACTGGAAACAATGGGAACTCTCCTAAGTCGAGTGCAAGTGCCGAAAGGAGGCATGTGAGGGAGATCTCTACTGCGTCGAAGAGAGCAATGGGTGAATTCAAGGATGATATAACTGACCGCATGTGGGAGGAGTATGTGCGACGTCGACGTTAATGGTTGGCATGTCTAAGCATTCACCCTTTTTGCTGGGACTTGTATAGAGCTAGTACCCAGTCCCATGACATTTTTTGGGACTTTTGTATAAGTCTAGGTACCGTGACTAGAAGTCACTTAGCATGACACGTGATGCACCCTTTTGGACATTATGATGCATTTTTTTTTGTAATTAAGATTAACTGTACACATGCTTACATGTAATGGCTAATGTTAATAACCTATTGACATTTCTGATGTAATTCTTTTTGGCAATTTTAAAGTAGGTGTATGTAATACCTATTGGTAATGTAAGTACAGGTGGACATGGTTATATGTAATACCTTTTCGCAATAACTTTTCACAATGCATTTTATATGTAATACCTTTTTGCAATGGAGTATTTTTCAAGGACCAATTATTGTGTATCTGATATGGTTACAGGTGGATAATTATGTTATATCACCTTGTAAAATATATAGGAACTCAAAACAGGGCATGTAATCTTTTTTTTTTTTTTTGGTAGAGAGGGAAATTCATAAAACACTAACACAGCCAAAAGAGTTTCAGAACAAAGCTTGTTCACAATACAAACTAGTGGCATCAGCCTCCAAAATGCTAACTAAGTCCACAGGCAGACTGGACAAAACAATGAAATCGTTCTCAAACGGGGCATATAATTATTAATGTACATAACACATGTGACTGTAAATGGGTCATGGCAAACGTAGTTGCATATGGCCATGGCCCCCAAAAATAGTAGAGAAGACAAAATAAACCCTAACTACAGTCCATGACAAAAGTAAAGCTAGCCTATACTTGTAGAGCTTGTCTTCAGCAATCTAGAGTGCGAGCATAGTTTTGTCAGCCTTCTGCTTTGCTATCCTTAACTGCTCCCATGCTACTGCTTCCATTGCATGAGCCTCATCCCTTTCATTTCTTGCAGCCGCTGCCTCGGCCTTATATCTTGTAAACCTTTCATGGACAAGTGGTGTTGTTGCACGGCCACGTGGGCATGTGTTCTTATCCAACCATTTGAAGAACTTACATGCCTGATTGGAGTCCTACATACAACATTGAAGGACACAATAAATATTTTGCATGGTGCTAAAGAATGAATATAATATATAAAAGCTATAACAGTCTTTATGATAATAATTACAAAAACAAATCAAAAGAATCACATAATAGTAACCGGCATCCAATGCTGACATCCATAGAACCGCCTACCAAAATTACGGATAGATAGGGAGATCCTTTCCACACACCGATCCATATCGCACATATGGCCGCTAGAAATGGACTCATAAGTAGTGGTAGAAGACATTCCATTCCCGAAGAGTATAACTAAAAAAGTAAACATTAGCACTATGTGAAAATTCAAACAATTATACACACTAATGTGGGTCATTTTTATGCAAAAATGTATATAAATCATCCATTTTTTCTCTATGTTGCCAAAGCAAAACCCACTGATTCCCAGTTCTAGTGCTATAAGTTTCTTAAATTTTAAAAAAATTGGGTTTGGTTCACAAACCTCCAAAGAAGAATAAAAAAAGTTTGTGTTTGTTTCAAGTGTGCTATACCTTTGTCAAATTAAATTTTGAAGTAAGCTTTAAAGACAAGCCTACCACCGTACAGACTACAAAGACATATATTATCATTATAAGATCTTCCAAATTTCAAGATAGTTATCTGAATTTTAACAAATTTCAGCAATTCAAACAATAGCAGACAATTCTGCCAGATGAATCTAGTTACCACTTCTAGAAACTAATCAACCAGTCAGCCCTCGAATTAAACTATGATTGATAATTTCAGCACCCAAGTTTTATAATCATTCATTCTATAGAGTACAACTTATGTCTCACTCAACCAAAATCAAAATTCCCCTCCACCATATTCAGTATTCACAATCTCAATACCTCCAAAACACACAGAAATATATACATATCAAGCTCTTGTAATCAAAATGATAACTAGAATAAACTTTACTTCTTTTTTCTTCTCATTTTTTTTCAAAAAAATAAAAAATGTTTCTGTTATAGAAATTGCAGTGACCCCAAATACAGCGATGAATTCACAAGTAGTAGTAGTACATGGTAATGATTATGAATCAAGAAACTAATCAAATAGAAATAGAGAATGATTCTAAATTGAGAAAACATAAACTGACCTGAGGAAGATAAGAATTTTAATCAATCCAAATTCCCACGCTGAAGCTCAAAAGAGAAGAGATGGCAGCTCTAATCTTGAAACCAATAAGATGAAAAGAACCCACTTAAAGATAATGAATTAGACTAAACAGCCACTTAAATTTTACACCAATTATACACCCAATAATGTGAGTTCTTTTACATATAATAGAAATGCAGAGATGATTTTAAAATCTTTAATCTTCATTCCATCAAATGAGCCAAACCTGCTGTCAAAGTTTTCCCAAATTGATCAAACAGTACAAAACTCTACTAAAGTAATTTGGGCACAAAAATTGCTTTTCTTTTCCTACGTTTTCTCAACAACCAAACAGCCTCACAGGGACCGAAAACAAATGGAAGCCCCAGAATCTTCCACATTTAGAAGGATTTCACACAAAATGGTATAGTTAATAGGAACCCAAAACCACATTCAAAAAACAAAACAAAAATAAGACACCCATTTACAAAAACAACACAAAAAATTAAGAAAATAAGACATACCCATTCAGTTCAAAAACGAATAAAATGGAGAAGAACTGAGAAAAGAAATGAGGCATTCACACACAAAAAAAGTGAAGCAACTAAGAGAGAAAACGAAGTAAGGTGACGATACACACTGACGAGTCGAGGCGAAGGAGGAGAAGGGGCAAAATGGGGGAAAAAACGGAACTTTAGCAATAGAGCATAAGATAAGAAAAAGTCTCAAACCCGAAGAAGGAGAAGGAGGCGAGGCGAGGCGAGGCGAGAGAGCTTCAACGCATTTTTCTAGGTTTGGGTTTGGGTTTTGGGAGAGGCACTCTGTTTTATAGGTGAAGGGGAAATGAGAACTGAAGGAAATGGGGAATCAGCACGGGTAGACTAACAGAAGCTACTGACTGGTGATCAGGTGTGGGTCCCACAAAAAGGTTGAAATATTTGAGTTATATGGAGTGAAAACAGTGTCCAAATGGTAGGGAGTGAAAATTGGGATATTTTGAGTGATGAGTGATGAGTGATGAAAACTGAGTGATGAAAAAGTCCTAACCAAACAACCCTTAATTAACTTAAAAACTTAGTAAAACTCGAATAAAATGAGGATTCGTCGGGTGTTGATTTTCATGTCGTCATTCTTACTGGTAGTACTTTCATAGATGCTCAGCGTTCCAGATGGTAGGTTCCTTTCCTTTGCCATGATGTAACTTTATAGGGACCCTCCCAGTTGGGGCCGAGCTTTCCTTAGGCAAGATCTCTGCTGGCGCCCATTACCTTCCTCAAGACAAGATCTCCAACCTAGAAGTCCTTATGTTTAACTCTGGAATTGTAGTGCTTGGCCATGAGGTTCTGATACAGTGCCAATCTTTTTTTTTGCGGTAGCCCTGACTTCGTCTAGTAAATCTAGCTGTAGGTGCATGGCCTCGTCATTCCTCCGTTCGTCATGATTGTCCACCCTATAGCTTGTGAGTCCAACTTCAGCTGGGATGACTGCTTTACTCCCGTACGCTAGTTGAAACGATGTTTCCCCGATGAGTGTTCTTGCTGTAGTTTCGTATGCCCACAAAACTCTTAGAAGCTCATCCGGCCAGATGCCCTTTGCCCCCTCGTGAAGAGTCTTAATGATCTTGAGCAAGGATCGGTTCATAACCTCTACCTGTCCGTTGGCCTGTGGGTGGGTGAGTGATGAGTAGTGGTTCTTGATCCCCAACTTTGAGCAAAAATCCCTAAATGCACTGTTGTCAAACTGCTTTCTGTTGTCAAAGACGAGTACTCTAGGTATCCTGTACCTGCAGATAATGTTTCTCCAAACAAAACTTCAAATGTTCTTCTCCGTGATAGTGGCTGGAGCTTTTGCCTCTACCTACTTTGTGAAATAGTCGATGCCAACTACGAGGAACTTCAGCTGCCTGATTGCTGTCGGGAAGAGGCCTATTATATCTAATCCCCATTGAGAGAACGGCCATGAGGCCGTCATAGGGGTGAGTTCCTCGGATGGTTGTCTGATGGTGTTGCTAAATCTCTGGCATTTGTCACAGGTTTTGACGTAAGCATCTGCATCCTTCTGTATAGTGGACCAATAATATCCTGCCCTGACCAGCTTGTGCACTAGTGATCTTGCCCCCAAGTGGTTTCCACAAATCCCCTCGTGAATTTCTCTCATGACGTACTTAGCTTCCTCGGGGATTAAGCATCTCAAATAAGGGTAGGAGAAGCCTTTTTTGTATAAGACATCCTTTATAAGGACGAATCATAAGGCTTGTACCTTCAGCTTCTTTGCGGCATCCTTCCCATCCAAAAGTGTTCCATTCTTCAGGTAGGAGATCAATTGCATGGTCCAGTTGTTTTCAGAGTCTATTTCCTGAACATGTGCTCCATTATCTATGAGCAACGAAGTTTGGATGAAGGATAATACCTGTTTGGGAACAAGCAAACATTCTGCGGAGACAACCTTAGCAAGCCGATCGGCACACTCATTCTCCTCCCTTGGGATTTGAACAAACTTGATTTGGAGACAGCCAATCTGACTTTTTACCTCACCATGGTATTTCTTCATTCTTTCACTCTTGCATTCATAGCTACCATTGACTTGACCTGTTACGACTTGAAAGTCATAATTTACGATCATATTTTCAACCCCTGTTGCTCTTGCGAGGTCAAATCCTACTACCAGGGATTCATACTCTGCCTCATTGTTGGTGGTATGGAATTCGAGTCGGATCATGCACTCAACCCTGTCTTTTTCTGGGGAAATGAGTACTACATTAGCCCCTCCCACTTGCTTATTCGAAGATCCGTCCATATAAATATTCCACTGTCCAGCCTCCTCTGCCCCCTGGTCGTCCCCGAGGGTGAACTCAGCAATGAAGTCAGCCACCACTTGCCCTTTTATAGCTGTTCGCGGACGGTACTGTATATCAAACTCACTAAGCTCCACTGCCCACAAAGCCATCCGTCCTGCAGCCTCGGGGCTACTAATGGCTCTTCTTAGGGACTTGTCCATCAAGACAATGATGGTATGTGCTTGGAAGTATAACTTGAGCTTTCGTGCTACGGTTATCAACGCGAAGGCCAGCTTCTCCATACTAGGGTACCTTTCTTCTGCTCCTCGAAACGCTCAGCTGTAAAGTAGACTGGTCTCTGAGATTCGTCTTCCTCTCTTACCAAAGCTGCGCTAACAGTAGCTTGTGAAACAGCTATGTATAAATAGAGTTCTAAGCGATTTTTGCTTAATGACAAAAGCAATGGCAATTTTTTTTTTTTTTTTTTGGGATGAAGACGAAAGCAATGACATTGTCTACCTGTAGAGGCCTCTCTATCATACTTTTCAAGTTTCTTGTGACCCACAGCCAATTTCTTTGAATTCAATAGAATATCACTTCTCTTTGAACTTTCCCCATTTGCTTCGATAATAATAATAATAATATATCGAGTTCTCTGACAATGGCGGACGAGGTGATTCTGCTGGATTTAAAAAGTGAGTCGATTAAATTTGAAGTAGAGAAGAAATTGACAAAGTAGAACCAAAAATAACCTTTCTAAAAGCATTTTAAAAAGTATAATTTTGAATAAAATAGAATAGAGATGTAGTAGAATACATATGTAATTTGAGAGTAATTCTTGGATACTCTCAGAATACAAAGAATGACGCTCTTTGCTCTCATATTTATGGTGGGGTTTACCCATTAAATTTATGATGGAGTCCACTATAAATGTGAGAATAAAGAGTACTATTTCTCTGTACTCGAGGAGTACTTAAGAAACCAAGCTTTGTTCACATAGGTGTCCCATATATATGTGGCCACTTATTCTTTTCTTTTGCGAGTAGTTCTGGTACCACAACTTGTGCCACAACTCACCCATGTGGTGAGTTGTGGTTGGTGGAGGGGTGTCCCCACATGGACCTACCATCACCCCTCCACCAACTACACCTCGCCACATGGGCGAGTTGTGGCACAAGTTATGGCACCAGACTTATTCTTCTTTTGCTGCTGCTATGTGGGCAAAATATTATAGGTTGGGATTATTAGAGGTTCGTTCCATTCAATTAAAAAATTATTGTGGGAAAGTATAGGACAAATAGGGGTAGCAGTTTTTTGGCCCAGCAAATGGTATCAACCAACCTTTTTTTTTTTTAATCAATGGTATCAGCCAACCCTGATTTACCAAGGAGAGTCCATTAGTCATGTTATGTTTTTGAAGAGTAATATTACATACAAAAAAAAAAAAAAAAATGATGAAACTAATTTTTATATTAATTAAGTTGACAAATTTTTATTAATTGTTATACGAGCCTATCATTGATCACTTGTCTACTTTCCATGACAATTTGTCACATCAATAATGGTTAGATATTTTGTGTCAGTAGAGTCTCTTTTTGAAGAGAGTCCAGTGTGATGTTATGTTTCTTTTTAAATAGAGTCCAGTAGTCATGTTGTACTTTAAAGAGAGTCCAATAGTATGTAATATTACCATTAAGGAGAGGCAAATAGTCCCTCTCAATCTCACACGCAATCAAGAACATCTTATATGGTCCCCCTTGCAAAGATTTAAAGAAATATTCTTTTAGCCCTGTATACGTAATTTGAAATTCATTACTGCTATTGTCCATCCTGTTATATAATCTATGGAAAGTGTTAATAGAATGTGTGTGGACCTTAATTAGTCTTATCTCCTTCTACATTAGGTTCTATTCGATTGGGACCTTAAGGGGTTTCAGCATTGAGGCAGAGTGTCCTAAGATTGTTGCATGGCCTAATAGGTGTATGTAGAAGGACATTATCGCCAAGACCCTTCCTAACCAGAAGTAGGTATATGATTTTGTTAGACAGTTCAGAAAAAGGCTTGGTTTGGACTTTGGAGTAGGCTATTTAGTGGTTAGTCCCAAATCTAGAAGTACTATGTTATGATCTTTGTATTCCACATGGATTAAATGTAAGATTAACCATATTTTTTTAAGCTCTTGGGCACTCTCCCCTTGCAAGCCTATTTTCAAAGGTGAGTTATATTCATGGGTTTGTAACATTTGGTATCAGAGCCAACCACCATGTCAAATAATCGGACGTAGCTCATTGAGTATGAGATCAAATGAGTTATGGCTTTGTGCTCAAATCTCGAAGGCAGCGACCTAGAGGCTAGATTGAAATATCAATCATGTCCATCTTTTGTGCATCAACATTCTTTCATATGGGATGCTACAAGAATGAGTAGACTTATTTATGCGTTTGTTTATGTCTAAACTAATTTTTTTGTGCTAAATCTCATCATACTCCAATTTAATTTTATGATAAGAAAATGCATAAATTTAGAATTAGGATGAATAAAAAGTGTTGAGCTTTAGGGGGGAAAATAGAAAAGTGTATGACCACGCACTCAGGTAGCATGTGCTTAGAAACTAATATTAATATATTAAAGTCTCAAATTAATGATCCGCAAGCCTCAGCTTTTATTTATTTTTTAATAAATTAGTTAGTTAAAACAATGGGAGGGAGAGATGTGAACCCAAAATGTCTCTGTTGGATACACCAGGAAATACCAATCAAACTTAAAAACTCTTGGCAAATATATATATATATATATATATATATATATATATATATACACATACACATACACACAAACACTTGGAAGTCTAAAACCTGAATGCTTGGATTTTAACCCCAAAGATATGCTTTTATTTCTAAAAAATGTAGAAGTGCATAACATGGGCATCAATATTAGCCAATAAATTAAGAACATATTAAGTGTCAAAGATCAAGATTTAGAGGGATATGTTTGAACAAATGCCTACTATTTTAACTGTATTGTGCAACTATAGATGAACCCTTTAAAAGGAAAATTTTAGAACAACTTTCTTTTCTTTGGTTAAATGATTGAAATAATGGTGTAGTTTATCTTGCCACTTACACTCTTGTAGGAATTTTTTATTTTTACTAGTGTGGGTTGCACGTGCAAGGCACGTGCTAGCCCATTAGTGAGAAAATTAATATAGAAATTTTTTTTTTTTGAAGAAGTATGAAGTCATGTACTTAAATTTAAAATAGCTATTTGAATATCTATGTACTATTACAATTTCTTAAAACTTATTTACTAAATGTAATATATACTCACCAAAAATTGCTACAAAGAATGATAATGAAAGTCATCATCTTTCTACAATATTTAAATTTTCGCAATGAATGATAATATATGCTACAATTTTTTTGAAGATCTTCATTAAATTAAATACTTGCAATCATCTACAATGAAGATTTTGTTATTCATATTTCATTCTTTATTATCTTATTTTATGTGTCTAACTACGATGTTTAGCTTACTTATTTTTAATGAATACCCTTTTAAGCAGGAAAATAATTTAAAAAATAAAATAAAATAACAAAAGACATATGTCATCAAAGTTTCGATTAGATAAATTTATAAGTCTAGAAGATTTAATCCTAATAAATTAGTGTTCTCTAGGTAACAAATAGAACACCATATATCATCATTCTAACTTTCCAAGCATGACTACCAGTCTACCATTTAAAATTCAATATATACAAAGAAATTTTTTGGGACATTAAAATTTAGTAGGAGTATATTAGACATTGCACAATGGAATATTTTAAGAATAATAAGATTTTGTTAGGGTTTAACTAAGAGAGAAACAATAGGGGTATATGCTCATTTACAAAATATAAATGATGAAATTATTCAACTTTAGTTTAGGGGGGAATGCAACTACCCATAACATAAAGAAGGAAAGTGTTACTTCGTCAATTTGTGTGTGTGTTATGTATGTGTAAAACAATATGTGTGTGTGTGTGTGTGTTTTTATTTTTATTTAAAAAAAAAAAAAAAAAAAAAACTTGAAACAATGTGTTAAAAAAAATCAACCTAAAAAAATTATGCATTAAACAATGAATTTTAGTTCAACAAATTGAATAAACCAAAAAGAAGTCTAGAAACACAAAAAAATGTCATGATATTTTTACAATACCTTTATTTCTAGCTATGGTGGGTCCTAGTCTAATATTTCATTATTTTATTTTAGAGTAATTTTACGTCCACAATATATTTATAATAAATCTTAGGTCGTAAATTGCTACTGGCTTTAAATTAGGCTAACCACTTTTAACTGTGCATTTAAAAATAAAATAAAAAGCCAACTGAAGAAAATTGTGCCTAAAACGATGAATTTTGGCTTACTAAATTTGACTAAACAAAAAAAGAAGCCTTGAAACACAACAAAATGTTACACAAAAAAGAAGTTTAGGAATATAACAAAATGTCATAACATTTTTGTAATATTTTTTATTTCCAGCTGTGGTAGGTCCCAGTTTGATATTTTATTATTTTATTTTATTTTAACCCATAAGGAATTGTCACATGCGTCACAACATTTTCACAATATCTTTATGTACACATTGTACTTACAATGTTAATTTATATTGTAGACACAAAAAAATTGGCAAATTTTGTACACGTTTACAAAATTTGTACAAAATTTACCATTTTTTGTGCAAATGTGTATAATATTAACCACTTTTGTGTATTTACAATGTAAACTTGCATTGCAAGTACAAAGTAAACATATAAAGATTTTAAAAAACCACAAACAAAAACAAAACAAAAAAAAAAAAACAAAAACAAAAAAAACAAAAACAAAACAAAAAACAAACAAACAAAAACAAAAACAAAGCTCAAACCAACTGGCATACTTGAAGGAGAAAAAAAAAAGAAAAGTAAAAGTGCACCTCACTAAAAGAAAGAAAGAAAGAAAAAAAAAAAAAAAACTTTAGGCAATAATAAAAATTAATGTTAAAATGTTGTGGACTTAGCATTTTTTAATTTGATCTATAAAAAACTGAGATCTCAACAATTATGAAAATATTGTGATAACAATAAGTGTTGTAACATTTTCTCAAAACATTTTTTTTAGTTGTGGTTGGTCACAGTCTCATATTTTATTATTTTATTTCGACTTATAAGAAATTGACATGTCAATAATCGTGAAAATATTGTGAAATTTATTGTGTCAATATAACAATATATATATCAGCTTACATAAATGTTTAAAAAAAAAAAAAAAAGAGCACAAATCAAAGCACTGTAGCTATAGTGCTTTAGCGCATTCGTGCTTTTATATATAGATATAAGAAAAAAGAGCACAAATCGATGATTGAAAAAAAGAAAATACATATTGAACAAACCAAAAGTACGATAGCTTTTATGCCATCACCTAACAGGTGTCACAACATTTTCACAAAACATTTATTTTTAGTTGTGGTTGGTCACAGTTTCATATTTTATTATTTTATTTTGACTTATAAAAAATTGACACCTCAATAATTGTGAAAATATTGTGAAATTTGTTGTGTTAGTATAACAATATATATCAAAGGAAAAAAAGTAAAAAAAAAAAAACTGCCCGTTCAAAACTTAAAAAAAAAAATTCTAGAAATGAACAGTGAAAAACGTTATATGAACAGTATCAAAACACTGTAGCGACATAGCCACTTTTTATATAGTTAATAGAATTAATGTTGTGGAGTTTATCTTTGTGAGCTGCTGAGCTATCATGATGAAACATGACACGAAGAAACTTCTAGTGCGTGGTTACTTAAACCAATAGAATTTTTTGTCCTATCAAGGATCTTAAAGCTAAGTATCAATTTTAAATTTGTGCGCTTGCTATAATGACAGGAAGTTAGCCAAACGATAGGATAATTAAAAAAGGATTAATCAACTACAATAGTATAAAGAGAAATAGTTAAAAGTAAAACCAATAAAATGGACCAACCATGTAATAGTAAATAATAGTTAATGTGAAATTTCTAGGTCTATTACAACCTTTCATGACATATTTGGTTAATAAACTACGGTCATTGTTACAAATTCATATGGACTTTGGACTTTGAATTGTTCACCCATACTTAACGGTTTAGAATCTTGATGTTGAAATTGATAGAGGGTGAATTTTCTCTTGTGGCCTGTTTGGAAGTTTAGAGAGGGAGGACAGTAGAGGGAAATGGTTATCCTACACCTTGTTTAGATGTTTTTAAAATTAGTAAGGGGGAAGGGAGTAATTAGCTCTTCCTCTTGTTTTGATGTTTTAAAATTTAGGAGGGAGAGGAGAGGAAATGATTTAAATAGACAAATTTACCCCTATTTGAAAATTGACTTGCAGCATTGGTCTATGATTAATTTGTTAAATTAAATAATTATGACTATAGCATGCAATAATTTTTTTGATAATTTTTTGTTTCTAATGTGAATTAAATAATCAACATTGGTCTATGATTAAATATTTTTTTCTGCTTTTTTATTATACTAAAAAAAAACCTTCCTTAATTGATAATAATTAAAAAAAAAAAAAATGTTTGGTTTGTTTGTTTACTTAAAAAATCAACAAAATATTGAATGTTGAGTGTTTCTTTCATTTATTATTATTATTTTTAATATTTTTTTATTTTGCTTAGTACGTGAATTTAATTTTTTGAGGATTCGGACGAGAATTGAGACCCAAAAAAACAAAAAAGTTAGGAAGAGTGACTCTATGAACTAACTCAAAAAATAGGATCCTACTATGTAATTTAAATTCAAGTGTTTACCCACTCACAATTCAGAAAAGAAAGCAACTCAAAATTCTTAAGAGAATATCCCTGCTAAATACTGAGCAATAGCACACAAATTTCAATCAAAACAAATGACAATAATTTCTCAAAAAAATGCAGAATTTCATACACTGAAACATTTTTTTTCATGACCATACTTATCCGTTTAGGAACCAATGCCACTTTGAATCACGACATGAGATACTAGAATTTGCCAAACATAGAGCCCATTGAGAATGCCTTGTCCATCTATTAATAAAGCAAAATCTTTTTTTTTTTTTTTTTTAATAGAACAGGGTCTAAAACTTTCAATAAAAATTATCAAGATTCAAGTGGTCCAGCAACTAAGGCAAGTCCAGACCAAGCCAAAATAGAGAGCCTAATCATTTACAAATAAGATTAAACCACGGGTTGAAATTCCTGTACAATAACAAGGCAATTTAAACTAGCATCTATACCAGTAAAAAGTATTGAACAACTAGGGACAACCTAAAAATAAACAATAAACACAAGTTGTACAATAACACGACAATTTAAACTAGCACCTATACCAGTAAACAGTAAACAGTATTGTTACAATTAGTTATGACCATATCTGTAATTGCTAACAAACTTGTTTCAGAAAGCAAAACTAAAAATAAACACAACCTAGTGCCAAAGAAAAATTAATCCCAAGAGTTTACAGTTCAATGTGAACAATAGCTCCTTGTGCTCCTCCACTGGATTGCCTATAAAAGCTCTCAACGTATCTGGATTCTTAATAAGATAGAGATAAGCCCTCATTCACAATCTAGAATCAATTCCTATCTCATCCAAGAGATGGAACACGTATTGCTCAGGAATGGGAAGACGTGCCAAACTCCTCTCAAAAGATATAGTGCTCGCAAAAGAAATGAAAGAAAAAAGGAAGAGAAACAATGGAATTAGCGAAAATCGCGATAAGAAGAACGAGACACGAAGTGTTGGGCAGACCACAGGGAAAAAGAAGGAACTTCCAGATAGGAAACCCATGATCACTAACTTCACTCCTTTAATAATGCCAATTGAGCATGTCCTTATGTAGATAAGAGATGAATACTCCCTACGATGGCTGAAGCCAATTAGCACTCTAGTAGAAAGAAGAGACAAGAGCAAGTATTGTAGGTTCCAGCAGGACCATGGGCATTGTATTGATGAGTGTAAGCATTTGAAAGACCAGGTGGAGACTTTAATCTGGCAAGGGAAGTTACAGAAGTATGTTAGAAAGATGGAGCCCCATAGATACCAAAAGAAGGACGACTAGGACAGAACTTTGGAGGTAAGGGATAGAAAACCCCCTGTAGGAGAAATAAAGACAATCTTGAGAGACTAACGACAAGCAGAATGCTGAAGTCCCTGAAAAAGCACAGGAGAGAGAAATATATAGCATCCATTCACGGCTCCTTCTAATGAAGATGCCAAAGAATGACGAGCTTGATATTGTCTTCTCAAAGAGAGACGGCCGTGGCATTAGGCAACCCCATGAAGATCTGTTAGTAGTCATGCTCAGAGTAGAAGAATTCAATATCCACTGGGTGCTCATTGACAACTGAAGCTCGGTAGACATCATCTGCTTGCTTACATTTCAGCAGATGAAGCTGGATAAGAAAAGGATCAGGCCTTTTACCTCACCTTTGGTAAGCTTCACAAGGGATAGAATCGTCCCTAGAGGCATCATCACTCTAACTGTAATTGCAAGAACTTACCCAACACAGGTCACCAAGGAAATTGATTTCCTCATAGTTGATTGCCCTTCAACATACAACATCATCTTGGGAAGACCTGCACTTAACGAACTAAGAGCAGTGATGTTAACTTATTACTTGAAGTTGATGTTTCCAACAGCCTATGGAGTAGGAGAAATCAGAGGAGACCAAGTTCTAGCAAGAGAGTGCTATCAAGCTGCATCAGCATCGAGAGAGAACCACATGTGGATGATCGATGAACTGGAGCCCATCCCTGAACCATCAGAAACACCATAAGAAGTTGAGATCATCCCAGGAGATTCGACAAAGGTATTGAAGATAGGAGCTGCACTCCCAACTTCATTGAAGAAGGAAATGATTTCCTTCTTAAGGGCAAACCAAGATGTTTTTGCCTAGAAACACGAGGATATGCTTGGAATTGATAGGAAGATCATACAACATTGTCTTAACATCAATTTGGAATGTAAACCTGTGCAGCAAAAACAGAGAATATTTGCGCCAGAACGCAACAAAGCTGTAACTGAAGAAGTAGAGAAACTATTAGAAGTTGATTTCATCAGGGAAGTCTTTTATCTAGATTGGCTAGCAAACATGGTAATGGTAAAGAAGAGCAATGGCAAATGGAGAATGTGTGTTGACTTTACAGACCTAAACAAGGCTTGCTCAAAAGATAGCCTCCCCTTGCCAAGGATTGATCAATTAGTAGACTCAACTGCTGGACACAAGCTCTTGAGTTTTATGGACGCATTTTCTGGGTACAACCAGATTTTTATGGACGAAGACAATTAAGAGAAAACCTTGTTCGTTACTAGCCAAGGGTTATACTACTACAAAGTTATGCCATTTTGACTGAAGAACGCAGGAGCCACCTACCAAAGATTGGTGAACCGTATGTTCTCTTACCATATTGGAAGGAATGTGGAAGTTTATGCAGACGATATGCTAGTGAAAAGCAAGGGCAAAGCCAACCACTTCGACAATATAAAAGAAACCTCCAACACATTATGTAAGTACAATATGAAATTAAACCCTGCAAAGTATGTTTTTGCTGTTGCTTTAAGAAAGTTCTTGGGATTCATAGTGTCCCAACAAGGTATAGAGGCAAATCCAGACAAAGTAAAGGCAATAATCGAGGTCAAGTCATCAAAAAAAGTAAAGGAGGTGCAAAGCTTGACAGGAAAGGTTGCAGCCCTAAATAGATATGTATCTAGGGCAACAGACAAGTGTATACCATTCTTCAAGGTATTGAAAAAAGCCTTTCAATGGATTGACGAATGCAAGGACACCCTTGCCAAGTTAAAGGAGTACTTGACGAAGCCACCTCTGTTAAGCCTTTTGATGATGGTAGAGAAGCTATACCTCTACTTAGTAGTATCTAACACTGTAGTAAGTTCAACACTGATCAAAGAAGAAGGGAACGTTCAGAAGCTAGTTTATTATACCAGCTAGGCATTCCAAGGAGCAGAGGCAAGTTACCCAAAGATGGAGAAGATAGCTCTTGCATTATTGGTCGCCTTCAGAAAGCTCTGTCCTTATTTCCAAGAACACCCCATCGTTATCATGATAGACTAGCCCATAAGAAAGACAATGAACAAGATAGATGCAACAAGATGACTCATTCAATGTGCAATTGAATTAGAACAATTTGACATCAAATATTGGCCTTGAGTAGCAATCAAAGCCCAAGTGCTAGCGGACTTCATTTCAGAATTCACTTACCCCTATAAGGAAGAAGCACCCCTCCCATGGAAATATGGGCGGTCCAAATGGATGGGTTAGCCACGAAGAAAGTGGGAGGAGCAGGAGTAGTTCTCATATCTCCAGAAGGAGAAACGTTGAAATATGTAGTCAGATTGCAATTCCCTGTAACAAATAATAAGGTAGAATACAAAGCACTGCTAACTAGGCTAAGTCTAGCAAAAGCTCAAGGAGCAAAGAGTCTTATCATCCAAGATGATTCTCAACTAATAATTGGGCAAGTGAAGGGAGATTACGAAGCCAAAGAAGAAAGAATGCAGAAGTACTTGAAGATCGTCCAATGACTATCACAACATTTTGACAACCTAGACTTTGTGCAAATCCCTCGAGCCAAAAACATAGAAGCTGACTTCCTAAAAAGATTGGTCTCGTTAGATAACTACAATGCAACCTCCAAACTATGCATAGAGATAAGGGGCCAACCAAGCACAGAAGGTGAACGGGTTTTGAAGATAAAAGAACAAGACGAGTGGATGAATCCTATTGTCTATTACTTGAAAGAAGGATGGCTCCCTGAAGATAAGGCAGAAGCAAGGAAGATACTGATCAGGGCAGCCTGGTTTTTCATCATTGATGATGTGCAGTATAGATGAGCATATTCACTTCCCTATCTAAGATGTGCCAGCTCAGAAGAAGTGGATTATGTGCTCCGCGAGATACACGAGGGAATCTGTGGAAATCACACTAGGGCAAGATCTTTAGCAAGAAAGATGCTTAGGGCAAGATATTACAAGCCAACTTTACAGAAAGATGCATATGACATCATCAAAACATGCGGTAAGTGTCAATGTAAATGTCCAGACGAGACTAGGAGAGATGATGACACCCGTATCTTCACCATGGCCCTTTGCCCAATGGGGAATTGACATTATGGGCCCATTCCCTTTAAGGAAGAAGCAACTCAGATTTCTGATCATTACAATTGATTATTTCACAAAATGAGTAGAAGCAGAACCAGTGATGATGATAACGGAGGCTAAAGTCACAAGCTTTGTTTGGAAAAACATCATTTGCAGGTTTGGAGACCCACATGTCATAATATCAAACAATAGAAACCAGTTTCACAATCCCAAGTTTAGAAAATTCTGTCAAGACTTAGGAGTCAAGAACCACTATTCTTCTCTAAGACACCCTTAGGCCAACAACTATACAGAAGTAACGAACAGAAGCTTGCTCAAAATTATCAAAACTTGACTTAAGGGGGCAAAGGGGGCATGGCCTGAGGAACTACAAAATGTGGCATATAGGACGACCACAAGAGTTCCAACATGAGAAACACCATTCAGGCTGACAATTGGTACTGAGGCCGTCATACCAGTGGAAGTGGGACTGACGAGGTTTTGAGTCAAAACTTACGAAGACCAGAAGAACCGGCAGGAGCTCAATGGCAACCTGGACCTAATTGATGAAGTCAGATAAGAAGCTATGAAACGAATGGCCAAACACAAGGAAGCAATGACTAGATACTACAACAAAAAGGTTAAGGTAAGAAGGTTCAACATAGGAGACCTCGTCCTTAGGAAGGTATCACAGGCAATAAATGATCCATCCCAAGGAAAATTAGGACCAGCCTGGGAAGGCCCCTACGAAGTAATCCGTCACTCCAGAGAAGGCTTCTACTACCTAAAGTCTTTAGACAGCCAAGAATTGCCTCGACCATGGAACTTAGAACACTTGAAGAAATACTACTAGGAAGGAATGCTTTACATTTTAAGTTGCCTACTCTTCATATCAGTATGTATGACATTCATTACTTTCGTCATTCATAAGATCAATAACACATGAAAGCATTATCCATGTGTATTTATCATTGATTATCCATGAGTTATTTATCAGTGAAAATGTATGCAACACCAAGGAGTTATCCTTGGGAGACGTCCCAAGGAACACCAAGGAGTTATCCTTGGGAGACATCCCAAGGATCTCCGTCATTAAAATTTCAAATCAAAAGCTGTCCACTCATAGCCAATGGCGTTATAGCCAGCCACGTTGTTAATACACAACTACCAAAGTCGACTAAATTAGAGCTATTTAAACATAGCTAATATGATCATCATTCAAGAACAAATAAACAAAAAAAAAAAAAAAATGGTTAACCTAAAGACGCTCCAATACCACAACTTTAAGTCACGAGTACAATGCAAAATCATCATTCTAACATGACTCAATAAAAAGATGTTCAAACACAGCTAAAAAATGTTAAGTTGTTCAAACACAACTAAAAAATACTAAGTTGTTCAAACACAACTAAGATCGTCATCCAAACATGACTCAATAAAAAGCTGTTTAAACATAGTTAAAAAATACTAAGTTGTTCAAACACAACTAAGATCGTCATTCAAACATGACTCAATAAAAAGCAGTTCAAACACAACTAAAAACTGTTAAGTTGTTCAAACACAACCAACATCGTCATACAAACATGATTTGACAAAAAGCTGTTCAAACACAACTAAAATGCTAGATTGTTCCGAACACAACCAGAATTGCCATTCAAACATGACTGTTCCAACACAACTTAAGAAGAAGAGTTTTTTTAGCACAACTAGCATCATCATAAAAGGTTGTCCGAACATAACCTAGCGGAAAAGGGGTTGTTTGCTACTACTAAAAGCACAAGGTCCCTAAACCTATCTGTCATTGTCAAAGAGATTGTGCAATTGCCTAAAACAACGAGCCCAAAGAAATTGTTCAATTGCCCAAAAAAACGAGCCCAAAAAGAAATATTGTTCTTGCCTTACAATAAAAGAAGAAGAAAAGAAAGAAGAACTGGAAGAACGAAAAAACATAAAAATTACTGCTTATTCGGTACAGGATCTGTAAGGGTTGTAATTGTGGCCTCTTCCATTACCTTAGCAACGTTTGTGGCTACCTCCATCACGTTCTCTATTGTAACCTTGGAGGCACGATCAGCCAAGAGCTCCTTCTCAACCTCATCCATAACCGGACTAGAAAGGTCCAAGTCAGGGTGATGCTTTGCCATCCACTTCCTAAGAAGGCCAAAGCCATCCATGTAGTACCCACACAGCTCATTAGAGTACTCGTTAGAGTCCTTGAACTCCTTTACTGCTGTGGCCTCAACCTTTTGTGACTTCAACTCCAGATCACCAATCTGCTTATCCTTTAGCTTACAAAAGCCCTTCCCCACTTGTAGGCTCTTCTCCAAGACTACCACACGCTCCTTGTCATTTTCAACTTCAACAGTGAGAATGGCAACCATGTTCATGAACATCTCATTCTTAGCAGATAGAGACTTGATCACAGGCTCAAACGTGGCCACCTTCTTCAACAAGTCAAAGAGTTTTCCAGAGATGAACAAAGACTTCCCCAAAACCTACAAAAAATTTTCCTTAACAGAAGTAAAGTGAAGGAAAAGTAGAAGTAAAAACAACATACGGTGCATACCTGCACAAGCTTTTGAATGTGAGACGACATCACCTCACTGGACGACTTTGCCATCAGAGGACTTAGGTCACCCCCAGAAAGTGCCTCATGAGCCTTCAAAGCTGCCACGTCAGCATCATCCCAAAAGGTAGGAAGAAAAGATTTACCATGCTGTGTCAGCATCATCCCAAAAGTAGGAAGAAAAGATTTACCACCAACCTTCTTCTTCTTCCTAACCTCCTCTCCAACAGAAGCAATCCCCTCCAGTGACGAAGTGGGAGAGGTAGGGCACTTGGCAGGCGAATGGGCAGAAGGAGGAGTTACCAAAAGATCTTTCTTAGAAATGTCACCCGTCTTTTTCTTGGACAGAAGACCATTGATGATGCCGCCCTTAGCCCTCTTCTCTTGGGCCTCAGCTAATTTCTGCTTACTAAACCTAATTGTCATTCCTGGAAGGAAGAAGACAACATATATATATATATATATATATATATATATATATATATATATTTATATATATATATATATATATATATAAAATTAAAAAAAAAAAAAAGAAGGAAAAAGAGAAGAAAACAGAAGCTCGGTATTTCAAGAAAGGAAGAGGAGTGCTTACTCTTTTTCACAACTTCCAAATTCTTCCAAACCTTAGTAAATGGTTCCGAACCCAAAAAATGAAGAAATAAAGATTGGGGAGAGATGAGCTTTTCAAAATCCTTGACAAACTCCAAATATTCCTTTACTTTTTTAGCGTGATGCTGATACCTCTTCTTTAGACAAGGACATTGGGAAACTGCAAACAAAAACACAAGTATGTCACATACCATTGTCACTCATAAAAGAAAAGAAAAACAATAGAAAGACGAGAAAGATTGTTAGGACATATGTGATTCATTGTTAGGAACATATGTCAGTATAGTATTGGCTAATCCTTTGACAAAACGCACTTTACTTGTAATTGGGTAGATCTAGGATGTGTTTAATGCTTCAATGAACCAGGTTTCAAGTTCAAGTGTTAAAGTCATGCAAGTCCATCCAAAAAACAAGTGGAGAAGTGTTGGATTTTAAAGCTCGATAGCTAGCTGGACAGCTAGTATCTATCGAGGTTTAAAAAGTTGTTTCAACCCAATGCTTGACAACTGCTCGACACATAGGGTATCTATCGAGGTTTATGAAATTCATTTTTTCAGAGCTAATTTCACTCCAATCTGTGAATAGATGTTTGGGCTTTCTTTTCTCACAACCCTAAACATATATAATGATTGTTTTAAGGGTTGTCACAGCTAATGCAACTCAATGTAAAAGTTTTTCACAAAGCATATTGTGAACCGGAGATATATGCCCTAGTTCATCTTTCTCTTCAAGAAGCTGTTGTGTTTATACACTGTAGGGTTTTGTAACCAAGAAGTTTCATAATCTTCATCTTGTTGATGAACTGAAAAACTTTGTAGCCAACATCTTGCTTAAGTTGGTGAGTAAACCACGTACTAGGATCCGCGCATCAAATTGATTAGTCATGTACCGGAAGCTGTGCATTAAAAGGAGAGATTGTCACTACAGAACAAGCCCAATTAGGTATTGGGGTAAAGGTTTAACTGTAGGTTGGTATAAGGTACTGGGATTCTTTTACTTGTAACTGCTTGTTCTAATAATAGTGAATTCTCGGGAGTGGTGACCTTAAAATCATCCGGTGGGGGGTTTTTGCAGTGCAGGTTTTCCCCATTTGTAAACAAATCACCGTGTCAATTTATTTTCCACTGTATTTTAACTTAGTTAGTGATTTATTTGTTCTACCACGCTAACTGCGTACAAATTGAATTAATTAATTAACTTGGCTAATTAATTGGTTAATTCATCATAAGGGGTTAATACATTCTTGGCCTATCAAGTGGTATCAGAGCAGACACACTCTGATTAGGTTTTAATCTTTGCTGTGTGATCCATTAACCCCTGTTTGTCATGGATAGAGGACAGTCTCTTATTATACTTCCTTTATTTGATGCTACTAACTATGCATACTGGAAAGTACGCATGAGAGCTTTCTTGCAGTCAATAGATGAAAAAGTGTGGCAAGCTGTGGAAATAGGCTGGACCAAGCCAAAGGAAGCGCCGGCCGATTGGGATGATGCTAAGATTAAGACAGCTAACTTCAATAGTGGGGCATTGAATGCTTTATTCAGTGCGGTCATGATTGAGGAGTTCAAGAAGATATCCTCTACTAAAACTACGAAGGAAGCATGGACCATCCTCTAGACAACCTATGAAGGAACCAAGGCTGTCAAGGATTCAAAGCTTCTGCTATGAGCTTTGAAGAGATTAAGATGGAGGAGGATGAGTCATTTGATGAGTTCTATACCAAGCTCAAGGACATAGTGAACTCAACCTTTAATCTTGGGGAAACCATTCTCAAACCTAAGATTGTCAAAAATGTGCTTAGATCTCTACCCAAGAGATTTCATGCCAAGATCACTGCAATTGAGGAATCAATGGATATTGACAAAATTCCTTTGACGGAGTTGGTTAGCAATCTGCAGACCTATGAGTTGGGTTTGACAAGGATAGGGAAATCTAATAAGGGAAAGAGCATGGCATTGAAGGCCAAGAGCAGTGACACTGATGAGTTTTCAGACAATGAAGATTCTAAGATGAAATCCTATATCATGAGGTAGTTCAAAAAGCTTATGAAGAATGCCAATGCTAAAGGATTTGATATAGACTGCAAGTATTTAGCTCATCTTAGTTCAAGAACTAGGACAAAGGAAAGAAGGATGCTAGGGATCGCGGACAATACATTGTTCCCTTAGGACCAAAATGCTTTGGATGTCAAGGCTTCAGACACATGAAACAAAAGTGCCCTACATATCTCAAAACCATTGGAAAGAGCAAGGCACTTGCTACAACTTTGAGCGACACCGAGCCTGAAGATTACTCCGACAATGAGGATGATGGAATCCTAAATGCCTTCACTGCCATTGTAAATCCTACTGAAGGAATTATTGAAGATGTGGATGAAGAAGAAGACTTGGTGGAGTCTAAATTTGAGAAGATGGATGAACAAGATGATATCCACACAGCCTATGCAAAATTATACAAGGTCTCCGAAAAACATGAGAAGTTGTATAGGTTGGCCACCAAGAAGCTCAGTGAAGTGGAGCTTGAACGAGAAGAAATTTCCACAAAGTTTGATGAAGCCAATCAGATCATTGGAGCATTGAGATTTGAAAATAATCTCTTGGCTAAGAAGACCAAGAAGCTTGAGGCAGAATTGTTCCAAGTCAGAGCTCAGTTGGAAAGGACTTCAAGTGCAAAGCTTGATGAGATGCTTAGTCTTTAGAAATCTGCTTTTGGATCGAACCGATTTAGGGTATGATTTCTCTTGTCCTAGTATTGCTTCTGCTAGTACTACTGTTTTTGTTCCTCCTAGTAATAATGTTGAATCTGAAAACAATGATGTGCAAAATGTGTTAGCTAGTGAGAACATAGACAAGGGTAAATCTATCTTAGGAGCACCCAGGATAAGAAATAGATCAAAAACCCTAAGGCTAAGAAGGGAAACACTTAAAAGCCTAAATAGAAGAAGAAACATCTTTCATAACTGTGGAGCAGCTGGACAAACTCAACCTCATTGCTACAAGTGGTTAGCAACTCAACAGAGCAACAATATGATCTCATCGGGAAACCAAAATCAATTTCCATCCTCCTTTGCTCCTCTTGAAGGTCTTCTTCATGTTCCTTTCAAACTTGAATGGTTTCAATTCTTCCCCCTCACCACTGGATCAAGGGTTTGCTAAACGGAAATGTTCTTCCAAGGTGTGGAAGGAAAAAGGTTCTAAGTGATTTAGTCATTTTTTCTCTCTCTGCCCCTTCTTGTTTTTGTTTTTGCATTACTTATGTATTTTACTTTCTTGTTTTGAGTCAATCTAGTTTTATGCATTGCTTTGTCTAACACGTTTTTGTTTGTTTATTTTCAATTTTGATTTATTTTGTTGTTCATAAAAATTAAAAAAAAAATTTGAAAAATCAAAAAAAATACAAAAACAGTATGTGTTTGTGTACATTGGTAATTGTGTACCTTGGATGACCACTGAAACAAAGTTTTCTAAACTTTGTATCTTTTTAGCTTAGACGAGCATCTCTATGCACAACTAAGCAAGTGAGCTTTGTGGCCCATGTTTGTAATGGGTAAGATTAAGTAATCTCTTGTACTTAACACTCATATTACTCTTTTTGATAGGAAGGACTAGAAAATCCTAAGAAAAAGACATAATAACCATCTCACCACTATTACTCGCCAATCATGAAATGACATTTGTATGTTTCGGTATAGCAAAAGTGAAATGTCAAAAGCTTAACATCATTGGGTATTTCTTTTCTATCTCTTATATGTCCATACATGGTTTGCTTAAAAGAAAAATATGCAAAGAAAAATAAAAAGCAAAAATAATCAAAATGCTTTATATATGATTGCAAGTATATCTTCTGGGAGATGTGGGAGTTATAGGATGTACCTCGAAGGTGATAGTCCCCATCAAACTGTTATGATTGTGTGTGAGTTAAAATGATTTTCTCATATCTCAAGTCATCATAACATGTAGACATTTATGCAATCTTGCGATGTTTTTCACACACAATACGCAATATTCTTTGCCACTTTTGATACATGTGCAAGTACAATGTGATTTGGCCATCATAAGAAATACATTTGTTAATATATGCTCACTAAAATGCTTTAACTTATTGAAACATGAAATTAGTTAGACTTATTTAGTGTGTGTGTATTGGATCTATGTGCTTGACATTTTTCCTATTGAGAGATGATTTTGAGCACTTAAAATGTTGTTTGGATCTTTGGTTGTGTAGCATGCTTGATTGCATTCATATCTATGTTTTTCTTTTCTTGAAAAACTGTTTTTAAGCAATCTCAACAGCTGCTGGACACCTCTCGATAGATAGGCTATCTATCGAGCCCTTTTAGCTTTTTTTTTTTATCGCATTCTTGATAGCTTCTTGACAACTACTCGATCCATCAAGGAACTTTCTGGATGCTCGATAGATGCTCAATAGCTTCTTAATCCATTGAGCCTATTTTGCTATGGACACCTCTTGACAGATCCTCGATAGCTATTTCTCGCATTTTTATTCTCAACAGATCTCGATACCTCTCGATCCACCGAGAAACTGGAGTTCCTATAAATAGGGTCCGCACGATGTTTTCTTCATTTCTCCTAGATCTCTTCCGACAGAAAATGTCTTCTCACCTTCCTAATCACCTCTCCCTCTCACTCCAAACCTCATTCCCAAGAGATTTTCAGCCTAGATTGATCTTTCTTCTTCTGGTAAGATCTTCTTTCTTTCAGTTTTTCATGCATTTCATGTTTCTAACCTAACTTTTGGGATTTTTTTGATAAACTTTGGGTTTTTTCAAAAAATTTGGAGTTTTTATGAAATTTTTGGGACGGGTTTTTGTTTAAATGAGTTTAAAACATCATGCATTGCATCACATCTACATTATAACAATGTTTCATGTATTTTAGATGTGTGTTTACTTTGTTGTAATGATGTGTGCTGGTAGGTTTGAATTGGGCTGAGCCCATGATGGTTTTAAGTTTACATGTCATATGTTCATGCATTTTTCATGCATATGTACCTTCATTTTTCTTTATTTTGATATTTATTTGTGTTGGTGCTTTTCTACGTGTTTCTCTCTCTCTCTCTCTCTCTCGGTTAGTTGCTCTATGGCACTTAAACAAAAATCCACTCCATCCCCGAACCCTATTTTCGTTCTGGGGCATCTTCCTCTAATTCTACCCCCTCCCATGTTAGGTTTCATGCTGAGAAAGCCAAGTCGAACTTCTCGGAGAACTTTCCATAACGTGGCATTCATTTGAAATGCCAAGTCATTCTATCAGATTTTTTCGATGCTAACCTTCCCATTGTCATCTATAGTCGAGGTTGGAAGTCACTGTGTGGCATCCCGGTCACTTGTCCCTTCATGATCATATAAGAGTTTTACTCCAATATGCATGGATTCAATACATCAGTACCTCATTTTATTACTCACATTCGAGGTATGCACATCGTAGTTACTCTAGATATTGTATTTGAGATGCTATATGTTCCTAGGGTAGCGCATCTTGATTACCCTAGCTGCGATCGTCTGAGGACTGTGTCCAAAGACGAACTCTCGTCTCTATTTTGTGAGACACCTTCATCTTGGGGTGACTATCAAAACACCCTTTGCTTAGGCTTTGCGAAAGGTCTGAGATTCCTTAACATGGTGATGACATTCGTTCTCCATCCATTGTCTCACTATAACTCCATCACAAAGCTTCGTGCTTGATTTTTGTTATCCCTTCTTAAGGAACTTTCTATTGATTTTCCCTCTCACATCATCCTATCCCTCATAGATGTCTATAGGGATACAACGACTAGTGATAAGCTCATTTTTCCTTCGGTTATCACGCGAACCCTTCACCATTTTTCTATCTCTTATCCCTCGTCTCCTCATTTCTCGATCATATGTGCCACAGATGCAACTACCATCAGATGGATAAGGCCCAGCTTCAACTGAAGTGGCCACGGACAGAGACAGCAACTCCTCCAGCTTCTTCTGTTCCTTCCACATCCGCACCTTTTTCATCGGCAGGTGGTGTGACCCTCGAGGTGGTCATGGCACAGCTACAACACATGGATGCTTGCCTTGACACACTCAGTGATGAGTTGTGTTAGGTGAACACCCACGTATGATGCATGTAACATAGATCTATTTTAATGAGTGTAGTTCCTCTTCTAAAAAAAAATGAGTTTCTTTCTTATTTTATTCATAAAAAACAGATTTGATTTTTTCTTTACAAATCTAGATTTTCTTATTTACAAAACAGATCTTATTTTATTTTTATTTTTTACATATAAACAAAAATCACTTTTTCTTTTTACTTTGCTCCAAAATAGATCATATATTTTTTAATAAAAACCTTGTTCTTTTTATTTAACAAAAAATATATTGTTTTCTTGACAAAACTATTTTTTTATCTACAAAAAAACTGATCTGGTTTCTTTTTAATGAATCAAATCAATTTTTTTTTTTTTTTTTATTTACAAAAACAGATCTATTTTTTTTTCCCTAAAAAAGAGGATGCATTCATAAGGTAGATTTATGTGAGTCAGTTTTGGTTAAGTGTATCATGTATCCAACGTATCATTCATATCATGCATAAAAGGGTATATTAGTCATTAAAGTCTAGAAGATCGGACTTTGTCTAGGCGGAATGGGTGCCTAACTCCTTCCCATTCCATAACCTAGCCTCTAAACTTAGTTTTGAAAGTTCAATTAGTGTGAAAACACTAATGAATGTTTAGACCCCAATTTCAAATATAACAAACACAAGCTTATATTTAAACAATGTATGTGCGGAATATGAAATATAAGCAATACCCAATATGGCAAACTACTTTGAAACATAATTAATCAAAAACACGGCAGCAATTAATGGTTAAAGAGTAAGGGAAGATCTATGCAAACACAAAGATAACACCGCACGTGTTATGGAAGAGGAAACCAAAGGACTCGGCAAAAAACCTCTCTACCACCCTCCAAGCGATAAAATGATCCACTAAAGAATAAAGTTGGGATACACAGATAGCAGTCGACCCTCTAAACCTAATCTACGCAATGCACCTAAGCCATCCAAGCTTCTTGCTCCAAAATGGTTAAGCCTAACTATGTCTTCTTTAGTTTCCAGGATCCTGCAATAAGCCCATTGCATCAACCAAATGAATTGGTCATCTCTAAACTGATTCCCAAGCACCAAAATACCTCCTCACCGATATGGGTATGGTGAGATAAGGATTTGGCAAATGTACCTGTCAAGGATATGTCAATGGAGAGGATGAGAGTAGAGGAATTTGGAGAATCAAATGTCTAAGATTGTGGTTGAGTCAATCTTGGTTTTTTCTAGGGTTTCTCTCTCAAAATTCTCTCTGGAAGCTCTCTACATTTTGTGGGTATAAAGGTATTTATAGTAGTGTACATGAGAAAGTGAAAAGTCATTTTTTCTACAAAACAGGCCATTTTGGCGACTCAATCTCGCGAGTGGGATGAGTCACAAGTTAACTGCCAAGTTAGACTGTCAATTTTTGTCCTGTAGTGCTCTAGCTGTCGTGACCCTTTAGCTTCCTGCATGCTTCACACGTGTGGCATTTTGGCGAATTGCCAGTTGCGAGTCACTTGAGAGATCCAGTCGCTAGAAACCTCTAAATGCACACAGTCTTGAATTTCTTCACAATCTCTCACACACAACCCTTACATTATTCCCACCTAAATATAGGGCATCTAATTGCTAAAATTACAAGCAAAGTTGGCATGGAATAAAGCCAACACATGGTTGAATAAATTCGACTTACAATCTCCCCCTTTGGCGATTCAGTGACAAAACCCTAAAACAAACTCTAGACTTAAAATGTAAGTTGGGAATAGTTGCAAAAACTCACTCACACCTAACTCTAGATTATGTGAAGCTCTTGAACTATATGGACAAGTTTTCTTGAAATAATATCACAAGACAATCATTGTAAGTAGAAATCTTGAAATGCATATGGAGCAAGCATAATGCGATCAAGCAGCAATGAATATAATAGTAAAGCTTGGCTTGACTAAACATAAAAAATCACTATAAATAGTGATCACAATGATCATTCACACAAGGAATGAACATCCAGACATGCAAGCTAATAAGCTCAATGCAAAGTATCATTTGCATGTCTAACACTCAATCGATGCAAAACATTATGGTATTTGCATCAAGGATACGAGATCCAACAAGGGCACAAGAGGAGACTACTAAAGATAATGCATACACAATATAAAAGTACTAATAAGCTACAAAGCAATGGTACATAAGAAAGCATAGTCAAGTACACAACATAGACCATGAAATATGAACATAGACTATAAATAGCATAAAACAAAAAAAAACATGCTCCCCCTTTGATCTAGCTCTTTCTCCCACTATCAAGAACCATCTCCCCCTTTTTTGTCATAGAATAGTTAGTTCTCATATTCCTCTAACTTCCTTTGGATTTGGTCCAATTGAGTTTGGAGAGATGTGAACTTTGTGTCAAAATGGGTATGTTAGGAGTGCATGATAGATGCAAGTTTGGACAACTTAGTGCTAATGTCTTGGATGGATGCCATAATGTAATTTAAATCATAAGGATGAGAGCTAAAGCTTGATCCATCGTAAGGAGCATGACTCTCTTGCTTGACTTCCTTTCGGCTGTGACCGATGATAGCATTGAGAGTGCGAATGTTGATCGGACTTTGCTTAGGATAAGGGCACTCATCTTCCAATGGATGAATGCCTTTGAGCTTCAAAATTTTTGAAATAAGGCAACTGTAAGGTTGAATTTTATCAACCATCTTGTTGGCTTTATTCCGTGCCAAATTTGCTTGTATTTTAGCAATTAGTAACCATGTATTTAAGTGGGAATCATGTAAGGGTAGTGAGTGAGAGAGTGTGAAGAAATGCTCAAGATTGTGCAAAGATGCAGAGACTCGCGGCTGGAACTCGCGGGTGACTTGCGACTGGCAAGCTGCCAAAGCTGGTACACGTGTAAAACATGGAGGGGAGCTGAAGAGTCATGCCAACTGTTGCACTACAGGACAAAAGTCCCAGGTTGGCCAGGCCGTTAGCTAGTGGCTTGAACTCGCGACTCAACCCAGTCGCGAGGCCAAGTCGCCAGACCACCCTGTTTGGGAAAAACTAACTCTTCGTATTCCTTTCTCACCCTACTATATATAGACCCTTATACCCATGAAATGTAGAGAGCTTCCAAAGAGAATTTTGAGAGAGAAACCCTAGAGAAAAACAAGATTGATTCATCCACAATCTTCACATAGAGACTCTTCAAATTCCTCTACTCTCTTCCTCTCCATTGTTAAATCCTTAAGAGGTACATTACCAAAACATTTTCTCACCATACCCATATCTGTGAGAAAGCCATTTAGTGTTTGGGAAGCAATTAAGAAGGAACCAATTTCATATTGGTTGATGCTATGGTCAAGTAGCCGAATCCGGTAAGCTAAAGAAGAAATAGGTTCAGCGTAACCTCGTTGGAGTAGGAGCTTGGAGGGCTTAGGTACATTGGGTAGATTAGGCTTGGAGGGTCTTCTGCTGTTCACGTATCCCAACTACATTCTTTAGTGGATTATTTGCCACTTGGAGGGCGGCGGAGAGGTTTTACACCGAGGGCTTCGGTTTCCTCTTCGATAACACATCGTTTTGTTGTCCTTGTGTTTGCATCTCTCTTCCCTTAATCTTTGCCATTTAATTTCTACTGTGGATGTGATTTTATTTGGTTTAGATTGTTTATCAATTATGTGTTTAGCTTATGTTTATATTCCGCACATTAATTGTTTGATATTAAGCTTGAATTGGTAATTTGTTTATTGGGGGTCTAAACGTTTATAGTTTTTTATACACTAATTGAACTTTCAGCAACAAAAGGAAGGCAGATCCTTGAGGCAGTTCTTTTTGCAATCTTGCTTAAAATGTGGAAGATATGGGAGCAAATATCGATTTCTTCATCAGTGATCAAGTCATGAAGGAATATTGCCCGACCAAGATTCATGTACCCAGTGCTTGAGAGAGGATAGAGGTTGTGGAACATGATTGTTGTGAGCAACCTCAATTCGAGAGATAGTGAGGAAACACTGACCGATTTCCCATTGGGAGAGAACTCCAAGTATTCTCTGAAAGTTTCCCGAAGCAAGTTTGCCTCCAGATCCAAGCCATCATACGCTGATGGATTTTGGAACACTAGTCAGTTGATATTCAAGATGATGGCAAGATAGGAGGGTGTAACCATGAAGTCCTTTCCTCTAACCCAACGCTTCAGCTCATCCCCATCATAAATGGCATTTGCATAAAATTCCTTCACCATTTCTTCATAAGTTTCGTCAAAGTTAGATAGAAGGAAGTTCCAGTCCTTGGTAGCGAACCATTTCGGATGTTCATGTCAAGAAGAGAAGCTTGCTCAACCACCCTTTCAACCAACATCGAGACATCCTTGAAGTAGTTCTCAAAAGCTTGAGATGCGGCATATGATCTGAACTTGTCGGCATCATAAAATCCTGTCGATGATCAAGTCTTCTTTGACTTAGGGGTGACACTATCAAGATCAATCACCGGTTCTTTTCGCTTGCTATTACTTCCTTTCACAGCTGATTTCTTGAAGGGAGACATCGTCAAGCTATATCATGTAATATCAAAGGACATGATGAAAAACAAAGGGCAACAAACTTGATTAGCAACAAGTTAGTCCCAAATCAGAAATTTTGAATTAAAACCCTAAAAATTGAATTTAAAGAGTAATTCAAAAAAAAAATTGACATGAGAAGACATATAGTATCAAACCATGATAGAATCATGGCATTAAGCACACAAACATGTCAAAGAGTGAGTGTGTGCATCAAATTCAAAAGTGTGCAAACTAGGGCAAAGCGTAAAAACACATAATCATATAATGTTTCAAAATCAAAGAAACATCATTATCCCTACAAACTTTGTATTCCATGGAATCCAAAGAGGCACATAAAAACATTTAAGAGACATGATATGTACAACACAACACAAACATATTATAATGCAAAAAAAAAAAAAAAATTGAAGCACAAACATGTAAAACATGTAGAATAAACATTATATTAACAAAACCAACAAAACCCATAAATCAAACTCAACAAAACAATATTCAATCACCATATTTCCATATCGCCACATATACACAAAATCCAAGAAAACTAGGGCTAGAAACTTGAAATACTTTGAGAATAAGAGAAAACCCATAACTTTTCTTGAAGATTGATGAAGAATTGATGAAGAAAATGAAGGTTTTGTGAGTGAAAATGGAGGTTTTGGGAGAGGGAGAGGCGGACAAGACAAAGTGTGTGCACTTGAAGCGAGGGAAAATTGAAAAGTTTTCGAAAATTGTCATGGATTTACTCCTATTTATGCAGAACACACGATTTTCGTGACTGGAATGAGTCATGAACAAGTCTCCAAAACGAGTTGCCAAAATCCCTTGACAAAATTTTTGAAAAATTTTTCTAAGGGTTTTTCGCGATTGGAAAGTCCACTCGTGAGCAAGTCATGAAGGGAGTCGTGAATCATTCTATGTAAGCTCGTGACTGGAGCTTCCACTAGCGAACAATTTGCCAAGTTGAGTCTCGAAAAAGCCAAAAACCAAGAAATTTTGAAATTTTTCTAAGAATTTTTCACGACTGGGGGATTGACTTGCTAGGGAGTCATGAGAGCTTCTGAGTGAGCTCACGACTAGCTTGACCTGCGAGAGTGAGTTGCCAAAAAAAAAGGATTTTCTAAAAATTTTCAAAACAAAACACTTTCCAAAAACAACTCAAAATACTCAAAATTTTTTTTGTGTTTGATCAACATATGATCGAGTATGTACAACACATTTAATCAAGTACAATCACACAAATGAATAAGACATTCATTGAACATAGACATATGTGATGTGGGTGGGTACCAAATGTGAGATAGTCCTTAGTTTGATGTGAAACTTCAATGATCAATTCAACCAAGGCCTACACAATTCGCACTAGGAAGAGTGGCCAATCTCAATTATAGAAATATTCATATATGACCTCCCACAAAACTTGATTACATAACTTTGAAGCTTTTCATTTGGCTTCTTACATTTCTATAAATTTGATCATTTACGAACAAAAACATCTCATTTTGAAATCAATGCTTGAAAATTTTGACATTTCAATTTGATGATTAAGCCTTTGTCTTTTGGGCACCATACATTTTCAATTCAAGTCGCTTTCCTTTTTTCCTAGTTGAATACTAGTGTGTGCGACAGCTTTTGCAGCTCATTATCTCTTTTTGAGATTTAACATTGGTTGAGCTCTTTAAGCAAAAACATAAAAGAGTGGGAAGATATATAGGCACAAGTCTACGCATGTCTCAAGATCAACAAAACCATTGACTAATCACTCAGACAAGTTTGAAGATCTATTTACAACAATCACATAGATGTCAAGATTTTTCCCACAATAATATGAGTGCATAATGAACAAGCTATGCTGATAAATGCATAAAGCCATTTGTACGGAGGTACAAGGCAAGACATGTGTGTAACAAAACACAACAATGCCGATCAAACTTTTTGGATTTTCTACTTTTTATGTGTTTTTGGATTTTTGACAAAAAAGCAAGTAAAGATTGATCAAAATGAACAAACATTCTAAACTATTAAAAACAAACATAGGCAGTAAAAACATGATAAATGAAAAACATAAGCAAACAAACACACAATGTCACAACATATAGAAAAAATTGATGCATGGACATGTTCTAATGTTTATGCATGTGTACCCTTATTCACCCATACGGCACATGCGTTTAGGGTGATATCCTTAGAGGATTGGGTACTCGAGTTGCGATTCTTAAACCTTAGGGTGAAGTTTGCCAAACAAGAAGTGATGGTGTCTATCATCTTCATCACATCACCAATATCATAATCAACTTCTCGCCCTTTTGATTGCTTAAGGTTCCCCTTGCCATTTCTTTGTCCACTTGGCCTTTGAGAACTTGTATTCTTCAATGCTTGAAGCTTGTGGCAATTAGGTCTAGTGTGTCCTCGGATTTCACAGTGGTGGCAAAAATGTTGAGTTTGTGGACCTCTTTGTGACTTTGGAAGAGATTTCCCCTTAGCCTTAGGTTTGGCCACAAATGGATTTGGAGGTTTTGTCAAAACCCTTTGAGCAATCACATTTGGCTTCTTCTCAACCTTCACATTCTCAACAATTGGAGTTGCTACCATTGGTTCTTTGGCTTTAACAAAATTCATCTCCTTAGACACATTGGCGCTTGAGATACTTTCTCCGATGTATCCTAAGCACTTCGTCAAGTTTCTTGGAGGCAACACGCTCCACTTTGGCATTAGCTTGAATCACTTCAAGCTTGAGAAACTTGATCTTGGAATAGGCTTCGGTCAGTTCTTCATTTAGTGCCTCAACTTCGTATTTTGTCTCTTTATACGACACTAGAAAGCTCCTATAATCTTGCTCAGCTTTTTTCATTTTTCTTATGGCTGCTTTAGCCACTCTAGCATACTCTTCGAACTTCTCAAGAAAAGAATTATAGGTTTCTTGCAATCCCTTTGCTTCTTCATCTTCATCATCAGATTCCTCCCCAATCCCCATAGACTCCACTTTGGTGTGCTCACTGAGCTCCTCCACTAGAGCGTGTAAATCTTTGGAAGAATCCACGGGTGCAATGGCCATGAATGCAAAATAGTTTCTTTCTCTGTCACAACTTTTTTCCGAATCAAAGTTAGAGCTATTTGAGTCACTAAGGGTAATGGCAAAGACTTTACCCTTTGCCTTTAAATAAGTGTGGCATTCCCTCTTCACATGCCTATGCCCTTTGCACTCATAGCACGTGACCACTTGAGATGGAGCAGAATCTTTAGAATCCTTCTTCTTGAAGTCCTTTTTATCCTTCTTAAAATTTGGGAATTTTCCCTTCTCAAAATACTTTCCATCCTTCTTGAATTTTAAGAACTTACGAAAGTTCTTAGCAAGGTACGCCACTTCCTTTTCAACCTCATCCTCATCCGAGGAGTCTTGAACTTCCACTCTCTTATTGATTTTCTTTAGAGCAAGAGATTTTCTCTTCCTTTGTGATGGTAGAGATAGTTCATAGGTTTGAAGAGAATTGATGAGTTCTTGAATTTTAATCTCATTAAGGTCTTTGCTCTCTTCGATGGCGGTAACCTTAGTGCTAAAGCTCTCCGGCAATGATCATAGTATCTTCCTCACAACCTTGGAGTCCTCCGTCTTTTCACCCAAGTTGAATTTGCCAATCACTACTTTAGCTTCCTATAGAAGGAGTCGAACTACTCATCTTTTTTTGGGAAATTTAGACCTTGGTTGATAGAATTAACAAATTTTAAACCCAAGTTATTAATTAGATTTATTATGAATAAAACTTGTAAAAACAAACAAACATTAATATCAAGTCAAAATCATGCAGCAGAAAAATAAATAAGACAAGATATGATGACCTAGGAAAATCAATGAAACAAACTAGTTTCACAGTAAAAAACCTAGGGGGAAACCTTCCCAAAAAGCAATCCACTATAGTAAAGAGAAGTTTCAGACCTAGTACAAAACCTTTGTCCCTAGACTCTACAATCCTCGTAGATGAACTTATAGCAAAAACCTTCTACTGCTTTAGAACCTCAAAACTCTTCAATATATGAACGCCACCCTTTGTGCACGATTCCCAATACGTGACTATCCAATTACGCGGATCCCAGTATGCGACTTAATCACTAACTAAAAGAAGATTGTTGGCTACAAAGCTCTTCACTTCATCAACAATGAAGATCGAGAAGCACTTGGTTACAAAACCCTAAGATGTAAAAGACGCAATAGCTTCTTTCAGAGAGAATAAGGCATCGATCACCTTTTGCATTCGTTCTCCTTGTATTCTCTTATGTGACGGCCTCTAAATAAGCCTTATATAGGTCTAAGGTTGTGAGAAAAGAAACCCTACACAAATACAAAAACTTGGGTCGAAAATCAGATCTGGAAATCTAAATTCTCGTAACCTCGATCGATCGGGAGGTGTCGAGCTTCAAACTTCGACAGCCACAACTATCAAGAAGCTATTGAGTAGCTGTCGAGGAGACAAGAGATTTATCGATTGATCCACTAGCTATCGAGAGGTGTCAAAGATTGCAATAACAATTAACTGAAGAGCTCGATAGATAGCCTAGTTGTTGAGAGGTGTCGAGCAACTGTCGAGCTATCCGTCCGCAGGTATCAAGTTATCTGTCCAACTTTAGTGAACAGCTTTTCTTCACTTGTTTTTTGGTCCAATCTTCATGACTTTAATACTAGACTTAAACAACATGTTTCTTGAAGTATTAAACACATCCTAGATCTACCCATATACAAGTAAAGTGCGTTTTGTCAGATGATTAGCCAATTACACAAAATATGTCCTTAACAATCTCCCCCTTTGGTAATCCATAACAAAACCACAACAAACAAATGAACATATGAGAGAAGTCATAAATCACTCAACTCATATTCACTTGTTGAATACAATAAAATCTATCCTAACACAAACTCTGGAAAAACTTTGCAAGAAGAGAGTTTATGGCAAGTAGACTTTGACAACCTATATTTCTGAAACACTTGAAACAAAACTCATCAAGGCATCTTTGTGTGAACCAGAAATAATAGATTGCATACAAGTAATAAGAAACATGTGTATGGAGATAGAAAAGAAACAACACATATAGAGGTAGGTGAAGAAGAACATACATCATCATATATATATCAAAGATTTGCATAATGTATGTAAACATGGTCACAAGACCAGTGTACAAGAAGAAGGAAGTAAGCACTCCCTCTAACAAGATGAAACACATCTCCCCCTTACAAGGAATGTATTTCTCCCCCTAACATGTAGAATCTTAGAAAGAAACCACATATTCTTCACAATTTCTCCCCATTTTTGTCATGATTGACAAAGGGTACAGGAAGCTATAAAGCTTCACCCGAGAAACATAAAGATGATCAAAGATGATTAAGGGGGTACAAGAAATCCATATAAATGCATGAATGTAATGAAACAAGATGCTATGGATGACAAGATAATAGGAGGATGAAAAACATGTGAAAAACAAATCTCTCTATAAGAAAAATGTTATGCACATAGATCCCAAAACACACACACATACACGTTAAACATGTCTAACCAATTTTTTATTTCGAAAACAAGTCAAGACAGTTTAATGAGCATACATTAACATATGTAAAACCTTGTGATGGCCAAATCACATTGTACTTGCACATGTATCAAGAGTAGCAAAGAATATAGCGTGTTGTGTGTGAAAAACATCGCAAGATTGCATAAGTGTATACATATTATGATGATTTGAGATATGAGAAAATCACTTTAACTCACACATAATCATAACTATTTGATGGGAACTATGACCTTCGAGGTATGTCCTATAACTCCCACATCTCCTAGAATACACGATTGCAATCATATATAAAGCATTTTTTATCTTTTTTCTTTTCATTTTTCTTTGCTTATTTTTATTTAAGCAAATCATGCATGGGCATATAAGAGAGAGAAAAGAAATACCCAATGATGGTAAGCATTTGACATTCCAATTTTGCTATGCTGAAGCACACAAATGTCATTGACACTGCACTTTTGCTATGCCGAAGCATACAGGTGTCATAGTATGATTGGTGGCCAATAGTGGTGAGATGGTTATTTATACCTTTCTCTTAGGATTTTCTAGTCCTTCCCGTAAAAAAAGAGTGATACGAGAGTTAAGTACAAGTGATAACTTAACCTTACTCATCACAAACAAGAGCCACAAAACTCACTTGCTTAATTATGCATAGAGATGCTTATGTAAGCTACAAAAGATACAAAGTTTAGAAAACTTTGTTTCAATAGCCATCCAAGGTACACAAGTACCAATGTACACAAACACACACTTTTTTTGTATTTTTATAATTTTTCTCTTTTTATTTTACTTTGAAAACAAAGCAAAATAAAAACTAAACAACCAAACAAAAACAGACAAACAACATGAAAGCATGAAAGAAAGATGCATAAGCATGAAGGCATGATATAAAAATGCAGATGCATGAAAGCATGATTTCAAAAGTAGATAAGAAATCAAGCAAAAAAGAGTCCTACTTTAGATAGAAAGAATTAAAGCAGAGGACAACAGAAAAGACAATTAAGTCATAAGCTCCTTTCTCATCCACATAGCACGAGTCTTTGGCCGTGAAGATGAAAAGGCACATGTCCTAGGATGTCTACTAAAGGACATAGAAGAATTAGAATTCTCCTGAAATTGAGTTAAAAAGCTTAAAGCTTTTAATAACTCTCCAAAAAAAAGTGTAGGTCCTTAAGAGGAAACTTGTGTTCGTTTGGACAGTTGCTTATGAGAATACAACTTAAAGCAATTAAGACGAATGTGTCCAAAAACACCACAATGGTGACAAACATGAGGTCTAACAAAGGATTTAGAATTAGCCAAAAAAAATTTGGATTTCATACCTTTATTACCTTTCTCATACTGGGGCACAAAGACAATCCTTGATCTAGAAGCTGTGGAAGAGGAGGGGCCAGAGGAAACAGCATATCCTAAGCCAGTCTTGTCAGAACTAGGCTTTTGAGCACTCAATACCTCATCAAGCTTTGCACTAGACATCCTCTCTATTTGAGTTCTAGCTTGACTAAGATCAACTTCAAGATTCTTGACCTTCTCTTCTAATGAGGTGTTCTCCACAACAAGAGTCTCAACTAACCTTGTAGTCTCATCTAGTTTGACTAACAGATCAACATTTTCAGTTTTTACCTTATTAAGCTCTTTTCTACAAAGATAAGAAGTCTTTTCAGATTTTGTGAATTCAGTGCATAGCTTATCATAGGCTTCCTGAAGGGTCAACTTCTTGGGTGCTTCATCAAAAGAAGAATCCTCACTGTCACTAGCACTCTCCACAAACACCTTATCAGTTGAGGTAGCAAAGGCCATAACGTGATTACATTCATCCACATACTCATCAGAAGAATCATTCTCAGTATCACTCCAAGTAGCAACCAACCCTTTATCTTCGGACTCCTTGGTCTTTTCCTTCATGAGATAGTTTGGGCACTCTATCCTCATATGACCAAAACCTTTGGACTCATGGCATTGGATGGGGGGTTTCTTATTCTTGCCCTTCCTAAAGAATTTAGATTTCCTAGGAGGTTTACCCTTATCCTCTTTCCTGAACTGAAGAAGCTTGATAATCTCATTAGTTATGAAGGTTAGATCCTCATCTTCATCTTCATCTTCAGAGTCCTCAATCTCTTCCTCTATACCTGTTAAACCTAATCACATCTCATAGGTTTGGAGATTCTACTCTTTCCACCTTTTCCCATTAAACCTAATCACATCTCATAGGTTTGAAGATTCCCTACAAGCTCAGTCAAAGGAATTTGATCAATGTCCTTTGCTTCTTCAATGGCAGTGATCTTGGAATGGAATCTTTTAGGTAAGGACCTAAGGATTTTTCTAACAATTTTGGATTCTGCAATAGATTCTCCGAGATTGAAGGTAGAATTCACAATATCCATGAGTTTAGCATAGAACTCATCAAAGGTCTCATCCTCCACCATCCTTATTTCTTCAAAACTACTAGTGAGTCTTTGAAGTTTCATAGTCATTACTGCCTGAGTACCTTCATAGGTGATCTCAAGAATGGTCCATGCTTCCTTAGCAACTTCCATGGATGATATTTTCTTGAATTCCTCATTGGTCACCCCTCAAAACAAAGCATTCAAGGTCTTACTGTTGAAATTTTCCGTTATGATTGTTGCATCATCCCAATCCACTGGCGCTTCCTTTGGCTTAATCCAGCCAACTTCAACAGCTTGCCATACCTGTTCACCTAGAGCCTGTAAAAAATTTTCATACGAACTTTCCAATACGCATTATTAGTTCCATTAAATAAAGGAGGAATCAAAAGAGATTGTCCACGATCCATGACAACAGGGGTCCAGGATCACACTCAGGAAATTAATCCAATCAAAATGTACCCGCTCTGATACCACTTGTTGGGAAATTTAGACCCCGGTTGATAGAATTAACAAGTTTTGAACCCAAGTCGTTAATTAGATTTATTATGAATAAAACTTGTAAAAAAAAAAACATCAATATCATGTCAAAATTAATAAGACAAGATATGATGACCTAGGAAAACCAATGAAACAAACTAGTTTCACAATAAAAAAATCTGGAGGGAAACCTTCTTGAAAAGCAATTCACTATAGTAAAGAGAAGTTTCAGATCTAGTACAACCTTTGTCCCTAGACTCTACAATACCTGTAGATGAACTCACAGTAGAAACCTTCTATCGCTTCAAAACCTCTAAACTCTTCAATATATGAATGCCACCCTTTGATGCACGAATCTCAGTACGTGACTAATCAATTGCGCGGATCCTAGTACGCGACTTAATCACCAACTAGAAGAAGATTGTTGGCTGCAAAGTTCTTCACTTCATCAACAATAAAGATCAAGAAGCACTTGGTTACAAAACTCTAAGGTGCAAAAGACGCAATAGCTTCTTTTAGAGAGAATAAGGCATCGATCACCTTTTGCATTCGTTCTCCTTGTATTCTCTTGTGTGACGACCTCTAAAATAAGCCTTATATAGGTCTAGGGTTGTGAGAAAAGAAACCCTACACAAATACAAAAAACTTGGGCCGAAAATCAGATTTGGAAATCTGAATTCCCGTAACCTCGATCGATCAAGAGGTGTCGAGCTTTAAACTTCGACAGATACAACTATAAAGAAGCTATCGAGGAGCTGTCGAGGAGACAAGAACTTTCTCAATCGATCCACCAGCTATCGAGAGGTGTCGAGATTGTGATAACAATCAACTGAAGAGCTCGATAAATAGCCTAGCTGTCGAGAGGTGTCGAGCTATCTGTCTGTAGGTGTCGAGCTATTTGTCTGCATATGTCGAGCTATCTGTCCAGCTTTAGTGAACAGTTTTTCTTCACTTGTTTCTTGGTCCAATCTTCATGACTTTAATACTAGACTTAAACAACATGTTTCTTGAAGTATTAAACACATCCTAGATCTACCAAAATACAAGTAAAGTGCGTTTTGTCAAAAGATTTGCCAATTACACAAAATATGTCCTTAACATCTTTGCCCTTCTTTAGCTCTTCAAAGCAATGGTGAGCATTTGTAACATGGTGTCCTTCACCTTTTTGGTGCCTTCATATGTGGTCTCCAAAATTTCCCATGCCTCCTTGGTTATTGTAACATGTGAAATCTGGTGAAATTCATCAGATAAGGTACCACAAAAAATAGCATTTAAAGCTTCACTATTAGCATTGGCCGCTGCAAGGGTTGCCTTATCCCAAGTAGATTTGGCATCCTCCGGCCTAGTCCATCCAATCTCAACTGCATCCCATACACTATTATCAATAGAGCACAAGAATGCACACATATGAACTTTCCAAAAGGCATAATTGCTCCCATCAAAGAAGGGATGTGCATTTAGGGATTGAGACCTATCCATAGTAGGGTCAAGGATCACACTTAGGATGTAGAAATCTAATAAAGTGTACCTACTCTAATACCAATTGAAAGTTCAATTAGTGTGAAAACACTAATGAATGTTTTGACCCCCAATTTCAAATATAACCAACACAAGCTTATATTCAAACAATGTATGTGCAGAATATGAAATATAAGCAATACCCAATATGGAAAACTACTTTAACACATAATTAATCACAAACACAGCAGCAATTAATGGTTAAAGAGTAAGGGAAGAGAGATGCAAATACAAAGATAACACCAACACATGTTATCGAAGAGGAAATTGAAGAACTTGACGAAAAACCTCTCCGCCGCCCTTCAAGTGGTAAAATGATCCACTAAAGAATAAAGTTAGGAGTAGACCCTCCAAGCCTAATCTACCCAATGTACCTAAGCCCTCCAAGCTTCTTGTTCCAACAGGGTTAAGCCTAACCCTGTCTTCTTTAACTTCCAGGATCCCGCAATAAGCCCATTGCATTAACCAAATGAATTGGTCATCTCCAAACTGCTTCCCAAGCACCAAAATACCTCCCAAGCACCGTACCTCTCAAGAATATGTCAATGGAGAGGGTGAGAGTAGAGGAATTTGGAGAATCAAATGTCTAAGATTGTGGTTGAGTCAATCTTGGTTTTCTCAAGGGTTTCTCTCTGGAAGCTCTCTACATTTCGCGGATATAAAGGTATTTATAGTGGTGTACGTGAGGAATGTGAAAAGTCATTTTTCAGCAAAACAGGGCACTTTGGCAACTTAGTCTCGCGAGCGGGATGAGTCGTGAGTTAATTGCCAGGCCAGACTATCAATTTTTGTCCTATAGTGCTCTAGTTGTCGTGACCCTTCAACTTCCTACATGCTTCACACGTGTGTCATTTTGGCGAGTTGCCAATCGCAAGTCACTTGCGAGATCCAGTTGTAAGAAACCTCCAAATGCACACACTCTTGAATTTCTTCACACTCTCTCACACACAGCCCTTACATTATTCCCACCTAAATACAAGGTATCTAGTTGCTAAAATTACAAGAAAACTTGGCACGGAATAAAGCCAACACATGGTTGAATAAATTCAACCTTACAGTTTCTTTTGGATAGGTAAACCTATACTTTGTCTTTCTTTCTATTTTTAGTTAGATTGTCACTAGGAAAAGAAGCCATATATTCTTTTTGGTAGATTGTAAGTAGGACTCAAAGCCTTGTAAGATTGAATCTATCAAGCTTGTATTTAATTTTATTCAATCAATAACAATGAAGCATTTTGATCCTGTAAAGTTGTATTAAATTTTTTTCTTTTTTTTTTTGTATGAAAAAGTAAGTGGCAACTCCATACCACTTACCCAAAAAGAGAGGTGCACTTCAAAGCACCAAAAAGTCTCTTTTTTGAGAGGCCTAATTTCCCGATCTCTCACAGACGAGGTCTGGTCTTCTAGATTCAAAATAACCATTTATATACCCATTTGAATAATGCACTATAATGACATATTGAAATTCCCAAATTTAAGATTAATTCATTCTTAAAAAATTCAAATCTAGTACAAGATTACAAAGCTTTATTTCCTAGATTCCAATCCAAAAAAGAAAGAAAGGATAATGCACTAACCTACGAACCAAAATCTAGATTCGGGTGCTAGGTTATAGAATAGGAAGGTGTTAGGCACCCATTCTGCCCAGATAGGATCTGGTCTTCTAGACTCAAAATGACCATTTATATACCCATTTGAATGATGCACTATAATGACATACTGAAATTCCCAAATTTAAGATTAATTCATTCTTAAAAAATTCAAATCTAGTAAAAGATTACAAAGCTTTATTTCCTAGATTCCAATCCAAAAAAGAAAGAAAGGATAACGCACTAACCTACGAACCAAAATCTAGATTCCGATGCTAGGTTACAGAATGGGAAAGTGTTAGGCACCCATTCTACCCAGATGGGATCTGGTCTTCTAGACTCAAAATGACCATGTATATACCCATTTGAATGATGCACTATAATGACATATTGAAATTCCCAAATTTAAGATTAATTCATTCTTTAAGAATTTGAAATCTGCAATTTTTATTTAAAAAGGAACACAAAAATTGGTTATATTTGATATTGAAGAAAAAAATTTCTTATTATAAAAAAAGGTTTAGATCTATGTTTTAGTGAAAAATACAGATTAGTTTTTATAAGTAGAAAATTTTCAAATCTGTATTTAATGAAAATACAAATTTTTTTTATAAGTAGAAAAATTTCAAATCTGTATTTAATGAAAATACAAATCAACTTTTTTTATACAGAAAAATTTCAGATCGATATTTAATGAAAATACAAATCTATTTTTATATGTAGAAAAGTTTCAGATATGTATTTAATGAAAATACAGATAAGTTTTTACATGCAAAAAATTTCATATTTATATTTAATAAAAATACAGATATGTTTTTATATGCATGTGAGAGACCGGAACTTGGGGTGCCCTCAAAAAAGAGATTCGGGCGCTTTAAAGCACCTCTATTTTGGGTAATAGTGTAGGGTGACCACTTATTTCTTATACCAAAAAAAATCGTAAAAAGATAAATACAATTACATGGCCAAAATACCTTAAATGTCATTGATAAAAAAAATAAAAAAAGAGTACAATTTTGGTAGCATAACCTTACAAGGGTTTGGTCCTAGTTACAATCTATACAAAAAAAAAAAAAAATACAAAACTTTGATCCTAATTACAATCTACCAAATTAAAGACAAAACACTATTCCACTAACCAAAATCCTAAGTTTGGAGGCTAAGTTACGAAATGGAAAGGTATTAGGCACCCATTCCGCCCAGATAGAATCTGGTCTTCCAGACTATAATGACCATTATATATACTTTTGTATGATGTTGAATGATATGTCATAACACACATATAACAAACACTTGACAAAGTTAATTTACAAAATTTGTCCTATGAATATGCCCTCTTTTATATATATATATATATATATATATATATATAAAAGAAGAGATTTTGCAAAAATAAAATCTATTCTTGTAAAGGGTAAAAAGAAAGATTTTGTTAAGAAAAATCATACCTGTTTTTTTTTTTTTTAAAAATGAGATTTGGTTTGCAAAAATCAAATTTGTTTTTCAATGGGTAAAAAGATAGATTTTGTTAAGAAAAATCTGATCTATTTTGAAAATTTTTTTAAAAAAAAAAAAAAAGAGAGAGATCTAATTTGTAAAAATCAAATATGTTTTTGTTGTTAGGGACATATTTGATGTAATTGGCTAATCCTTTGACAAAATACACTTTACTTCTAATTAGGTAGATCTAGGTTGGGTTTAGTACTTTAAGAAACATGTTGTTCAAGTCAAGTATTAGAGCCATGAAGATCTGAGTAAGAAACAAGTGTAGAAAAGCTGTTCATTAAAGCTCGATGAAGCCTCAACAGAATCCTTTTTATCAAGATTTAATGTTGAAGCTCGATAGAAACTTGACACAAGCTATATCTGTCGAGAATTACGAAATCAGATTTTTCAAATCTGATTACACGCATATTCCTATGTATTTGTGTAGGGTTTCTTTTCTCACAACCCTAGACATATATAAGGATTATTTTAAAGGCTGTCATGAGATGATGCAAAAATAATTCATGCAGATGGTGACATAGTTCATCATTCTCTCTGAAGAAGTTACTACGTCTTTACACCAAGGGTTTTGTGACAAAGGAGCTTCCTGATCTTCATTGTTGATGAAGTGAAGAACTTTGTAGCCAACATCTTCTTCAAGTTGGTGGAGTTAGTCACGAACTGGGATCCGTGCATCATTGGTCAGTCATGTACTAGGATTTGTGCATTGAACAGAAAGATTGCCACTACAATATAAGTCCAATTGGGTATTGAGGTAAGGGTTCAACTGTAGGTTGGTATTTCGGGATAGACCAAAGGAATTGGTAAGATTCCTTATACTTGCCCGCTTGTGATTGATAATAGTGGATTCTTGGAAGTGGTGACATTAAAATCACCCGGTGGGGATTTGCCTCGGTGGTTTTCCCCATTCGTAAACAAATCACCTGTATCAAATTTATTTTTTGCTGCACTTAGTATAATTGGCAATTTGTTTGTGCCTTCACGCTTTGCATGTTAAATTGACTTAATTAATTAATTTACAAAGGGGTCAATACATTTTTGCCCTATCATTTGTAAAGGGTAAAAAAAAAATATTCTTAAGAAAAATCAGATATGTTTTGAAAAATTAAAGAAAATGAGATTTGATTTGCAAAAATCAAATCTATTTTTAAAAGTTAAAAAAAAAAATAGGATTTTTAAAAGAGGATTCGTATTCATGAGACAAACTTATTATTCATGCATCACATATTAAAAAGAAAGACTTTAACCTAACTCTTAATTCCTTCTTTGAAATTTCAAAATCTGCAATTTTATAAAAAAGAAAACTTTTTCTAGAAAAATTTCAGATCTGTATTTAATGAAAATACAAATCCATTTTGTGACCAGAAAAAATACATATAAGTATTTAATGGAAATACAATCCAGTTTTATGACCAGAAAAAAATACGTCACTGTATTTAATGAAAACACAAACCAATTTTGTGATCCGAAAAAATACAGATCTGGAATTTAATGAAAATACAAACCAGTTTTGAATTTTTTTAATAATAAAAAAAAAGGTTTTGATGAACATTAGCAGATTTTGAAATCAAAGAAAAAAAAAATTAAAATAGACAATCAACTAAAGAACTTGTGAAAGAGAATTCCAAATAAGTATCTAAGCATGGCAAACATGAATTAAGAAGAAAAAAGCATAATAAAATCAAACATATTAACCACATTCATGCAATGAACAATCACAACATATTAATTAATGGAAAAGAAAAGAATAGATAGAGGAATGAAACTAGATACCTCTTGCATGAGCGTGCTCTTCAATAGAAGAATATTTTAGAAATCAAAGAAGTTTTCACTTCTTTGAGGTCTAAAATACTTTACTTACAAAAAAAAGTTCTTAATATATTGAATGCAATTATAATTTTTGGGTATTTGAAATGGTCATTGTGGTCATTTTTCAACATTAAATTATGGGTGTAACATCGAGTGTCTACAAGAGTTTTTGGGCATTTTAAAGATTTAGGGATTTGAGGGTATTTCAGACATTTTTAGGTTTAAGGTGTATTGTTATCATCATATAGGTTTTCAGGGCATTTTTGTTATTTTATAGGTTTTGGGGGTATTTTGGTCATTTTCTAGGTTTCGGTGGTGTTTCGGTAATTCTTAAGTTTCGGGGGTATTTCGATCATTTTTTAGGTTTAGGGAGTATTTTAGTCATTTTTAAATTTTCAGGGGTATTCCAATCATTTTTTAGGTTTTGAAGGTATTTTGGTCATTTTTTAAGTTTAGGGGGTATTTTGGTAATTTTATGTTTTGAGGGGTATTTCAGTCAAATTTTAGGCTTCGTGGGTATTCTGGTCATTTTTAAGGTTTATGGGGGTATTTTGGTAATTTTTGGGTTTCGGGGGGTATTTTGGACATTTTTTAGGTTTTGTGGGAACCTTGATCATTTTTTAGGTTTCGGGGGTATTTTAGTCATTTTTTAAGTTTAGGGTCTATTTTGGTAATTTTAAGTGGTTTTTAAGCATATTTGGTGATTTCGGGGATATTTTGGTCATTTTAGAGGTTTCATGGGCATTTTGCTCATTTTAGAGATTTTGGAATATTTTGGTCATTTTAGAGGTTTTTGAACATAATTGGTGATTTTAGAGATATCAAGGGTATTTTGGTCATTTTAGAGGTTTCATGGGTATTTTGCTCATTTTAGAGATTTTGAGAATATTTTGGTCTTTTTAGTGGTTTTTGAGCATATTTGGTGATTTTATAGAAATCAAGTTTAGGTAGGGTATGGATATCCATGGGTAAACAAACTGGGTAACAATTGGATATGAGTACAAATTGGGTAAGGTAATCGGGTATCCACGGATAAATTAATTGGGTCGGGTATGGGTATACCCTACCCATGGCCATGCCAAAATTTGTGAATAGTAAACAAGAAGTGGTGGGTCTATATAATCACACAAATCAACATGTTCGAAATTGGCTGTTCTCTTATAATTATTCGAGTTTTTGCATGTTTACTTTTCTTGTGAAATGAATTATATCATTATATGTATCTATTTATGGTCGAATTTGTAATCAAAGTGTGTCTTGATTTTTTTTTTCTTTTCTTTCTTGTTTCTTCTTTGGCTTTTTAGCTCTAGTCCACCCTTCCCTTACTTTTCCCATGGGAAAGAAGAGAGTAATAATGCGTGGTTCATGGAACAGCAAAACTCTTGTCACTAAAGTATTCTATATATACTGATGAAGCGTGACTTCGTCAGTCGAAATGGGCAGACGGAACTCCCCGTCCGCACGGATGTATCCTTTAAGAGGGTCACCGGTGTGGTGCCTGCCACAACGCCTCCGATGCCAAAGTTAGAACAGAAAAGCAATTCGTGAAATGGAAATGAATGAACAAGAATAGTAATGGGTACTATCTCAGAGTGTCAGTATCCGTACCTTCTGCAGACAATGTGAGGGCTTTATACATGTGGTTTTGGTTGCTAGCCGTTGGAGTGTTAATGCCTTTCTTAGTAACGCCTCCTGCCTAATAATAGGGCTTTTAATAGGCTCCTAACGGTCTGTTTTGCTGGTTTCGTAACTACTCAAGTTACTGGCTAGCTTCATTGAATGATTTTCCTGCCTTCGTTAGTGATGACTGATTTTCTCGTCACTAGGGATTACCTCGTCACTAGTGTTGACTTCGTTAAGGGAATGCATTCTCGTCACTCCCATCAGTTGCCCCCCAAGTTCTGTGGTCGTCTGTGACGTGTCATGAGGGCCATAGAAGGTGAAAAGTTTTTCCTGAGTTGTCTGTGACGCTTGGGGTTCTGCTCCGAATTTAATGCATGATGGCGGCGTAGCACGCAATGTGGCCACGTGGCGCGTGCTGATTGAGGACGTTGATGGCATGACCCTTGGGTTTCTCGCTATTTTTCAGTTTCCTTGGACTTTTGGCTTCAAAACTTTTCTTTTCTTTTACTTTAATTTTTTCTCTGAGTGTTATTTTTCTCGCTTATTTCTGCGATTACTATGACTCTGCTCTGGCGACTCCGACCCTGCTCAGGCGACGCTTCTTTCCGAATTTTTCTTGCTTCAATCGTTTTGCTCTTCAAGGTACACTACTCTTTTATTCCCCTTCTGTTCCCTTTCCTTACCGATCTTCTTATGAGTTCCTGATTTTTCCTTTGTCCTTTGCTTTTGTTGTTTTTGTGTTTGATTTTTGGGTTTTTAGGATTGTGTACCCTTTTCATGTTCAGTTCTTCTGAGGTTAGGGTAGCTTGCCCCTCGGTCTCTTTCTTTTTTGCTCGCTTAGGGGCGGCTTTGGGTGTTTCCGATGACTTTTTTCCTTTGGTTGGGGACTATATTTTTGAAGGTTGTGGGTTGAGTGTAGTTTTAGGGGAACTATCTCCAATATTAGGCCAGTCACATGCTTGGTTTGAGGGAGAAACGAAGAGGATGTCGGAGGTGAGATCTAGCGAGCTAGAAACTGGGTTGTCATCCAGCGAAGGCCCGGTTGAGGGTGATACGGCCATCTCTGTCCCTCGTCAGGTTAGGGCCTTTTACACCCTTGGGGAGGAGTGTGGGCTGGACGCTGACACCATGGCTAGGTTCAAGGATAGATTTCAATTTCCTATGCGGGTCCGTGTTCGTCGGCCTGGTCCTGAGGATCGGGCCTGCCACTTCTTCCCTGGTGAAGTATGCTTCTACGAGGCTGCTTTCACTTGTGGGCTTAGGCTACCCGTCCATCCGTTGGTGATGGAGCTTTTGGGTTATTTTGGTATTGCCCCCGGGCAACTCATGCCCAATTCATGGAGGATAATGATCAACTGTATGGAGATATCATTGGCCGCTAACGAGGACATGATCAAGGTGAGTGAGCTCGTCTACCTTTACCGCCTAAAGGAGTCAAAAGAGTATGGGTATTATGAGCTAGTCCCTTGGACGAGAAGGACTAGAATCGTTAAGGGTTTAGCCTCGTCATTTAGGTACTAGAAGTCCCGTTTCTTTTTCGTGTCCGGGGACGATTTTGAGACCCCTTCTAGCGAGGCTTGGGGTGATATCCCAAGGTTACTGTCAGTGGGGAACCCCAAACTTAGGTGCGTCAATGTTTCTCCTCGTTTGTTAATCTTCATCTTGCATATATGGTCGTCCTTAACCCCTGTGGTCATTTTTCTTAGCAGTTAAAAGACGCCCCAAACTAAAGAGCAAGTACCAGGGTCGTACTGAGAAGGCGATAGAATACGCCAAGTCGATTGAGAGTTGGGACGACCTCATGGACCCACGGACGCTTGCATTCTACTACTTAGGCTCGGACCCATCTCCTTACGTCTTGCGCAGCATTAATATTGAGGAGAAGAAGAGTAAGTATTTACCTCGTCAGTATTGATTTTCACGTGTGTATTTTGGATTTCTTAGTTTTTTTTTTTTTTTTTTTTTTTTTAGAGATGACGACCAGGTTCAACAAGGACATGTATGCTAAGATGAGATCCAAGAAGGACGAACCTTTGGCGAATATTGGCAAGAAGGGGGTCCGTATCACGGGGAAGGGTCCGTCAGTTCTCCCATCTGCAGACGCCACTCCCATTGTCTCTGGAGTTGAGAGCATACGGGTGGCTTCTCCGGCTACCTCGGTTGAGGAAATCCTCACCCCTTCCTCCAAAAGGCAGCGAGTGTTAGCTAAGGAGAAGGAGAAGGAGAAAGTGGGTTCGTCCGTCTGGGACGACGAGGGTGTGGCTGTGGAGCGGGCACATGACGTTGTAAAGGCTGAGGACCTCAAGGTCTTTTTTGGAGTGCCTCTCAACGTAGTTGCGAGTCAGCATGTACACAGGATCGTCTAGCTAAAACCACTTCTGCATTCTCTTTGTTCTCCTTATATATAATTTTTTATTTTTTATTTTTTATTTTTTTTTTATTTTTTTTACTGACGGACTTAATTTCCTTTGTTAGGTGTTAGGGAAAAGCCTTCACCTTGCTTTTGAGTGTCTTACTCAAGAGGCTAAGGTGGCGTCTTTGGCATCGAGGATGGAGGCCCTGGAGAAGGAGAACTCCATGTTGCAGAAGAATCTTATAGAGTCAATGGACGAGGCTGCTACTTTGAAGGAAAATGTCAAGGCCTTGAATGCCGATCTTAGGGTTAAGCGTCAGTTGAACCTGGAGAAGGACGACCAGCTTCAAGTAGCCAAAGAAAAGCTTAAAACGATTGCTGCTAGGTCCGTCGAAGCCTTCCAGCAAACTGAGGAATACTCCACAATGCTCTTTAGTTGGTACTTCAAAGGCTTCGAGCTCCTACGTAGGTATCTCGTCAAGCATCCTACCGGGGTTGACCTGCTGAGACTAGATCTGGAAGTGGTGGATCAAGAGATGGCTGTGGACGAGGCTGCTCAATCTTCGGCCCCTGAAGGTGATACCCCTGGTGATTCCCTCCCATCTGGTGACGCTCCTGCCGTTGACGATCTCCTCCCTGACACTCCTACTGACGCCCGGACCTGATACTTGTGAAATTTTATCTTGTTGTGTATGCCCTTTATGTTTTGGGCTTCTTGATAGCTTTTTTTTTTTTTTTTTTTTTTTTTTTTTTCTATTTTGAGAACAATGTTTCTTGGCCCTGGGTCTTTAGAAAGAACAAGGATAATTGCCCGCTGTTTTTGGGCTTTAATTGGTTTTATGATTTTGCACTTACCTGTTTGTATGACTATGCTCATGCCTGTGATGTTTTATGTTCGTCCATACCTTGTACTTTGTATAAATTTCTTAGCTGTGATTTCTCCATTCGTCAATGATTTGTTTATCACTCTCGATCCTTTAGGAGAGCTTGGATACAGCCTGAGTTTTGTTTTGATTTGTTGCAAGGTTCTTGTCCCTTTTCTTTTTCTCCCTATCCTCTCTTTGTGGATTCATCAGTAGTCTGAATCCGCCAAGTGGGATTTTGCCATTTGCATTTGCTAATGGATTGTGTCTGCGTCAGTGGCTTGTTCCCGTCAAGGCGGGGCCTTCCTACTTGACTTATACTTATTCAAGGGATATTTGCTGTTTTTATGGCTTTGTTAGTGACCTACATCCATCAAAGCGGAATCTTATCACTTAGCCATTTTTTGGTGACTTACATCCATTTAAGGAATCTTGTCACTTAGGCTTCGTCAGTGATTTACATCCGTCTTGGCGGAATCTTATCACTTAGCTTTTATATGCCTTATACCCGTTGGAGGGATCGTCAGTAACTTACATCTGTCAAGGCGGAATCTTGTTACTTAACTTTTTCATGTCGTACGATTGGCTAGACCTACTTACACAAAGACATTAGAGGAATAATTCTTTTATTGACTTCAAGAATGAACATGTCCGTTTGTTACATCTACTTGTGGTACTTTTTTAAATGCTCAATGTTCCATAGTCGGGGGAGTCTTTGTCCGTCCATGGTTTCCAGGTGGTAACTGCCTTGTCTTGAGTAGTGAGTAACTCGGTAAGGCCCTTCCCATGTGGCACCCAGCTTTCCTTGGGTAGGGTTTTTAGTTGCTGTGGTGGCCTTGTGCAGGACGAGGTCTCCTATGTCCAGTCGTCTGAGTTTAACCCTTTTATTGTAGTATTCGGCCATCTTCAGCTGGTACTTCATCATCTTGTGGATGCGTTGTCTCTTACTTCGTCCAGACAGTCCAAGTTGAGTTGCAGTTCATCGTCATTGTACCCTAAGTTGAATGTCCCTCGTCTGACACTTGTTATTCCCACTTCGACTGGGATTACTGCTTCCGTGCCATAGGTAAGCCTAAAGGGGATCTCTCATGTTGGGGTTCTCGCTGTGGTCCTTTAGGCCTACAGGACATTAGGTAATTCTTCTGGCCAGGCACCCTTCGTGTCGTCCAGCTTGGTTTTGATAATCTTGAGCAGCGTTCGATTCGTCACTTCCGTCTGTCCGTTTGCTTGGGGATGCCCCGGGGACGAGAACTGATTCTTGATCCCAAGGTTTGAACAGAAGTTTCTGAAGTCTTGGCTGTTGAACTGCCTCCCATTATCTGATATGATCGTCAAGGGAATCCCGAACCTGCAGATTATATTCTTCCACACAAAGCTTCGTATTCTTGCCTCGGTGATCGTTGCGAAAACCTCTGCTTCAACCCATTTTGTGAAGTAATCAATAGCAACAAGTAGGAATTTTACCTGACCTTTACCTTGGGGTAGTGGGCCGACGATGTCAATCCCCCATTGTGTAAATGGCCATGGGGAGGCTATAGTTGTCAGTCTCTCTGCTAGAAGCCGTTGCACATTCCCATATCGCTGGCACTTGTCGCACCTCTTAACGATATCAACAACGTCCACCTGCATAGTTGGCTAGAAATATCCTGTCCATACTACCTTGTTCACCAGGGATCTGGGGCCAGTGTGATCGCTGCAAACTCCTCCATGGATTTCTTCCAGTATGTACCTAGCTTCTTCTTCGTCGACACACTTCAAGTAAGGCATAGAGAAGCCTCTCTTGTATAAGGCATCATTAAGGATAGTGAACCTGGCCGCCCTCTTTTTGACTTTTTTAGCTTCTTCTGCATTCTGAGGGAGGTGCCCATCCTAGAGGAAGGATATTATGGGTGTCATCCAGCTGTTTGCGCTCTGGATGGTAAATGTCGAGACCTCTTCAATGCTGGGGTGTTTTTGGACCTCCATCGTCAAATCCATGCTAATCTCCCCTTTTTCTGATGATGCTAGTTTCGAGACTTTGTCTGCCCCCATATTCTGACTACTTGGGATGTGCACGAACTCTACTGTATCGAACTCCCGAGTTAGATGTTTCGTCAGCCTGAGGTACTTCAGCATCCTTTCTTCCTTTGCTTCGTGCTCCCCTCTAATCTGCCCGATCACTAGCTTCGAATCATTTTGGATTAACAAGTTCTTAGCTCCAAGTGCCTTTCCAAGCCTCAACCCCGTCAGTATCCCCTCGTATTCAGCTTCATTATTGGTAGCTGGGAATTTTAGTTGGACCCCATATTTCAGCATCTCTCAGTCGGGGGTGGTTATGACAACCCCTACTCCCCCCTTCCTCTAGGCTGACGAACCATCAGTTTGTATCATCCATCTATCAACTCCATTGGGAAGACTATCTTCATCCGAAAGGGTGAACTCTGCGATGAAGTCCGCCAGAGCTTGCGCCTTGATTGCCATCCTGGGATAGTACTCGATGTCAAATTGACTAAGTTCAATCGCCCACTAGACCATTCTTCCTGCTGCCTCAGGCTTGTTCATTGATTTCTTGATCGGTTGGTCCGTCATTATGAGGATGGGGTTTGCCTGAAAATATTGCCTTAGCTTGCGCGAGGCTACTATTAACTCAAACGCAATCTTTTCAATCCTTGGATACCTGGACTCAGCCCCTTGGAAGGCTTGGCTGACGTAGTAAACTGGGAGCTGCTTCGTACCCTCTTCTCTAATCAGGGCTGCACTTACTGCCGAGGCTGACACTGCCAAGTATAAGTATAGGTCTTTCCCTTCTTTGGACGGGCTTAAGAGGGGTGGACTACTCAGGTAATGCTTTAGATCCTGAAACGCTGCTTCGTATTCGTCGGTCTAGGCGAAAACCTGCTTCAAGGTCTTGAAAAAGGGCAGGCATTTGTCTATAGCTCTAGAGACGAACCTGTTTAAAGCTTCTATCCTTCCCGTGAGTTTTTGGACTTGACTGTCTTGGGTGACGCCATGTTGATGATGGCTCGTACTTTCTCTGGGTTTGCTTCTATTCCTCTTTGTGACACCATGAATCCCAGGAATTTCCTCGAAGCTACCCCAAAAACACATTTACTTGGATCCAACCTCAACTAATGTTTTTTGAGGGTTGCAAACGTCTCCTTCAGGTCATCCAGATGTGTGAGCTCTTCCTTGCTCTTGATGAGCATATCGTCCACGTATACTTCCATGTTCTTGCCAATCTGTTGGCTGAACATTTTGTTCACCAACCTTTGATACGTAGCCCTAGCATTCTTCAATCCAAAAGGCATTACCCTGTAACAGTAGAGTCCTTGACTCATGATGAACGCGGTCTTCTCCTGGTCTTCCTCAGCCATCCTTATCTGGTTATATCCCGAGAAGGCGTCCATAAACGTCAGTAACTTGTGCTCGGCTGTAGAGTCTATGAGCTGGTCTATTCTCGGTAGAGGAAAGCTGTCCTTTGGGCACGCCTGGTTCAGGTCAGTGAAGTCTACACACATCTTCCATTTTCCATTTGCTTTCTTCACTAGGACAACGTTCGCGAGCCATTCAGGATAGTACACTTCCCGGATGAACCCTGCCGTCAAGAGTTTGGTAACCTCCTCTGCAACTGCTTGATCTTGTTCTGGGGCGAAGGTTCTTCGTCTTTGCTGGACGAGTTTCTGTTCCGGGTTCACATTCAACTTATGCTGGATGACTTCTAGAGTTATGCCCGGCATGTCCTCGTGACTCCAGGTGAAGACATCTAGATTTTCTTTAAGGAATTGGATGAGTCTTGTTCTCATCTCGGGGCTTAACGTCGTTCCTATCTTTGTCGCCTTGTGCACTTCTCCTTCAACCAATTCCATTGTTTCCAGGGCCTCCATCTTGTCTTCTTCCTTTTCTTCAATCATCCACGTGTGGTTCTCCTTCACAGCCAGGACGGCTTGATAGCATTCTCTTGCCAGGACTTAATCTCCTTTTACTTCATCGACACCATTATCTGTTGGGAATTTTAACTTCAAACAGTAGATGGACGTGGCCGCTTTCCACTTATTGAGTGTGGGCCTCCCAATGATGACATTATAGGATGAGGGGCAGTCCACCACTAAGAAGTCTAACTAACAGGTCAATTGCACCAGGTAGGCCCCCACCGTCACTGTTAATGTCACTATGCCTTTGGGGTATACCCTGTCTCCGCTGAAGCTGACGAGTGGAGAGTCAAAGGGGCGCAGTCTCCTTGGATCCAGCCTCAGCTGTTGGAATGCTGGGAGGTAGATGATGTCTACGGAGCTGCCATTGTCGACAAGGATCCTCTTGGTATTGAATCCTTCTATATTCGGCATTATGACGTAGGGATCATTGTGGGGCTGCTTCACTCCCATGGCGTCTCCTTCATTGAAGGACATGTCCAGGTATGTTCGTCGTTGCTTAGACGAAGGTATGGTGTGGACACTATTTACCTGCCTTTGGTATGCCTTCTTGAGTGATTTAAATGATCCTCCTGAGAATGGCCCTCCTGTAATCGTCTTTATCTCCCCGATCACCTTGTGTGGGGGTTGGGACGGACGGTCGTCATCCCGGGAAAAGGACTCATGCTGGCTTTTATCGTCCCTGGATTTACTATATTCTCCCTTCTTCACATACTTCTGTAATTTCCCTTTTCGTATCAACTCCTCTATTTGCTCCTTTAGGTCTCTGCAATCTTCCATGTTGTGGCCGTGATCTTTGTGGAACCGGCAGTACTTGTTCTTGTCACGGACATTGCGGGATAAGTGCAATGGTCTGGGCCATTTGAGATAATGCTCGTCCTTGATCTGCGTGAAAATTTTGTCAACAGGCATAACCAAGGGAGTAAATCTTACCGTCCGAGGACTTTTATCATCTTTCCTTCTATTCCCGTCATTGTTCCGACGGTCCGGTCGCTCTCTCTTTTACCCTCTACGGTCGTCTTCTTTCTTTGCCATGTCTCCTGGCTTCTCTGCATCCTTTATGGCCGCTAAAGCATCTTTAGCATTCATGTACTTCTGTGCTTTTAGGAGCATTTCTGCCATTGTCTTTGGTGGATTCTTTGCGAGGGAGGCCCGAGATCTCTGGACCTTAGTCCCACTTTAAAGGTCGTCAGCTGCACCTTGTCATCGGCTTCGTCCACCTCCAGAGTCTCCCGGGTGAAGCATTTGACATACAACCTCAGAGTTTCCTTCTCTCCCTGTCTAATGGTAAGTAAGTAGTCTGCCGGCCTCTTTGGACGTTGCCCCCCTATGAAATGGTGCAAGAAGGCATTGCTCAATTGCTCGAAGTTGTCTACGGACGAGGTCGGCAACTTCGTGAACCATTCTCTTGCAGCTCCTTTGAGAGTGGTGGGAAAGGAATGACACAATATCTCGTCAGGGGGTTGTTGAAGACCTAGAGTCGTCTTAATGGTATTAAGATGATTTTGAGGGTCTCTGAGTCCGTCGAACGACTCAAGTTGAGGTAAGCGAAACTTTGATGGTACAGGGCATTCAAGCACCGCCGTGGTAAAAGGCGAATCCGTGGCCTTTACCATCCTATCCACACTCCGATCCGTCTTCTCCTTAATGGCGTTCCTTTGTTCATCCATCTCCTTCCTCATTTCTCGAAGGAGATCTGAATTCTGCTCGTCTGGAGTGGTTGGCCTCTGATAGGTACTCCTCCTGTGGCTGTCCCCTTCTCCCTCCAGGTTACCTTTGGACCTGTTCTCTTCCTGTTGGACCTGTTGGAGTTATAGCTTCATTTCCTGGTTTTGCTTGGTGAATTCTTCAATGGTGGCTGCAAGGGCTTGAACTTGCTGGGCCAAGGCTGCTGAATCTGGATTGGGTTCCATCTGAATGTAGAGGGTTGATGGAAACTGTGTTTTCAAATATGAATCTGAAAATGTCGTTCCCCACAAACGGTGCCAAACTGATGAAGCGTGACTTCATCAGTCGAAATGGGCAGATGGAACAAGATGAAGCATGACTTCGTCAGTCGAAATGGGAAGACGGAACTCCCCATACACACGAATGTATCCTTTAAGAGGGTCACCGGTGTAGTGCCTGCCACAATGCCTCCGATGCCAAAGTTAGAACAGAAAAGCAATTCGTGAAATGGAAATGAATGAACAATAATAGTAATGGGTACTTTCTCAGAGTGTCAGTATCTGTACCTTCTGCAGACAATGTGAGGGCTTTATACATGTGGTTTTGGTTGCTAGCCGTTGGAGTGTTAATGCCTTTCTTAGTAACGCCTCCTGCCTAATAATGGGGCTTTTAATAGGCTCCTAACGGTCTGTTTTGCTGGTTTTATAACTACTCGAGTTACTGGCTGGCTTCATTGAATGATTTTCCTGCCTTCGTCAGTGTTGACTGATTTTCTCATCACTAGGAATTACCTCGTCACTAGGAATTACCTCGTCACTAGTGTTGACTTCGTCAAGGGAATGCATTCTCGTCACTCCCATCATATACCATAATTTAAAAATCAATTTATATAAAATAAATACTTCTGAATTGCAATAAAATGAGTTAGTGCACATTTGGTAGACTGTAATAGATACTATAATGTAATAGATATTCCTATGGCATAACTATTCGATTGTTTAGTTATGTTTTTATTACAATGAATAGCTATTCCTTATGAATAGCTATTCTTCAAAATGAGGAATAACTATTCATTATCAAAAGTACGGAATATCTATTCATTCACCTTATGTAATAATTTTTTTTTAAAATTTCCTAAAAAGCCATTAGTTGCCACATCTTCAAAAGGAAAGAAAATAAATTTTCCTTGTTGTTAATTATTAGCTCTATTTTGAACACCCTAAAATAAGTGTATTTTAGGAAATTTGACTTAAAAATGATTTAATTACACATTCTTTTTATACTCTACTAAATTGTGGATGTATATTCAGAATTCTATTTCTAAATGGTTACCAAACTAATAAATGGTAATACTTATTATATTCCAACTTAATGTATTCCTTGTAATACTTATTCTTATTCCCATGTAATAATCATTACAGTATACCAAACATGCTCTTACACTTTACAACAATTATAAACCATGCATATGCTCTAATACAATCAAATACAATAGTAGATTATTTTTTTGATAAAACAATTAAATTTCATATTATATACCAAAATTATATTGGACATTCCAAATTCATCAAAACTAATTATCAAAATATCAAAATAAAGTGAATTAAAAAATTAAATTAAGAGTAACAAGATCTTGAGAGGCATGGGGCAATTATATCTAGTTACCCACGTGTCCTGTATTTCCTGCATCATGACTTCTTCCTCCCCGAAGGTTTGTTCATTTCACATTTCACATAGATGATAGAACACAGATTATTTAATGATTTACTTTTGTTAGACAAATGAAGGCATCACTTGGAGGATTCTAGGGTTGAGCTTAGTGTTGTTCTGAGGAATTTAATGAGGTTTGTAAGGTGGTTGATATGTTTGTAGATTGAGATGGTTAATTTTTTATTTGGATGCCCAGAAAATACTGGAAAGAAGGAAATTACATTTTTAGTTAATATTTTAATTTATGTAATTTTTAGTTTTCAATGATTTTTTAATTTCTTAATTCTTTATAAGGAAACTTTCTTAATTACTATCTAATTTATGTGGCATAAATAAATGGAAATGATAATATAGCATGATATTGCCGTTGAACTTCTGATTTAACTTTCCTATGTTGCTTTTCTTCTCCCATAATAATCGTCAACCCAAAAAGGCAAAAACCATCATTGCCTCCATTGACTAAATAAGAAATGAACCAGTAGAAGTTAAGGTGGACTCTCGTGCCAGAGCAAATCCTAATACTAGAGACTATATTCAACAGTTGGATGGTTAATCCTCCCAAAGATGAAACAGTAAATAAGAAAATTGCTTGAGAAATTCGATCGGTTCAGTTGGGGAGGCAAACATTTTCTACTAATTTCAGAACCAACGCTCAAGATCTCAATCCGACAACTCCAGATGCAAGCTATCCTTGAAAAAACATCTGATGAAATATGGATGGATTTTTATTTGGTTTTTAAAAGAGAATCTTGATGAAAAATGATTGGATTGTTAATTGGTTTTAAAAGATTGAAACAGGAAGAAAAATGCTAAATTATTAATGATTATTGTATTTGAGTTGACGAGCTTTCTGAAGAAAGAAAAAGTAACAAAGATAAGTCTAGACTTTTATATTTATTAATAATAAAAGGTAAAGTCTAGAAGTTGAAAGCATTTAGGATAGATATTAATGAATTTTTTGAGTTTTGAAAGATTGATTTAAGGTGATATAATTGGATTGATGATATAGCAACCTCTTGACCATTTAATTTAAAGGAATGGTGAGGATTTAAAGAACTCTACATTGTAGAGTACCCCGGTATATCTCTAGGGGATCTAAATTCTAATTTTATCATCCTAAACTTTTAGAACGCATGATTACCACTTTAAATTATAACCGGTGTTTCTTTACATCCTACAGTCAATTGGACTGTTACCTTAAACAGAAAAGCGTGTCACATGAAACTCACGTGACCTCTACATTCGCAAAATCACATGAATAGACCAAATTACCCCTCTTCAATCCCTTAAAACAAAATCATTAACAAATTTAACTCTTATGGTGTCACGTAACCTTTATTTTAAAGGATTGAAGATAGGCAAATCAGTAATACTACATATGCAGAAGTCACATGAATTGTTTGTGACAAGTTTTTCCATCCAAGTTAACAATTCAATTGGCAATAGAGTACAAAGTGAAACACAAGTTCTAATTTAGGGTGGTAATCATGCATTCTAAAAGTTCAAAGTGATAAATGTAAATGCAAGTATAGTGTTGGATGATAAAGTGTAATTTCTATAAAAAAAAAAATAATAAAAAAAATGACAAAGTAGACCAAAATAATTTTACTAAAAGCAGCAAAAAGTATAGTTTTGAATAAAATAGAATAGGCAAGCAGAATACACGTGTAATTTGGAACTAAGGCTTTGTTACAACTTACATTGGTGTCCCTTATATATGTGGTCACTCTTTCTCTTCTTTTCCTGGGGCCACGTAGGTAAAATACTATAGGTAAGGATTATTAGAAGAGAGAAGAAAGAAGTTCAAGCTTTATTCTTTGTTTAAGCTACTTGTAGTTTAGTAGTGCATAGAACGGCATGTCATTTATGCAATAGTAAATAGCATAGAGTAGTTAGTTATATAGTTTTGCCACTTGTCATTTTTGCATTGGTTAGACAGTTTGTTATGCTGTTATTTTTTTTCTAGCTCCTCTGTTATCACTTTATAAAGAACAGGGCTAGATATTTATGCATATATGAAATCATCATTCACAATCTCTCTCCTACTCTCTCTCCTACTCTCTCTCTCTCTCTCTCTCTCTCTCTCTCTCTCTCTCTCTCTCTCTCTCTCTCTATGATTTTCAATCCTTGAGTTTGAACTTGCTAGCTAGAAACTATTTAAACACATTCACAGCATCCATATCATTGCTTGCAATGAGTATATCGTCAACATATACAAGAATGATGACAATGAAACCTCTCTTAACTCTAGTGAAGATAGAGTTATCTGACTTGGACTGAATGAAACCTTGATCCACAATTGTAGAGGAAAACTTTACAAACCATTGTCTACTAGCCTACTTAGGCCCATAAAGAGATTTTGTATGTCTACAAACCTCCCCCTTGCTGCCAAATCCAGGTGGTGGAAGCATATAAACCTCTTCATGCAAGTCTCCATGTAAAAAGGCATTGTTGACATCAAACTGAGTTAGATGCCAACCATAAATAGCAACAAGAGCCAAGAGAGTCCTAATTGTCACAAATTTCACCGCAGGAGAGAAGATCTCATAGAAATCTATACCCTCAGTTTGAGTGAAGCCCTTTGCCATCAATCTAGCCTTATACCTTTGAACAGAACCATTAGCCTTTAACTTGATTTTGTACACCCATTTACACCCATAAGTACCTTACCAGGAGCAAGCTTGCATATAACCCAAGTATTGTTAGCCTAAAGAGCATCAATCTCAGCTTTCATGGCATCAAGCCATTTAGGATCATGCAGAGCTTGAGCATAAGAATCAGGTTCTTTGGCAATGGTTAAGGCAAGAACAAAGGATTTATAAGAAGAAGAAAGTTTGGCATATGATAGATGGAGGCAAGGGAATAAAGAATACCTGAATCACAAGAAGTAGTGGAATCATTTGACTGAGAGAGAGAAACTGAGGCAGACACATGTGCAGAGGCTAAGTTGCAGTGATAATTTTGAAGATAGCTTGGTGGTTTGCGAACTCTAAAGGATTGTCTAATAGGCTGAACAATAGGTAGACATTAAGTAGGATCACAAGGTGAATCAAAGGCAACAGAAGGTTCAGAATTAGGATGAACAAGGTCAGGAAACTCATCAAGAGGAATAGCTAAGTTGTGGTTAATGAAGGAGTGAATTTTGCATTAGGGAAAGAAGCACTAGAATCTGGTGTAACTAGTTGAGATGGAAATATAGAATGTGAGGTAGGAATAGAAAAGGACTTAGAATGTGAAATCCAATGTTTGAATGGAAAAATTTACACTTTGAATATAACATCTCTAGAGAGAAAACAAGTTTTAGTAGCCAAATCATAAAGTTTATATCCCTTAGTACCAAAAGGATAACCAAGGAACATGCATGGCTTAGCCCTTGGATCAAACTTGGTCCTATCTCTAGACAAGGTAGAAGCATAACATAAGCAACCAAATGCCTTGAAATGACCATAGGAAGGAGAATGTCCTAGCACCTTCTCATAAGGAGTGACATTATTCAAGAGTGGACTAGGCAATCTGTTAACCAAATAAGTAGTTGTAAGAACACAATCACCCAGAACTTTAAGGGCAAATTAGCTTGAAACCTTAATGCTCTAGCTACAGTAAGAAGATGTTGGTGTTTTCATTCAACAACAAAATTTTGCTAGGGGGTTTCCACACAAGAAAGTTGGTGTATAATCCCTTTAGAAGCATAAAAGGAAACCAAGGAAAATTCTAGACCATTATTAGATCTAATGACCTTGATGGGAAGCTTAAACTGAGTGAGTATCATATTATAAAATGATTGAATTAAAGAAGAAGCTTCAAACTTATGCTTCATCAAAAAAACCCAAGTACACCTACTGTAATCATCCACTAAGGTGAGAAGATATTTAGACCCATTTAGAGAAGGTGCAGAATAGGGTCCCCAAATATTAAATCAAAACATGAAGATGAAGTAGAAACAGATGTAGGAAAAGATAGTCTCTTTTGCTTAGGAAGTGGACAAATAGAACAATCAAATCCTTTATTATTGCAAGAAATGATGTTTGGTACAGAGGGATGGCCTAACCTACAATGCCACAGGCTAGTTTTGTCGATAGCATTAATATTACAAGATTTGATAGTTGTCACAATAGAAAAGGAAGAAAACTTGAAAAGAGCATCAGAATAGGTGTTGGTAAGCTATCTGGTAAGTTGCTTTGCAATGTGTAAAGTCCTCCTTGTTTTCTACCCAACCCAATCATCCTCTAGAGCTGTAAGTCCTGAATGAAACAATATTGTGAAAGGAAAATACAACAACAATAAGGATTTTGGGTCAATTTACTAATAGAAACCAAATTAAAAGAGAAAGTAGGAATACAAAGCACATTTTCTAGAGTTAAAATGGGAGATAATTGCACAGTCCCTATGTGTGTAACTCTAATCATATCTCCATTAGGCAATTTAACAGAGATTTGGACTATGGAAGTAATTGAAGTGAAAAATTTTAAAGAATTGACCATATGGTCAGTAGCCCCACCGTCAAGAATCCAATCAGTGGATAGGATATGAGAAGTGTTGACAACTGAAGAAAAACTGAATATTCAAGAGATGGGAAAGACCATATACTTAATAGCTCATGTCCTTGAAGATCAACTGAAGGCTGAGTGATGATATTGGCAACTTGTGAGTATCTATAGCTACCTCTAGTGGTGCTCGAGTACCAAAATGGCATTAAGAGTTCAGCAAACCAAGCAATTGCTGATATTCTACTCGAGTGAGATTGACAGCTTCACATGCATTATCCTCAATAGCAACAGCATTGCTGGCAAAGGATGTTGAAGAAGTAGCAACTTGACCTTTGTTGTTTTTGTTCTTATAACCAATAGGATATCCATGCAATTTATATCATTTATCAATCACATGACTCATGGCACCACAGTGAGTGCATTAAGGCCTTCCAGATTTAGGCTTAGTAAGATTTTTAGCATTCTTTGCTACTAATGCTGCTAAAGCTAGTGTTATGTCAATCTGCATTTTCTTTGCAGCACCAACATTTCTCTGCTTCTCATCTTGAAGTAAAAGAAAGAACAACTTGCTCAATAGAGGAATGGGATCCATAAGCAAAATTTGTCCTTGGATTGCAAGTCAACCCAAACCTTCCTTGTTGTCTTGAAGTACACTACACTATGTTGCAAATCCTTAGAGATAGAGTTGAACAACCAAGCCAAAACTGTGCTATTACAATTGCACCAAGCTATATAATAAGGATTATTAACAGACTGTGGCTTTGGTATGGTACCATCAATGAAGCTTAACTTGGTTTTGGCATCCAAGGAGATAAGAACTGCTCTACTCCAAGTGTTATAATTCTCCTCAGTGAGGTGTTGAACAACAAGGGACATACCAAGGTTATCACTATTTGACAAGAAATAGGGACTAGATGGATTTTCCCATGGTTGAACAACTGGGATAGAGGCACTAGTCAATCATACTTAATCCAAATAAGATCAAGATTCACAATCCAGAGATACAAATAAACTAAAGAGCAAACATGAATTGATTTTCTAGAAATCAATACTCTTATATACATGAATTAGCTCAGAATTTTGTTGATTAATCAAATCCTCAGATCAACGCAAGATCTTGATGACTAAGGAAAAGCAACCACAGAATTCACAAACTCAAAATTGAAAAACCCTAAATCAATAATTTCAATTTACTATTGTAAAAGAAGGAATCGAGATTTCAATTTGTTATCATGCACAGAAGAAATCAAGATTTAGAAGGAAAAACTTGGTGCAGAAATCAAGAGAAATAAAAATAAAAAAAAAGAGAATTTTTGCTTGATTTGAAGAAAGCACCAAAGAAACAAAGGAAATCGAACTAAGAAACTTAGAGAGTACCAAGTTGAAGACTCTCTAAATTAGTTCAACTCTGATACTATGTTGAAATCTCACACAAGCTCAAGGTCCTACGATGGTGGATTGAAAATCACAGAGAGAGAGAGAGAGATTGTAAATGAATGATTTCTTATATGCATAAATATCTAGCCCTGTTCTTTATTTAGTGAGAACAAAGGAGGGGGAAAAAAATAACAGAATAACAAACTGTCTAACGAATGCAAAAATGACAAGTGGCAAAACTGTATAACTAACTACTCTATGCTATTTACTACTGCATAAACAACATGCCGTTCTATGCACTACTAAACTACAAGTAGCTTAAGTAGAATATAAAGCTTGAACTTCTTTCTTCTTTCTTTTCTTCTAACAAATAGTATATAAATGTAATGTTACCCTTTGTGGAGAGGCCAATAGTCCCTCTCTATCTCACGCAATCAATATCATCTTATATGGGTCTTCTAGCCTAGTAGATTTTATTTGAAATTTTTCATTACTGTTATTGTTCATCCTGTTATATAATCTATAGAAAGTGTTAATATATAGAATGTGTACGGAATATGTAGGTTTATGAAGAATCAAGGAAGGTATGAATCACAAAAGGAGAGCAGCAAGTGGAAGTAAAGAAAGAATTCTTTGAAACCTATAAGATATTAGAGGGGGGAAGCTTGGTGACAAGCCTTACTATGGGGGTGACACATTTGGGTTTGTAGCCCTCAGTCTTATCCCCTTCTACACAAGGTTCTATTCAATTGAGACCTTAGGGGTTTTCAACATTAAGGTAGAGTGCCCTAAGATTGTTGCATGGGCTAATAGGTGTATGCAGAAGGAGATTATCGCCAAGACCCTGCCTGACCAGAAGAAGGTTTACAAGTTTGTTAGACAGTTCAGGAAAAGGCTTGGTTTGGAGTAGACTGTTTAATGGTTAGTCCCTAATCTGAAAGTGCTATATATTACTGTGCTTTTGGATGGTTGTGTAATTTCATTGGTTACATGTTGCAATGATTGAGAAAGGCAAAAATCAAACTACAAGGGTTTCGGAATTTTGATATCAATCACGTCCATCTTTTGTGCATCAATATTCTTTTGTATGGGATGCTACAAGAATGGGTAGACTTATTCATGCATTTGTTTCTGTGTGAAATAATTTTTTGTACTAAATCTCATCCCTCCTAGTTATTTTTGTGATGGGAAAATGCATCAATTCTAAATTAGGATGAACGAAAAGTGTTGAACTTTAGGAGGAAAAAATAGAAGAGCCTTTATATCAATAGAAGCAATGATTAAGAAATTTTGGTGCGGACATCAAGAAAAATCCAACAAAGCTCACTAGGTCAAATGGAGCACATTATGTTTATCAAAATCAGTTGGGGGGATAGATTTTAGGGATTTGAGACAATTCAAAGATGTTTTCTTATCCAAGCAAGTATGGAGATTGTTCCATAATAGAGACACCTCATTGTATAAAGTGTTTAAAGCTAAATACTTCCCAAAAGGAAGCATCTTTAAAGCCAAGGTAAATTCTAAATGCTCTTTTGCATGGAAAAGCATTTTGCAAGCTAGGATGTGGTTCAAAAAGGTGCAATTTGGAGGGTTGGAGATGGTTCATCTATTAATATATGGGAACATCGATGGTTGCCGGATTTTTCTAGCTGCAAAGTAATAACTCCTAGGGGTAATTCTCCGTTACATATTGTGAGTGAACTATTTATATAAGGGACAAAGATTTGGAATGGAGCATTGATTGACCAAACCTTCCTTCCTTGGGAAGTAGAATGTATTAAGAGAATAACTGTCAGCAACTATAGCAACAAGGATGCACTCATTTGGCCGCTATCTCAGGACGGTAAGTATTCTGTGAAAACTGCTTATCAGATTCTAGCTTCTAAAACCTAAAATAGTTTTCCAGATTCCTCTAGGGCTGAAAATTCAAACAAATTGTGGAATAAAATCTAGAAAATTCAAGTCCCAAACAAAATTAGACACTTTATGTGGCGAGTGCAAAATAGTCACTCTCGATTAAGCAAAATTTATTCAAAAGGAATGTCCTTAAGGAAACTCAATGCAGTCATTGTGAGGAGCACATAGAAGATTTTTTACATGCATTATGGTTATGTGATCTGGTTCAATCAGTGTGGCAGTTAGAAACCAAATACCTCCACTTCTATCAAAAGAAGTGTAGAAACCAAATTCCTCCTCTCACAGTAGCATTATTTTCTATGATCACCTAGTGCCTTTGGAAAAGACGAAATAGGATCAGAAAAAAGCAACCAACATGGCTTTGATAGAAGTGACATCGAAAGCAAAGGAACTACTCATTGAATTCCTCGATGTTCAATAGAAACCTCTTAGAGATACCTAATCGAGGTGTCTGGTTAGGCGGAATCCTCCAACTGAAGGAATGTACAAAGCAAATTTTGATGTATTGATCTTCTCTGGTACTGGTTTAGTGATCCAAGACTATTGTGGGAATGTAATAGCAGCCCTCAGCCAAAATATTCCGCAACCTCACTCAGTAGATCCGGTGGAAGAATTAGTAGCTAGCAAGATAGTAAGTTTTGCTAGAGAACTTTGCATTTTACAGGTGGAGTTCGAAGGAGATAGAGAGTTATCAGAGCAACCAACAACCAAGTGCCTTCAAAAACTTTGTTTGGTCATGTAATTGAAGAGATTTGGTTGTTAACAGATGCTATTCAAAAGTGTAGCTTTGGACATGTACAAAGGGAGGGCAACCAGCTTGCTCATTCCCTTGCTAGAAAAGCAGTTCTATTTGCAGATCTTGATGTATGGATAGAAAATCTACCATTTGAGCTGGATGTTATACTCCAAGTTGATTTAGGTCATCTTTAATGCTAAATCTTTCTTACTGGTCCCTCAAAAAATATATATAGAAGAGCCTATGAGCACATGCTCAAAGGCTAGTATATTAATATATTAAAGTCTCAAATCACTACAAGAAATCTGGGTTTAGGCCGTGTTTTTTTTAGCGACGTTTTTTAATTCGCTGTAATAAGTAGTATATTTTGATGTTTTTAAAAAACACCACTAAAGAGTGAGCCTTTTGCGACATTTTTCAAAAACGTCGCTGTAACCCAAAACAATGGCAGCATTTCTTAAAATGCTACAACAAGTAAAATTTTAGTGGTGTATTTTTTTGTTTATAGTGATGTTTTTAAAAAACATCGCTATAGTTATTAAAGAACACCCTAGAATATAGTACAAAATTTTTGGGAAAACATATAGTGATGTTTTTGGAAACATATAGCGACGTTTTGAAAACGTCACTATATATTTCTCCAAAATTTTTGTCCTTTTCCCCCTCAAAATTTTGCTAAGTGGGAAAGTTCCCAACCGTTTTGTCCCCCCCCCCCCTGCCCCCTTTTTGTCCTTTTCCCACTCAAAATTTCACTGAGTGGGAAAGTTCCCACCATTTCGTTTGTCTTTTCTTTTTTTTTTTCTTTTTTTTGGTCTCTATTTTGTCCTTTTCCCACTCAAAATTTCACTGAGTGGGAGAGTTCCCACACTTTCATCCCTCTTTTTTTTTTTTTTTTGGGTCTCCTTTTTGTCCTTTTCCCACTCAAAATTTCACTGAGTGGGGAAGTTCCCACCATTTTGTCCTCTTTTTCTTTTTTTTTTTGGTCTCCTTTCCCTACACATTTTTTCATTCCTTTTTCTTTCTTATCATTTTTTTTTCTTAGACAAACTTCCCTTCCCACTTCTATAATCCCCCCCCCCCCCCACCCCCCACCCTTATCACTTCTTCACACTTAGCCACCGCCAACCATTGCCGTCAACCTTGCCACCGCTTGCCACTGCTGACCCATCGATCTACAAGCTCTTCCCTCTCTAGCCACTACCCACTGCCAGCACCATACCTTTTTCCCTCTTTTTTGGTATTCAAGTTTCTTGAAAGTGTGAGTCTTTTTGTTTTAGCTTATGGGTTTGCTTTGATTTGGTTTTTCTTTAATGGGTCATGGAGTCTTTGTGTTTTGGCTTATGGGTTTGCTTTGATTTAGTTTTTCTTTAATGGGATATGGAACTTTTGTGCTAATTTTTGTTGTTTGCTTTTTTTGGTTGGATTTTGGTATAGAAAAGTCTTATTCAAATTGGATTTTTGAGCAAAAAGACCTGAGCATCAAAGGCTAAATCATTGTAAGTTTATGTCCATGTTTGTAAATCTTGTAATTTTTTTTTTCTACAATTTTTCTATAGTGTAGATTTTGAATTTTTCTATTGTAAATTGTTTTATATTGTCATAGATTGGGTGGTTGTTGTTGTTGTTGTTGGTTTTTTTTTTTTTTTTTTTTTTTTGGGTATAGGTAGACAGTATTTTGTTACAACCACATATATTTTGGAAGTATTGTACTTTGTTTAATATTGTCATAGTTTAGGTGTTTTTTTTGGGGGGGGGGGGGGGTGGGGGGAGTGGTAGGTATACAAGTGTTTTGTTCAATTCAAGATGATACATGTATTGAATCTACGGTTAATGTGTTAGTGTGGACATTTGATATTGTGGAATATTAATGATAGGTATATTTGATCTATTACAAGCTTATTGCAAGCTTATGTTAGTTATTGTTATATTTTAAGTAGGTTTACATAGCATTTTTAATATTTTAAAAGAAAAATAATGAGTAGGTTTTGCGACGTTTTAAAAACATCACTAAAAAGTAAAAGGACATGCTTTTGTGACGTTTTTGAAACGTCGCTATTGGTGTGATTATTTGCGGCGTTTTATAAATGTCGTTAAATGTATTTTCCCATATTATATACGAATGTTATACTATTAAAACATCACTAAAAGTTTTTGAACGCCACTACAGAGTCACATATAGCGACGTTTTTCAAAACATCACAATAGACCTATAGCAACCTCTCTATTACAACATTTTTGAATGTCGCAAAAAAAAAAAAAAAAAACATCGCTATAGACCAATTGTGTCTATAGCAAATTTTTTGGGTTTTTAGTGACGTTTTACAAACTTCGCCTAAATCCAGATTTCTTGTAGTGAGTTAATGATCCTTAAGCCTCAAGGCTAGTATGTGTGTGTGTGTGTGTGTGTGTGTGTGTGTGTATTAATTTGTTAGTTAAAACAATTGGAAAATGAGAATTTGAACCCTAGATGTCTCTATTGGATATAACAAGAGATATAAATCAAGCTAAAAAACTCTTAACAAAACATGATTGCATGGACTTTCCCTGTAGAGATATGCTTTTATTTCTAAACAATGTAAAAGTGCATAATATGAGCATCAATATTTGTCAGTAAATTAAGAATATATCAAGTTTCAAAGATCAAGATTTAGAGGGATACATTTGAACAAATTCCTACTATTTTAACTGTATTATGCAACTATAGATGAACCCTCAAGAAAGAAAATATTAAAACGACTTTCTTGTTTTTGGTTAGATGATTGAAATAATGGTGTAGTTTATCTTGCTACTTACACTCTTGTATGCAATTTTTTTTTTTTTTTAATTAATGTGGTGGAGTTTATCTTTGTGAGCTTCATAACTCCTAAGTAATCATGATGAAACATGACACGAGGAAACTCTTAATGCATAATTACTTAAACCAATAGAATTTTTTGTCCTATCAAGGGTCTTAAATTTAAGTATCAATTTCAAATTTGTGCGCATGTTATAACAGGAAGTTTGCCAAACGATAGGATAATTAGACTAAAAGAATTAAAAGTAAAACAAATAAAATAAACCAAACGTGTAATTGTAAGTAAAAGTTAATGTGAAATTTCCAGATATATTACAACCTTTCACGACATATTTGATTGACAAACTATAGTCATTGTTACAAATTTGAAAGCTCGAAAATGTGTGAAAAACAAAAGAGCTATTTGGACCCCTAAATTAAAACTTACAGCTCGGTTGATTTTACTCTAACTTTTACTAAGTATGGAATAGAGTAAATGTGAGCGGATAAACAATATAACTATTCTAAGCCATATTCATCAAATCACAGCAGTAAAATGAAAGCTAAAAGAGTAGAGAAGAAGAATGCAAACATACGATAACACACCGATGTGTTATCGAAGAGGAAATCGAAGAACTCAGTAAAAAACCTCTCTGCCACCCTCCAAGCGGTAAACCGATCCACTAGATAATAAATTGGAGTATACAAATAACAAAAGACCCTCCAAGCCTAGTCTACCTCATGTACGCAAGCCCTCCAAGCTCCTGCTACCAACTGACTTCGCCAAGCCTTGTCTTCTCTAACTCTCCGGATCACACAATTCAGCCCGATTGCATCCACCAAAAAAATGGCTTCTTCCAATGCTTCCCAGTAGCACCAAAACCTCACTTTACACTCAGGATGGGTGTGGTAAGTGTTTGGGCTATCAACCTCTCAAGGATTTGGAAATGGAGAGGTAGGAGTTGAGGAAAACCACAGTGGATTGTGTAGAGAATTATGGATAAAAAAATCTCTAACTCTCAAGAGTTGTGGCTAGGGTTTTCTCTCTGAAAGCACTCCTTAACATATATGGGTAATGTGAGTATATATAGTGTGGGTAGGGACAAGGTGTATTAGATATGATAAATTGGCAAAACATAATTTTTTACGGGTTTCTCGCGGGAAGGCCTTATCTGCGAGATACTCGCAAAAACCAACTGTCACCATCCGTCATGACTTTTCGCATTCCAATCATGTGTTGAGCACATGCTTCACTTTGCAAGGAGGCTACTCACAAGCTACCCGCGAAAACTTCTTTGGTCTTCAATTGCCTTGATTCTTCACACTCCCTCTCACACACAACCCTTACAATAAAATCCCACATACAATATAGGGAACAAAAGATTGAACATAATTACAATCAAATTTGGCACGAAATTAAAGCCAACACAAAATAGTTGTAAATCACGACTTTACTAAATTCATATAGAGTTTGGACTTTGGATTGTGCACCCGTATTTATGGTTTAGAATCTTCACATTGAAATTGATAGACAGTGAATTTTTTCTTTAGAATCATGTCTATCCTCTTGGAAACCTCAACTAAATCAAATGCTTTGTTTCACCCAAATGAATTTTGGCATCAAAACTCAGAATAAAAAACTATGGCCATCACCATAAATTCGTCCAATTTTACAATAAGATCCTAATCACTCACCAAATATAATTATCCCTGTAATTTAATAACCATCTGAGCCAAAAATCAATTACATATGGAATGAAACAAAATTCCACCCCCACAGAATGCAATATAGAAAAAGAAGTAGAGAGAAACCATTCAACAAACTCTTAAGAACAAAGCGTAAAGATTGTGGCCAAAATGGGCAAATGCCCTTTTCGCGCAAAATATACAACGTTTTGCCCTCTTTCTCAAACTAATTAGGAAAATGCCCCTGTTTTGAAACTCAATTTTCTAAAAATTGAGTTTCAATTCAAAACTCAATTTTTGGACAATTGAGTTATAACAAACTGAAAAAAAAACAAATTTTAAAAATTAAAAAAAAATTACTAAAACTCGAGCCCCATGAACTCGAGTTCCATGCAATTTTTTAAGGCCCTATAGTGGCGTTTTAAAGCCCTATAGTGACGTTTTAAAACATGCAAGTTTTTTTAAGTTTGATCGCTCCATAAGGAGCCCTTCCATGCAATTTTTTAAAGCCCTATAGTGGTGTTTTAAAGCATGCAAGTTTTTTAAGTTTGATCGCTCCATAGGGAGCCTTATAATGGCGTTTTAAAGCCCTGTAGTGGCATTTTAAAACATGAAGTTTTTTTTTTAAGTTTGATCGCTCCATAGGGAGCCCTATAGTGGCGTTTTTCATGGAACTCGAGTTCCATGCAATTTTTTTTATTTTTTATTTTTTAAGTTTTACCTACAGCTGCGTTTCATGGATGCCTATAGTGGCATTTTTTATGGAACTCGAGTTCCATGCAAATTTTTTTTTTTTTTTAATTTTTTTTTTTAAGTTTGGTCGCCCCATACTCGATTTTCTACAAATTGAGTTTTACATTGAAACTCGATTTTGAGAAAATTGAGTTACAAAAAAGGGACCTTTCCCTAATTAGTTTAGGAAAGGGGGCAGAATATTATATATTTTGCACAAAAAGGGCATTTACCCATTTTGGCCACAAGATTGTCTTAACAAAGGATTGGGACAATTGAAGAGACTCCCAAGAATTGAAAGAGAGGACCATGGAGCTTAAATAAGAAACCACTAACCATGGAGCATGATTTTTTTCTTTTTCTTTTTCTTTTTAGAAGCTATAATTACGTTAATGTCTAATTAAGATTGGGTTGATTGGGTACACCAGGATTTGTGTTGTACTAATATTTGATTCTTTTTCACTTCTTTCCCTTTTTTTTGTTGTTCGTTGGATAAAATTGTCAAAATAATTAATTACTATATTTTCCTATAAGAAGTTTTTATAAATATTTTCCACCTTTTTCACTATTTAATGCTTTACTTTGGTTAGACTAGAGGCATAGTTTGAAGGATTCGTGCGGAAGGATAAGGAATGCAATGAGGTTTGTGTGGTCAGTGGCAATTGATATGATTGTAGATTGAGATTGTTGATATTATTATTATTTTTTTTTTTTTGAATACTCGGAAAAGACCGGAAAAAAAATTGTTTTATTCTATATTTTAGTCTATGCAGTTTTTTGTCTTAAATGATTTTTTAATTTCATAATTTTTTTAGGCCATTAAATTTATGTGACATATATAAATTAAAATAATAATATAATATGATATGATTGGACATTTGGACCGACCTCTTGTATGACAGGTTTATATGTGGATTTTAACGGCTACCGCAACAACCAGCTTGGATAGAAAAGCTTGAATTATAGGCAAAAATAAAAAATTTTAATATGAGGTGAAATCAAAATGACATCAAACTTAAAATATGAAAGTTTAGTCATAAAGAAAATATTTTACTGGAAAAACAATCAAAACTCTTTAAACACAATTCTAATCATATCACAATTTTTTCACAATTTTTTTGCAACAAAAAAAAATACTAATTAAAATTAATATTACTGCAGTGACAATTTAATAATTTTTTTTTTTTTTTTTTTTTGAGATGATATAGACAAAAGACATAGGGATGGGGAAAGAGGGAGTGAGAAGACAAGACTTACAACACTAGCATTTAATTACAAAAAAGTCTAACCTTTGTAAGTACTGATGAAGCTAAAGTCGCTAGTCATTTAGGTCGTCCAGATAACCCCGATGCAACCTACAAGAACATAAGAGAAGATAACAAAACTAGGTCACCAGTGTGGTGCCTGCTGACGAGCCTCCGATGGTAATGTCAAAATGAGAGAGAGAGGGTTGGAATGTATTTAGCTGGTAAAATAACTTAGTATCCGTCCCCTTTACCTTTGGTGGAGCATGGTATTATAGGTCACCCTCCTTCTAGCCGTTGGAACCACCATTAATGGTGGTTTTAATTTCTAGGTAACATTTTTAGTATTTAATGCAGAGGTAAATGGAATCTCCTGATATTTAATGTGCGAGTATAAGAGCTTCTAAGCTGTCGCCTCGTCCTCAAGTATGTATGGACGAACCTTTTTGTCTAGCTTATCAGTTGCCCCCCATTCCTTGGTTGCCAAGTTTCTTGACAAGCCTGGGAATCCAGAGAATCGCCTAACATTTCGTGTTCCCCCAATGATTCCGTTTCCATCGCATTTATGACGATGTGATGGCATGGTGCGCTTAGAGGCCATATGTCGCGTTCTGGTTGGCTGGACGTGGGTGCGTTCCTCAACGAGTCCTTTGGGTTTCCCGCGTCTCAATTTTCCATGGGTAGGTATTTAAAGCTTTTTTCTTTCTTTCTCTTCTCTTCTCCACTCCTATTTCTTCCCTTACCTTTGTGCTACTTCTATTTTCTACAATTTTTTGAGCCTCCTCCCTTCTCCGTGCTTTGGCCACACCGTTTTTTCTCTCCTCCAAGCTCCAGCTACTCTATTCCTTTTTCTTTAGGTACAATACTATCCTGTTCCTAATCTTGTCTTTGCTCCGCTTTGACTAAGAGCTTCTTTCCCTACATTTTATTTCTTTTTTCTTTTTAATGTATGAGTATTCTGAGGTTAGGCGTCACTGCCCCTCTGTTTCTTTCCTTTTTGCTCGTTTAAAGGTGCTTTTTGGGTCTGGTAGTGGCTGTCCGGAGGTTGGGGCTTTTGTTTTTTAGGGTAGTGCCTAGGTTTAGTCTTGGCTGACCTTAGCCCCTTGCTGCATCAATCCTTAGATTGGTTTAAGTCTATAAGAGCAATGTCAACAAGTGAGTTGGATATAGGCTTGTCGTCTTGCGACAAAGCTATAGAAGTTGATACTGCCATCTCGGCATCTCTATCTTTATACCATTTGTCTTCCTCCCCCACCATCTTGAGGGCTTTCCATGCCTAAAAAGAAATGTGTTCTTTGTACAAGGATACGCTCTTCAGATTTAGGGATAGGTTTCAGATCCCTGACGAGACCAAGATCCGTCTCCCTCGTCCAGGTAAGAAGGCTTACACCTTCAATCCTAGGGAGGTGTATTTTTATAAGGCTGCCCTTTTAGGCGGCCTCAAACTTGGTGTTGCGTAGGTGGGGGACACCTAGACTTGGTGCGTCTTCCTTCATTTCTGATTTATGTTTTTTCCTTTTTTTTAGGTACTTATCTTCAGCTCGTCTGACTCTAACACCTTATATTCGTTTGCTTCTTGTAGCCAAGACTTATCCAAAGTTGAAAAGCAAGTATAAGAGCCATGTCAAGAGTGCTACGGAGTACACGGGCACTATTGATGATGTTGACGAACTGATTAACCCCAGGATGTTGGCTCGTCATTTCTTGGGTCCTGAGCCTTCTCCCTCGTCTTTCTTCTTCTAGTCTCGTTGCTAACACCTTGTTCATGGTGATCTTTTGCAGAAATGGCAACCAAGTTTAACCAAGAATTGTATGCTAAAATGAGAGCAAAGAAGAATGAACCCTTATCCAGCCTTGCTCAGAAACGTCCTCGGGCAGCGAAGAAGGTCGTGGAGACCAACACATCTACTCTTGTTACTTTTGACCCCAAGGCCACTTCTCCTACTACCTCCGTTAAGGAGATCACCCCTTGTCCCAAGAAAGCTCATGGTGGTGGCAAGGGGAAGAGCAAGGTTGATGCCAGTATTTGGGACGATGCTGCCACTGTTATGGGGAGGGCCCACAACGTCGTCATTCCCAAGGAGTTGAAGGATTTGAATTCTGTTCCTTCCCACGAGCTAGTGAGTCGTCATATCCATAAACTCGTCTAGGTACACTCTTGAGCTTTATCCTTGTCACTACAATTTCTTTCTTGTTATGATTTCTGTTCTGTCCCTTATTGTGGTTGTATTTTTGCTTATGGTCCTGGGAGAAGCTGTCCATCTTACCACTAAGTACCTGACCAATAAGAAGATGGTCGTCATGGCCAACTCCAAAGTTGATGCCTTAGAGCTGAGGGTTCAACTTTGAGGAAGGAGCTGATAGCGGCGATGGACGGTGGGAACCAAATGAAGAAGAAGATCAAGGTCTTGAAAGACGAGTTGAAGGTTGAGAAGCTATTAATGGAGCAGAAAGATGAGCGACTCCAGGCAACAGGGCTTAAGGCTTCAAAGGCTAAAGATGAAGCGGGGCAGGCTTTTCGGCAAACTAACGAGTATAACTGCGTCCTTCTTGGTTGGTACGTCAAGGGTTTTAAACTACTGAGGAGGTACTTTGCCAAACATAACCCTAGGATGGACTTAGACAATTTGGACCTCGAGGCTGTTGAAAAGGAGATAGAAGCTGAAGAAGCTACTGGTGGAGATGCCGCTGATGATGGGGCTGATGATGGTGGTGACAATGAAACTATTTGAATCTTTTCAAAAAAAATTTACTATCCTTTTTTTTTGGGGGGGGGGGGGGGGGAGGGGGTGTTGCTCCGTCTATTTTGGGGCCTTTTAAATTTACTATTGAACACTCTTTAAGGTTTTGGGTGCCCTATTTTTTTTGGGCTTTTACATTGCGCTTTCTTGAACACTGCATCTAATTCAAACAATTTCATATTCATTTAACCTTGCAAAATTTTACTTTTCCCTCTATATAAATTTTTCTTCGTTGTACATACATCTGAATACATCAATAGACTTATATCTTTTAAAGGATTTTTGTCTTTGGCTTCATCAATAGACTTATATCCTATGAAGGATTTAGGTCTTAGGCCTCGTCAATAGACTCATATCCTTTGAAGGATTTATGTCTTTGGCCTCATCATGAGACTTACATCCTTTGAAGGATTTATGTCTTTGGCCTCATCATCAAAGGATTTATGTCTTTGGCCTCGTCATGAGACTTACATCCTTTGAAGGATTTATGACTTTGGCCTCATCATCAAACTTATATCCTTTGAAGGATTTATGTCTTTGTGAGCTATTAGTGCTTTTAAAGGAGACTTTTTATAGGCTGAGTAACTTCTGAATGATTTCTTTATTACATTGATTAAAAATGATACAAGAATTTGATCAATGATTACAAATGATTATCCTCCTACTGGTGATACCTCTTCAAGTGTTCAACATTCTAGGGACGAGGTAACTTGTTGCCGTCCAACGACTCCAAGTGGTAGCTTCCTTGTCTGGAATAGTGGGTGACTTTGTAGGGGCCTTCCCAGGTAGGGCCAAGTTTTTCATGAGCTAGGTTCTTCGTTGCAGGGGTAACTTTCCTAAGGATGAGGTCTCCTATGTTGAATCTCCTAAGCTAATACCCTGAAATCTTCTATTGCTACCTTGCCATTCTTCTAGACACGTCATCTCTTATCTCGTCTGACAGTCCAAGTTTGTCCTCAGTTGTTTGTTGTTGGTTTCTTCATCGAAGAATTCTCTCCTTATGATGGTGACCCCCACCTCGACGGGAATTACAGCTTCCATGTCGTACGTTAGGTTGAACGGCGTCTCTCACGTGGGGGTTCTAGTCGTGGTTTTGTAGGCCCAAAGGACGCTTGGTAGTTCTTCAGGCCATGCACCCTTTTCCCCCTCTAGTCGAACTTTGATGGCCTTTAGCAAGGTTCAATTGGTCACTTCTGTCTATCCGTTGACCTATAGGTGTCCTAGTGACAAGAAATGGTTCTTGATCCCGAGTCCCAAGTAGAAAGATCTAAACGTCTGGTAGTCAAATTGTCTGCCATTATCTGATATGACTGTCCTCGATATGCTGAACCTGCAAATAATGTTCTTCCACACAAAGTCTTGTACCTTTGCCTCCGTGATTGTTTCCAGAGCCTCTGCTTCTACCCATTTTGTAAAATAGTCAATTGCTACATGTAAGAATTTTACCTGCTTTTTACCTTGGGGCAGAGGGCCCACTATGTCGATCCCCTACTACACGAATGGCCATGGAGAGGTTATGATCGTCATTTTCTCTCCTGGGGTTCTATAGATGTTCCTATACTTTTGGCACTTGTCACATCTCTTGACGAAGTCCTTTGTTTCCTTTCGCATTGTTGGCCAGAAGTAGCCTGTCTTGGTAATCTTGGATATCAGAGATCTTGGTCCCGCATGATCTCCGCAGATGCCTTCGTGAACTCCTTCTATGATGTATCTTACTTTGTCCTCTTCAACACACTTCAAGTAGGGGAGAGAAAACCCTTTTTTTGTAGAGCGCATCATTTAGGAGCATGAATCTAGTAGCTCTTTTCTTTCTCTTCCTTGCCTCGTCTGGTTCTGATGGTAGGTGGCCATCCTTCAAGTAGGAAATGATGGGTGACATCCAGCTCGTGCTCCTTTGTATCGCAAATGTATGGAACTCTTCTATATTGGGGAATTTTTGTACTTCCATCCTAAACCCCAATGGGTCGTCTTTAACTTCTAACAATGCTTGTCTCACCACTTCATCTGCTTCCATGTTCAAACTCCGTGGAACTTGCATAAACTCTACTTGTTCAAGATCTCTAACAAGCTGGTTCGTCAACTTCAAGTTCTTCTCCATCCTCTACTCTTTTGCTTCATAATCCCCTTTAATCTACCCGATTACTAACTTAGAGTCACTTTTTAGGAGTACTTTTTTGGTTTCCGTGGACTTAGACAATCTTAGCCCCGTAAGTATTGCTTCTTACTCAACCTCGTTGTTGGTGGCTAGGAATTGGAGCTGGACCCCGCACTTCAAGGCATCCCCTTCTAGTGAGGTTATGATGACTCTGACTCCTCCTCTACCTTTGGCTAACGATCCATCAGTTTGGACCATCTATGACTTTGCTACATCCATCGGGCTATCTTCAGGCATCGTGAATTCGGCGATGAAGTCCGCTAGTACTTGGGCCTTTATTACTGTTTGTGGTCTACATTCAATGTCGAATTGGCTCAGCTCAACTGCCCATTGTACCATTTGTCCAGCGGCATCTGGTTTGTTGATTGCCTTTTTAATGGGTTGGTCCGTCATGAAGAGGATGAGGTTTACTTGGAAATATGGACGTAACTTCCGAGAGGTAACGATCAAAGAAAAAGTGATCTTCTCGATGCGCGGGTACTTTGCCTCCACTCCTTGAAAGGCATGGCTTACATAGTACACAGGGTGTTGGATCCTTGACTCTTCTCGGATAAAGGCTGCACTTACTGCCATGGCGGAGACAACCAAATAGAGGAATAGGTCTTTGCCTTCTTTTGATGGGCTCAATAATGGTGGGGTGCCCAAATAGCATTTTAGCTCCTGGAGCGCTACTTCGCATTCATTGGTCCACGTGAAGGCCTGTTCGAGGGTCTTGAAGAATAAAGGGAACTTATTCGTCGCCTTTGAGACAAAGCGGTTCAATACCGCTACTCTTCTTGTCAACCTTTGTACCTCCTTGACATTCTTCGGGAGGTCATCTCCAGTATAGCTTTCACCTTCTCTGGATTAGCTTCTATGCCCCATTGTGACACCATAAAGCCAAGGAACTTCCCTGAGGAAACTCCAAATGCACACTTCGTCGGATTCAACTTCATCTAGTACTATCTTAGAGTTTTGAACATTTCCTCTAAGTCTTCCAAATGGCTTTCTGCTTCTTTACTCTTGACAAGCATATCATCTTCATACACCTCCATGTTTCTTCGAATTTTTTCACTAAACATCTGGTTTATTAACCTCTGGTAGGTAGCTTTTACGTTCTTCAATCCGAATGGGATGACTTTGTAACAGTAGAGTCCTTGACTAGTGATGAAGGCCATCTTCTCTTGATCTTCTTCTGACATCTGGATCTAGTTATACCCTGAGAACGCGCCCATAAATGTTAACAGCTTATGTCCTGCCATAGAATCAATGAGCTAGTTAATTCTAGGCAAAGGGAAGCTATCTTTTAGGCAGGCTTGATTCAGATCCATGAAATCCATGCACATCCTCCATTTTCCGTTTGCTTTCTTTACCATGACGACGTTAGCTAACCACTTCGAGTAGTACATTTCACGGATGAGCTTGGCTGTCAGGAGCTTATTTACTTTGTCCATGATAGCCTTGTTCTTCTTAGGTGCAAAGACTCTTCTTCTCTATTGAACAGGCTTTTTCCCTGGATCCACGTTCAGCCAGTGTTGGATGACATTCTCTAAGATGTCGGGCATGTCCTCGTGGTTCCATGCAAATACTTGTAGGTTTCTCTTCAGGAACTTCACTATCCCTTTCTTCATATCTGGACTAAGATTTGCCCTAACATTCGTTACCTTCATAGGCTTTCCTCCTACCAGTTCAACCATTTATAGTGCTTCTATCGTCTCGGGGTTCTTTTCTTCGATGATCCATGTATGGTTTTCTTTTGACACCAATACTGCCTGATAACACTCACAAGCCAAAACTTGGTCCCCCTTGATTACCCCCACTCCATTTTCTGTAGGGAATTTTACCTTTAAGCAATATGTCGAGGTCGCAGCTTTCCAACGGTTGAGTGTTGGTCGTCCAATGATGACGTTGTAGTATGAAGGACAGTCTACCATCAAGAAATTAAGTTGCTTCGTTATTTGTTGGGGGTATGTGCCTGCTATTACTGTTAGAGTCACTATTCCTTTTGGGTACACCTTGTCCCCGCTGAAACTGTTGAGGGGAGATTCAAATGGACGAAGCCTACTCGAGTCCACTTTCAACTACTAGAAGGCAGAGAGGTAAATGATGTCAGCGAAGCTCCCGTTGTCTACTAGAATTCTTTTGGTGTTGAACCCTTCTATTATCAGTATGATAACCAAAGGGTCATCATGTGGCTGTTTTACTCCTCTGGCATCTTCCTCCGAGAAGACCATGTCTACAACTTCTCTCCTCTGGTGTTTTGTTGGTGGTATCATATGGACGTTGTTGACCTGCCTTTGTTGCGACTTCTTGAGGGATTTGAAGGAGCCCCCCGTCGTTGGACCACCGTTGATCATTCTTATCTCGCCTATTGCATTCTTTGGCCCTTCTAGTGGTTTATCATCGTCTTTCGACTTTTCTTCTGACCTGGTTCTATCTCTTGTTTTAGTCGTCCGTATGTGTTTTTCTTGACGAACTTTTGTAGCTTCCCTTTCTGGATTAACTCCTCTATCTGCGCCTTGAAGTCCCTACATTCGTCAGTATAATGCCCGTGATCTCGGTGGAAGTGACAGTACTTTTTCTTGTTTCGGGCACTAGGTGAACCACTCAACGGCTTTGGCCATTTTAACTAGTGATCGTCCTTATTCTGCATTAAGATCTGGTCAATGGGCATTACCAAGGGTGTGAAATTTACCATTTTGCGAGCCTTGTCGTCCCTCCGCTTACCTTTGTCGTTGCTAGGAAGGTGATCTCTCATTTCCGTCTTTTGCCCTTTCTGGTCATCTCGGGGACCAGTTTTTGACGTTCAAGGTCCGCTTACCTCTATTGCTGTGAAAGCATCCTCTGCGTTCATGTATTTTTAAGCCTTTATGAGCAAGTCTGTCATTGACATTGGGGGACTTTTAGCAAGTGCTACTACGAATTCTTTGGATCTCAATCCTGCTCTGAACGTGATTAGCTACACTTTATCCTCTGCCTCATCTACCTCCAGCACTTCCCTGTTAAACCGCTTCACATAGGATTTTAAGGACTCCCATTCTCCCTGTCTGATCGTCAATAAATGATCTACTGGTCTTTTTTGACGCTATCCTCCAATGAAGTGACACATAAAGAGGCTGCTAAGCTAGTCAAAATCATCAATGGAAGAATGCGCCAACTTACTGAACCACACTTTGCCTGCCCCTTTAAGGGTGGTCAGGAAGGATCAACACACTATTTCATCAGGGGTCTACTACAGGCTCAAGGTCATCTTGAAGGTGGTGATGTGAACCAATGGGTCTTTCAACCCGTCATATGACTCCAACTGCGAAAGCCGGAATTTTGGCAGGAGTGGGTGGTCGAGTACCCCCTGTGTGAACGGAGAGTCTATCCTTCTCACCATCCCGTCCAAGTTCTTGGCCATTTTTCCTTTCATTACATTTTTGAGCTCATCCATCTCTTTTCTCATACTCCTCAAGAGGTCATTGGTAGCCTCGTCAGACCGCTCCGCACTCCTTGAGCCATCTCTCCCTTAGCTCCCTTCTAGATATTGCACTCCGCCCTAATTCCTATTGTTTTCAATCCTTCTCGGCAAGCGATTTTCTTCCTGTTGCAGTCGTTGTCTCATCTCCTGGTTTTGCTTTGTCAATTCCTTCACACTGGCCAGAGAGCTTGGACTTGCAACGCTAGGGCAGCTGACTCTGGTTGTGCACTAGACTCCATCTGGACGACAGTAAGGGTAGAGCAACATTTATGTCCTTAGGATTAGGAGAAAGAAAAAAGTTCCACACAAATGGCACCAAACTAATGAAACTAAAGTCGTCAGTCATTCAGGTCGTCTAGATAAGAAATGGAATCTCCTGATATTTAACGTGCGAGTATAAGAGCTTCTGAGTTGTTGCCTGGCTTCATTCGAACCGTAATGGTTCTGGCAATAATGGCAGCATTTATTGCTCTATCCTCGTCCTCAATTATGTCTGAATGAACCTTTTCATTGGTCTTATCAAGTACTAACAAGGCTTATAAACTGAAATCTCACTTATTAACTGACCGATGTGGTACTTTAGACTCACTCACCAAATCATTGGTGCTATAGATTGATATCAAAATTTTCACAAAAATAATTCACCTTCTTTCTTACCAATTCTCTAATCTTGGGTCCACCGTACACCACACCTATTTATCAAAGCAATAGTGTCGAAAAATGGTTAGAAAATTTATGTCAATGATATTTGTTCAAAGCGATTATTGCTTAATGACGAAAGCAATGACATTTTTTTTTTTTTTTTTTTTTTTTGTGGATGAAGACGAAAGCAATGACATTGTCTACCTGTAGTGGCCTCTCGATCATACGTTTCTAGTTCCTTGCGACCCACAGCCTATTGACTATAAATCCACATAGCCAGTTTCTTTGAATTCAATAGAATATCACTTTTCTTTGGACTTTCCCCATTTGCTTCGATAATAATAATAATAATATATCGAGTTCTCTGACAATGGCGGACGAGGTGATTCTGCTGGATTTAAAAAGTGAGTTGATTAAATTAGAAGTAGAGAAAAAATTGCCAAAGTAGAACCAAAAATAACCTTTCTAAAATCATTTTAAAAAGTATAATTTTAAATAAAATAGAATAGAGATGTAGTAAAATACATATGTAATTTAAGAGTAATTCTTGAATACTCTCGGAATACAGAGAATGATACTCTTTGCTCTCATATTTATGGTGAGGTTTATCCATTAAATTTATGGTGGAGTCCATTTTAAATATGAGAATAAGGAGTACTATTTCTCTATACTCGAGAAGTACTTAAAAAACCAAGCTTTATTCACATAGGTGTCCCATATATGTGTGGTCACTTTTTCTTTTCTTTTGTGAGTAGTTTTGGTGTCACAACTCGTCCATGTGGCGAGTTGTAGTTGGTAGAAAGGTGTGGTAACTATACCTCGTCACATGAGCGAGTTGTGACAGCAGACTTATTTTTCTTTTGTTGCTGCTACGTAAGGCAAAATATTATAGGCTAGGATTATTAGAGGTTCGTTCCTTTCAATTAAAAAATTATTGAGGGAGAGCATAGGACAAATGGGGGTTGCAGTTTTTTGGCCCAGCAAATGCTGTCGGCCAACTTTTTTTTTTTTTTTTAATCAATGGTATCAGCCAACCTTGATTTACCAAGGAGAGTCCACTAGTCATGTTATGTTTTTGAAGAGTAATATTACATACCAAAAATAAATGATGAAACTAATTTTAATATTAATTAAGTTGACAAATTTTTATTGATGACTTGTATCATTGATCACTTGTTTACTTACCATGACAAATTGTCACATCAATAATGGTTAGATATTTTGTGTCGGTAGTCTTTCTTTGAAGAGAGCCCAGTGTGATGTTATGTTTCTTTTTAAATACAGTAGTCATGTTGTACTTTAAAGAGAGTTCAATAGTGTGTAATGTTACCATTAAGGAGAGGCAAGTAGTCCCTCTCAATCTCACACGCAATCAAGAGCATCTTATATGGTCCTCCTTGCAATGATTTAGAGAAATATCATAGGCTAGGATTAGATATTTTGCGTCGGTAGAGTCTCTCTTTGAAGAGAGTCCAGTGTGATGTTATGTTTCTTTTTAAGCAGAGTCCAGTAGTCATGTTGTACTTTAAAGAGAGTCCAATAGTATGTAATGTTACCATTAAGGAGAGGCAAGTAGTCCCTCTCAATCTCACACGCAATCAAGAACATCTTATATGGTCCCCTTTGCAAAGATTTAAATAGAGTCCAGTAGTTTACCAAAAAAAAAAATAGAGTCCAGTAGTCATGTTTCCTATCAAGGATCTTAAATTTAAGTATCAATTTTAAATTTGTGCGCTTGCTATAATAACAGGAAGTTAGCCAAACGATAGGATAATTAAATAAGGATTAATCAACTACCATAGTATGGTTTCAAAAAAAAAAAAACTACAATAGTATTAACAAAAATAGTTAAAAGTAAAACCAATAAAATGGACCAACCATGTAATCTATATATTACTAAAAGCTGAAGCGTAGCGTTTAATGCTGCTACTCTCACATTGTGCCACTTCAGTTGTCACGTCATTTGTTTAAAAAAAATATAATTTTTCCTTCAATTTTAAAATGCTTTTTCCAATTTTTAGCCCTATAAATCACAGCCCTATAAATGTAGCCCACTACTTATTTATTTACTTCCACCATCACCCTATAATGAATTTGTATAATTAATCCAGCCCACCTCTTATTTATTTAGTTCCACTATCAAGCCCATGACCCAAAGTATTTTCAGTTCAACTTAAAGGAAAAAGAAATTAAAAATAAAAAACGTTCAAGCCGGTTTTTTGTGAGCCTTTTCAACTTAAAAGGAAGAAAGAAAAAAAAAATACATTTCTAAAAGTTGAAGCGTAGCATTTATTATTGCTACGCTTTAGTTCAGCCACATTAGCCTCCATGATATCTTTATAAAAAAAATGACATTTTTTTTAAAATATTAATATCTAAGGATGATTTTACACATTCTAAAATAATAATTAAATACATATAACTTACCAACTATAATAAAATATTAATATCTAAATATCTAAAGATGACTTTACACATTCTAAAATAATGATTTTTTTTTTTTTGAAAGGCATTCTAAAATAATAGTTAAATACATGTAACTTACCGACATAATAATGTTATAATTATTATCATTGAAAACATGTAGTCACCAAATACTTTATTTATAAATAATAATAAAAATAAAAATAAAAAAGTAGGAATTCTTCACCGGACATACCATCCTTTTTTTTTTTGTAAACCCTTCTCATAGGCATTTTATTAAACATGTGACAGAGAACTACAAAGGGTGGGATTATCTTCAGCATACCACTTTGTTGGTGGTAATTTATAGTAAAAGAAATATGATAGAAGTAGAAATACCACTTAACACTCCAAAATATTTAACATTATATATATATATATATATATATATATATATATAAAATACTAAACATATTAAATATTAAAATATTCAATATTGGACATAAAAAAAAAAAAAATCAAAATAGCATTATCAGTTTATGACCTTACACATTCTCTTGAATGAACATATGAATACTAAACTATTCCCAAGTGCATTATGGCAAAATAAATTGTCATACAAACATAATAAATACATTTCTAGAAGTTGAAGTGTAGCATTTATTGTTGCTACGCTCCAGTTCAGCCACATTAGCCGCCATGCTATCTTTTTTAAAAAAAATGACATTTTTTTTTTAAATATTAATATCTAAGGATCATTTTACACATTCTAAAATAATAATTAAATACATGTAACTTACCAACTATAATAAAATATTAATATCTAAATATCTAAAGATGACTTTACACATTCTAAAATAATGATTTTTTTTTTTTTTTTGAAAGGCATTCTAAAATAATAGTTAAATACATGTAACTTACCGACATAATAATGCTATAATTATTATCATTGAAAACATGTAGTCATAAAATACTTTATTTATAAATAATAATAAAAACCAAAATAAAAAAGTAGGAATTCTTCACCAGACATACCATCCTTTTTTTTTTTTTTGGTAAACCCTTCTCATAGGCATTTTATTAAACATGTGACATAGAACTACAAATGGTGGGATTATCTTCAGCATACCACTTTGTTGGTGGTAATTTATAGTAAAAGAGATATGATAGAAGTAGAAATACCACTTAACACTCCAAAATATATATATAATACTAAACATATTAAATATTAAAATATTCAATATTGGACATAAAAAAAATCAAAATTGCATTATCAGTTTATGACCTTACACATTCTCTTGAATGAACATATGAATACTAAACTATTCCCAAGTGCATTATGGCAAAATAAATTGTCATATGAACAGAATAGTAGAAAACACACCCAATATTGCATTATGAGTTTATGACCTTACACATTCTCTTGAACGGTCATATATTAAGTTATGCCAAGGTGCATTATGACAAAATAAATTGTCATATGAAAATGAATAGTATAAAACACACCCACGAAGAAAATAAACGAAAACACACCCATCAACAAACTCTGGATTTTCTTTACTAAGATTGAGATGATTTCTTCGACCAGAGATAACAATTCAACAAAAAGTCATCGTCTCAATTTGGTAAGTATTTCAATGTGCTTACAATACTCTTGATCTTCACTCTATTTTTTTTTTTTTTTGGGTACATTTTAAATGTTTTCTACTTCTTCTTTTGAGTAATGGTTATTTTCCTTGATCACAATTTATCAAATCACTTCCATCATATCGAAATACATTACCATCTTGCTAATCTCTTATTTTGTTTTAGTACATGGTCTTTTGCCTCACATTTGTTTATTTTATTTTTTGAATAGCTTTGTTATTTTTTAAATTAAATACTACGTAAATTCTTGCTAAAATCCTTTAATCTCATCTAAATATATGCTAATTTATAATTTCTTTCTTAGGATACCTTGGAAGAGGAAACAAAATATTATGATTTATAGGAATGGCGTTTCTCTTTTTCTTTATATTTGGGTTTATACCATGCTTTCTCTTTTTCTTTTTATTTGGGTTTAATGCTGCTGCTCTCACGTTGTGCCACATCAGCTGTCATGTCATTTGTTTAAAAAAAATATAATTTTTCCTTCAATTTTAAAATGCTTTTTCCAATTTTTAGCCCTATAAATCCCAGCCCTATAAATGCAACCCACTACTTATTTATTTACTTCCACTATCACCCTATAATAAATTTGTATAATTAATCCAGCCCACCTCTTATTTATTTAGTTCCACTATCAAGCCAATGACCCAAAGTCTTTTCAGGTCAACTTAAAGGAAAAATAAATTAAAAATAAAAAAAAACATTCAAGCCGGTTTTGTGTGAGCCTTTTCAACTTAAAAGGAAGAAAGAAAAAAAAAAAAAACATTTCTAAAAGTTGAAGCGTAGCATTTATTGTTGCTACGCTCTAGTTCAACCACATTAGCCTCCATGATATCTTTATAAAAAAAAATGAAATTTTTTTTAAAATATTAATATCTAAGGATGATTTTACACATTCTAAAATAATATTTAAATACATGTACCTTACCAACTATAATAAAATATTAATATCTAAATATCTAAAGATGACTTTACACATTCTAAAATAATGATTTTTTTTTTTTTTTGTTTGAAAGGCATTCTAAAATAATAGTTAAATACATGTAACTTACTGACATAAGAATGCTATAATTATTATCATTGAAAACATGTAGTCATAAAATACTTTATTTATAAATAATAATAAAAACCAAAATAAAAAAGTAGGAATTCTTCACCGGACATACCATCCTTTTTTTTTTTTTTTTTGTAAACCCTTCTCATAGGCATTTTATTAAACATGTGACATAGAACTACAAATGGTGGGATTATCTTCAGCATACCACTTTGTTGGTGGTAATTTATAGTAGAAGAAATATGATAGAAGTAGAAATAAGACTTAACACTCCAAAATATATATATAATACTAAACATATTAAATATTAAAATATTCAATATTGGACATAAAAAAAAATCAAAATTGCATTATCAGTTTATGACCTTACACATTCTCTTGAATGAACATATGAATACTAAACTATTCCCAAGTGCATTATGGCAAAATAAATTTTCATATGAACAGAATAGTAGAAAACACACCCAATATTGCATTATGAGTTTATGACCTTACACATTCTCTTGAACGGTCATATATTAAGTTATGCCAAAGTGCATTATGACAAAATAAATTGTCATATGAAAATGAATAGTATAAAACACACCCACGAAGAAAATAAACGAAAACACACCCATCAACAAACTCTGGATTTTCTTTACTAAGATTGAGATGATTTCTTCGATCAGAGATAACAATTCAACAAAAAGTCATCGTCTCAATTCGGTAAGTATTTCAATGTGCTTACAATACTCTTGATCTTCACTCTATTTTTTTTTTTTTTTTTGGGTACATTTTAAATGTTTTCCACTTCTTCTTTTGAGTAATGGTTATTTTCCTTGATCACAATTTATCAATTCACTTCCATCATATCGAAATACATTACCATCTTGCTAATTTCTTATTTTGTTTTAGTACATGGTCTTTTGCCTCCCATTTGTTTATTTTATTTTCTGAATAGCTTTGTTATTTTTTTAAATTAAATACTACGCAAATTCTTGCTAAAATCCTTTAATCTCATCTAAATATATGCTAATTTATAATTTCTTTCTTAGGATACCTTGGAAGAGGAAACAAAATATTATGATTTATAGGAATGGCGTTTCTCTTTTTCTTTATATTTGGGATTATACCATGTGTTTCTCTTTTTCTTTGTATTTGAATTACCATAATGTTATTTGCTGAAGCGTAGCATTTAATGCTGCTGCTCTCACGTTGTGCCACATCAGCTGTCATGTCATTTGTTTAAAAAAAATATAATTTTTCCTTCAATTTTAAAACGCTTTTTCCAATTTTTAGCCCTATAAATCCCAGCCCAATAAATGCAGTCCACTACTTATTTATTTACTTCCACTATCACCCTATAATAAATTTGTATAATTAATCCAGCCCACCTCTTATTTATTTAGTTCCACTATCAAGCCCATGACCCAAAGTCTTTTCAGGTCAACTTAAAGGAAAAAGAAATTAAAAATAAAAAACATTCAAGCCAGTTTTGTGTGAGCCTTTTCAACTTAAAAGGAAGAAAGAAAAAAAAAATACATTTCTAAAAGTTGAAGCGTAGCATTTATTGTTACTACGCTCTAGTTCAGCCACATTAGCCTCCATGATATCTTTATAAAAAAAATGACATTTTTTTTTAAATATTAATATCTAAGGATGATTTTACACATTCTAAAATAATATTTAAATACATGTACCTTACCAACTATAATAAAATATTAATATCTAAATATCTAAAGATGACTTTACACATTCTAAAATAATGATTTTTTTTTTTTTTTGTTTGAAAGGCATTCTAAAATAATAGTTAAATACATGTAACTTACTGACATAAGAATGCTATAATTATTATCATTGAAAACATGTAGTCATAAAATACTTTATTTATAAATAATAATAAAAACCAAAATAAAAAAGTAGGAATTCTTCACCGGACATACCATCCTTTTTTTTTTTTTTTTTGTAAACCCTTCTCATAGGCATTTTATTAAACATGTGACATAGAACTACAAATGGTGGGATTATCTTCAGCATACCACTTTGTTGGTGGTAATTTATAGTAGAAGAAATATGATAGAAGTAGAAATAAGACTTAACACTCCAAAATATATATATAATACTAAACATATTAAATATTAAAATATTCAATATTGGACATAAAAAAAAATCAAAATTGCATTATCAGTTTATGACCTTACACATTCTCTTGAATGAACATATGAATACTAAACTATTCCCAAGTGCATTATGGCAAAATAAATTTTCATATGAACAGAATAGTAGAAAACACACCCAATATTGCATTATGAGTTTATGACCTTACACATTCTCTTGAACGGTCATATATTAAGTTATGCCAAAGTGCATTATGACAAAATAAATTGTCATATGAAAATGAATAGTATAAAACACACCCACGAAGAAAATAAACGAAAACACACCCATCAACAAACTCTGGATTTTCTTTACTAAGATTGAGATGATTTCTTCGATCAGAGATAACAATTCAACAAAAAGTCATCGTCTCAATTCGGTAAGTATTTCAATGTGCTTACAATACTCTTGATCTTCACTCTATTTTTTTTTTTTTTTTTGGGTACATTTTAAATGTTTTCCACTTCTTCTTTTGAGTAATGGTTATTTTCCTTGATCACAATTTATCAATTCACTTCCATCATATCGAAATACATTACCATCTTGCTAATTTCTTATTTTGTTTTAGTACATGGTCTTTTGCCTCCCATTTGTTTATTTTATTTTCTGAATAGCTTTGTTATTTTTTTAAATTAAATACTACGCAAATTCTTGCTAAAATCCTTTAATCTCATCTAAATATATGCTAATTTATAATTTCTTTCTTAGGATACCTTGGAAGAGGAAACAAAATATTATGATTTATAGGAATGGCGTTTCTCTTTTTCTTTATATTTGGGATTATACCATGTGTTTCTCTTTTTCTTTGTATTTGAATTACCATAATGTTATTTGCTGAAGCGTAGCATTTAATGCTGCTGCTCTCACGTTGTGCCACATCAGCTGTCATGTCATTTGTTTAAAAAAAATATAATTTTTCCTTCAATTTTAAAACGCTTTTTCCAATTTTTAGCCCTATAAATCCCAGCCCAATAAATGCAGTCCACTACTTATTTATTTACTTCCACTATCACCCTATAATAAATTTGTATAATTAATCCAGCCCACCTCTTATTTATTTAGTTCCACTATCAAGCCCATGACCCAAAGTCTTTTCAGGTCAACTTAAAGGAAAAAGAAATTAAAAATAAAAAACATTCAAGCCAGTTTTGTGTGAGCCTTTTCAACTTAAAAGGAAGAAAGAAAAAAAAAATACATTTCTAAAAGTTGAAGCGTAGCATTTATTGTTACTACGCTCTAGTTCAGCCACATTAGCCTCCATGATATCTTTATAAAAAAAATGACATTTTTTTTTAAATATTAATATCTAAGGATGATTTTACACATTCTAAAATAATATTTAAATACATGTACCTTACCAACTATAATAAAATATTAATATCTAAATATCTAAAGATGACTTTACACATTCTAAAATAATGATTTTTTTTTTTTTTGAAAGGCATTCTAAAATAATAGTTAAATACATGTAACTTACTGACATAAGAATGCTATAATTATTATCATTGAAAACATGTAGTCATAAAATACTTTATTTATAAATAATAATAAAAACCAAAATAAAAAAGTAGGAATTCTTCTCCGGACATACCATCCTTTTTTTTTTTTTTTTGGTAAACCCTTCTCATAGGCATTTTATTAAACATGTGACATAGAACTACAAATGGTGGGATTATCTTCAGCATACCACTTTGTTGGTGGTAATTTATAGTAAAAGAGATATGATAGAAGTAGAAATACCACTTAACACTCCAAAATATATATATAATACTAAACATATTAAATATTAAAATATTCAATATTGGACATAAAAAAAACCAAAATTGCATTATCAGTTTATGACCTTACACATTCTCTTGAACGGTCATATATTAAGTTATGCCAAAGTGCATTATGACAAAATAAATTGTCATATGAAAATGAATAGTATAAAACACACCCACGAAGAAAATAAACGAAAACACACCCATCAACAAACTCTGGATTTTCTTTACTAAGATTGAGATGATTTCTTCGATCAGAGATAACAATTCAACAAAAAGTCATCGTCTCAATTTGGTAAGTATTTCAATGTGCTTACAATACTCTTGATCTTCACTCTATTTTTTTTTTTTTTTTGGGTACATTTTAAATGTTTTCGACTTCTTCTTTTGAGTAATGGTTATTTTCCTTGATCACAATTTATCAAATCACTTCCATCATATCGAAATACATTACCATCTTGCTAATTTCTTATTTTTTTTTAGTACATGGTCTTTTGCCTCCCATTTGTTTATTTTATTTTTTGAATAGCTTTGTTATTTCTTAAATTAAATACTACGCAAATTCTTGCTAAAATCCTTTAATCTCATCGAAATATATGCTAATTTATAATTTCTTTCTTAAGATACCTTGGGAGAGGAAACAAAATATTATGATTTATAGGAATGTCGTTTCTCTTTTTCTTTATATTTGGGATTATACCATGTGTTTCTCTTTTTCTTTGTATTTGAGATTATACCTGTGTGGCCCAATAATCTATGGGCCAGGCCCATCTACCCGGGGAGAATCCGAAGGCCCAAGCCGAGGAGGGCTATGGCCTAAGCTCGACAAAATAGCCTATGGATACCGCCGAGGACAGCTCAGTCCTCGGCAGACCCAAAGTCCCCCCTGAAAGAAGGGTAAAAACGGTATAGGACTGAAACCAGGAAGAAAGATCTAAAATATCCAGGGAAAGCTGCCCTTACTGCCATTCAATGCTCTGAACCTGACAGGGCCGCATTCTTTGGCTTTTACAACCACCCCCAACGACTTTGAATATGGGCTGATGGGACAAGTATTAATCTTGGAAAGGTTGACCCTATACGTAGACGAAGGACAATGAACGCAGGCGAATATAAAAAGGAAAAACAAGTAACCTAAAGAGGGGGTTTGGGAAAAATGGCCAAAAACCAGAGCCTCCCAGCCCACCTCCAGGAGAAAGACTCCAGGGGTGAAGGAAAACTTAAACTTGTACGAACACCGCGAAAAACCCACCGCCTGTCAACCTGGGCCTAGCCTTCCAAACCCACGCTCTACAAATGATATTGTTAGGGGCCTTTTTACGTGCGAACCCGACACTGTTACGGTCCGCCACGAATCGCGTCCTTACAATTGGCGCCGTCTGTGGGAAAGGCTTGTGTGTTGGTATAGGAAGTGGGTCGATAGAGTTTCTTCGTTATTTCTAACCGTTGGTTGTAGAGTTCTAGTATAAAGTTCTGCTAGGGACTACGTTTCTTGACTAGGGGCTTGGTTGAGGAGCTCACTCCTTTAAAGCCAAGGTCCCCCGTAAAGAGCAAACTAGGCACTTGGTAGCGTTAACCGTATGGATAAACTCTAGGGGCTTGGCTGAGGAGCTAACTCCCCTAAAGCCAAGATCCCACACAAAGAGAAAACTGGGTTTTGGACAGAACCAAGGCATTGCATAGTCCACGGACTCAAGCCTCTGGGGAAACCAACTACCTGGATGAGGAAAACTAGGTTTTGGACAGAACCAAGGCATTGCATAGTCCACGGACTCAAGCTTCTGGGGAAACCAACTACCTGGATGTGGAAAACTAGGTTTTGGACAGAACCAAGGCATTGCATAGTCCACGGACTCAAGCCTCTGGGGAAACCAACTACCTGGATGTGGAAAACTAGGTTTTGGACAGAACCAAGGCATTGCATAGTCCACGGACTCAAGCCTCTGGGGAAACCAACTACCTGGATGTGGAAAACTAGGTTTTGGACAGAACCAAGGCATTGCATGGTCCACGGACTCAAGCCTCTGGGGAAACCAACTACCTGGATGAGGAAAACTAGGTTTTGAACAGAACCAAGGCATTGCATAGTCCACGGACTCAAGCCTCTGGGGAAACCAACTACCTGGATGTGGAAAACTAGGTTTTGGACAGAACCAAGGCATTGCATGGTCCACGGACTCAAGCCTCTGGGGAAACCAACTACCTGGATGAGGAAAACTAGGTTTTGAACAGAACCAAGGCATTGCATAGTCCACGGACTCAAGCCTCTGGGGAAACCAACTACCTGGATGTGGAAAACTAGGTTTTGGACAGAACCAAGGCATTGCATGGTCCACGGACTCAAGCCTCTGGGGAAACCAACTACCTGGATGAGGAAAACTAGGTTTTGGACAGAACCAAGGCATTGCATAGTCCACGGACTCAAGCTTCTGGGGAAACCAACTACCTGGATGTGGAAAACTAGGTTTTGGACAGAACCAAGGCATTGCATAGTCCACGGACTCAAGCCTCTGGGGAAACCAACTACCTGGATGTGGAAAACTAGGTTTTGGACAGAACCAAGGCATTGCATGGTCCACGGACTCAAGCCTCTGGGGAAACCAACTACCTGGATGTGGAAAACTAGGTTTTGGACAGAACCAAGGCATTGCATAGTCCACGGACTCAAGCCTCTGGGGAAACCAACTACCTGGATGTGGAAAACTAGGTTTTGGACAGAACCAAGGCATTGCATGGTCCACGGACTCAAGCCTCTGGGGAAACCAACTACCTGGATGAGGAAAACTAGGTTTTGGACAGAACCAAGGCATTGCATGGTCCACGGACTCAAGCCTCTGGGGAAACCAACTACCTGGATGTGGAAAACTAGGTTTTGGACAGAACCAAGGCATTGCATGGTCCACGGACTCAAGCCTCTGGGGAAACCAACTACCTGGATGAGGAAAACTAGGTTTTGGACAGAACCAAGGCATTGCATAGTCCACGGACTCAAGCCTCTGGGGAAACCAACTACCTGGATGAGGAAAACTAGGTTTTGGACAGAACCAAGGCATTGCATAGTCCACGGACTCAAGCCTCTGGGGAAACCAACTACCTGGATGTGGAAAACTAGGTTTTGGACAGAACCAAGGCATTGCATGGTCCACGGACTCAACCCTCTGGGGAAACCAACTACCTGGATGTGGAAAACTAGGTTTTGGACAGAACCAAGGCATTGCATAGTCCACGGACTCAAGCTTCTGGGGAAACCAACTACCTGGATGTGGAAAACTAGGTTTTGGACAGAACCAAGGCATTGCATAGTCCACGGACTCAAGCTTCTGGGGAAACCAACTACCTGGATGTGGAAAACTAGGTTTTGGACAGAACCAAGGCATTGCATAGTCCACGGACTCAAGCCTCTGGGGAAACCAACTACATGGATGTGGAAAACTAGGTTTTGGACAGAACCAAGGCATTGCATGGTCCACGGACTCAAGCCTCTGGGGAAACCAACTACCTGGATGTGGAAAACTAGGTTTTGGACAGAACCAAGGCATTGCATAGTCCACGGACTCAGGCCTCTGGGGAAACCAACTACCTGGATGTGGAAAACTAGGTTTTGGACAGAACCAAGGCATTGCATGTTCCACGGACTCAAGCCTCTGGGGAAACCAACTACCTGGATGTGGAAAACTAGGTTTTGGACAGAACCAAGGCATTGCATGGTCCACGGACTCAACCCTCTGGGGAAACCAACTACCTGGATGTGGAAAACTAGGTCTTGGACAGAACCAAGGCATTGCATAGTCCACGGACTCAAGCTTCTGGGGAAACCAACTACCAGGATGTGGAAAACTAGGTTTTGGACAGAACCAAGGCATTGCATAGTCCACGGACTCAAGCTTCTGGGGAAACCAACTACCTGGATGTGGAAAACTAGGTTTTGGACAGAACCAAGGCATTGCATAGTCCACGGACTCAAGCCTCTGGGGAAACCAACTACCTGGATGTGGAAAACTAGGTTTTGGACAGAACCAAGGCATTGCATGGTCCACGGACTCAAGCCTCTGGGGAAACCAACTACCTGGATGTGGAAAACTAGGTTTTGGACAGAACCAAGGCATTGCATCGTCCACGGACTCAAGCCTCTGGGGAAACCAACTACCTGGATGTGGAAAACTAGGTTTTGGACAGAACCAAGGCATTGCATGGTCCACGGACTCAAGCCTCTGGGGAAACCAACTACCTGGATGTGGAAAACTAGGTTTTGGACAGAACCAAGGCATTGCATAGTCCACGGACTCAAGCCTCTGGGGAAACCAACTACCTGGATGAGGAAAACTAGGTTTTGGACAGAACCAAGGCATTGCATAGTCCACGGACTCAAGCCTCTGGGGAAACCAACTACCTGGATGTGAAAAACTAGGTTTTGGACAGAACCAAGGCATTGCATGGTCCACGGACTCAAGCCTCTGGGGAAACCAACTACCTGGATGAGGAAAACTAGGTTTTGGACAGAACCAAGGCATTGCATAGTCCACGGACTCAAGCCTCTAGGGAAACCAACTACCTAGATGTGTAAAACTAGGTTTTGGACAGAACCAAGGCATTGCATGTTCCACGGACTCAAGCCTCTGGGGAAACCAACTACCTGGATGTGGAAAACTAGGTTTTGGACAGAACCAAGGCATTGCATGGTCCACGGACTCAACCCTCTGGGGAAACCAACTACCTGGATGTGGAAAACTAGGTTTTGGACAGAACCAAGACATTGCATAGTCCACGGACTCAAGCTTCTGGGGAAACCAACTACCTGGATGTGGAAAACTAGGTTTTGGACAGACCCAAGGCATTGCATAGTCCACGGACTCAAGCTTCTGGGGAAACCAACTACCTGGATGTGGAAAACTAGGTTTTGGACAGAACCAAGGCATTGCATAGTCCACGGACTCAAGCCTCTGGGGAAACCAACTACCTGGATGTGGAAAACTAGGTTTTGGACAGAACCAAGGCATTGCATGGTCCACGGACTCAAGCCTCTGGGGAAACCAACTACCTGGATGTGGAAAACTAGGTTTTGGACAGAACCAAGGCATTGCATAGTCCACGGACTCAAGCCTCTGGGGAAACCAACTACCTGGATGAGGAAAACTAGGTTTTGGACAGAACCAAGGCATTGCATAGTCCACGGACTCAAGCCTCTGGGGAAACCAACTACCTGGATGTGAAAAACTAGGTTTTGGACAGAACCAAGGCATTGCATGGTCCACGGACTCAAGCCTCTGGGGAAACCAACTACCTGGATGAGGAAAACTAGGTTTTGGACAGAACCAAGGCATTGCATAGTCCACGGACTCAAGCCTCTAGGGAAACCAACTACCTAGATGTGGAAAACTAGGTTTTGGACAGAACCAAGGCATTGCATGTTCCACGGACTCAAGCCTCTGGGGAAACCAACTACCTGGATGTGGAAAACTAGGTTTTGGACAGAACCAAGGCATTGCATGGTCCACGGACTCAACCCTCTGGGGAAACCAACTACCTGGATGTGGAAAACTAGGTTTTGGACAGAACCAAGACATTGCATAGTCCACGGACTCAAGCTTCTGGGGAAACCAACTACCTGGATGTGGAAAACTAGGTTTTGGACAGAACCAAGGCATTGCATAGTCCACGGACTCAAGCTTCTGGGGAAACCAACTACCTGGATGTGGAAAACTAGGTTTTGGACAGAACCAAGGCATTGCATAGTCCACGGACTCAAGCCTCTGGGGAAACCAACTACCTGGATGTGGAAAACTAGGTTTTGGACAGAACCAAGGCATTGCGTGGTCCACGGACTCAAGCCTCTGGGGAAACCAACTACCTGGATGTGGAAAACTAGGTTTTGGACAGAACCAAGGCATTGCATAGTCCACGGACTCAAGCCTCTGGGGAAACCAACTACCTGGATGAGGAAAACTAGGTTTTGGACAGAACCAAGGCATTGCATAGTCCACGGACTCAAGCCTCTGGGGAAACCAACTACCTGGATGTGGAAAACTAGGTTTTGGACAGAACCAAGGCATTGCATGGTCCACGGACTCAACCCTCTGGGGAAACCAACTACCTGGATGTGGAAAACTAGGTTTTGGACAGAACCAAGGCATTACATAGTCCACGGACTCAAGCTTCTGGGGAAACCAACTACCTGGATGTGGAAAACTAGGTTTTGGACAGAACCAAGGCATTGCATAGTCCACGGACTCAAGCTTCTGGGGAAACCAACTACCTGGATGTGGAAAACTAGGTTTTGGACAGAACCAAGGCATTGCATAGTCCACGGACTCAAGCCTCTGGGGAAACCAACTACATCGATGTGGAAAACTAGGTTTTGGACAGAACCAAGGCATTGCATGGTCCACGGACTCAAGCCTCTGGGGAAACCAACTACCTGGATGTGGAAAACTAGGTTTTGGACAGAACCAAGGCATTGCATAGTCCACGGACTCAAGCTTCTGGGGAAACCAACTACCTGGATGTGGAAAACTAGGTTTTGGACAGAACCAAGGCATTGCATAGTCCACGGACTCAAGCCTCTGGGGAAACCAACTACCTGGATGTGGAAAACTAGGTTTTGGACAGAACCAAGGCATTGCATGGTCCACGGACTCAAGCCTCTGGGGAAACCAACTACCTGGATGTGGAAAACTAGGTTTTGGACAGAACCAAGGCATTGCATAGTCCACGGACTCAAGCCTCTGGGGAAACCAACTACCTGGATGTGGAAAACTAGGTTTTGGACAGAACCAAGGCATTGCATGGTCCACGGACTCAAGCCTCTGGGGAAACCAACTACCTGGATGAGGAAAACTAGGTTTTGGACTGAACCAAGGCATTGCATGGTCCACGGACTCAAGCCTCTGGGGAAACCAACTACCTGGATGTGGAAAACTAGGTTTTTGACAGAACCAAGGCATTGCATGGTCCACGGACTCAAGCCTCTGGGGAAACCAACTACCTGGATGAGGAAAACTAGGTTTTGGACAGAACCAAGGCATTGCATAGTCCACGGACTCAAGCCTCTGGGGAAACCAACTACCTGGATGAGGAAAACTAGGTTTTGGACAGAACCTAGGCATTGCATAGTCCACGGACTCAAGCCTCTGGGGAAACCAACTACCTGGATGTGGAAAACTAGGTTTTGGACAGAACCAAGGCATTGCATGGTCCACGGACTCAACCCTCTGGGGAAACCAACTACCTGGATGTGGAAAACTAGGTTTTGGACAGAACCAAGGCATTGCATAGTCCACGGACTCAAGCTTCTGGGGAAACCAACTACCTGGATGTGGAAAACTAGGTTTTGGACAGAACCAAGGCATTGCATAGTCCACGGACTCAAGCTTCTGGGGAAACCAACTACCTGGATGTGGAAAACTAGGTTTTGGACAGAACCAAGGCATTGCATAGTCCACGGACTCAAGCCTCTGGGGAAACCAACTACATGGATGTGGAAAACTAGGTTTTGGACAGAACCAAGGCATTGCATGGTCCACGGACTCAAGCTTCTGGGGAAACCAACTACCAGGATGTGGAAAACTAGGTTTTGGACAGAACCAAGGCATTGCATAGTCCACGGACTCAAGCTTCTGGGGAAACCAACTACCTGGATGTGGAAAACTAGGTTTTGGACAGAACCAAGGCATTGCATAGTCCACGGACTCAAGCCTCTGGGGAAACCAACTACCTGGATGTGGAAAACTAGGTTTTGGACAGAACCAAGGCATTGCATGGTCCACGGACTCAAGCCTCTGGGGAAACCAACTACATCGATGTGGAAAACTTGGTTTTGGACAGAACCAAGGCATTGCATGGTCCACGGACTCAACCCTCTGGGGAAACCAACTACCTGGATGTGGAAAACTAGGTTTTGGACAGAACCAAGGCATTACATAGTCCACGGACTCAAGCTTCTGGGGAAACCAACTACCTGGATGTGGAAAACTAGGTTTTGGACAGAACCAAGGCATTGCATAGTCCACGGACTCAAGCTTCTGGGGAAACCAACTACCTGGATGTGGAAAACTAGGTTTTGGACAGAACCAAGGCATTGCATAGTCCACGGACTCAAGCCTCTGGGGAAACCAACTACATCGATGTGGAAAACTAGGTTTTGGACAGAACCAAGGCATTGCATGGTCCACGGACTCAAGCCTCTGGGGAAACCAACTACCTGGATGTGGAAAACTAGGTTTTGGACAGAACCAAGGCATTGCATAGTCCACGGACTCAAGCTTCTGGGGAAACCAACTACCTGGATGTGGAAAACTAGGTTTTGGACAGAACCAAGGCATTGCATAGTCCACGGACTCAAGCCTCTGGGGAAACCAACTACCTGGATGTGGAAAACTAGGTTTTGGACAGAACCAAGGCATTGCATGGTCCACGGACTCAAGCCTCTGGGGAAACCAACTACCTGGATGTGGAAAACTAGGTTTTGGACAGAACCAAGGCATTGCATAGTCCACGGACTCAAGCCTCTGGGGAAACCAACTACCTGGATGTGGAAAACTAGGTTTTGGACAGAACCAAGGCATTGCATGGTCCACGGACTCAAGCCTCTGGGGAAACCAACTACCTGGATGAGGAAAACTAGGTTTTGGACAGAACCAAGGCATTGCATGGTCCACGGACTCAAGCCTCTGGGGAAACCAACTACCTGGATGTGGAAAACTAGGTTTTGGACAGAACCAAGGCATTGCATGGTCCACGGACTCAAGCCTCTGGGGAAACCAACTACCTGGATGAGGAAAACTAGGTTTTGGACAGAACCAAGGCATTGCATAGTCCACGGACTCAAGCCTCTGGGGAAACCAACTACCTGGATGAGGAAAACTAGGTTTTGGACAGAACCTAGGCATTGCATAGTCCACGGACTCAAGCCTCTGGGGAAACCAACTACCTGGATGTGGAAAACTAGGTTTTGGACAGAACCAAGGCATTGCATGGTCCACGGACTCAACCCTCTGGGGAAACCAACTACCTGGATGTGGAAAACTAGGTTTTGGACAGAACCAAGGCATTGCATAGTCCACGGACTCAAGCTTCTGGGGAAACCAACTACCTGGATGTGGAAAACTAGGTTTTGGACAGAACCAAGGCATTGCATAGTCCACGGACTCAAGCTTCTGGGGAAACCAACTACCTGGATGTGGAAAACTAGGTTTTGGACAGAACCAAGGCATTGCATAGTCCACGGACTCAAGCCTCTGGGGAAACCAACTACATGGATGTGGAAAACTAGGTTTTGGACAGAACCAAGGCATTGCATGGTCCACGGACTCAAGCTTCTGGGGAAACCAACTACCAGGATGTGGAAAACTAGGTTTTGGACAGAACCAAGGCATTGCATAGTCCACGGACTCAAGCTTCTGGGGAAACCAACTACCTGGATGTGGAAAACTAGGTTTTGGACAGAACCAAGGCATTGCATAGTCCACGGACTCAAGCCTCTGGGGAAACAAACTACCTGGATGTGGAAAACTAGGTTTTGGACAGAACCAAGGCATTGCATGGTCCACGGACTCAAGCCTCTGGGGAAACCAACTACCTGGATGTGGAAAACTAGGTTTTGGACAGAACCAAGGCATTGCATAGTCCACGGACTCAAGCCTCTGGGGAAACCAACTACCTGGATGAGGAAAACTAGGTTTTGGACAGAACCAAGGCATTGCATAGTCCACGGACTCAAGCCTCTGGGGAAACCAACTACCTGGATGTGAAAAACTAGGTTTTGGACAGAACCAAGGCATTGCATGGTCCACGGACTCAAGCCTCTGGGGAAACCAACTACCTGGATGAGGAAAACTAGGTTTTGGACAGAACCAAGGCATTGCATAGTCCACGGACTCAAGCCTCTAGGGAAACCAACTACCTAGATGTGGAAAACTAGGTTTTGGACAGAACCAAGGCATTGCATGTTCCACGGACTCAAGCCTCTGGGGAAACCAACTACCTGGATGTGGAAAACTAGGTTTTGGACAGAACCAAGGCATTGCATGGTCCACGGACTCAACCCTCTGGGGAAACCAACTACCTGGATGTGGAAAACTAGGTTTTGGACAGAACCAAGGCATTGCATGTTCCACGGACTCAAGCCTCTGGGGAAACCAACTACCTGGATGTGGAAAACTAGGTTTTGGACAGAACCAAGGCATTGCATGGTCCACGGACTCAACCCTCTGGGGAAACCAACTACCTGGATGTGGAAAACTAGGTTTTGGACAGAACCAAGGCATTGCATGGTCCACGGACTCAAGCCTCTGGGGAAACCAACTACCTGGATGAGGAAAACTAGGTTTTGGACAGAACCAAGGCATTGCATAGTCCACGGACTCAAGCCTCTAGGGAAACCAACTACCTGGATGAGGAAAACTAGGTTTTGGACAGAACCTAGGCATTGCATAGTCCACGGACTCAAGCCTCTGGGGAAACCAACTACCTGGATGTGGAAAACTAGGTTTTGGACAGAACCAAGGCATTGCATGGTCCACGGACTCAACCCTCTGGGGAAACCAACTACCTGGATGTGGAAAACTAGGTTTTGGACAGAACCAAGGCATTGCATAGTCCACGGACTCAAGCTTCTGGGGAAACCAACTACCTGGATGTGGAAAACTAGGTTTTGGACAGAACCAAGGCATTGCATAGTCCACGGACTCAAGCTTCTGGGGAAACCAACTACCTGGATGTGGAAAACTAGGTTTTGGACAGAACCAAGGCATTGCATAGTCCACGGACTCAAGCCTCTGGGGAAACCAACTACATCGATGTGGAAAACTAGGTTTTGGACAGAACCAAGGCATTGCATGGTCCACGGACTCAAGCCTCTGGGGAAACCAACTACCTGGATGTGGAAAACTAGGTTTTGGACAGAACCAAGGCATTGCATAGTCCACGGACTCAAGCTTCTGGGGAAACCAACTACCTGGATGTGGAAAACTAGGTTTTGGACAGAACCAAGGCATTGCATAGTCCACGGACTCAAGCCTCTGGGGAAACCAACTACCTGGATGTGGAAAACTAGGTTTTGGACAGAACCAAGGCATTGCATGGTCCACGGACTCAAGCCTCTGGGGAAACCAACTACCTGGATGTGGAAAACTAGGTTTTGGACAGAACCAAGGCATTACATAGTCCACGGACTCAAGCCTCTGGGGAAACCAACTACCTGGATGTGGAAAACTAGGTTTTGGACAGAACCAAGGCATTGCATGGTCCACGGACTCAAGCCTCTGGGGAAACCAACTACCTGGATGAGGAAAACTAGGTTTTGGACAGAACCAAGGCATTGCATGGTCCACGGACTCAAGCCTCTGGGGAAACCAACTACCTGGATGTGGAAAACTAGGTTTTGGACAGAACCAAGGCATTGCATGGTCCACGGACTCAAGCCTCTGGGGAAACCAACTACCTGGATGAGGAAAATAGGTTTTGGACAGAACCAAGGCATTGCATAGTCCACGGACTCAAGCCTCTGGGGAAACCAACTACCTGGATGAGGAAAACTAGGTTTTGGACAGAACCTAGGCATTGCATAGTCCACGGACTCAAGCCTCTGGGGAAACCAACTACCTGGATGTGGAAAACTAGGTTTTGGACAGAACCAAGGCATTGCATGGTCCACGGACTCAACCCTCTGGGGAAACCAACTACCTGGATGTGGAAAACTAGGTTTTGGACAGAACCAAGGCATTGCATAGTCCACGGACTCAAGCTTCTGGGGAAACCAACTACCTGGATGTGGAAAACTAGGTTTTGGACAGAACCAAGGCATTGCATAGTCCACGGACTCAAGCTTCTGGGGAAACCAACTACCTGGATGTGGAAAACTAGGTTTTGGACAGAACCAAGGCATTGCATAGTCCACGGACTCAAGCCTCTGGGGAAACCAACTACATGGATGTGGAAAACTAGGTTTTGGACAGAACCAAGGCATTGCATGGTCCACGGACTCAAGCTTCTGGGGAAACCAACTACCAGGATGTGGAAAACTAGGTTTTGGACAGAACCAAGGCATTGCATAGTCCACGGACTCAAGCTTCTGGGGAAACCAACTACCTGGATGTGGAAAACTAGGTTTTGGACAGAACCAAGGCATTGCATAGTCCACGGACTCAAGCCTCTGGGGAAACCAACTACCTGGATGTGGAAAACTAGGTTTTGGACAGAACCAAGGCATTGCATGGTCCACGGACTCAAGCCTCTGGGGAAACCAACTACCTGGATGTGGAAAACTAGGTTTTGGACAGAACCAAGGCATTGCATAGTCCACGGACTCAAGCCTCTGGGGAAACCAACTACCTGGATGAGGAAAACTAGGTTTTGGACAGAACCAAGGCATTGCATAGTCCACGGACTCAAGCCTCTGGGGAAACCAACTACCTGGATGTGAAAAACTAGGTTTTGGACAGAACCAAGGCATTGCATGGTCCACGGACTCAAGCCTCTGGGGAAACCAAACTACCTGGATGAGGAAAACTAGGTTTTGGACAGAACCAAGGCATTGCATAGTCCACGGACTCAAGCCTCTAGGGAAACCAACTACCTAGATGTGGAAAACTAGGTTTTGGACAGAACCAAGGCATTGCATGTTCCACGGACTCAAGCCTCTGGGGAAACCAACTACCTGGATGTGGAAAACTAGGTTTTGGACAGAACCAAGGCATTGCATGGTCCACGGACTCAACCCTCTGGGGAAACCAACTACCTGGATGTGGAAAACTAGGTTTTGGACAGAACCAAGGCATTGCATGTTCCACGGACTCAAGCCTCTGGGGAAACCAACTACCTGGATGTGGAAAACTAGGTTTTGGACAGAACCAAGGCATTGCATGGTCCACGGACTCAACCCTCTGGGGAAACCAACTACCTGGATGTGGAAAACTAGGTTTTGGACAGAACCAAGGCATTGCATGGTCCACGGACTCAAGCCTCTGGGGAAACCAACTACCTGGATGAGGAAAACTAGGTTTTGGACAGAACCAAGGCATTGCATAGTCCACGGACTCAAGCCTCTAGGGAAACCAACTACCTGGATGAGGAAAACTAGGTTTTGGACAGAACCTAGGCATTGCATAGTCCACGGACTCAAGCCTCTGGGGAAACCAACTACCTGGATGTGGAAAACTAGGTTTTGGACAGAACCAAGGCATTGCATGGTCCACGGACTCAACCCTCTGGGGAAACCAACTACCTGGATGTGGAAAACTAGGTTTTGGACAGAACCAAGGCATTGCATAGTCCACGGACTCAAGCTTCTGGGGAAACCAACTACCTGGATGTGGAAAACTAGGTTTTGGACAGAACCAAGGCATTGCATAGTCCACGGACTCAAGCTTCTGGGGAAACCAACTACCTGGATGTGGAAAACTAGGTTTTGGACAGAACCAAGGCATTGCATAGTCCACGGACTCAAGCCTCTGGGGAACCAACTACATGGATGTGGAAAACTAGGTTTTGGACAGAACCAAGGCATTGCATGGTCCACGGACTCAAGCTTCTGGGGAAACCAACTACCAGGATGTGGAAAACTAGGTTTTGGACAGAACCAAGGCATTGCAATGTCCACGGACTCAAGCTTCTGGGGAAACCAACTACCTGGATGTGGAAAACTAGGTTTTGGACAGAACCAAGCATTGCATAGTCCACGGACTCAAGCCTCTGGGGAAACCAACTACCTGGATGTGGAAAACTAGGTTTTGGACAGAACCAAGGCATTGCATGGTCCACGGACTCAAGCCTCTGGGGAAACCAACTACCTGGATGAGGAAAACTAGGTTTTGGACAGAACCAAGGCATTGCATAGTCCACGGACTCAAGCCTCTGGGGAAACCAACTAGCTGGATGTGGAAAACTAGGTTTTGGACAGAACCAAGGCATTGCATGGTCCACGGACTCAAGCCTCTGGGGAAACCAACTACCTGGATGAGGAAAACTAGGTTTTGGACAGAACCAAGGCATTGCATAGTCCACGGACTCAAGCCTCTGGGGAAACCAACTACCTGGATGTGGAAAACTAGGTTTTGGACAGAACCAAGGCATTGCATGTTCCACGGACTCAAGCCTCTGGGGAAACCAACTACCTGGATGTGGAAAACTAGGTTTTGGACAGAACCATGGCATTGCATGGTCCACGGACTCAAGCCTCTGGGGAAACCAACTACCTGGATGTGGAAAACTAGGTTTTGGACAGAACCAAGGCATTGCATGGTCCACGGACTCAAGCCTCTGGGGAAACCAACTACCTGGATGTGGAAAACTAGGTTTTGGACAGAACCAAGGCATTGCATAGTCCACGGACTCAAGCCTCTGGGGAAACCAACTACCTGGATGAGGAAAACTAGGTTTTGGACAGAACCAAGGCATTGCATAGTCCACGGACTCAAGCCTCTGGGGAAACCAACTACCTGGATGTGGAAAACTAGGTTTTGGACAGAACCAAGGCATTGCATGGTCCACGGACTCAACCCTCTGGGGAAACCAACTACCTGGATGTGGAAAACTAGGTTTTGGACAGAACCAAGGCATTGCATAGTCCACGGACTCAAGCTTCTGGGGAAACCAACTACCTGGATGTGGAAAACTAGGTTTTGGACAGAACCAAGGCATTGCATAGTCCACGGACTCAAGCTCTGGGGAAACCAACTACCTGGATGTGGAAAACTAGGTTTTGGACAGAACCAAGGCATTGCATAGTCCACGGACTCAAGCCTCTGGGGAAACCAACTACATGGATGTGGAAAACTAGGTTTTGGACAGAACCAAGGCATTGCATGGTCCACGGACTCAAGCCTCTGGGGAAACCAGCTACCTGGATGTGGAAAACTAGGTTTTGGACAGAACCAAGGCATTGCATAGTCCACGGACTCAGGCCTCTGGGGAAACCAACTACCTGGATGTGGAAAACTAGGTTTTGGACAGAACCAAGGCATTGCATGTTCCACGGACTCAAGCCTCTGGGGAAACCAACTACCTGGATGTGGAAAACTAGGTTTTGGACAGAACCAAGGCATTGCATGGTCCACGGACTCAACCCTCTGGGGAAACCAACTACCTGGATGTGGAAAACTAGGTTTTGGACAGAACCAAGGCATTGCATAGTCCACGGACTCAAGCTTCTGGGGAAACCAACTACCTGGATGTGGAAAACTAGGTTTTCGACAGAACCAAGGCATTGCATAGTCCACGGACTCAAGCTTCTGGGGAAACCAACTACCTGGATGTGGAAAACTAGGTTTTGGACAGAACCAAGGCATTGCATAGTCCACGGACTCAAGCCTCTGGGGAAACCAACTACCTGGATGTGGAAAACTAGGTTTTGGACAGAACCAAGGCATTGCATGGTCCACGGACTCAAGCCTCTGGGGAAACCAACTACCTGGATGTGGAAAACTAGGTTTTGGACAGAACCAAGGCATTGCATCGTCCACGGACTCAAGCCTCTGGGGAAACCAACTACCTGGATGTGGAAAACTAGGTTTTGGACAGAACCAAGGCATTGCATGGTCCACGGACTCAAGCCTCTGGGGAAACCAACTACCTGGATGTGGAAAACTAGGTTTTGGACAGAACCAAGGCATTGCATAGTCCACGGACTCAAGCCTCTGGGGAAACCAACTACCTGGATGTGGAAAACTAGGTTTTGGACAGAACCAAGGCATTGCATGGTCCACGGACTCAACCCTCTGGGGAAACCAACTACCTGGATGAGGAAAACTAGGTTTTGGACAGAACCAAGGCATTGCATAGTCCACGGACTCAAGCCTCTGGGGAAACCAACTACCTGGATGTGGAAAACTAGGTTTTGGACAGAACCAAGGCATTGCATGGTCCACGGACTCAAGCCTCTGGGGAAACCAACTACCTGGATGAGGAAAACTAGGTTTTGGACAGAACCAAGGCATTGCATAGTCCACGGACTCAAGCCTCTGGGGAAACCAACTACCTGGATGTGGAAAACTAGGTTTTGGACAGAACCAAGGCATTGCATGTTCCACGGACTCAAGCCTCTGGGGAAACCAACTACCTGGATGTGGAAAACTAGGTTTTGGGACAGAACCAAGCCATTGCATGGTCCACGGACTCAACCCTCTGGGGAAACCAACTACCTGGATGTGGAAAACTAGGTTTTGGACAGAACCAAGGCATTGCATAGTCCACGGACTCAAGCTTCTGGGGAAACCAACTACCTGGATGTGGAAAACTAGGTTTTGGACAGAACCAAGGCATTGCATAGTCCACGGACTCAAGCTTCTGGGGAAACCAACTACCTGGATGTGGAAAACTAGGTTTTGGACAGAACCAAGGCATTGCATAGTCCACGGACTCAAGCCTCTGGGGAAACCAACTACCTGGATGTGGAAAACAAGGTTTTGGACAGAACCAAGGCATTGCATGGTCCACGGACTCAAGCCTCTGGGGAAACCAACTACCTGGATGTGGAAAACTAGGTTTTGGACAGAACCAAGGCATTGCATCGTCCACGGACTCAAGCCTCTGGGGAAACCAACTACCTGGATGTGGAAAACTAGGTTTTGGACAGAACCAAGGCATTGCATGGTCCCACGGACTCAAGCCTCTGGGGAAACCAACTACCTGGATGTGGAAAACTAGGTTTTGGACAGAACCAAGGCATTGCATAGTCCACGGACTCAAGCCTCTGGGGAAACCAACTACCTGGATGAGGAAAACTAGGTTTTGGACAGAACCAAGGCATTGCATAGTCCACAGACTCAAGCCTCTGGGGAAACCAACTACCTGGATGTGGAAAACTAGGTTTTGGACAGAACCAAGGCATTGCATGTTCCACGGACTCAAGCCTCTGGGGAAACCAACTACCTGGATGTGGAAAACTAGGTTTTGGACAGAACCAAGGCATTGCATGGTCCACGGACTCAAGCCTCTGGGGAAACGAACTACCTGGATGTGGAAAACTAGGTTTTGGACAGAACCAAGGCATTGCATAGTCCACGGACTCAAGCCTCTGGGGAAACCAACTACCTGGATGTGGAAAACTAGGTTTTGGACAGAACCAAGGCATTGCATAGTCCACGGACTCAAGCTTCTGGGGAAACCAACTACCTGGATGTGGAAAACTAGGTTTTGGACAGAACCAAGGCATTGCATAGTCCACGGACTCAAGCCTCTAGGGAAACCAACTACCTGGATGTGGAAAACTAGGTTTTGGACAGAACCAAGGCATTGCATGGTCCACGGACTCAAGCCTCTGGGGAAACCAACTACCTGGATGTGGAAAACTAGGTTTTGGACAGAACCAAGGCATTGCATAGTCCACGGACTCAAGCCTCTGGGGAAACCAACTACCTGGATGTGGAAAACTAGGTTTTGGACAGAACCAAGGCATTGGATGGTCCACGGACTCAAGCCTCTGGGGAAACCAACTACCTGGATGTGGAAAACTAGGTTTTGGACAGAACCAAGGCATTGCATAGTCCACGGACTCAAGCCTCTGGGGAAACCAACTACCTGGATGTGGAAAACTAGGTTTTGGACAGAACCAAGGCATTGCATGGTCCACGGACTCAACCCTCTGGGGAAACCAACTACCTGGATGAGGAAAACTAGGTTTTGGACAGAACCAAGGCATTGCATAGTCCACGGACTCAAGCCTCTGGGGAAACCAACTACCTGGATGTGGAAAACTAGGTTTTGGACAGAACCAAGGCATTGCATGGTCCACGGACTCAAGCCTCTGGGGAAACCAACTACCTGGATGAGGAAAACTAGGTTTTGGACAGAACCAAGGCATTGCATCGTCCACGGACTCAAGCCTCTGGGGAAACCAACTACTTGGATGAGGAAAACTAGGTTTTGGACAGAACCAAGGCATTGCATAGTCCACGGACTCAAGCCTCTGGGGAAACCAACTACCTGGATGTGGAAAACTAGGTTTTGGACAGAACCAAGGCATTGCATGGTCCACGGACTCAACCCTCTGGGGAAACCAACTACCTGGATGTGGAAAACTAGGTTTTGGACAGAACCAAGGCATTGCATAGTCCACGGACTCAAGCTTCTGGGGAAACCAACTACCTGGATGTGGAAAACTAGGTTTTGGACAGAACCAAGGCATTGCATAGTCCACGGACTCAAGCTTCTGGGGAAACCAACTACCTGGATGTGGAAAACTAGGTTTTGGACAGAACCAAGGCATTGCATAGTCCACGGACTCAAGCCTCTGGGGAAACCAACTACCTGGATGTGGAAAACTAGGTTTTGGACAGAACCAAGGCATTGCATGGTCCACGGACTCAAGCCTCTGGGGAAACCAACTACCTGGATGTGGAAAACTAGGTTTTGGACAGAACCAAGGCATTGCATAGTCCACGGACTCAAGCCTCTGGGGAAACCAACTACCTGGATGTGGAAAACTAGGTTTTGGACAGAACCAAGGCATTGCATGTTCCACGGACTCAAGCCTCTGGGGAAACCAACTACCTGGATGAGGAAAACTAGGTTTTGGACAGAACCAAGGCATTGCATAGTCCACGGACTCAAACCTCTGGGGAAACCAACTACCTGGATGTGGAAAACTAGGTTTTGGACAGAACCAAGGCATTGCATGGTCCACGGACTCAAGCCTCTGGGGAAACCAACTACCTGGATGAGGAAAACTAGGTTTTGGACAGAACCAAGGCATTGCATAGTCCACGGACTCAAGCCTCTGGGGAAACCAACTACCTGGATGTGGAAAACTAGGTTTTGGACAGAACCAAGGCATTGCATGGTCCACGGACTCAACCCTCTGGGGAAACCAACTACCTGGATGTGGAAAACTAGGTTTTGGACAGAACCAAGGCATTGCATAGTCCACTGGACTCAAGCTTCTGGGGAAACCAACTACCTGGATGTGGAAAACTAGGTTTTGGACAGAACCAAGGCATTGCATAGTCCACGGACTCAAGCTTCCGGGGAAACCAACTACCTGGATGTGGAAAACTAGGTTTTGGACAGAACCAAGGCATTGCATAGTCCACGGACTCAAGCCTCTGGGGAAACCAACTACCTGGATGTGGAAAAACTAGGTTTTGGACAGAACCAAGGCATTGCATGGTCCACGGACTCAAGCCTCTGGGGAAACCAACTACCTGGATGTGGAAAACTAGGTTTTGGACAGAACCAAGGCATTGCATGGTCCACGGACTCAAGCCTCTGGGGAAAACCAACTACCTGGATGTGGAAAACTAGGTTTGGACAGAACCAAGGCATTGCATAGTCCACGGACTCAAGCCTCTGGGGAAACCAACTACCTGGATGTGGAAAACTAGGTTTAGGACAGAACCAAGGCATTGCATGGTCCACGGACTCAAGCCTCTGGGGAAACCAACTACCTGGATGAGGAAAACTAGGTTTTGGACAGAACCAAGGCATTGCATAGTCCACGGACTCAAGCCTCTGGGGAAACCAACTACCTGGATGTGGAAAACTAGGTTTTGGACAGAACCAAGGCATTGCATGGTCCACGGACTCAAGCCTCTGGGGAAACCAACTACCTGGATGAGGAAAACTAGGTTTTGGACAGAACCAAGGCATTGCATAGTCCACGGACTCAAGCCTCTGGGGAAACCAACTACCTGGATGTGGAAAACTAGGTTTTGGACAGAACCAAGGCATTGCATGTTCCACGGACTCAAGCCTCTGGGGAAACCAACTACCTGGATGTGGAAAACTAGGTTTTGGACAGAACCAAGGCATTGCATGGTCCACGGACTCAACCCTCTGGGGAAACCAACTACCTGGATGTGGAAAACTAGGTTTTGGACAGAACCAAGGCATTGCATAGTCCACGGACTCAAGCTTCTGGGGAAACCAACTACCTGGATGTGGAAAACTAGGTTTTGGACAGAACCAAGGCATTGCATAGGTCCACGGACTCAAGCCTCTGGGGAAACCAACTACCTGGATGTGGAAAACTAGGTTTTGGACAGAACCAAGGCATTGCATGGTCCACGGACTCAAGCCTCTGGGGAAACCAACTACCTGGATGTGGAAAACTAGGTTTTGGACAGAACCAAGGCATTGCATAGTCCACGGACTCAAGCCTCTGGGGAAACCAACTACCTGGATGTGGAAAACTAGGTTTTGGACAGAACCAAGGCATTGCATGGTCCACGGACTCAAGCCTCTGGGGAAACCAACTACCTGGATGTGGAAAACTAGGTTTTGGACAGAACCAAGGCATTGCATAGTCCACGGACTCAAGCCTCTGGGGAAACCAACTACCTGGATGTGGAAAACTAGGTTTTGGACAGAACCAAGGCATTGCATAGTCCACGGACTCAAGCCTCTGGGGAAACCAACTACCTGGATGTGGAAAACTAGGTTTTGGACAGAACCAAGGCATTGCATAGGTCCACGGACTCAAGCCTCTGGGGAAACCAACTACCTGGATGTGGAAAACTAGGTTTTGGACAGAACCAAGGCATTGCATAGTCCACGGACTCAAGCCTCTGGGGAAACCAACTACCTGGATGTGGAAAACTAGGTTTTGGACAGAACCAAGGCATTGCATGGTCCACGGACTCAAGCCTCTGGGGAAACCAACTACCTGGATGAGGAAAACTAGGTTTTGGACAGAACCAAGGCATTGCATAGTCCACGGACTCAAGCCTCTGGGGAAACCAACTACCTGGATGTGGAAAACTAGGTTTTGGACAGAACCAAGGCATTGCATGGTCCACGGACTCAAGCCTCTGGGGAAACCAACTACCTGGATGTGGAAAACTAGGTTTTGGACAGAACCAAGGCATTGCATAGTCCACGGACTCAAGCCTCTGGGGAAACCAACTACCTGGATGTGGAAAACTAGGTTTTGGACAGAACCAAGGCATTGCATGGTCCACGGACTCAAGCCTCTGGGGAAACCAACTACCTGGATGTGGAAAACTAGGTTTTGGACAGAACCAAGGCATTGCATAGTCCACGGACTCAAGCTTCTGGGGAAACCAACTACCTGGATGTGGAAAACTAGGTTTTGGACAGAACCAAGGCATTGCATAGTCCACGGACTCAAGCTTCTGGGGAAACCAACTACCTGGATGTGGAAAACTAGGTTTTGGACAGAACCAAGGCATTGCATAGTCCACGGACTCAAGCCTCTGGGGAAACCAACTACCTGGATGTGGAAAACTAGGTTTTGGACAGAACCAAGGCATTGCATGGTCCACGGACTCAAGCCTCTGGGGAAACCAACTACCTGGATGTGGAAAACTAGGTTTTGGACAGAACCAAGGCATTGCATAGTCCACGGACTCAAGCCTCTGGGGAAACCAACTACCTGGATGTGGAAAACTAGGTTTTGGACAGAACCAAGGCATTGCATGGTCCACGGACTCAAGCCTCTGGGGAAACCAACTACCTGGATGTGGAAAACTAGGTTTTGGACAGAACCAAGGCATTGCATAGTCCACGGACTCAAGCCTCTGGGGAAACCAACTACCTGGATGTGGAAAACTAGGTTTTGGACAGAACCAAGGCATTGCATGGTCCACGGACTCAAGCCTCTGGGGAAACCAACTACCTGGATGTGGAAAACTAGGTTTTGGACAGAACCAAGGCATTGCATAGTCCACGGACTCAAGCCTCTGGGGAAACCAACTACCTGGATGTGGAAAACTAGGTTTTGGACAGAACCAAGGCATTGCATGTCCACGGACTCAAGCCTCTGGGGAAACCAACTACCTGGATGTGGAAAACTAGGTTTTGGACAGAACCAAGGCATTGCATAGTCCACGGACTCAAGCCTCTGGGGAAACCAACTACCTGGATGTGGGAAAACTAGGTTTTGGACAGACCAAGGCATTGCATGTCCACGGACTCAAGCCTCTGGGGAAACCAACTACCTGGATGTGGAAAACTAGGTTTTGGACAGAACCAAGGCATTGCATGGTCCACGGACTCAAGCCTCTGGGGAAACCAACTACCTGGATGTGGAAAACTAGGTTTTGGACAGAACCAAGGCATTGCATAGTCCACGGACTCAAGCCTCTGGGGAAACCAACTACCTGGATGTGGAAAACTAGGTTTTGGACAGAACCAAGGCATTGCATGTCCACGGACTCAAGCCTCTGGGGAAACCAACTACCTGGATGTGGAAAACTAGGTTTTGGACAGAACCAAGGCATTGCATGGTCCACGGACTCAAGCCTCTGGGGAAACCAACTACCTGGATGTGGAAAACTAGGTTTTGGACAGAACCAAGGCATTGCATAGTCCACGGACTCAAGCCTCTGGGGAAACCAACTACCTGGATGTGGAAAACTAGGTTTTGGACAGAACCAAGGCATTGCATGGTCCACGGACTCAAGCCTCTGGGGAAAACCAACTACCTGGATGTGGAAAACTAGGTTTTGGACAGAACCAAGGCATTGCATAGTCCACGGACTCAAGCCTCTGGGGAAACCAACTACCTGGATGTGGAAAACTAGGTTTTGGACAGAACCAAGGCATTGCATGGTCCACGGACTCAAGCCTCTGGGGAAACCAACTACCTGGATGAGGAAAACTAGGTTTTGGACAGAACCAAGGCATTGCATAGTCCACGGACTCAAGCCTCTGGGGAAACCAACTACCTGGATGTGGAAAACTAGGTTTTGGACAGAACCAAGGCATTGCATGGTCCACGGACTCAAGCCTCTGGGGAAACCAACTACCTGGATGTGGAAAACTAGGTTTTGGACAGAACCAAGGCATTGCATAGTCCACGGACTCAAGCCTCTGGGGAAACCAACTACCTGGATGTGGAAAACTAGGTTTTGGACAGAACCAAGGCATTGCATGGTCCACGGACTCAAGCCTCTGGGGAAACCAACTACCTGGATGTGGAAAACTAGGTTTTGGACAGAACCAAGGCAATTGCATAGTCCACGGACTCAAGCCTCTGGGGAAACCAACTACCTGGATGTGGAAAACTAGGTTTTGGACAGAACCAAGGCATTGCATGGTCCACGGACTCAAGCCTCTGGGGAAACCAACTACCTGGATGTGGAAAACTAGGTTTTGGACAGAACCAAGGCATTGCATAGTCCACGGACTCAAGCCTCTGGGGAAACCAACTACCTGGATGTGGAAAACTAGGTTTTGGACAGAACCAAGGCATTGCATGGTCCACGGACTCAAGCCTCTGGGGAAACCAACTACCTGGATGAGGAAAACTAGGTTTTGGACAGAACCAAGGCATTGCATAGTCCACGGACTCAAGCCTCTGGGGAAACCAACTACCTGGATGTGGAAAACTAGGTTTTGGACAGAACCAAGGCATTGCATGGTCCACGGACTCAAGCCTCTGGGGAAACCAACTACCTGGATGTGGAAAACTAGGTTTTGGACAGAACCAAGGCATTGCATAGTCCACGGACTCAAGCCTCTGGGGAAACCAACTACCTGGATGTGGAAAACTAGGTTTTGGACAGAACCAAGGCATTGCATGTCCACGGACTCAAGCCTCTGGGGAAACCAACTACCTGGATGTGGAAAACTAGGTTTTGGACAGAACCAAGGCATTGCATAGTCCACGGACTCAAGCCTCTGGGGAAACCAACTACCTGGATGTGGAAAACTAGGTTTTGGACAGAACCAAGGCATTGCATGGTCCACGGACTCAAGCCTCTGGGGAAACCAACTACCTGGATGTGGAAAACTAGGTTTTGGACAGAACCAAGGCATTGCATAGTCCACGGACTCAAGCCTCTGGGGAAACCAACTACCTGGATGTGGAAAACTAGGTTTTGGACAGAACCAAGGCATTGCATAGTCCACGGACTCAAGCCTCTGGGGAAACCAACTACCTGGATGTGGAAAACTAGGTTTTGGACAGAACCAAGGCATTGCATGGTCCACGGACTCAAGCCTCTGGGGAAACCAACTACCTGGATGTGGAAAACTAGGTTTTGGACAGAACCAAGGCATTGCATAGTCCACGGACTCAAGCCTCTGGGGAAACCAACTACCTGGATGTGGAAAACTAGGTTTTGGACAGAACCAAGGCATTGCATGGTCCACGGACTCAAGCCTCTGGGGAAACCAACTACCTGGATGTGGAAAACTAGGTTTTGGACAGAACCAAGGCATTGCATAGTCCACGGACTCAAGCCTCTGGGGAAACCAACTACCTGGATGTGGAAAACTAGGTTTTGGACAGAACCAAGGCATTGCATGGTCCACGGACTCAAGCCTCTGGGGAAACCAACTACCTGGATGTGGAAAACTAGGTTTTGGACAGAACCAAGGCATTGCATAGTCCACGGACTCAAGCCTCTGGGGAAACCAACTACCTGGATGAGGAAAACTAGGTTTTGGACAGAACCAAGGCATTGCATAGTCCACAGACTCAAGCCTCTGGGGAAACCAACTACCTGGATGTGGAAAACTAGGTTTTGGACAGAACCAAGGCATTGCATGTTCCACGGACTCAAGCCTCTGGGGAAACCAACTACCTGGATGTGGAAAACTAGGTTTTGGACAGAACCAAGGCATTGCATGGTCCACGGACTCAAGCCTCTGGGGAAACCAACTACCTGGATGTGGAAAACTAGGTTTTGGACAGAACCAAGGCATTGCATGGTCCACGGACTCAAGCCTCTGGGGAAACCAACTACCTGGATGTGGAAAACTAGGTTTTGGACAGAACCAAGGCATTGCATGGTCCACGGACTCAAGCCTCTGGGGAAACCAACTACCTGGATGTGGAAAACTAGGTTTTGGACAGAACCAAGGCATTGCATGGTCCACGGACTCAAGCCTCTGGGGAAACCAACTACCTGGATGTGGAAAACTAGGTTTTGGACAGAACCAAGGCATTGCATGGTCCACGGACTCAAGCCTCTGGGGAAACCAACTACCTGGATGTGGAAAACTAGGTTTTGGACAGAACCAAGGCATTGCATAGTCCACGGACTCAAGCCTCTGGGGAAACCAACTACCTGGATGTGGAAAACTAGGTTTTGGACAGAACCAAGGCATTGCATGGTCCACGGACTCAAGCCTCTGGGGAAACCAACTACCTGGATGAGGAAAACTAGGTTTTGGACAGAACCAAGGCATTGCATAGTCCACGGACTCAAGCCTCTTTGGAAACCAACTACCTGGATGTGGAAAACTAGGTTTTGGACAGAACCAAGGCATTGCATGGTCCACAGACTCAAGCCTCTGGGGAAACCAACTACCTGGATGAGGAAAACTAGGTTTTGGACAGAACCAAGGCATTGCATAATCCACGGACTCAAGCCTCTGGGGAAACCAACTACCTGGATGTGGAAAACTAGGTTTTGGACAGAACCAAGGCATTGCATGTTCCACGGACTCAAGCCTCTGGGGAAACCAACTACCTGGATGTGGAAAACTAGGTTTTGGACAGAACCAAGGCATTGCATGGTCCACGGACTCAACCCTCTGGGGAAACCAACTACCTGGATGTGGAAAACTAGGTTTTGGACAGAACCAAGGCATTGCATAGTCCACGGACTCAAGCTTCTGGGGAAACCAACTACCTGGATGTGGAAAACTAGGTTTTGGACAGAACCAAGGCATTGCATAGTCCACGGACTCAAGCTTCTGGGGAAACCAACTACCTGGATGTGGAAAACTAGGTTTTGGACAGAACCAAGGCATTGCATAGTCCACGGACTCAAGCCTCTGGGGAAACCAACTACCTGGATGTGGAAAACTAGGTTTTGGACAGAATCAAGGCATTGCATGGTCCACGGACTCAAGCCTCTGGGGAAACCAACTACCTGGATGTGGAAAACTAGGTTTTGGACAGAACCAAGGCATTGCATAGTCCACGGACTCAAGCCTCTGGGGAAACCAACTACCTGGATGTGGAAAACTAGGTTTTGGACAGAACCAAGGCATTGCATGGTCCACGGACTCAAGCCTCTGGGGAAACCAACTACCTGGATGTGGAAAACTAGGTTTTGGACAGAACCAAGGCATTGCATAGTCCACGGACTCAAGCCTCTGGGGAAACCAACTACCTGGATGAGGAAAACTAGGTTTTGGACAGAACCAAGGCATTGCATAGTCCACGGACTCAAGCCTCTGGGGAAACCAACTACCTGGATGTGGAAAACTAGGTTTTGGACAGAACCAAGGCATTGCATGTTCCACGGACTCAAGCCTCTGGGGAAACCAACTACCTGGATGTGGAAAACTAGGTTTTGGACAGAACCAAGGCATTGCATAGTCCACGGACTCAAGCTTCTGGGGAAACCAACTACCTGGATGTGGAAAACTAGGTTTTGGACAGAACCAAGGCATTGCATAGTCCACGGACTCAAGCTTCTGGGGAAACCAACTACCTGGATGTGGAAAACTAGGTTTAGGACAGAACCAAGGCATTGCATAGTCCACGGACTCAAGCCTCTGGGGAAACCAACTACCTGGATGTGGAAAACTAGGTTTTGGACAGAACCAAGGCATTGCATGGTCCACGGACTCAAGCCTCTGGGGAAACCAACTACCTGGATGTGGAAAACTAGGTTTTGGACAGAACCAAGGCATTGCATAGTCCACGGACTCAAGCCTCTGGGGAAACCAACTACCTGGATGTGGAAAACTAGGTTTTGGACAGAACCAAGGCATTGCATGGTCCACGGACTCAAGCCTCTGGGGAAACCAACTACCTGGATGTGGAAAACTAGGTTTTGGACAGAACCAAGGCATTGCATAGTCCACGGACTCAAGCCTCTGGGGAAACCAACTACCTGGATGTGGAAAACTAGGTTTTGGACAGAACCAAGGCATTGCATGGTCCACGGACTCAAGCCTCTGGGGAAACCAACTACCTGGATGAGGAAAACTAGGTTTTGGACAGAACCAAGGCATTGCATCGTCCACGGACTCAAGCCTCTGGGGAAACCAACTACCTGGATGTGGAAAACTAGGTTTTGGACAGAACCAAGGCATTGCATGGTCCACGGACTCAAGCCTCTGGGGAAACCAACTACCTGGATGAGGAAAACTAGGTTTTGGACAGAACCAAGGCATTGCATAGTCCACGGACTCAAGCCTCTGGGGAAACCAACTACCTGGATGAGGAAAACTAGGTTTTGGACAGAACCAAGGCATTGCATAGTCCACGGACTCAAGCCTCTGGGGAAACCAACTACCTGGATGTGGAAAACTAGGTTTTGGACAGAACCAAGGCATTGCATGGTCCACGGACTCAAGCCTCTGGGGAAACCAACTACCTGGATGTGGAAAACTAGGTTTTGGACAGAACCAAGGCATTGCATAGTCCACGGACTCAAGCTTCTGGGGAAACCAACTACCTGGATGTGGAAAACTAGGTTTTGGACAGAACCAAGGCATTGCATAGTCCACGGACTCAAGCTTCTGGGGAAACCAACTACCTGGATGTGGAAAACTAGGTTTTGGACAGAACCAAGGCATTGCATAGTCCACGGACTCAAGCCTCTGGGGAAACCAACTACCTGGATGTGGAAAACTAGGTTTTGGACAGAACCAAGGCATTGCATGGTCCACGGACTCAAGCCTCTGGGGAAACCAACTACCTGGATGTGGAAAACTAGGTTTTGGACAGAACCAAGGCATTGCATTGTCCACGGACTCAAGCCTCTGGGGAAACCAACTACCTGGATGTGGAAAACTAGATTTTGGACAGAACCAAGGCATTGCATGTTCCACGGACTCAAGCCTCTGGGGAAACCAACTACCTGGATGTGGAAAACTAGGTTTTGGACAGAACCAAGGCATTGCATGGTCCACGGACTCAAGCCTCTGGGGAAACCAACTACCTGGATGTGGAAAACTAGGTTTTGGACAGAACCAAGGCATTGCATAGTCCACGGACTCAAGCCTCTGGGGAAACCAACTACCTGGATGAGGAAAACTAGGTTTTGGACAGAACCAAGGCATTGCATAGTCCACGGACTCAAGCCTCTGGGGAAACCAACTCCTTGGATGTGGAAAACTAGGTTTTGGGCAGAACCAAGGCATTGCATGGTCCACGGACTCAAGCCTCTGGGGAAACCAACTACCTGGATGAGGAAAACTGGGTTTTGGACAGAACCAAGGCATTGCATAGTCCACGGACTCAAGCCTCTGGGGAAACCAACTACCTGGATGTGGAAAACTAGGTTTTGGACAGAACCAAGGCATTGCATGGTCCACGGACTCAAGCCTCTGGGGAAACCAACTACCTGGATGTGGAAAACTAGGTTTTGGACAGAACCAAGGCATTGCATGGTCCACAGACTCAAGCCTCTGGGGAAACCAACTACCTGGATGAGGAAAACTAGGTTTTGGACAGAACCAAGGCATTGCATAGTCCTCGGACTCAAGCCTCTGGGGAAACCAACTACCTGGATGTGGAAAACTAGGTTTTGGACAGAACCAAGGCATTGCATAGTCCTCGGACTCAAGCCTCTGGGGAAACCAACTACCTGGATGAGGAAAACTAGGTTTGGGACAGGACCAAGGCATTGCATAGTCCTCGGACTCAAGCCTCTGGGGAAACCAACTACCTGGATGAGGAAAACTAGGTTTTGGACAGAACCAAGGCATTGCATAGTCCTCGGACTCAAGCCTATGGTGAAACTAACTACCTGGATGAGGAACCGACTATTTTAAAAAAAAACTATGGCACATAAACCTCAAAATCCATCCGAAGAGAGCTCCGCGTTAACAGATGGGTTAATACCTTGATTGCGCGGATTCCTCGGTCTACCCTCGGATCCCCAGTATCAAAGGGGTTGATGCGATACGGGGCAACATATTACCCAAAAGCACAACCAAAGCCCCTTGCTACTCGGCTACCCTCTCGGACGAATGACTTAGAGTTTATCATTCTCGGACATCGCTCTAGCATGCATCGCGCAGCACTCAGCGGTTATCCCGGTTAGTTCCAAGAGTTTAATTTATTGATGATTAACCTTGTTATGCTCGATAATATTTGTAAGTTTAAACTAGTAGGACTCTGTGTTAAGGCATTTTTCTGCCTAGAATATCATTAAGGGCAAGCTTATATTTAATATTCATGCATAAAGTAGTGGTTACGGAGAAGAAAGATATGTATAGAGAAATAGACACATATTTTATTAAGACAAAGGAACAGTACAGTGTACAATGAAAAGCTGAAACAAAGCCTACATTGGAGCTAACTACGTAAGTAACGAAAAATACAAGAGAGTGAAGATAAAGCCGAGGAGGTAGCACAGAGGAGAAGTTGGCTACTGCCTCGAGACCTTATTCCTCCTCAATGCTCTTGCACGCCCCTAACTCAGGCAGCAAAAGAACCCAACTTGGGGCCTACACCGATGAAAAAAGGTGCAGGGAACCTGACCTCAGGCTAACACCATCTACAGAAAAGGTGCAGGGAGCCGGAAGTTGGGAAGCCCCCGCAGAAATTTGCCTGCTACAAGGCAGACGGCGCTGATGGCGGAAATTCCTTTTTCTGACATACCAAAAATCTGGCATGACCAGAACCTGCTTCGGATTTTGACTAAAAGAAGGAGGAATACCGTCTTCCTCCTGTCAAGACGGAGGACTGGCTTGAATCTGTGCCATCCTTGTCCATACCAAATCACTTTGAGGATTCGGTGCCTCTGAAGCGTGCGGAGACCTTTCATCCCCATCCAAGCCTCAAACGTCTTGCTTTGAGGCAGTGGCACTAGAAAGAGAGATCGCGGATATGGAAGAAATATGGTTCTGAAGGGAACAGGAGAGTTCATGTGCAAGTGAAGTGACCCCCTATCCCATTTATACCCAGAAGTAAACCGGTGGCATTTAATTCACGCAGCGTCCCAAGGAACGCTACAGACAAAACATCTCTGGCTCGATTTCCAACGTCGTCTGCAACCCTGAGGTTAAAGGAGTCTCGAGAAGGCGCACCTCGAACACTGGGACGCCAAAAAGTACCGCGTGATCAAAGATTATGGAAATACCTCTTAATTTGTGGGCCCAGTAAATTCGCGGCCCAGGCCCGTTCAGCACATGGGCCCAGGGACAGAACCAAGGCCTTGCATGGTCCTCGGACTCAAGCCTATGGGGAAACCAAGTACGAAAACGAAAAAATCACAAGTTTTGGACAGAACCAAGGCCTTGCATGGTCCTCGGACTCAAGCCTATGGGGAAACCAAGTACGAAAACGAAAAAATCACAAGTTTTGGACAGAACCAAGGCCTTGCATGGTCCTCGGACTCAAGCCTATGGGGAAACCAAGTACAAAAACGAAAAAATCACAAGTTTTGGACAGAACCAAGGCCTTGTATGGTCCTCGGACCCAGGCCAATGGGGAAACCAAATACTTGGACAAGGAAAGGTTTGAATTTCGTAAGATGGGTTACTTGATAAAAATGTCAGGTCACTTCATCCACGGCTTAAACACCATAAAAAGGTTAAGACCAATAAAGTTGTGAGGAAGGTGGTGAGACGCCCCAGCATTTAGTCGTATAAGAAGGTTGTTCATTTGGTGGGTGATATATCTTCAAATGGTTATTCCTCACACGGCACCAAACCTTCGTTTTACTCCTCGGCTAGCATGGGGTAAGTATTACTTTTCACTGGTCGGCCTTATTGTGCCAAGCGTTTCTATTAAAGTTATGGCGACATCTTTTTATTATCAAGTATTTTGGTCTTAGTCGTCATTGATTTAGATGCTATATTATTGTGCCGAGCAGCGTTTGTAAATTTAAAAAAAAAAAGAGAAAAGAAAAGGCATAGAGACAAAACATGCGAGATAAAATAACAACAATTTTTATTAATACGAAAAATTGTAAGGTTGAATTTATTCAACCATCTTATTGGCTTTATTCCGTGCCAAATTTGCTTGTAATTCAGCATTTAGTAACCCTGTATTTAGGTGGGTTTGATGTAAGGGTAGTGAGTGAGATAGAGTGAAGTTTGCTCAAGAGTGTGCAAGAAAACAGAGTGTCGCGGCTGGGACTCGCGGGTGACTCGCGACTGCAAGCCGCCAGAAGCTGCACACGTGCCAAGCATGCTGGAAGATGAACAGTCATGCTAGCTGGAGTACTACAGGACAAAACAGGACAACTAGCCATACGGTTATCTCGCGACTGGATCTCGCGACTTAGTCAAGCCGCGAGGTCAAGCCACGAGCCACCCCTGTTTTGTAAAAACCTGACGTTTCACATTCCTCTCCACTCCAGTATAAATACCCCTTTTACCCACGATTGAAAGAGAGCTTCCAGAGAGAATTTTGAGAGAGAAACCCTAAAGAAAAACCAGATTGTTTCACCCACAATCTCTACCTTAGAATCTCTTCAAATTCCTCAACTCTCTTCCTCTCCATTGTTAAATCCTTGAGAGGCTTTATACCAAACCAGGTTCTCACCATCATCAACATTGTGAGACTGCTGTTTGGATTTCTGGGAAGCAGTTAGGAAGGAACCAATCTTCATTGGTTGATGCTACGGTCTAGTAGCGGAATCCGGGAAGCTAGAAAAGAAAAAGGTTCGGCGCAACCTCGTTGGAGCAAGAAGCTTGGAGGGCTTAGGTGCACTGGGTAGATTAGGCTTGGAGGGTCTATTGCTGTCCTTGTATCCCAACTATATTTTCTAGTGGATTGATTACCGCTTGGAGGGCGGCGGAGAGGTTTTTCGCCGAGGGCTTCGGTTTCCTCTTCGATAACACATCGCGTGTTGTCTTTGTGTTTGCATCTTCCTTCCTCTCTATCTTTGCCTTTTTATTTATCTGCTGTGGATATTAATCTGTTATGGCTTAGATAGTATTTAATCAATTTCGTTTTGATAGCATATGTTAAGTTTCCGCACACTAGTTGTTTGACATATTGCTTGAATTGATTAAGTTGTTATTTGGGGGTCTAAACGTTCAAAGGTGTTTTTGTACACGTTTTTGAACTTTCAAAAATTATTACAACGTACAAAGAGGGGCTCAAACGAGCCCATACAAAATGAGAACTGCCTAAGCAACAATTACACCCGTAGTACAGATAAGTAAACTGTCAGGCGTCTTTTAAACTCGTCTTCAAAGTCTCTCCAATCTCTGCCTCAATACTGCTCGTATTACGATAAGAACCTTCTTTGGGAAAAAAAAAAAATGAAGGAAAAGGAAATAGTAAGGAAGAAATCAATGAAGAAGATGGAGGACATGAGTAAAGAAGGAGGAGAAGAAGAGAGAAGAGATGAAAAGAAAGAAAAAGGAGCAAAAGAGGGAGAAGTGAAAGCACCAGGATGGAACTGGTGCTGGGAAGACTAAGAAAGGGAGACGGAGGATAGCACCAGTGAAGGAAGAGAGGAAGAAGTAGAGACACTTAGTCCCTGCCTCGATCCTGACTCCCAACACACTGGAGCCATACTAGGTATGCTCATAGGAGAGCGGTTGGTACTGATGATGGGTGTTCTCGACTCAGTCACGCCGAAAGTTTTACGTGACAAGTCCCTGCTTCGGATTTTGACTGAAAGAAGGATGAGGTTGATTTTGAGTCTTCGCCATCCCTGTCCCGATCGAGCCATAATGAGCTTTATTGGAACATGGCGTTTATAGGAGGGGTTTGGCTCCTGCATCACTCGTTGTTATGATAAAGTGTATCACGGTTTAGTTTGTGAACCAGTGGGTAAAATGAACCCTAGGGGAGGCCAAGTATTTCAAATCTCAGAAGGATGAGAAGGAATTCTTTACAAAAACAATAACCTCCTCCCTTTCTTCTTATACTGGGGGTGGAGCGGGAGACATTTAATAGGTTCAGATCTCCAAAGGAATCTGCCAACACCAACATGCCGGTTCCGTTTCTCCACCCCATCAAAACAAACCGCCGAATTAAAGTAGTCTCGTAAATAGTGGTCATTAAAAGCACGTTTTGGGATGCCCAAACGATAAGAGCGAATCAAGCGCGAAATTAAAAAACTGTCTCATAGACCGGCGCATTTCTTGGACAGATGAGGAGCCGCCAGCATTATTAATAGGCCAAATTGATTGGGCCGTGGGAAGAGGTTCGGCATCACCAAAACCCCCCTTTCCAACCAAGAGGTTGGACAGCCGGGTTTTGAGGGGCTATTGTGGGGCCCAATAATCTATGGGCCAGGCCCATCTACCCGGGGAGAATCCGAAGGCCCAAGCCGAGGAGGGCTATGGCCTAAACTCGACAAAATAGCCTATGGATACCGCCGAGGACAGCTCAGTCCTCGGCAGACCCAAAGTCCCCCCTGAAAGAAGGGTAAAAACGGTATAGGACTGAAACCAGGAAGAAAGATCTAAAATATCCAGGGAAAGCTGCCCTTACTGCCATTCAATGCTCTGAACCTGACAGGGCCGCATTCTTTGGCTTTTACAACCACCCCCAACGACTTTGAATATGGGCTGATGGGACAAGTATCAATCTTGGAAAGGTTGACCCTATACGTGGACGAAGGACAATGAACGCAGGCGAATATAAAAAGGAAAAACAAGTAACCTAAAGAGGGGGTTTGGGAAAAATGGCCAAAAACCAGAGCCTCCCAGCCCACCTCCAAGAGAAAGACTCCAGGGGTGAAGGAAAACTTAAACTTGTACGAACACCGCGAAAAACCCATCGCCTGTCAACCTGGGCCTAGCCTTCCAAACCCACGCTCTACAAATGATATTGTTAGGGGCCTTTTTACGTGCGAACCCGACACTGTTACGGTCCGCCACGAATCGCGTCCTTACAATACCTAATCTTTATATGGGTTTTTCATTAATTTTTCAACAAAATACAATGCAAATAACATTATTGTAATTGAAACACACTAAAGGTTTTTTAAAATTTTATTTTAAGATCTAATCTCTAAATCTTACCATTTATAATTTTCAAGGAAACAATTTTGGGACACTTACAATGTTTAAGTATTGCATCCATTTTATGACTATGGGCATGCATGCAATATTTTTTTTTATGTTTTTCATGGTTAACCTAATATCCATTTCTTTGGATTTAAAAATTCTTTCAACTGAAGTGTATACCTTGATGTAACTTATTCTTAGAAAATTCCACAACTTAATTCAAATCATGCTAGCCAAATATATGAATATATATATATATATATATATATATATATAGACACACACGCTATTATACCTCACCTCAGCTAGCTTAAACTTATCTCATTCTCAAGGTGAAAAAAATGCTTAAAATTATTTCTTTTTTTGAGTTCAATATGTTCTTTGTATTTATTAAGACAGAGCACAATGATTTTGTACCCTTCTATATGAATTAAATCATCATACCTTATTTAGCTTAAACTTATCTCTTATTCCAAGTTCAATTTGGCTACAACATGTTGCTCTTCAATCCAAAATACTCCTTAAATATTTTAGTGTAATACATATTTCTTTAGCACTTTTTTCTTATATTCATCTGCATAAACTTCTTATAAGTTCTTGAATTGATTAGAATTTAAGAAGGTTATATCAAGATAATGGCAACAATCTTTTGTGTTAGCACTACTCAAAGAACCAAAACTATTAAACACAAAATTACTACCATAATTTTCTTTTTCTTTAGGATAATAAGTGATAAATGGTTGTTAGTTTGTTTACATTTCTTTTGTAAATAGTTGTTTTTTGGTTATTTTGGGTGATGATGTAGGTATTACTAATCAAATTCTCTTACATTTTAAAAAAAAAAAAAAAAAAATTTATCACTAGAATTATGTTTCACATATGTCACACTTTTTAGCAAGTGTTCTGAATATATAAATATATATATATATATATATATATATATATAATTTCATTGGCAACTCTACAATCAACAATGCAATACTCTTGCGGTGTAATTTATAATTTATTTCATTGATTGTTAACACGTGATAGTTTATCATTTAATATCTCTCTCTTCCTTCTTTCTAGAATGTATAGGACGTATTTAACAACTGTTATCATATTGGACAACATAGTATGAATTGGATATATTACACTTTTTTTTTAGGCTTGGTGCTCCACAAACAAATATGCTCTTCGAAGTTAAAATTTTCTTGGCTGATTTGTTAAAATTTAGAAATTTTGTTTGGCTTCATCTTGCTAGGTTCATTTTGCATGATCATTGGCTTATATGCTATAATTTGGGCTAAAGCTGTAGATCTAGAACTGGAAGAGATCAAACTAGATATAGTCGTAGAGAACAAGAGTATTAAATGTATAAATTTGTGAATAGCTCAACAAAATGAACTGGTTCTATGGTATTAAAACACAATTATGAGCATGTATAAACAATTCTATCATGACTAATTTTACTTTCTCCTACCCCTTTTGTGTTATTTATTGATTGACTAAGATTTACTACACATTTAGATTCCTCTGTTTTTAGGTTTATTAAATTGTGGAGAAAAAATTCTATAAAATAGGTGATTTTCATATATGAGTTTAGTGAATATCAAAATATAAATTGTTATAGCTTGGTTTAATAAACAAAATTTGTATAAATTGCTCGTTAACTTCTCAAAAAATGAAAAATAATGTTAGCTTCCATATGAAATAATCAAGATTCATTTTCATGTTCTAATCAAAATTGTACATTCTCCAAAAAAAAAATTTTTTTATTGTGTTGGATTTTGATGCATATTTCGCTATATTATATCATGTTACAAAATATCTTGCCATATATAATAATTGAAAGCAAATTGCAACATGTTTCCTTGGAAATATATATATATATATATATATATATATATATCAAGACATAGACTTATTTACCTACAGAATATATACTACTTTATATTAGAATGTAATCACATTATTTTGAGATGAGTTTGTGACTATTACTTATAAGTCTCAACTCCAACTTAGGTCGCCCCATCTACCCATTTTTTTCATTTTAAAAAAAAAAAAAAATCACCAGTACTATTCTCATTTTTAATTTCACCACAAAAAAAAAAAAAAAAAAAAAAATTATGATGTCAAATTTTTCCGCGCATTGCACAGGTTTGCAACTAGTTGTAAATAATAGTTGATGTGAAATTTCCAGGTCTATTACAACCTTTCATGACATTTTTGGTTAATAAACTACGGTCATTGTTACAAATTCATATGGACTTTGGACTTTGGATTGTTCACCCATACTTAACGGTTTAGAATCTTGATGTTGAAATTGATAGAAGGTGAATTTTCTCTTTAGAATTATGTCTATCCTCATTGAAACTTCAACTATATCATGTCCTTAATTTTTTTCACCCACATGAATCCTGGCATCAAAACTCAGAATAAAAAACTATGGTCGACACCATAAATTCATTTGCTTTGACATCAAGATCCTAATCACTCACCAAATACAATTATTCCTACAAATCAATAACCATTTGAGCCAAAAATCAAAACTAAAAATCATTTACATTCGAAGACGCAGAAATCAAGAATAAAACAAAATTCCACCCCTACATAATGCAATATGGAAAGAGAAGTAGAGACAAATCAACTCTTAAGAACACAATGTGCAAGAGTTTATTAACAGAGGATTGAGACAATTGAAGAGACACCCAAAGATCCAAAAGAGAAGACAGTGGATCTTAAATAGAAAAAGTCTATGACCACACAATTTTTCACAACCTTTTGCTATAACTGTGATGTGATATAAACTGTGATTACTGAAAAAACAATAGTGAAACATGAGTAAATAATGGTTAACCACTCACAATCTATAATGTTAAAATTGTGACAAAAAAATTGTGGAACAATTTGTGATCATAGAACTACTCGCTTAAATAAGTTACCATTAATGTAGCCTTATTTTTGGTTGAGGACTGTGATTGGATATTTGGATGAAATAGACGGACAAAATTCATACGAACATGCTCACCTTCCAAATTTTATTCTTTCTCCCGATTTTTTTGTTTTTAAATTTTGAAGCCATAATTACGTTAATGTAATGATGCCTAATTAAAATTGGGTTGATTGGATTCACTAGGATTTGTGTTGTATGATGGGAATGACGAGATTACATCCCACAGACGAAGCTAACACTAATGACGAAGAAAGCACCCATGACGAAGGTGTCCTGAATAACGAAGAAACCAATCATCACTGACGAAGGCAGGGGAGTCATTTAATGTAGTCAATCAATGACCTGGGCAATTACCAAATCAACCAGGCAGACTGTTGGGAGCCTCTTAAAAGCCCCATTATTGGACCAGAGGCATTACCAGGAAAAGCATTAACAACCACAACGGCTAGCCCCTAAAGCCACATGTATAAAGCCCTCACATAGTCAACAGAAGGTACAGATATACATTCACACCTTGAGAGAGCACTCTGGTTTTTTATCTTGTTTTTCATTTCATAAGGTGCTTTCATTATTCTGACTTTGGCATCAGAGGCGTTGTGGCAGGCACCACACCGGTGACCCTTATAGAGGATACATTCGCATCAATAAGGAGTTCCATCTGCCCACTTTTACTGACGAACTCGCGCTTCATCAGTTTGGCACCGTCTGTGGGGACGACATTTTCAGATTCATATTTGAAAACGTAGTTTCCATCAACCCTCTACATTCAGATGAAATCCAACCCAGATTCAGCAGCCTTGGCCCAGCAAGTTCAAGCCCTTGCAGCCACCATTGAAGAACTCACCAAACAAAACCAGGAAATGAAGCTACGACTCCAGCAAGTTCAATAGGCTCAACAGGAAGAAAACCGGTCCAAGGGTAACCTGGAGGGAGAAGGGGATAGCCACAGGAGAGGTACCCCTCAAAGGCCAACTACTCCGGACGAGAAGAACTCAGATCTCCTTCGAGAAATGAGGAAGGAGATGGACGAACTGAGGAGCGCCATTAAGGAGAAGACGGACCGAAGCGTAGACAGAATGGTAAGGGCTACGGATTCGCCTTTCACCGCGGCGGTACTTGAATGCCCTATACTGTCAAAGTTTCTCTTACCTCAACTTGAGCCATTCGACGGACTCAGAGACCCTCAAGATCATCTTAATACCTTTAAGACGACTCTAGATCTTCAACAACCACCTGACGAGATACTGTGTCGTTCCTTCCCCACCACTCTCAAAGGAGCTGCAAGAGAATGGTTCACGAAGTTGCCGACCTCGTCCATAGACAGCTTCGATCAATTAAGTAGTGCCTTCTTGCGCCATTTCATAGGGGGGCAACGTCCAAAGAGGCCGGTAGACTACTTACTCACCATAAGACAGGGAGAGAAGGAAACTCTGAGGTCGTATGTCAAACGCTTCACCCGGGATACTCTGAAAGTGGACGAAGCCGATGACAAGGTGTAGCTGACGACCTTCAAGGCGGGGCTGAGGTCCAGAGATCTCGTGGCCTCCCTCGCAAAGAACCCACCAAAGACGATGGTAGAAATGCTCCTGAAAGCACAGAAGTACATGAATGCTGAAGATGCTTTAGCTGCCATAAAGGATGCCGAGAAACCAAGCGACAAGGCAAAGAAGGAAGACGACCGTAGGGGGCAGAAGAGAGAGCGACTAGATCGTCGGAACAATGACGGGAACAGGAGGAAAGATGATAAAAGTCCTCGGATGGTAAGGTTTACTCCTTTGGTTATGCCTGTTGACAAAATTTTCACGAAGATCAAGGACGAGCATTATCTCAAATGACCTAGACCATTGCACTCATCCCCCAATGTCCGTGACAAGAACAAGTACTGCCGGTTCCACAAAAATCACGGCCACAACACGGAAGATTGCAGAGACCTAAAGGAGCAGATAGAGGAGTTAATACGGAGAGGGAAGTTACAGAAATATGTGAAGAAAGGAGAATATAGCAAGTTCAGGGACGACAATAAAATCTAGCATGAATCCTTTTCCCGGGATGACAACCGTCCGCCCCAGCCTCCACACAAGGTGATCGGGGAGATAAACACGATTACAGGAGGGCCGTTTTCAGGAGGATCATTTAAATCACTCAAGAAGGCATACCAGAGACAGGTAAAGAGTGTCCACGCCATACCTCCGTCTAAGCACTGACGAACATACCAGGACATATCCTTCAAGGAAGGAGACGCCATGGGAGTGAAGCAGCCCCACAACGATCCCTTGGTCATAATGCTGAATATAGAAGGATTCAATACCAAAAGGATCCTTGTCGACAATGGCAGCTCTGCAGACATCATCTACCTCCCGGCCTTCCAGCAATTGAGGCTAGATCCAAAGAGACTGCGCCCCTTTGACTCTCCGCTCGTCAGCTTCAGCCGAGACTGGGTATACCCCAAGGGCATAGTGACATTGACGGTGACGATGGGGACCTACCCGGTATAGCTGACCCGTCAGCTAGACTTCTTAGTGGTGGACTGCCCCTCATCCTACAATGTCATCATTGGGAGGCCCACACTCAACAAGTGGAAAGCAGCGACGTCCACCTACTGTTTGAAGGTAAAATTCCCAACAGATAATGGCGTCGGTGAAGTGAAAGGAGATCAAGTCCTGGCAAGAGAATGCTATCAAGCCGTCCTGGCTGCGAAAGAGAACCACGCGTGGATGATTGAAGAGAAGGAAGAAGATAGAATGGAGGCCTTGGAAACAGTGGAATTAATTGAAGGAGAAGCCAACAAGACAACAAAGATAGGGACGAATTTAAGCCCCGAGATGAGAACAAGACTCATAAGGTTCCTTAAAGAAAACCTAGACGTCTTCGCATGGAGCCACAAGGACATGCCGGGCATAGATCCAAAGGTCATCCAGCATAAGTTGAATGTGAACCTGGAACGGAAGCCTGTCCAGCAAAGACGAAGAACCTTCGCCCCAGAACGAGATCAAGCAGTTGCAGAGGAAGTTACTAAACTCTTGACGGCAGGGTTCATCCGGGAAGTGTACTATCCTGAATGGCTCACGAACGTCGTCCTAGTAAAGAAAGCAAACGGGAAATGGAGGATGTGTGTAGACTTCACCGACCTGAACAAGGCGTGCCCGAAGGATAGCTTCCCTCTATCGAGAATAGACCAGCTCGTGGACTCTACAGCAGGGCACAAGTTACTGACGTTTATGGACGCCTTCTCGGGATATAACCAGATAAGGATGGCTGAGGAAGACCAGGAGAAGACCGCTTTCATCATGAGTCAAGGACTCTACTGTTATAAGGTAATGCCTTTTGGATTGAAGAATGCTGGAGCTACGTATCAGAGGTTGGTGAACAAAATGTTCAGTCAACAGATTGGCAGGAACATGGAAGTGTACGTGGACGATATGCTCATCAAGAGCAAGGAAGAGCTCACACATCTGGACGAACTGAAGGAAACGTTTACAACCCTCAAAAAACACCAGATGAGGTTGAATCCAAGTAAGTGTGTTTTTGGGGTAACTTCGGGAAAGTTCCTAGGATTCATGGTGTCCCAAAGAGAAATAGAAGCAAACCCAGAGAAAGTGCGAGCCATCATCGACATGGCCTCTCCCAAGACCGTCAAGGATGTTCAAAAACTCACAGGAAGGATAGCAGCCTTAAACAGGTTCGTCTCCAGAGCTACAAACAAATGCCTGCCCTTTTTTAAGACCTTGAAGAAGGCTTTTGCCTAGACCGACGAGTGCAAAGCAGCATTCCAGGAACTAAAGTGTTACCTGAGCAGTCCACCTCTCTTGAGCCCGTCCAAAGAAGGGGAAGATCTATACTTATACTTGGCTGTGTCAGCATCGACAGTAAGTGCAGCCTTAATCAAAGAAGAAGGCGCGAAGCAGCTCCCAGTTTACTACGTCAGTCAGGCCTTCCAAAGGGCTGAGTCCAGGTATGCAAGGATCGAGAAGATCGCGTTTGCATTAATAGTAGCCTCGCGCAAGCTAAGGCAATACTTTTAGGCAAACCCTATCCTCGTAATGACGGACCAACCAATCAAGAAATTGATGAACAAACCTAAGGCAGCCGGAAGAATGGTCCAATGGGCGATTGAACTTGGTCAATTTGACATCGAATACCACCCCAGAACGGCGATCAAGGCGCAAGCTCTGGCGGACTTCATCGCAGAGTTCACACTTCCCGACGAAGACAGCCTTACCGACGAAGTTGATAGATGGACGATATAGACTGATGGTTCGTCAGCCCAGAGGAAGGGGGGAGTAGGGGTTGTCATAACTACCCCCGATGGAGAGGTGCGAAAATATGGGGTCCAACTAAAATTTTTGGCCACCAACAACGAAGCTGAATACGAGGGGATACTGGCGGGACTGAGGCTTGGAAAGGCACTTGGTGCTAAAAACTTGTTGATCCAAAGTGATTCAAAGCTAGTGATGGGCAGATTAGGGGAGAGTACGAAGCAAAGGAAGAAAGGATGCAAAAATACCTCAAGCTGACGAAACATCTAACTCAGGAGTTCGATACAGTGGAGTTCGTGCAGATCCCAAGGAGTCAGAATATGGGGGCTAACGAAGTCTTGAAGCTAGCGTCATCAGAAGGGGAGTTTAGCACAGATTTGGCGATGGAGGTCCAGAAACACCCCAGCGTTGAAGAGATTGCCACATTCACCATCCAAAGCACAGGCAGCTGGATGACACCCATATTATCCTTCCTCCAGGACAGGCACCTCCCTCAAAATACAGAAGAAGCTAAAAAGATCAAGAAGAGGGCGGCCAAGTTCACGATCCTTAATGACGCCTTATACAAGAGAGGCTTCTCTATGCCTTACTTGAAGTGTGTCGATGAAGAAGAAGCTAGATACATCCTGGAAGAAATCCACGGAGGAATTTGCGGCGACCACGCTGGCCCTAGATCCCTGGTGAACAAGATAGTACGAACATGATATTTTTGGCCAACCATGCAGGTAGACACTGTTGAGATCGTCAAGAGGTGCGACAAGTGCCAGCGATATGGGAATGTACAACGGCTTCTAGTAGAGAGACTGACGACTATAGCTTCCCCGTGGTTATTTGCACAATGGGGAATTGACATCGTCGGCCCACTACCCCAAGGTAAAGGTCAGGTAAAGTTCCTGCTTGTTGCTATTGATTATTTCACAAAGTGGGTTGAAGCAGAGGCTCTAGCAACAATCACTGAGGCTCGAATTCGGAGCTTTGTGTGGAAGAATATAATCTGCAGGTTCGGGATTCCCTTGACGATCATATCAGATAATGAGAGGCAGTTCAATAGCCAAGGCTTCAGAGAATTATGTTCAAACCTTGGGATCAAGAATCAGTTCTCATCCCCGGGGCATCCCCAGGCAAACGGGCAGACAAAAGTGACGAATCGAACGCTGCTCAAGATTATCAAAACCAGGCTGGACGATGCGAAGGGTGCTTGGCCAGAAGAATTACCTAATGTCCTGTGGGCTTACAGAACCACAGCCAGAACCCCGACAGGAGAGACCCCCTTTAGGCTTACCTATGGCACAGAAGCAGTAATCCCAGTCGAAGTGGGGGTAACGAGCATCAGACGAGGAACGTTCAACGAAGGGCGCAATGACAGTGGACTGCGACTCAACCTGGACTGTCTGGACGAAGTAAGAGACAACACATCCAGCAAGATGACAAAGTATCAGAAAAAGATGGTCGAGTACTACAATAAGAGGGTTAAACTCAGGCGACTGGATATAGGAGACCTCGTCCTGCGCAAGACCACCACAGCAACTAAAGATCCTACCTAGGGAAAGCTGGGTCCTACATGGGAAGGACCTTACCGAGTCATTCACTACTCAAGACAAGGAAGTTACCACCTGGAAACCATGGACGGATAAAGACTCCCTCGACCATGGAACATTGAGCATTTAAAAAAGTACCGCCAGTAGATGTAATAGAAGAATGCATTCATTCTTGAATTTAATAAAAGAATTATTCTTCTGATGTCTTTGTGCAAGTAGGTCTAGTCAATCATAAGGCATACAAAAACTAAGTAACAAGATTCCGCCTCGACGGATGTAAGTTACTGACGACAACCCCAACGGGTATAAGACAAAAACTAAAGTAACAAGATTCCACCTTGACGGATGTAAGTTATTGACGACCCTTCTAACGGGTACAAGGCTATAAAAGCTAAGTGATAAAATTCCGCTAAGACGGATGTAAGTCACTGATGTAGCCTGAGTGACAAGATTCCTTAAATGGATGTAGGTCGCCAAAAATTGGCTAAGTGATAAGATTCCGCTTTGACGGATGTAAGTCACCAACGAAGCCATAAACGCAAAAAAAAAAATGTCCCTTGAAGGAGTACATAAGTCAGACGAGAAGGCCTCGCCTCGATGGGAACAAGCCACTGCAGGCACAATCCTCTAGCAGGTGCAAGTGACAAGATCTCGCCTGACGAATTCAGGCCACTAACGAATCCACACAAAAGAAAAAAGAAAAGAGAAAAAGACAAGGGACAAGAACCTTGCAACAAATCAAAACAACACTTAGGCTGTATCCAAGCTCATCAAAATGATCAAGTAACAGATCATTGATAAATAAAGAGATCGCAGCAACAAATCCATGTGCAAAGTACAAAATATGGACGAATGTAAATTGGCCAAAACATCTGATAAACAAGTAAGTATGCTCCATTAAAAACCCATAAACACTGGGCCACAAGCATTATTTTCAAAATAAGATAACAATTAATTGTCCCGGAATTAGATTTACAAAAAAAGGGCCCAAAACATGACGGGCATCCACCAAAAATATAAAAAAAGAAAAATTTTCTAAGTAACTAAATCAGGTGTCAGCAGCGGCATCCTCACCGGTCGGGGTGTCAGTAGCAGGCTCGGGGGCATCACCTTCTGGGGCAGAGGATTAAGCAGCTTCGTCAATCGCCATCTCCTTATCCACCTCCTCCAAGTCTAGACTTTCCATGTCGGCCCCAGCAGGATGCTTGACCAGGTACCTCCTAAGAAGCTCAAAGCCTTTGAAGTACCAACTGAATAGTACGGTGTTGTACTCGTCGGTGGTCTGGAAGGCCTCCACTGATCTGGCAGCAATGGTTACAAGTTTCTCCTTAGCGGAAAGAAGCTGCTCATCCTTCTCCTGAGTCAATTTGCGCTCGACCCTGAGGTCATCATCCAGTGTCTTGACCTTTTCCTTCAAAGAAGTTGTCTCGTCCATAGAAGCGATCAAATTCTTCTTCAGGTCAGAATTCTCCTTCTTCAAAGCCTCCATCCGAGATGTTAGAGATGCCACCTTGGCCTCTTGAGTGAAGTATTCAAAGGTAATATGAAGGCTCACACCTGGAAAGAAATCATAGAGTCGTCAGTAAAAAAAAAATGGGAAAGGAGAACACCGTACCTGGACAAGCTTGTGGACATGACGAGACGCGGCCTCGTTCAGGGACATGTCAGAAAGAGCCCTCAAATCTGCTGGAGTGACGACCTCGTGAGCCCTGTCCACGGCCAGCCTTTCATCATCCCATATTGTGGACGAACGGGAGTTAACCTTCTCCTTCTCCTTACCAGTCACGCGTGGCCTTTTGGAGCCTGGAGTAGGGATCTCCTCTATTGACGCGGTCGGAGAGGCCGTCTTCGTCATCTCAGTAGCAGAAACTATGGGAGTGACGGAGCTGAAGGGATTGAAGGCAGGGCCCTTCCCGGTCACGCGCACGGCTTTCTTCCCTAGGTTAGACAGCGGTTCGTCCTTTTTGGACCTCATCTTCGCATACATGTCCTTGTTAAACTTGGTCGTCATCTCTGCAAGAGGAAAACACTTAACGGGAAATCCTAAGTGTACATAAGAAGAATCAGCACTGCCGATAACGATACTTACTTTTTTTGCCCTCAATGCCGATGTTATGAAGAACGTAAAGAGACGAGTCAGGTCCGAGGTTATAGAAGGCAAGGGTCCGGGGATCAACCAGATCGTCCCAGCTCTCAATCGTCTCTGCGTACCCGATTGCAGTTTCAATGCACTCCTTGTGCCTGCTCTTAAGCTTAGGTCGTCTCTTAACTGTACCAAATAGGAAATAAAGGAGTTAGCAATACTAAAGCCTCAAAAGTGGCAAAATTAAAACGACGGGGAGAAATACTGACGCACCTAAAGTCGGGGTTCCCCACCGACGAAGCAACCTCGGGATATCGCCCCAATCACTGCTGGATTGAGTCTCGAAATCATCCCCGGACACAAAGAAAAAGCCCGACTTCCAATATCTGAAGGACGAAGGTAAACCCTTGACAATCCTCGTTCTTCTCTCCCAAGGGACTAACTCATAATACCCACACTCCTTTGACCCCCCTAGGCGCGCAGAAAGAAAGGTGATCGATGGGCAAGCTATCCTAACCTCCAAACTATCAATTATGGAAATATAAAAAACAGAGGGCAAAGAAAGACAACACAAGCTAAATCCCCAAGAAAATCAAAGACCGACAAAAGCAAAGGAAGAAAAGAAAATGAGAATCAGAAACTACACTACAGTAAGATATAAGGAAAAGGTAAGGAAGAGACAGGTAAGGAAAAACATACCTCCAATGGAGAAACACCAAGGCGCAGCACAATGGTTTGGAGAAGAAGGAAGTCTCGAGAAAAACGCTTGGAATATCGTTTGGGTGTTTTTGTTTTGCTTTCTGAAAAGTAAAAGAAACTAGAAGAGGAGAAGTTTTAAATTAAGGCTAAAAAACGATTGAAAAACCAGCGGGAAATCCAAGAGTCATGCCATTAACTCCACGGATCAGCACGCGCCACGTGGCCACGTTGCGTGTAGCGCCGCCACTAAGCATTAAATTCGGAACGGAACCCCAAGAGTCACAGACAGAAAACTTTTCATCTTCCGTGATCGTCATGACACGTCACAGACGACCACAGAACCTGGGGGCAACTGATGGGAATGACGAGATTACATCCCATAGACGAAGCTAACACTAATGACGAAGAAAGCACCCATGACGAAGGTGTCCTGAATAACGAAGAAACCAGTCATCACTGACAAAGGCAGGGGAGTCATTCAATGCAGTCAATCAATGACCTGGGCAGTTGCCAAATCAACCAAGCAAACCGTTGGGAGCCTCTTAAAAGACCCATTATTGGACCAGAGGCGTTACCAGGAAAAACATTAACAACCACAAAAGCTAGCCCCTAAAGCCACATGTATAAAGCCCTCACATAGTTAACAAAAGGTACGGATATACATTCACATCTTGAGAGAGCACTTTGGTTTTTTATCTTATTTTTCATTTCATAAGGTGCTTTCATTATTCTGACTTTGGCATCGGAGGCGTTGTGGCAGGTACCATATCGGTGACCCTTATAGAGGATACATTCGCATCAACAAGGAGTTCCATCTGTCCACTTTTACTGACGAACTCGTGCTTCATCATTGTACATCGTTTGTATTTTAGATACCCGTATAAGAAGACTGTTAAAGTGACCAATTCCTAAAAATTGAGGGGTGTTAAGGATAAAAAAAATTGTTAAGAGTTACCATTTTTATAAAATATTTGATGTTAAGAAAATATCTTTTATAGGAAGGTCGGCTAGAAACTTCTAGTAAAAACGCGAGTCCCTTTTGTCCCTAATGAAATTATTTTAATATTTTTTTATTCAAGATATTCTTCTCATTAATATTTGTTTCTTTTTTTTACTTCTTTCCAATTTTTGTTGTTTTTGTCTGTCTCTAATGGACAAAATGAGAGTACAAAGAGAAGTCTGAACTCTGAAGTGCCTGAAAGGCCTGTAGCAATTATATCTAACCATGCACGTGTCCCATATTAATTCTTTACTTTTGTTAGACTAAAGGCATAGTTTAGGTAAAAAGAGAGTCAAAGACGCAACTCAGAATTCAGAAACTCAAAACGAACTTGGGAATCAAACATGACCAAAGCAATTACATCGTCCGGATAATGGAAAGATCCAGAAACTGAAATGCGTTCCCAATACATTTTGTAGTCGAAGTCATACTTTACCATTGTTTTTATATTAAGGATGATTTTTAAAAATCTAACCATTAAATTATATGTTCTTATTATATTTTTAATACTTATAAAATTTCAAGAAAATCAAAGATTAATTGTTATGTCATCAAATAAATATTATAATTTCAAATTTTTATAATCTAAAATAGTATATAAAAAAAAAGTTAATTGATCAAATGGTAAATAATATCTGATTTGAGCGAAATTTAATATGTATGTTTAGAATATAAGGAACATGAAATTAAACGGTTAGATTTTCAAAATTTATATAATATATATATATATATATATATATATATAAAGTTTTAAGAATTTCTCTCTAAATTAGTTTGGAGAAAAGCTTTGTTATTATTTTTATTATTGTTATTTTTTTCCCAGCATACTTGAGCATTATTTGTAATTATGTGTTTTGCTTTATTGTTCTAATGCCAGTATATTTCCCTTTCAAAAAAAGAAAAAAAAAAAAAACCACCGCCTATGACTATAAATCGACCAACCCCTTGACTATAAATTGACGCTCTCTTCCAAGTCTCTTTGCACTCTCTCACACTTATTTTTGCATTTCTCTCATTTGCTTCAACACCTAGAGTTCTGTGACAATGGCGGGCGAGGTGGTTCTGTTGAATTTCTGGCCTAGCCTGTTTGGTTTGAGGGTCAGGATTGCTCTGGCTGAGAAGGGTATCAAGTATGAGTCCAAGGAAGAGGACTTGAGCAACAAGAGCCCTCTTCTTTTAGAGATGAACCCCATTATCAAGCAGATCCCAGTTCTCATCCACAACGGGAAGCCTGTGTGTGAGTCCCTCATCATTGTTCAGTACATAGACGAGGTCTGGAATGATAAGTCTCCATTGTTGCCCTCTGATCCTTACCAGAGAGCTCAAGCCAGGTTCTGGGCTGATTTTGTTGATAAGAAGGTACCTTTTGTACAATTTCTTTTCCTAGTGTTTTTCTTTTTCTCGGTTTTCATTGGTGTCTGAGTCTCATACATTTGACCCTTTTTTTTTTTCTTTTAGTTTTTTAATGTTGAGTTAATACTTAATACTAGGTGAAATATTTTAGTTTATGTTTATGAGGTTGGATTCGCTAGATTTCTTTCAAAAAATGTTATGTTGGAATGTTTATAGATTCTATTATAATTTACCAATTCGTAGGTCATGTCAAGGCAGTATTCAATTAGACATGCAAGATGACTGTATAATATATTTGACCAAAGAACTTGAAAGAAATAAGAGCAGGGAGAAAAAGAAGGAAAGAAAATTTGATGGTTTATATTTGCTTTCCATTGACCATGTTCGATTTATGTAGTTGTTGGGTACCAAATTCAAACATTATTTCTTTCCACTCTTAGCAGTAGTCATGTTCAAGACCCATTCGTTTGTGCATGAGCCACTAATTAAAATAAAAGTTAAGAGAGTTCTGTAGTCTCTCTCTATCATACAATCAAGAACATATTTTATGGGCCTTTCCCACTTGCTAAGTTCTAGAGAAACATTCAGTTTGCCCAGTAGACTTGATTTGAAATTCATCACTGTCATTGTTCATCCTAGTAAGACAATGTGTGGAAAATTCAGGTTTATGTAGCTTCAAGGAAGGTATGGAGGCCAAAAAGAGAAGAGCAAGAGGAAGGCAAGAAGGAATTCCTTGAAACCTTAAAGACAATGGAGGGGGAGCTTGGTGACAAGCCTTACTTTGGGGGTGAAACATTTGGGTATGTGGACATTTCTCTTATCCCCTTCTACAGCTGGTTCCATGCCTACAAGGTCTTAGACAATATCAATATGGAGGCGGAGTGCCCCAAGATTATCGCGTGGGCTAAGAGGTGCATGCAGAAGGAGGCTGTGGCCAAGACTTTTCCTGACCCGAAGAAGGTTTATGAGTTTGTTGCTCAGACAAGGAAAAAGTATGTTTCGGCGTAGAGGAACGATTAGGCCTCAATCTGCTGGAAGTGCTAGCATATGATGGTTTTGGATGGTTATGTAATAGCGTTGTTTTTTTGTAATGTTTAAGTTTGGATTTGTTTCATTAGTGTCCGTTTAGCTGGCAAGACACTTTGACGTGTCTGCTGAGCATTTCTAGAGGGCATGTATTGTACTGTTTTACTTGAAAGATACCATGATGTGTCTCTGCCGAGCCTTAGATCTAAAGGGCTTGTACCGAATCATAAATAAGAAAGATACTTAGAGCCTGTTTGGGTAAGGATTTTTCATCACTCAATTTTCGTCACTCAATTTCCATCACTTATAACTCATCACTCATCACTTATTTTTTCATACTCATTTGGAAACATCATTTTTATTTTCATCACTCAATTTTTTCACACTATTTATGGACCCCACAACTATTACTGTGTCAGACCACTTCTGTTTTGTTACCCGCGTACCATTTTCATCCCCCATCAATATTTCCCTTTTTCTAATTTCCCCTTCCACTTCAGCCCTGTCTCTCTCCCAAAGCAGAAACCCAAACCCAGAAAAATGTCTCAACCTCCCTCGCCTCGTCAGTACCATCATCACCGGTGAACAACGCCGAAGTGTCCGACCTGTACAGCGGCGCCATCTCGCCGTCGTGACCCATTTCACAGCGGCGTCGACGAGGAAACCCAAACCCATTCAAATTTCTCAAGCTTTCTCGCCTCGTCATTAGATCATGAAGCTCAGAATCCACAAATAGCTCACTTTAACAAAACACACAAAAACCCAAGTTTTAACCTTTGGAAACTACAACTACCTTTCAGAACTAAACAACAACAACAAAATCAAGCAAAGCACCCACCAAAAAAAAAAAAAAAAAAAAGCAAACCCAGCAAGCAAAGCTCAAATATTTACAAAAAGGCATAACATTTAACACAGAAAAACAAAAACCCAAATCCCTAATAACCCAAAAACCGCACAGTATCAATCAAACCCACCTAGATTTACAAAAAAGCTCTCACCTATACGGCTTTAACCCCTCAAATGAAACTCAGTACTTCAAAAAAAAAGCTAAAACAAAAAAAAATCACAGAGAGAGAGAGAGAGAGAGAGAGAGAAAGAGAGAGACCTATAAGTGTTTTGTTTGGGAGAGAAAGGCAGACCCTCGTATTTGGTCGGCCAAGGAAACAGATGAGGTTTTTTGGAACTCAAACACCCTTATTATTATTATCTGCTAATCTATATTCTATGTTCCTAGTCTGCAAGAAAAAAACTGCAAACCCATAACCCAAACCCAGATCTATGGTTTCAATAAATCATACAAAATGATTACCCAAACATCAAACAACGAAAAAATCGGAAAAAAAAAAAAAAAAAAAAAAAAAAAAAAAAAAAAAAAAAAAAAAAACAAAGCAAACAGGGAAGCATTGCGTTACCGTGACACGGTGGCGCGGTTGGCTGAGCTTGGAGCGGTGAACTTGTGCGTGAGGAGGTCAGGCCAGTGAGAGCTTCTTGGAATGGAGTTGCTCTGTTGGAATGGAGTTGCTCTGTTTTGCTGAAATGAAGAGATGAAGTGAAGAGAGGAGTGACATGACTGAAGAGCCGTTGGAGACAATATGAAAAGGAGCGCACCACGTGATTTGTTCTGACTGTGGGACCGGGTAAGTAGTTTTATTTACAAAAATACCATTGAGTTATGAGTTATGGAAACTGAAAACAGCCAAAATGTGTTTTCAGTTTCCATAACTCATAACTCAAAAATCAGAGAATTGAGTTATGGAAACAGAGTTATCGTTTGGCCAAACAACCTTTTTACTATGGGTCCCACCATTTTTGAGTTATGAGTTATGGAAACTGAGAATTGAATTGTGGAAATTGCTTACCCAAACAGGCTCTTAATATCGGTACCAACAATCCGAGGAAACAAAACTTTTTCAAACTCTACCATTTTGCCATCAAGTGTATACAAAAGTATCGGTATCAACAATTCGAGGAAACAAAACTTTCAACTTTTTACAATATATTTTACACTCTTAACATAGAATGTTGTGATTGGAACAATTGTATAAGTGACATAAGTGATGGTTTCATGTGAAAGTGATATTTATTTCAATAACAAGATGTTACCTTTGCCAATTCTGAAAAATATTGTGAAAAAAATAATAATTGTCTGTGGTATATCATATGGTCATAAAGATAAAAAAATAAAAAGCATTACCGTATGTAGTGAATAATCACCCAAAAAAATTAATACACTCATGTCACCCAAGTAATCATTAATAAGTGAATAATCACATATGAGAATCAATCATTCAAATTCACGTGAAATATTTTGTTTTTTTCTTTCCATAGGCAAAAACTGAAAAACATATCTTCATTCCAATATCTTACGGTGGAACAACTTTTCATGTAAAGTCAATTGAATAATTAAGGCACAAATCCATTCAATTTATCATAACAAAATAGAGTTTATAATACTGTTTTGTAGAGATCGGTAAGATCTATAGAACAAACTACTTTAGATTACTGCACATAAAATATTTTCACAATCTTATAGTTGTGAATTAAATTTTTTAAGATTAGTGCCCTTAATTTTTTTTCCCTTTGCTGTTAATGCTTTACATATTTCTAATCCATGTAAAGGCCAATCACAAAATAATATTTGTTCACTTATGGCCACCTTGCATTTCATGGAGATCTATTAAGTAAACAATATGCTTTTATTTTTAAGAAGAAGTAAACAATATGCTATTTCTTCAATTCGCATAGGGATTGTTGCAATACATGAAGCAAGTTGTGAATGTGTTTAGTTGAGATTGACAATTCAACATATTTAAGGACGATGTGAATTTTCATTAATCAAAGATAACTCGGCAATATTATACAAAGACAATGTAGTTTGTATCACTTATATTAAACATTCATTTCTAATAAAAAGTTCCTATAAATGTTTCATAAATCAATACCCTAATTAAGACATTCGTTAACTTTTTTCACCATTTAATGGTTTACTTTTGATAGAGGCATAGTTTTGACGATTCTTTCTAGTGTTGAGCTGGGTGTGATTGTAAGAAATGCAATGAGGTTTGTGTTGTCAATGGTGGTTGATACGTTTGTAGATTGAGATTATTGATTTTTTTAGGCTATTAAATTTATGTGACATAAATATCTTAAAATAATAATATAGTATGATATGATTGGACATATTGTATGATAGGTTTATGTGAATTTTAACTGCTACCTTAACAACCAACTTGGATACAAAAGCTTGTAATATAGGAAAAAATAAATTTTTAATATGAGATGAAATAAAAATGACATTAAACTTAAAGAACAAAGTTTAGCTACAAAATTGGTTGTAACCTAAGACTACAACCTTACTTAATATCGTTCACATTAATATATATTTTGAAAATTTAACCGTTAAATTGCATGTTCTTTATGTTCTTAATACACATATCAAATTTTGTGTCAATTGGATATTATTTACTATATAATCTATAAGCTTACACTTTATGCATAATTTTAAACTACAAAAACTTGCAATTTAAACAATTTATTGATGACATAGTTATTGATCTTTAATTTAATAAAAATTTTGCAAACATGGAGGATATAAGAAGAAAATGTAATCTAACGGTGGATTTGTCAAAATTCACCTGTAATAAAAAGATATTGAATAAGGTTATAGCCTTAGGCTACAACCAATTTGTTGCTAAACTTTGTCCAAACTTAAATTATGCGAAGTATAATTTAGTCAAAAAGAAAATATTTTACTGTAAAAAAAAAAAAAAAAAAAAACAATAAAAACTCTTTAGAAGCGTAAAAGCAATTCAAATATGTTATCCCAAGGAAGAGGACTTGATGAATGACAACAAGAGCCCTCTACTTTAAGAGATGAATCCCATTCACAAGAAGATCACAGTTCTTATCCACAACAAGAAACCAGTGTGTGAGTCTCTTGTCATTGTTCAGTACATAGATGAGGTCTGGAATGACAAGTCTCCATTGTTGCCCTCTGATCCTTTCCAGAGAGCTCAAGCCAAGTTCTAGGCTGATTTTGTTGATACAAAGGTAAATTTTGTGCATTTTCTTTTCATTATATGTTATTATCCTAAAATTTATTTTTCTTAACTTCTCAAAATGATTACCAGTAAGAAAGTGAGTTGATTAAAGTAGAAGAAGAAAAAAATTTGACAAAGTAGAACCAAAAATAATTTTATTAAAAGCAATAATAAAATGGTAAAATGCATGATTTCAAATAGAATAGAATAAAGAAGTAGAATATATGTGTAACTTTGGAAGGTTTTGTTACGCGGTGTCTCATATATATTTGTGGTCACTTTTTATTTCTTTTGTTGGTGCTACATATTTAAAATATTATAAGTTAGGATTATTAAAGGTTTGTTCGATTCAATTAGAGAAAAAAAAAAAAAAAATTGTGGGAGAGCATAGGACAAATGTGGGTAGCACTTTTTTAGCCCAGCAAAAGGTATCAGCCAACCTTGATTGACCAAGGAGAGTCCAATATTCATGTTATATTTTGAATAGTAACATTGAGTAAGTGTTTATTTGGTTGGCAAGTTTTTAATGGTTCTTATATGGCTTATCATTGATCACTTGTTTACTTAACACAACAATTTGCCACATTAATAAGTGATAAATTTTTTTTGTATCCATAGTCCCTCTCATTGGAGTCTAGTAGATTGTTATGTTTCTTTCTAAATAGAGTCCAATAGTCATGTTACCATTAAGGAGAAGCAAGTACTCCCTCTCAATGTCACACGCAATCAAGAACATCTTATATGGGTCTTCCCCCTTGCAAAGATTTAAAGAAATATTCGTCTAGCCTAGTATACTTAATTTGAAATTCATTATTGAATTTACTATTATTGTTCAACATGTTATATAATCTATGGAATGTTTTAATAGAATGTGAGTGGAATATGTACGTAGGTTTATCAAGTATGGACCACAAAGGGAGAGGAACTAGAGGTAGCAAAGAAGGAATTCCTTGAAACCTATAAGATATTGGAGGAGGAACTTGGTGACAAACCTTACTTTGGGGGTGAAAGATTTGGGTATGTGGACCTTACTCTTATCCCCTTCTACACCTGGTTCTATTCTTTTGAGACCATAGGGGATTTCAAAATTGAGGCAAAGTGCTCCAAGATTGTTGCATGGGCTAAGAGGTGTATGCACAAAGAGACTATCACTAAGACCCTTCCTGACCAGAAGAAGGTTTCCAACCTTCTTGGGCAGTTCAGGAAAAGGCTTGGTTTGGAGTAGACTAATGGTTAGTCCCAAATCTGGAAATGCTATCATATTAGTGTGGTTTTGGCTGGTTAATTTTGTTGATTTCGTGTTGTAATGTTAAAGTTTGGGTTTTTTTCTCTTTCCAACAAAAAAGTTTGGATCTGTTTCAGCTTGTAAGTTGTAAGACCTTTTAGTGTGCCAGTTGAGTTTTAAATCTATTGGGTTGTGTCTGCTAAATTTTAGATTAAAATATTTTGGTACGCTTGTGCCCTTGTGCCGTTTTAAGTATACAATTTTATTTTTATTAAAAATAAGAAATATATTATTAATATGAGTAATAAAAAATATATTATTGATATATTAATATATTAGTTGTGATATTATTGATTTAAAATAATTTTTATATTTAATATTTTTGAACTAAATATATTAATAAAGCTCAAATCAATGCTTAAATTTAATTAATAAAAAAATTTCTATCTCATACTTTACTCAAGTCATTTAAAATAAAAATTAAAAGAATATGCTAAAACCACAAACTTTTTAACAAATTGTTGATGTAGTAATTGGTTATTGGTAAATAAATAAAAAATTATTATTAGCAATGGGTTCAAATGAGAACTAATAAGAATTTATCACATCAATAGTTTATAAAAATGTTATAAAATAGTTTACGATTATAGTATTGCTCAAAATTAAAATCTAAATCATGCTTTGTGTGTGTGTGTGTGGTTGGGGGGGGGGGGGGGGGGAGTCATATTTGTAAATTGGCATATCCAAGACAAAATAAACTTTATGTGTAATTGAGTCTTAGTTTCTAGTGTGTTCAAAAAGACTTTTAAATAGTTATATAAATGGTATTATTGAAGACACAAGAATACTCAAGAAACTGCTCAAAAAAAAAAAAAAAAAAAAAAAAAAAAAAAAAAAAAAACCTAAAATTGTAGATGCTGATACTTGTTCGATACCTATCAATCTATCGAGGTTTAATGAACCTCAATACCTAATGTACAGAGAGACAGAGAGATAGACACTTAATATCAGTTGCTCCGACTTTTTGTGCTCCTTAGGGTATTGTGCCAAGTTGCTTCTAGATCTTTCAAGTGTGGATTGAAAAACTCTACCAGAGCAACAACAATCACAGTTGTTGCGGTGTTAGTCACGTACTAAGATCCGTGTAAAAGAGAAGTCTCTACAATAACAAGTACAATTAGGTATTGGAGTTGATATTGGTATAGGTCAATATGTTCTACTATAGGTAGATACTTTGGAATAGGCCGGTTGGGGTAAAATTCCTTGTACTTGTAACTTCTTGATTCTTGATTAGTGGATCCTTCGGGAGTGGTGACTTGAAATTCACCAAGTGGGGGTTTTTTCTTGCAAAGGTTTTCTCCATCGTGATAAAATCATTATGTCAAACTTATTTTCTGCTACACTCTATTTAGTTTGGTGATTTGATTATGCCTTAATCTGATTTGCATGTAATATTGACTAATTAATCAACTTGGGTAATTGGATTGATTAACAAAATTCAATCTATAACCCAACAAATATATATATATATATATATATATATATATATATATATATTTATGGACAAAAATTAAAGTACAAATAATTTAAAATATCCTAAAAGATAAATGCTTTTTAATAAAGCTGTGATAATTTTGCAATTTTTCTCTATTATAAAAAACCACATGATGTTTATATGAGGAGGTTCTGTTTTTTTCTTTTTTCTTTTTTTTTTTCTTTTTTTTTTGTGTGTGTGTGTGAGTGTGTGCACACCTGTATTTATGTGCAATTAAATATATTTTTTGTTACTTTTATTTCTAATAGCTTTTTAAGAAGATAATTTGGAATAAAATAAATAATTGAGAATTCTAGTGAGGGTTTTTTATAATAAAAAATAGGATTTAATGTAAATGGAATTCAATTTATCGATAAGGTATGTAATATTTTGTTTGTTTTGGTGTAAATTGTTTCAACCAAAAATATTTTCAAAATAAATACCTTGTTTTTCAATGTTTGTGTTAATGAAAATTCTTTAGAAATTTTTTTTCCAGTGTTTCGCTCATACAAAAGACTACAAATTTCCTATATTTTTTATTTAGATATTAAAAAAAATTAATTCATCACTTTAAAATATTAATATAGCATAATTAATACCAAACTAAAATGAAGAAAATAAAGTTAGAGAAAATTACATTTATAAGCACAATCAAAATAAGAGTGCAACAAGAAGAAATAAAATCAAACTATCAACTAAACTTAATAAAATAAGAATTATTAGTTAAACATAATACATATTTGGATAAATTCCATTAACCTCCCCTGAAGTTTGAGCAAATACCACTCAAGTCGAAAACATTTCAAAATTAACCAATTAGGTCCCTAAAAGACAACTTAATCCCTAACACCCTTAACACTGTAACCCCTCCGTCATTTTTCTTTTCCTCACTCAGACTTGTCTCTTCTCTCTCTTTCTACTCATTCTCTAACACTTTCTAGTCTCGTCTCTCTCGTTCCTCTCCCTTTTTCAGACCACTCTTCACTTATATCTTTCTCTCTAACCTTAAATCTGCTCCAATTTTACCCATACCCAATCCCAGCCAAAGCCATAACAAAAAAACCCAAATCTTACCACAAAACTCAAATCCAAAAACTTTAAAAATAAAAATAAAAATAAAAAAACCCAGACAAACCCACAACAACAAAACTCAAATCTTACATCAAAACTCAAATCCAGAAACTCAAAAAAATCCTAGCCAAACCCACAACAAAACTCAAATCCAAAAAAATCATAGCAAACCAACCACAACATCAAAAGCCACAACCACCCCCCACTACAAATCCATCCATATCAGAAGTAGCTCCGGCCAATTCAGTTGATTCGAACTTGCTTTCAAACCAAGATTTGCCTAGATCTGTTTCAAGTTGACTTCAATTCGAGCCCAGATCTAACGATTTTTAATCCAAATTTGGTTCATGTTGGCTCTGATTTGGTTCATAATATTGAGATCTTCTTCAATTTGACATGCTTGTGTGGCTGGTATTCTCTTTTTCCTATCAAAGATCGGAGCACTGACAAACATTTAGATGAAAACCACCATTGTATATGCTAAAAAACCAACCTCAGGCAATCTTGATCGATGCCAGTCAAAGGGAAATTGCCCACGATGATTCATTGGTACCCAACGATTCGACTAATGAACACCCTTGTGAGAGAATGGGTCAGGTTAGAGAGAGAGAAAAAAAAAAAAAAACAAAGGGACAAGAAAGAGAGATAGAGAAGGGAGATCTGAGATATAATGAGTGGGACAAGAGAGAGAAGAGACAAGTTTGAGTGAAGGAAAGAAAAATGACGGAAGGGTTACGGTGTTAAAAGTGTTAGGGATTATGTTGTCTTTTAGGGACTTAATTGGTTAATTTTGAAATGTTTTGGACTTGAGTGGTATTTGCCCAAACTTCAAGGGAGGTTAATGGAATTTATCCTACAAATTAACTACCCAACCTATTAATTCTTGGTAGGACCTAACTCGTCAATTTGCCTTATTGCACACTTACATTCTCAATTACAAATACCTAAAACCTCCAAATGGACACTTGAATGTTATTTTTTATATGACTTTAAAAGTTTAAGGGTGATTCTTGAAGTTTTGAAGGATATCATTGTCACAAAGGAGCTCTATTAAGTTTGGTAACAACTCCAAAATTTCTGTTATGGGAAAAGGAAAGGTAACAATCCAAACCAAAGGAAATTCCACTCACACTATTACCAATGTTTATTTTGTGCCAGATTTAAAGATCAACTTGCTTAGTGTGGTTCAGTTACAAGAAACCACATGTGTGGAGAGAAGGCATTTTCTTACTTGGATGAATCCTTTCGCAGCTCTGTTAAGTTTGTGACAACTCCAAAATTTCTGTTATGGGAAAAGGAAAATTTTGATGGTTTTGGAGTGTTTTTTTTCATTTTAGTAGTTTTATAAGTTATTCGATAATATTGGTGGCTTTGAAGGTATATATTTTATTTAGGACCTCCAAAACAATACATGAAAGTTCAATGACAATTCTTAAAGTTTTGAGGCATATATCATTATTATTTTCTATGTTTCATGGGGGCATATTCGCCATTTCAACGGTTTTGGGTGTGATGTTGTCATTTTGGTGGTTTCACAAGTTATTTGGAGATATTGGTGGCTTTGAAGGAAATTTTGTGATTTAGAACATATTAGTGTTATTTTTGTTATTATTTATTTTGGTCATTTTGCAAGTTTTGTGGGCATTTTTATCCTTTTGGATATTTTAGGGATATTTTCATCATTATGGAGGTTTCAATGGTATTTTGTTCATTTTATATGTTTTTAGGGATAATTCTATCTTTTAAGAGGTTCTAATAGTATTTCAATCCTTTAGGCATTTAGGGCTTTTGTTCTTTTTCAATATTTTAAGCGTATCATTCTAAAATTTTCAATTGTATTCTAGTAATTTTTGTTCTGTATTTCAGTCATTTTAAACATTTTAGGAACATTTTGGTAATTTTAATAGTTATGAGGGTATATTTCATTGGATCTAGTTAACGTATGCCTTTATAAATCTTTTTGATGAAGCGTGAATTCGTCAGTCAAAGTGGGTAGATGGAACTCCTTGTCGGCGCGAATGTATCCTCTATAAGGGTCATCGGTATGGTGCCTACTACAATGCCTCCGATGCCAAAGTTAGAATAAAAAAGCACCTTATGAAATGAAAATGGAAGAACAAGATAAAAACCAGAATGCTCTCTCAAAGTGTGAATGTGTATGTACCTTCTGTTGACAATGAGAGGGCTTTATATATGTGGCTTTGGGTGCTAGCCGTTGTGATTGTTAATGCTTTCCCTAGTAACGCCTCTTGTCCAATAATGGGGCTTTTAATAGGTTCCCAACAGTCTGCCTGGCTGATTTGGTAACTGCCCAGGTCATTGATTGACTACATTGAATGACTCCCTTACCTTCGTCAGTGATGACTGGTTTCTTCGTCACTCAGGATGCCTTCGTCATGAGTGTTAGCTTCGTCTATGGGATGTAACCTCATCATTCTCATCAATTGCCCCCCAGGTTCTATGGTCGTCTATGACGTGTCATGAGGATCACAGAAGATGAAAAGTTTTCCTGAGCTGTCTGTGACTCTTGGGGTTTTGTTCCGAATTTAATGCTTAGTGACGGCGCTACACGCAACGTGGCCACGTGGCGCGCGCTGATCCGTGGAGTTAATGGCACGACCCTTGGGTTTCCTGCTGGTTTTTCAATCATGTTTTAGCCTTAATTTGAAACTTCTCCTCTTCTAGTTTCTTTTACTTTTCAGAAAACAAAACAAAAACATCCAAACGCTACTCCGAGCGATTTTCTAGAGACTTCCTTCTTCTCCAAACCAGTGTGCTGCGCCTTGGTGCTTCGCCATTTGTGGAGGTGTGTTTTTCCTTACATGTTTTTTTTTACCTTTTCCTTCTATCTTACTGTAGTATAGTTTCTGATTCTCTTTCTCTTTTCTTCCTTTGCTTTTGTCGGTCTTTGATTTTCTTGGGGATTTAGCTTGTGTTGTCCTTCTTTGCCCTTTGTTTTCTGTATTTCCATGGTTGATAGTTCGGAGGTTAGGATAGCTTGCCCATCGATCTCCTTTCTTTTTGCGCGCCTAGGGGGGTCTTTGGGTGTTTTTCCGCATTTAGAAAATTTTGTGTTTGAGGGTAATTGTCTGAGTGTTGTTTTGGGCGACTTGCTGCCTTTGCTTCGCCAATCGCTTAATTGGTTCGAGGGTTTAGTAAGAAGGAAAGAAGTGATGTCTGAGGTTAGGTCTAGCGACCTCGAGACTGGGTTGTCGTCTAATGGTGACCCAGTGGAAGGGGACACAGCCGTCTCTGCTCCTCGGGAGGTTAGGGCTTTTTATGCCCTCAGGGAGGTGTGTGGTTTGGATGCCGAAACTGTGAGTAGATTCAATGATAGGTTCCAGTTTTCAACACGAGTTTGTGTTCGTCTACCCAAGGACGAGGATAGGGCCTGTCACTTTTTTCCGGGTGAGGTATGTTTTTATGAGTCAACCTTCTCCTGCGGGCTTAGGCTCCCCGTCCACCCGTTCCTGATGGAACTCTTGGCCCATTTTGGTATTGCTCCAGGGCAGCTCATGCCCAACTCGTGGAGGATTGTGATCAACTGTATGCAAATATGGTTGGCCTCCAACGGAGATATGATCAGGGTAGGTGAACTCACCTATCTATACCGTTTGAAAGAGTCAAAGGAGTGTGGGTATTATAAGTTAGTCCCTTGGGAGAGAAGAACAAGGATTGTCAAGGGTTTACCTTCGTCCTTCAGATATTGGAAGTCGTGCTTTTTCTTTGTGTCCGGGGGTGATTTCGAGACTCAATCCAGCAGTGATTGGGGCGATATCCCGAGGTTGCTTCGTCGGTGGGGAACCCCGACCTTAGGTGCGTCAGTATTTCTCCCCGTCGTTTTAGTTTTGCCACTTTTGATGCTTTAATATTGCTAACTCCTTTATCTTCTATTTGGTACAGTTAAGAGACGGCCTAAGCTTAAGAGCAGGCACAAGGAGCTCATCGAAACCACGATCGGGTATGCAAAGACGATTGAGAGCTGGGACGATCTGGTTGATCCCCGGACCCTTGCCTTCTACAACCTTGGACCTGACCCGTCTCCTTACGTTCTTCATAACATTGGCATTGAGGGCAAAAAAAGTAAGTATTGTCATCGTCAGTGTTCATTCTTCTCATGTACACTTAGGATTTCCTGTTAAGTGTTTTCCTCTTGCAGAGATGACGACCAAGTTTAACAAGGACATGTATGCGAGGATGAGGTCCAAAAAGGATGAACCGCTGTCCAACTTAGGGAAGAAAGCCATGCGCATAACCGGGAAGGGCCATGCCGACAATCCCCTCGACTCCGTCACTCCCATGGTTTCTGTTACTAAGATGACGAGGACGGCCTCTCCGACCGTGTCGATAGAGGAGATCCCTACTCCAGGATCTAAAAGGCCACACGTGATTGGTAAGGAGAAGGAGAAGGTTGATTCCCGATCGTCCACAATATGGGATGATGAGAGGCTGGCTGTGGACAGGGCTCACGAGGTTGTTACTCCAGCAGATTTGAGGGCCCTCTCTGACATGTCACTGAACGAGGTCGCATCTCGTCATGTCCACAGGCTCGTCCAGGTACGGTGTTCTCCTTTCTTTCTTTTTTTTATTTTTTCTTTTTTTATTTTTACTTTTACTGACGACTTGATAATTTCTTTCCAGGTGTTAGGGGAGAGCCTTCATATCACCTCTGAGTACTTCACTCAAGAGGCCAAGATGGCATCCCTAACATCTCGGATTGAGGCTTTGGAGAAGGAGAATTCAGAGCTGAAGAAGAATTTGATCGTTTCTATGGACGAGACAACTTCTTTGAAGGCAAAGGTCAAGACACTGGATGACGACCTCAGGGTCGAGCGCAAATTGACTCAGGAGAAGGATGAGCAGCTTCTTTCCGCCAAGGAGAAACTTAAAACCATTGCTGCCAGATCAGTTGAGGCCTTCCAGACCACTGACGAGTACAACACAGTACTTTTCAGTTGGTACTTCAAAGGCTTCGAGCTTCTCAGGAGGTATCTGGTCAAGCATCTTGCTGGGGTCGACATGGAGAGTCTAGACCTGGAGGAGGTTGATAAGGAGATGGTGATGGACGAAGCTTCTCAATCCTCCGCCCCAGAAGGTGATGCCCCCGAGACTGCTACTGACGCCCCGGCCGGTGAAGATGCCGCTGCTGATGCCTGATTTAGTTACTTAGAATTTTTTTTTTTTTTTTGGTGGATGCCCATCATGTTTTGGGCCTTTTTTTTTTTTGTAAATCTAATTCTAGAACAATTAATTGTTATCTTATTTTGAAGACAATGCTTGTGGCCCAGCGTTTATGGGTTTTTAATCGAGCATACTTACTTGTTTATCAGATGTTTTGGCCATTTTACATTCGTCCATATTTTGCACTTGAACATGGATTTTTAGCTGCGATCTCTCTATTCGTCAATGATCTGTTACTTACTCACGATCATTTAGATGAGCTTGGATACAGCCTGAGTGTTGTTTTGATTTGTTGCAAGGTTCTTGTCCCTTTTTTTTTTTCTCCTTTCCTTTTTTGTGGATTCATCAGTAGCCTGAATCCGTCAAGCGAGATCTTGTCACTTGCACCTGCTAAAGGATTGCGCCTGCAGTGGCTTGTTCCCGTCAGTGGCTTGTTCCCGTCGAGACGGGGCCTTCTCGTTTGACTTATACCCATTCAAGGGACATTTGTTGCGTTTATGGTTTCATTGGTGACTTACATCCGTCAAAGCGGAATCTTATCACTTAGCCATTTTTTGGTGACCTACATCCATTTAAGGAATCTTGTCACTCAGGCTACGTCAGTGATTTACATCCGTCTTAGCGGAATTTTATCACTTAGCTTTTATAACCTTGTACCCGTTGGAGGGATCGTCAGTAACTTACATCTGTCAAGGCGGAATCTTGTTACTTAGTTTTTGTATGCTCTACACCTGTTGGAGGGATCATCAGTAACTTACATCCGTCAAGGCGGAATCTTGTTACTTAGTTTTTGTATGCCTTATGATTGACTAGACCTGCTTACATAAAGACATCAGAGGAATAATTCTTTTATTAACTTCAAGAATGAACGTATTCGTCTATTACATCTACTGGTGGTACTTTTTTAAATGCTCAATGTTCCATGATCGAGGGAGTCTTTGTCCGTCCATGGTTTCCAAGTGGTAACTGCCTTGTCTTGAGTAGTGAATGACTCGGTAAAGTCCTTCCCATGTAGGACCCAGCTTTCCTTGGGTAGGGTCTTTAGTTGTTGTGGTGGTCTTGCGCAGGACGAGGTTTCCTATGTCCAGTCGCCTGAGTTTAACCCTCTTATTGTAGTACTCGACCATCTTCTTCTGGTACTTCATCATTTTGCTGGATGCGTTATCTCTTACTTCGTCCAGACAGTCCAAGTTGAGTCACAGTTCATCGTCATTGCACCCTTCGTTGAACGTTCCTCGTCTGATGCTCGTTACCCCCACTTCGACTGGGATTACTGCTTCTGTGCCATAGGTAAACCTGAAGGGGGTCTCTCCTGTCGGGGTTCTTGCTGTGGTTCTGTAAGCCCATAGGACATTAGGTAATTCTTCTGGCCAGGCACCCTTCGCATCGTCCAGCTTGGTTTTGATAATCTTGAGCAGCGTTCGATTCGTCACTTCCGTCTGCCCGTTTGCCTGGGGATGCCCCGGGGACGAGAACTGATTCTTGATCCCAAGGTTTGAATAGAAATCTCTGAAACCTTGGCTGTCGAATTGCCTCCCATTATCTGATATAATCGTCAAAGGAATCCCGAACCTGCAGATTATATTTTTCCACACAAAGCTCCGAATTCGAGCCTCAGTGATCGTTGCTAGAGCCTCCGCCTCAACCCACTTTGTGAAGTAATCAATAGCAACAAGTAGGAACTTTACCTGACCTTTACCTTGGGTTAGTGGGCCGATGATGTCGATTCCCCATTGTGCAAATGGCTACGGGAAGGCTATAGTCGTCAGTCTCTCTGCTGGAAGCCGTTGTACATTCCCGTATCGCTGGCACTTGTCACACCTCTTGACGATCTCAACAGCGTCTACCTGCATAGTTGGCCAAAAATATCCTGTTCGTACTACCTTGTTCACCAGGGATCTGGGGCCAGCGTGGTCACCGCAAATTCCTCCATGGATTTCTTCCAGTATGTATCTAGCTTCTTCTTCGTCGACACACTTCAAGTAAGGCATAGAGAAGCCTCTCTTGTATAAGGCGTCATTAAGGATCGTGAACCTGGCCGCCTTCTTCTTGACCTTTTTAGCTTCTTCTCTGTTTTGAGGGAGGTGCCCGTCCCGGAGGAAGGATATTATGGGTGTCATCCAGCTGTTTGCACTCTGGATGGTGAATGTTGTGATCTCTTCAATGCTGGGGTGTTTCTAGACCTCCATCGCCAAATCCATGCTAGTCTCCCCTTTTTCCAATGACGCTAACTTCGAGACTTCGTCTGCCCCCATATTCTGACTTCTTGGGATCTGCACGAACTCCACTGTATCGAACTCCTAAGTTAGATGTTTCGTCAGCCTGAGGTATTTCTGCATCCTTTCTTCTTTCGCTTCGTACTCCCGCCTAATCTGCCCGATAACTAGCTTTGAATCATTTTGGATCAACAGGTTCTTAGCACCAAGTGCCATTCCAAGCCTCAATCCCGTCAGTATCCCCTCGTATTCAGCTTCATTGTTGGTGGCTGGAAATTTTAGTTGGACCCCATATTTTAGCACCTCTCCGTTGGGGGTGGTTATGACAACCCCTACTCCCCCCTTCCTCTGGGCTGAAGAACCATCAATTTGTATCGTCCATCTATCAACTCCGTTGGTAAGGCTGTCTTCGTCCGGAATGGTGAAATCTGCGATGAAGTCCGCCAGAGCTTGCACCTTAATCGCCGTTCTGGGGTGGTATTCGATGTCAAATTGACTAAGTTCAATCACCCATTGGACCATTCTTCCGGCTGCCTCAGGTTTATTCATCGATTTCTTGATCGGTTGGTCCGTCATTCCGAGGATGGGGTTTGCCTGAAAGTATTGCCTTAGCTTGCGCGAGGCCACTATTAACGCAAACGCGATCTTTTCAATCCTTGGATACTTGGACTCAGCCCCTTGGAAGGCTTGGCTGACGTAGTAAACTGGGAGCTGCTTCACGCCCTCTTCTCTGATCAGGGCTGCACTTACTGCCGAGGCTGACATTGCCAAGTATAAGTATATGTCTTCCCCTTCTTTGGACGGGCTTAAGAGGGGTGGACTGCTCAGGTAATGCTTTAGATCCTAGAATGTTGTTTCGCATTCGTCGGTCTAGGCAAAAGCCTGCTTCAAGGTCTTGAAAAATGGCAGGCATTTGTTTGTAGCTCTGGAGACGAACCTGTTTAAAGCTGCTATCCTTCCTGTGAGTTTTTGAACATCCTTGACGGTCCTGGGTGACGCCATGTCGATGATGGCTCGCACTTTCTCTGGGTTTGCTTCTATTCCTCTTTGGGACACCATGAATCCCAGGAACTTTCCCGAAGCTACCCCAAAAACACACTTACTTGGATTCAACCTCATCTGGTGTTTTTTGAGGGTTGCAAACGTTTCCTTTAGGTCGTCCAGATGTGTGAGCTCTTCCTTGCTCTTGACGAGCATATCGTCCATGTACACTTCCATGTTCCTGCCAATCTGTTGACTGAACATTTTGTTCACCAACGTCTGATACATAGCTCCAGCATTCTTCAATCCAAAAGGCATTACCTTGTAACAGTAGAGTCCTTGACTCGTGATGAAAGCGGCCTTCTCCTGGTCTTCCTCAGCCATCCTTATCTGGTTATATCCCGAGAAGGCGTCCATAAACGTCAGTAACTTGTGCCCGGCTGTAGAGTCCACGAGCTGGTCTATTCTCGGTAGAGGGAAGCTATCCTTCGGGCACGCCTTGTTCAGGTCAGTGAAGTCTACACACATCCTCAATTTTCCATTTGCTTTCTTTACTAGGATGACGTTCGCGAGCCATTCAGGATAGTACACTTCCCGGATGAACCCTGCCGTCAAGAGTTTGGTAACTTCCTCTGCAACTGCTTGATCTCGTTCTGGGGCGAAGGTTCTTCGTCTTTGCTGGACGGGCTTCCGTTCTGGGTTCACATTCAACTTATGTTGGATGACCTCTGGATCTATGCCCGGCATGTCCTCGTGGCTCCATGCAAAGACGTTTAGGTTTTCTTTAAGGAACCTTATGAGCCTTGTTCTCATCTCGGGGCTTAACGTCGTTCCTATCTTTGTCGTCTTGTTTGCTTCTCCTTCAACCAATTCCACTGTTTCCAGGGCCTCCATTCTGTCTTCTTCCCTTTTTTCAATCATCCGCATGTGGTTCTCCTTCGCAGCCAGGACGGCTTAATAGCATTCTCTTGCCAGGACTTGAGCTCTTTTTACTTCACCGACGCCATTATCCGTTGGGAATTTTACCTTCAAACAGTAGGTGGACGTCACCGCTTTCCACTTGTTGAGTGTGGGCCTCCCAATGATGACATTGTTGGATGAGGGGCAGTCCACCACTAAGAAGTCTAGCTGACGGGTCAGCTACACTGGGTAGGCCCCCACCATCACTGTCAATGTCACTATGCCCTTGGGGTATACCCTGTCTCCGCTGAAGCTGACGAGCGGAGAGTCAAAGGGGTGCAGTCTCCTTGGATCTAGCCTTAGCTGCTGGAAGGCTGGGAGGTAGATGATATCTGCGGAGCTGCCATTGTCGACGAAGATCCTTTTGGTATTGAATCCTTCTATATTCAGCATTATGACCAAGGGATCGTTGTGGGGCTCCCATGGCATCTCCTTCATTGAAGGACATGTCCTGGTATGTTCATCAGTGCTTAGACGGAGGTATGGCGTGGACACTATTTACCTGTCTTTGGTATGCCTTCTTGAGTGATTTAAACGATCCTCCTGAAAACGACCCTCCTGTAATCGTCTTTATCTCCCTGATCACCTTGTGTGGAGGCTGGGACAGACGGTCGTCATCCCGGGAAAAGGACTCATGCTGGTTTTCATTGTCGTCCCTGAATTTACTATATTCTCCCTTCTTCACATATTTCTGTAACTTCCCTTTCTGTATCAACTCCTCTATCTGCTCCTTCAGGTCTCTGCAATCTCCCGTGTTGTGGCCGTGATCTTTATGGAACCGGCAGTACTTGTTCTTGTCACGGACATTGGAGGATGAGTGCAATGGTCTGGGCCATTTGAGATAATGCTGGTCCTTGATTTGCGTGAAAATTTTGTCAACAGGCATAACCAAATGAGTAACTCTTACCATCCGAGGACTTTTATCATCTTTCCTTCTATTCCCGTCATTGTTCTGACGATCCGGTCGCTCTCTCTCTTGCCCCCTACGGTCGTCTTCTTTCTTTGCCTTGTCACCTGGCTTCTCGGCATCCTTTATGGCTGCTAAAGCATCTTCAGCATTCATGTACTTCTGTGCTTTTAGGAGCATTTTCGCCATCGTCTTTGGTGGGTTCTTTGCTAGGGAGGCCACGAGATCTCTGGACCTCAGCCCCGCTTTGAAGGTCATCAACTGTACCTTGTCATCGGCTTCGTCCACCTCCAGAGTTTCCCAGGTGAAGCGTTTGACATACGACCTCAGAGTTTCCTTCTCTCCCTGTCTTATGGTAAGTAAGTAGTCTGCCGGCCTTTTTGGACATTGCCCCCCTATGAAATGGCGCAAGAAGGCACTACTCAATTGATCGAAGTTGTCTACGGACGAGATTGGCAACTTCGTGAACCATTCTCGTATAGCTCCTTTGAGAGTGGTGGGAAAGGAACGACACAGTATCTCGTCAGGTGGTTGTTGAAGACCTAGAGTCGTCTTAAAGGTATTAAGATGATCCTGAGGGTCTCTGAGTCCGTCGAACGGCTCAAGTTGAGGTAAGCGAAACTTTGACGGTACAGGGCATTCAAGTACTGCCGTGGTGAAAGGCGAGTCCGTAGCCCTTACCATTCTGTCTACGCTTCGGTCCGTCTTCTCCTTAATGGCGCTCCTCAGTTCGTCCATCTCCTTCCTCATTTCTCGAAGGAAATCTGAGTTCTGCTCGTCCGGAGTAGTTGGCCTCTGAGGGGTACCTCTCCTATGGCTACCCCCTTCTCCTTCCAGGTTACCCTTGGACCGGTTCTCTTCCTGTTGAACCTGCTGGAGTCGTAGCCTCATTTCCTAGTTTTGCTTGGTGAGTTCTTCAATGGTGGCTACAAGGGCTTGAACTTGCTGGGCCAAGGCTGCTGAATCTGGATTGGATTCCATCTGAATGTAGAGGATTGATGGAAACTACGTTTTCAAATATGAATCTGAAAATGTCGTTCCCACAGACAGCGCCAAACTGATGAAGCGTGAATTCGTCAGTCAAAGTAGGCAAATGGAACTCCTTGTCGACGCGAATGTATCCTCTATAAGGGTCACCGATGTGGTGTCTGTCACAACGCCTCCGATGCCAAAGTTAGAATAAAAAAGCACCTTATGAAATGAAAATGGAAGAACAAGATAAAAACTAGAGTGCTCTCTCAAAGTGTGAATGTGTATGTACCTTCTGTTGACAATGAGAGGGCTTTATATATGTGGCTTTGGGTGCTAGCCGTTGTGGTTGTTAATGTTTTCCCTAGTAACGCCTCTTGTCCAATAATGGGGCTTTTAATAGGTTCCCAACGGTCTGCCTAATTGATTTGGTAACTGCCCAAGTCATTGATTGACTACATTGAATGACTCCCCTACCTTCGTCAGTGATGACTGGTTTCTTCGTTACTCAGGACGCCTTCGTCATGAGTGTTAGCTTCGTCTATGGGATGTAACCTCGTCATTCCCATCACTTTTAATGGGAAAATGAAAAAATAACTAACTTTTTTGACAATTAATTCAAATTTTCATAAAAAGTTTCCTCAAATGAATTATTAATAGATGTCTTAAAGGCATTTGTTAGTAAAACTCACTTTCATTTTGGGAATTTTAGGGTACCTTTATCAGTTTGGAAGCTTCTGTGGAATTTTAGTCATTAAATAAAAAGAGAAAAGCGAGGCTTTGGTTCTTTTGAGGTGAAAAATGGTTTACACTCATTGAGAGGTGTAAAACATTTTCAGCCCCAAGGAGGGATATTTTTTTTTTCCTTTTTGAGGGAAAATGACTTTGACATGACCAAATTTTCCATTGTAACAAACAACCAGGGAAATGTTTTCTAACAAAACAAACAATATTGTAATTTAAGCTATGTTTTACCTAATATTTTGTATTCTTGATTATATTTTCTACTAGTTTAGCCTAAGTTATTTTCATTAATACATCCATACGTAACTTCGAATCACTTTCTATCCCCACATATTGCAAGTTCTTTCTGATTGGCTATCTCAACAACAGTCCAATTGGATGACACCAGTGACTCCTATTTTGTAGTAGTAGGTCTATTATGACTTCTTTTGGATTACAAGAAAGAAATGAATCATCAAAGACTGACGCCTTTTTCAGTGCATATCTATATGGTGATATAGATAGATGAGCTGATATTTTAACAAAGAATAGCATAAATTAACCACAAGCAGCCAACGGAGCTTTGCCCAAAAGGCCTAGATTCGAGTATTGTTGTCAGCAATCCTCCTTGGTGGGCAATCAATAAGTCTAATGTAAGTCCTCTCTGAGGCTTGTGGCTTGCTTTGACCCTATTATGGGTTAGCCTCCCCTCACCTAAACTTTTCTTTACCAAAAAAAAACATAAAAAAAAAAAAAAACAAAAAAAAAAAACAAAACAAAACAAAACAAAACAAAAACAAAAACAAAATAAAAACAAAACAAAACAAAACAAAACAAAAACAAAAGCAAAAAAAACAACAACATAAGCAAAAACCACAAGCCTTTTGGAATATATAGAATCATTCTAGGACCACAATTTTTTTGTGCCATTACATTAATGTGGCAAATCGATAGTGACTATCTATCACAATCTGTCACATTAGAGTTGTGGTAACTGGTAAAGTTATGGCACTGTCCTAAATTTTCTCTTTGGAATATCAACATATCCAACTTCCAAGCAAAAAAAGGTAACCCGGTGTAAAAGTTGGATCATTAGGTCACTAGTTCAACCAATAGGTCACCACCGAATCGCACGGTTAAATATAAATAAATATAAAAATAAGTTTGAGAAATTATAAAACAAATATGTAAATTGGGAAGAAAAAAAATAAATAAATAAAAGGCATTCCTAAACTCCTTTTTCTGGATCCACCTTATATCAGTAACTTAACTCCTACCACCACCTATAGGTAGTTTAAGACAAGTTTCTTTTGAAGTGGATACCTGAATGATGTGGGGGTCAAAAACTCAAACTGACAAAAAGTTCTTGATCAACACAACTAATTTCTAAGAAAAGGTAAAAAAAAAAATCCACAATGGGAAGATTAGATAAGTAATTGAAGGACAAAGATGGTTGAATAAGACACTTTCATTGAGAAAATCTACTTCCTGTGGTACAATGTATGAAATAAAAGTGAATGCAAATTCTAACTCTCTCTTGCTTTTCTTTCTGAATTTTTCTACATCCCCTCCCTTATGGGCTAACTCCTCCTTTTATGCCCCTCTCCTTCCACCTTTCCAATTATGCAATTCTTGACTGGATGATTGAAGATGCTTGTCCCATTAGATACCTCTCTTGCCATTCCTTGATCATGAAACGAGACTTTTGGAGTGTCTCTACTATTTAGGCAAGTTGTTCATCATTTAATGTTACTTTTAGGCTCTGCATCATCTTCTTCATGTTTCTTGGGGAAAAGGGGCCAAGGTTTCTTCCTCGGTGAATCTGTTGGATCTTTTCTCAGTTGGGTGTTCCTTAGATTACCTTGGCAATCTGTCTAGACCATCCTACTATTTCACAAGCTTGGGCTTTTCGATGTTGAGACTTGGGCCTATTTCTTATTTTGGGAGTATCTCTATGACATTCCTTCTGATAGGCCACAAACTGAATGACCCCTTGTGATAGAAATTAATTAAATAATTATTCAAGTTATTAATTAATCAATTTATCATGCAAAAGCGTGGTAGCACAAACAAATCACCAATAAACTAATAACGCGGCGGAAAATAAATAACACGGTGATTTCTTTACGAATGGGAAAAACCTAATGGCAAAAACCCCACCGGGTGATTTTCAGGTCACCACTCCCGAAACTCCACTATTATCACAACAAGCGGTTACAAGTAAAGGAATCTCAAGTACCTTACCAATCTACAATTGAACCCTTACCCCAATACCCAATTGGACTTGTTCTGTAGTGACAGTTCCCCTTTCAGATGCACGACTCCCAAGTACGTGACTAACCAATTGCGCAGATCCCAATACGCGACTTCAATCACCAACTAAGAAGGTTATTGGTTGCAAAGTTCTTCAGTTCATCCACACGATGAAGATCAAGAAGATGCTTGGTCATAAAACCCTACGGTGCACATACACAGCAACTTCTTCAAGAGAAAGAGATGAATTAGGGCAAGAACTTCGTCTCCGGTCACAATTTGCTTGAACAGAGTTTGCTCAATGCTTGTGCAACTTGTGAACTGTTTGACGACCCTTAAAACAATCCTTTTATATGTCTAGGGTTAGGAGAAAAGAAGGCCCAAAGACATATTCACGGATCCTAAGAAAATCATATTAGAATTCTGAAATTCTTAAACCTCGACAGATAGAAGGTGTTGAGCAGCTGTCGAGAAGGTGTCGATCACACTGAATCTAGAACAGCTTTCTTAAGCTCGATAGATACAGCTGTCGAGCCATTTGTCAAGTTTTAATGAATTTGCACTATCAACTTGTTTTCTTGGACAGACTTGAAGGCTTCAACACTTGATCTTGAAACATGGTTTCTTGAAGTATTTAAACACATCCTAAATCTACCCAAATACAAGTAAAGTGCGTTTTGTCAAAGGATAAGCCAATTACATAAAATCATGACATATGTTCTTAACATGTGAAACACATATGTCCTAACAATCTCCCTTTTTGGCAATCCGTGACAAAACCACAACAAACAAATGAACATATGAGAGAAGTCATAAATCACTCAACTCATATTCACTTGTTGAATACAATAAAATCTATCCTAACACAAATTCTTGAAAAACTTTACAAGAAGAGAGTTTATGGCAAGTAGACTTTGACAACCTGTATTTCTGAAACACTTTAAAACAAAACTCATCGAGGCATCTTTGTGTGAAACAGAAATAATAGATTGCATACAAGTATAAGAAACATGTGTATTAAGGGAGAAAAGAAACAACACATGAAGGGGTAAGTGAAAGAAAAACATACATCAATATAAAGAAAGAGATAAGTACAATGTATGTCTATAAATGGTCACAAGACCCCATGTACAAGAGTAATGTATCTAAAAAGAAAGAAAAGAAGAGATACATACTATCCTCACTACATCCCTCAAAATGTGTCAACACTCCCCCTAACAAAAATGGTCCTATATTAACTCTCCCCCTAAGATAGACTACTCTCATATCCAAAACTACTCTCCCTTTTTGTCACGAGTGACAAAGGGTAAAAGTGTCAAGTAAACATCTCATCGGTAGAGCTAGCATCATCCGAAGCATCATCGTCATCACCATCATCATCATCATCATCCTCAGAATTAAAAGCCACAGGAGAAGGTGGTGAAGGAGTAGCCTCAGGAGCAAAACCACCCATGGACGCCTGTCGCCGTGCAATATGATCGACACGAACGTTCACCTGATACAACTCCGTAGAGAGTCTATCTAAGCGAGCATTCGTGCGCTGCAGCTGCGTCATGATGTCTCCTAAAGTCACATCGCCCGAAGAAGAGGGAGGAGTGGATGTGGATGGAGTAGAACGGGATGGAGTTGAACGGGAGGGAGGAGCTGCTGAATCCGACTGCCGCAACCGAAGCTGGGCCTCGCTATGTTTAACGGTAGCATAATCTATGGCACACATAACGGTAAAATGGTTGGAAGAGGGAAAAGGAACAGAAAAATGGCATAAGATCCTCGTGATAGCAGAAGGAAAGATAAGCTTATCACGGGACGCCGAATCTAGATGAACATCTATAATAGACAGAATGAAATGAGAAGGGAAATCTATAGTAAAATGCTTAAGAAGCGACAACAAAAATTGAGCACGAGGCTCTGTAATGGAGTTATAGTGAGAGAATGGATGCAAAATACAGGTCATCACCATGTTCATGAATCTAGGACCTTTAGCAAACGGTCGACATAGTGTAAACAGATGCTCACCCCAAGTAGAAGGGCGCTCACAAAAAGCAGACATGAGCTCATCCCTGGAGACAATCCTCAGACGCTCACAACTAGGATAATCAAGAAACTCTATCCTAAGGACCCGAAGCACATCTGCAACAAGTTGCGGTATGATAGGAATGCGCGTACCTCGAACGCGAGTGAAGAAAAGAGGTATTGAACGATCAATCTCGTGCATGTTGGAGTAAAACTTCTAGATAAGCATGAGAGGACAGGTGATCGGGATGTCACACAGCGACTCCCATCCCCTACTGTGAATGACAGAGGGAAGGTCGGTGTCGACAAAGTCCGTCAAAATGACTTGGCGTTCCGAATGAATGCCTCGTCTAGAAAATTTCTCTGAAAATGCCTTAAAGGCATCATCATCACGGAACCGGATATGGGATAGAGTAGGATCAGATGATGAAGAAGCTCCGGAACAAAAAGGATTCTGGGCTGGAGTGGATTTACGCTTAAGTGCCATAGACACGACTAACGTAAACAAACAGAGAGGGAGAGAGAGAATGACAATCAAAAATGTCCCAAGCAAATTCAAATATAACAAGTATATTGAAAAGGAGTACGTATGCATGGGAAATGCATGAACATGTGACATGCAAAAGAAATTGCATCATGGGCTCAGCCCAATCCAAACCTATCAGCACACAAACAAATAGCACACATCTAAATGCATGATAATACTATTATAATGCTAATGTGATGCAATGTATGAGGTTTTAAACACATTTAAGTGAAAACCCATCCCAAAATTTCAATAATAACACATCAATTTTGAAAAACCCCAAAAGTTTTCAAAAATCCCAAAACCTAGGTTTCAAAACATGAAATGCTTGAATATGAAAGGATTAGAAGCTTACCAAGTAAAGAAAAACTTGAAAAAGCTTGAAGAAACCTTGAGGAACAAAGTTTGGAGTGAGATGAGAAAGTTTTGGGAGAGAAAACAGAGAAGTATCGAGAGAGAGATCGAATGAAATGAAAACTGGATCGCACAGGGAGCTTAAATAGTACAAGCAGTAAATCTCGACAAATGCAGGTGTCAAGAGGTATCGAGACACTTGTCGAGGGAGGTGTCGAGAAAATGATCGTCGACAGCTGAGGTATCAAGGAGGTGTCGAGGAACAACTCAACAGAATCAAGAACAGAAGCTCGATCGATCCACCAGGTGTCAAGAAGCTATCGAGGATGCAGACCCATTCTCGATCGATCCACCAAGTATCGAGAAGCTGTAGAGATTACGATTAGAAAAAGCTGAAGAAGCTCGACAGGCAACTAGGTATCGAGGAGGTATCGAGCCATCTTTTAAAAGCAGTTTTTCGAGATGAGAAAAACACAAACATGAATGCAATCCAGTCATGCAACTCAACCAACGATCCAATCAACATATTAAGCTCTCAAAATCATCTCTCAATTAAAATTTTAAGCATATGGATCTTCAAAAACACACACACACACACACACTAAACAAGTCTAACCAATTTTATATTTCAAAAACAAGTCAAGACAGTTTAGTGAGCATATATTAACACATGTAAAACCTTGTGATAGCCAAATCACATTGTACCTGCACATGTATCAAGAATAGCAAAGAATATTGCGTGTTGTGTGTGAAAAAACATCGCAAGATTGCATAAGTGTATACATGTTATGACAATTTGAGATATGAGAAAATCACTTTAACTCACACACAATCATAACTGCTTGATGGGGACTATCACCTTCGAGGTATATCCTATAACTCCCACATCTCCTAGAATACATGCTTGCAATCATATTTAAAGCATTTTTGATCTTTTTGCTTTTAATTTTTCCTTTGCATATTTTTCTTTTAAGCATATCATGCATGGGAATATAAAAGAGAGAAAAGAAATACCCAATGATATTTGACATTCCAATTTTGCTATGCCTAAGCACACAGATGTCATTGACACTGCACTTTTGCTATGCCGAAGCATACAGGTGTCATATTATGATTGGCGAGCAACAGTGGTGAGATGGTTATTTATGCCTTTCTCTTAGGATTTTCTAGTCCTTTTTGTCAAAAAGAGTGATATGAGTGTTAAGTATAAGAGACAACTTAATCTTACTCATCACAAACACGAGCCACAAAGTTCACTTGCTTAGTTGTGCATAGAGATGCTCATCTAAGCTACAAATGATACAAAGTTTAGAAGACTTTATTTCAATGGCCATCCAAGGTACACAAGTACCAATGTACACAAAACACATACTGTTTTTGTATTTTTCTGATTTTTCAATTTTTTTTATTTTTATATGAAAAAAAAAAAAAACAAAGTAAAACTGAAAAATAACCAAACAAAAATATGTTAAACAACCAAAGCATAAAAACTAGATTGACTCAAAACTTGAAAGCAAAACACATAAGTAATGCACACACAAAAACAAAGAGAGAGAGAGAACAGTGACAGAATCACTTGGAGCCATTTTCCTTTCACACCCTGGAAGAACCCTTCCTTTGATTAAACCCTTGAACCGGCGGTGAGGGAGAAAAATCGTTCAAGTTCGAAAGGAACATGAAGGCTTTGAGAAGATCTCCAAGGGGAGCAAGAGAGGATTGAAGCTGATTCTGGTTCCCAGCTACTATCATGCCGTTGCTCTGTTAAGTGGCAAGCCACTTGTAACAATTTGGTCGAGTATGACCCGCAGCTCCACAATGATAACAGAGATGCTGCTTCTTTTGTTTAGGCTTTTAAGAGTTAGCCTTCTTAGCCCTAGGGTTTTTAACATCTTTCTTCTCAAGCTTAGGAGGTGCTCCTAAGATAGATTTACCCTTGTCTATGTTCTCACAAGCTAATTTAGTTTTAATCTCATTGTTTTCAATTTTAATATTACTAGCAGGAGGAACAAAAACAGTAGTACTAGTAGAAGCAGTATTAGAGGAAGAAATACCATACCCTAAACCTGTTCGATCTGAAGCAGTTTTCTGAATGCTGAGCATCTTATCAAGCTTTGCACTTGAAGTCCTCTCCAATTGAGCTCTGACTTGAAACAGCTCCACTTCAAGCTTCTTGGTCTTCTCAGCCAATAAATTGTTCTCGAACCTCAGTGCTCCAATAGTCTGATTCACTTCATCAAACTTTGTGGAAAGCTCCTCACGATCAAGTTCCACATCACTAAGTTTCTTGGTGGTTAGCCTATACAGTTTCTCATACTTCTCAGAAAGCTTGTACAGTTTCTCATAGGCTGTATGAATGTCATCTTGATCATCCATCTTCTCAAACTTAGATTCCACCAATTCCTCTTCTTCAACCACATCTTTAACAATCCCATCAGTAGGATCAACAGTGGCAATGAAGGCATTCAAGATTTCGTCATCCTCATTGTCAGAATCATCCTCAAGCTCGATGTCGCTCAAGGTAGCAGCAAGTGCCTTACTTTTCCCAATACTCTTGAGATATGTAGGACACTCATGTTTCATGTGACCGAAGCCTTGACACCCAAAGCACTTAGGTCCTACGGGAACAATGTACTGACCACCTTCCTTAGCATCCTTCTTCCCTTTGTCTTTGCCTTTAAACTGAGAAGAACTGGATTGCCTGCAATCCTTGTCGAAGCCCTTTCCATTTGCGTTCTTTATAAATTTCTTGAACTGCCTGGTGATGTAGGACTTCATCTTGGAATCTTCATCATCTGAAGACTCATCTGTCTCACTGCTCTTGGCCTTCAAAGCCATGCTCTTGCTTTTACTCGACTTGCCTATTCTTGTCAACCCTAGCTCGTAAGTTTGCAAGTTTCCAACCAGCTCAGTCAAAGGAATCTTATCAATATCCTTTGATTCCTCTATTGTCGTAATTTTGGCATGGAATCTCTCGGGTAGAGATCTGAGCACTTTCCTCACAATCTTGGGTTCAATAATGGTTTCCCCAATATTGAAGGCTAAGTTCACTATGTCCTTTAGCTTGGCATAGAACTCATTGAATGACTCATCCTCCTCAATCTTTATCTCTTCAAAGCTTGTAGTGAGCCTCTGAAGCTTTGAGTCCTTGACAGCCTTAGTACCCTCATAAGTTGTTTGGAGGATGGTCCAAGCCTCATTGGCAGTTTCAGTTGAGGATATCTTCTTAAACTCCTCATTGGTGACTGAATTGAACAATGCATTCAATGCTCTGCTGTTGAAGTTTGCCGCCTTAATCTTGGCATCATCCCAGTCGACTGGCGCTTCTGTAGGCTTAGTCCAGCCTATCTCCATAGCTTGCCACACTTTCTCATCTAAAGACTGCAAGAAAACTCTCATGCGTACTTTCCAGTATGCATAGTTAGTGCCATCAAATAAAGGAGGTATGATTAATGACTGTCCTCTATCCATGACAAACAGGGGTGAATGGATCAACACAGCAAAGATTAAACCCTAATCAGAGTGTGCCTGCTCTGATACCACTTGATAGGCCACAAACTGAATGACCCATTGTGATAGAAATTAATTAATTAATTAGCCAAGTTATTAATTAATCAATTTAGCATGCAAAAGTGTGGTAGCACAAACAAATCACCAATAAACTAATAACACGGCAAAAAATAAATAACACGGTGATTTGTTTATGAATGGGGAAAACCTAATGACAAAAACCCCACCGGGTGATTTTCAGATCACCACTCCCAAAACTCCACTATTATCACAACAAGCGGTTACAAGTAAAGGAATCTCAAGTACCTTACCAACCTACAGTTGAACCCTTACCCCAATACCCAATTGGACTTGTTCTGTAGTAATAGTTCCCCTTTCAGATGCACGACTCCCAAATACGTGACTAACCAATTGCGCAGATCCCAGTACGCGACTTCAATTACCAACTAAGAAGGTTGTTGGTTGCAAAGTCCTTCAATTCATCCACATGATGAAGATCAAGAATATGCTTGGTCACAAAACCCTACGGTGCACATACATAGCAACTTCTTCAAGAGAAAGAGATAAATTAGGGCAAGAACTTCGTCTCCGGTCACAATTTTCTTGAACAGAGTTTGCTCAATGCTTGTGCAACTTGTGAACTGTTTGACAGCCCTTAAAACAATCCTTTTATATGTCTAGGGTTAGGAGAAAAGAAGGCCCAAAAACATATTCACGAATCCCAAGAAAATCATATTAGAATTCTGAAATTCTTAAATCTCGACAGATAGAAGGTGTCGAGCAGCTGTCGAGCAGCTGTCGAGAAGGTGTCAAGCACACTAAATCTAGAACAGCTTTCTTAAGCTCGATAGATACAGCTATCGAGCCAACTGTCGAGTTTTAATGAATTTGCACTATCAACTTGTTTTCTTGGACAGACTTGAAGGCTTCAACACTTGATCTTGAAACATGATTTCTTAAAGTATTTAAACACATCCTAAATCTACCCAAATACAAGTAAAGTGCGTTTTGTCAAAGGATAAGCCAATTACATAAAATCATGACATATGTTCTTAACATGTGAAACACATATGTCCTAACACCTTCTTCAGTCCGAAATCCACGGGGTGGTTATGTTCCTCCACCCACAAATGCCAACAAGAATGACTCATAATAATTTGTCCTCCAAGAGATACAACGATTCATTCACCACCTGATGCATTAATTTACCTACTAAAATATTTCCCTTTTTACCCAAAACCCTAGCATCACAATTCAAATGTTGTCTAAATTTCAAAGTAGGTGGGCTTTTAGATGCGGTATTTCATTAGTGATTCTTTTAGGACTATAGCTTATCACATGAGTCTAAATTTTAAAAAATGAAATGTCACAATTGTTTTTTTTCTTTCGTATATGTCAAAGTGATTAAAAAGAAAAGTTATCCTTCAATTATCTACCAAGTTTGACAACTTTTTTGAAAATGATTGAAAGAAAGATGTCTTTGTTTACTTTTTATTTTTATAAAAAGAACAATATTGTGGCAGGCAAAATGTAAGTAAGGAATATGCCTGATACAAACTTGCTACTTTTGATCACACAATTAATTTTTAAGAGCTGGAATGCTCAATCAAACTTAAATGTCCTTAATGAGATGAAAAGATTAAAGTGGGAATCATTGAATTAATTCCAAATGTAGACAGATGATATAGGATTAGAAACAGTCTAAAAATTGCTTATATTAGGGTCCTCAAGTTTAGACAAAGAGAGAGATTACAAGTAGTTTTTGTTTAAGTTTCAAGAAGCCCATCCCCCACTCCAGGAGCTTCTTGGCTTTATATAGTCAGCCAAGATGTAATTGAGCCCTATATTTGGAAGGCCAGGATCGAATTTCTTTGATACTTGTCCCATCAAGGCCTTACTAGAAGGCTTCTACACTGAGGTATGAGTTGGGTGGACACTGTTCATAGGTCATTTCCTTATTAATGCGGCCATCTAAGTGGTTGCAATGCATTAAATGCGGAGGTGATAGATGCTTTATCCATCCTCTTTCCTCTCTTCCCTGCTTGGCAACAAATCTTTCTCTTCGCCCTTAGTTTGCACCCGACAACTGCTAGCCTTGGTTCTCGGTTCCCTAAGGGCATGTTGGCATCCTTGGAGTTCTTGTCCATTGTAGTCTTTTTGCTCTTGTATGAGGTCATTTGTATTTTTCCGAGGACATTCTGCTTGTGCCTTCTGAGGTTCGTTTCCTCGGCATTGTCCTTAATCCCTTTGTTTGTATTCTGAGATCCTTGTCCCCCCACAAATATAATCATTGGAGTTATGCCAATGAAAAGAATTTTTTTTTTCTTACTTAATCATTATTTACAAACAGACTAGAAATAGATCTTCCTCTAATTGAAAGAGAGAGGAATTAATTTTATCTAGATCCTTTTGTAAATCTAATTCATTGAAACTTCCACGAGTAAAATGGAAGAATTATAAATCTCCAAAATAATAGATATGAATATCACAAATAGGGTCATTGTGATGTCCATCAAAGGAGTAACTCCCCAACCTAGAGAAACTTTACTACATTTCAAATTCAATGGTCTCAATAAACCCCCTACAATGATTTGTCTTGGACTAGATTTAGAATTGTTCTCAACAATTTGTAGCCATAAAATCTTATTTTGTATTCATTGAGAAGCATTGGTATACAAACCCTAAATCATAAAATAAAATAAAAGAATATCATAAAATTGCAACCAAGTCTTCACTAAATAGAATCATATTCATTTCATTTCTTCAAATTTTAAAAATAAAATCAAAACTCTAACTCTAATGTCACATTTTATGCATATATCATATTTCTCTTGTTGTTCTAATTCCATGGGTTATGATTTAAGCTAATACTTGTAGATTTATCTTTTATTGAAAATTTTAGCATCAACCTCATTATAAAATCTCTTATTTTCGTTATGCTTCAAATTCAAAAATAAATAAATAAATAAACGTTACTACAATAAACATATAAAGATAATTTTTCTCAAAATTACAAAACTAGCACGATTAAAAAACCTAGTCCGAGTTGCACGAGTTACCAAAAAATTGTTGGATTTTACCGATTTAATTACATGAATAATCAAATTAAAAATTGAACTGACTTAGATACCAATTCACTTGTTCATTAAAAACAAGATTTCAGTTCACCAGAATATTGATCCAAGAGGTTGGGTTAGATCGACTTTACTAACATCAGTGGGTGCAAAATAGAAAAATATACAAAATTTACACAATATCTCTTAAAACTGTCCCACATCAGTCAAGTTATTGTTGTGTAAATATACACAATTGCTATAGTAATTGTATATTTACACCGTTACTATAGCAGTGTATACTACTATTTTATTTTATTTTTTCTCTCAACTCTGCTCTCTTCAATCTCTCGCTTCCCCAATCTCTTCAACATGAAGAAGAAGAAGAAGACCCAACCACCAATAACCACTAGCACCACCCCAACCAAGCACCACCAACACCACCACTACAACCCAAAATCAACCCCAACCCATTAGAAATCTGTCCCAAACCCAACTCAAAACCAATCCAAACCAAAATGAAATCAAAAGATTCAAAACCAAACCCAACAGAAAAATCATTGGAGATGCCACCAATATGACCTTAGAGTTGTCGTCATTTTCATCGGATCTACCGCCATTGTCACTATTGTTGTCGGATCTCCTCGCCTCCATGTGTGAGAGTGGCGTGGATTTGGCATATGAGAGAGACAAAGAGTTGATGAAGGAGATGTGAAAAGAGAGAGACTTGAGATGAGAGATATATTTTAATGGAGAGAATATTAATAAAATAATAAAAATTATTATTTAAATAAAATAATGTGTATAATAAATGGTGTAATATAGGTATTTTGAAAAACGATTGTAAAAAAAAATAATAAAAAAGTTTTTAGAAAATTTTAGATGGATGTGAATAGAACTTGACCACTGAGTTTTTATTAATTAATATAAATTTTGATTTCTAAAAAAAAAAACATTAACTAAAGACTCAAGACGTGTTTAATATGTGTTTTTAAACAACAGTTGTGAGTTTTTTAAAATGTACATGTGAATGAAAAAAAAAAATAATAATAACATATTTTTAAATACCTGTACTAAACCGACAAGTGAGGATAATAAAATTTTAACAAATATAAAAAGGTCATGTCTATTTTGTTTTTTTTTTTTTTTTTTTTTTTTTAAAGTAAAGCGAAAGAGATGTAGTGCAACAGACTCAACACCCAATGAAAAGTCAGAAAAGTGACATAGACTGAGGGACTCAACACCCAATTAAAAAGTGAGAAATGCAAAAGTGATAAATTATTTGACGAAAGCAATGACATCGTCCAGAGTGCGAAAGCAATGACATCGTCCAGAGCCGCCACTGCCTAACCAACCCCTTAACTATAAATTGAAGCTCTCTTCCAAGTCTCTTTGCACTCTCTCACACTTATTTTTGCATTTCTCTCATTTGCTTCAACACCTAGAGTTCTGTGACAATGGCGGGCGAGGTGGTTCTGTTGAATTTCTGGCCTAGTCTGTTTGGGTTGAGGGTCAGGATTGCTCTGGCTGAGAAGGGTATCAAGTATGAGTCCCAGGAAGAGGACTTGAGCAACAAGAGCCCTCTGCTTTTAGAGATGAACCCCATTATCAAGCAGATCCCAGTTCTCATCCACAACGGGAAGCCTGTGTGTGAGTCCCTCCTCATTGTTCAGTACATAGACGAGGTCTGGAATGATAAGTCTCCATTGTTGCCCTCTGATCCTTACCACAGAGCTCAAGCCAGGTTCTGGGCTGATTTTGTTGATAAGAAGGTACCTTTTGTACAATTTCTTTTCCTAGTGTTTTTCTTTTTCTCGGTTTTCATTGGTGTCTGAGTCTCATACATTTGACCCTTTTTTTTTCTTTTAGTTTTTTAATGTTGAGTTAATACTTAATACTAGGTGAAATATTTTAGTTTATGTTTATGAGGTTGGATTCGCTAGATTTATTTCAAAAAATGTTATGTTGGAATGTTTATAGATTCTATTATAATTTACTAATTCGTAGGTCATGTCAAGGCAGTATTCAATTAGACATGCAAGATGACTGTATAATATATTTGACCAAAGAACTTGAAAGAAATAAGAGCAGGGAGAAAAAGAAGGAAAGAAAATTTGATGGTTTATATTTGCTTTCCATTGACCATGTTCAATTTATGTAGTTGTTGGGTACCAAATTCAAACATTATTTCTTTCCACTCTTAGCATTAGTCATGTTCAAGACCCATTCGTTTGTGCGTGAGCCACTAATTAAAATAAAAGTTATGAGAGTTCTGTAGTCTCTCTCTATCATACAATCAAGAACATATTTTATGGGCCTTTCCCACTTGCTAAGTTCTAGAGAAACATTCAGTTTGCCCAGTAGACTTGATTTGAAATTCATCACTGTCATTGTTCATCCTAGTAAGACAATGTGTGGAAAATTCAGGTTTATGTAGCTTCAAGGAAGGTATGGAGGCCAAAAAGAGAAGAGCAAGAGGAAGGCAAGAAGGAATTCCTTGAAACCTTAAAGACAATGGAGGGGGAGCTTGGTGACAAGCCATACTTTGGGGGTGAAACATTTGGGTATGTGGACATTTCTCTTATCCCCTTCTACAGCTGGTTCCATGCCTACAAGGTCTTAGACAATATCAATATGGAGGCGGAGTGCCCCAAGATTATCGCATGGGCTAAGAGGTGCATGCAGAAGGAGGCTGTGGCCAAGACTTTTCCTGACCCGAAGAAGGTTTATGAGTTTGTTGCTCAGACAAGGAAAAAGTATGTTTCGGCGTAGAGGAACGATTAGGCCTCAATCTGCTGGAAGTGCTAGCATATGATGGTTTTGGATGGTTATGTAATAGCGTTGTTTTTTTGTAATGTTTAAGTTTGGATTTGTTTCATTAGTGTCCATTTAGCTTGCAAGACACTTTGACGTGTATGCTGATTGCTGAGCATTTCTAGAGGGCATGTATTGTACTGTTTTACTTGAAAGATACTATGATGTGTCTCTGCTGAGCCTTAGATCTAAAGGGCTTGTACCGAATCATAAATAAGAAAGACACTTTGTTGTGAGCTAAATTTTAGATCAAACTTTTTCAAACTCTACCATTTTGCCATCAAGTGAATACAAAAGTATCGGTACCAACAATCCGAGGAAACAAAACTTTCAACTTTTTACAATATTTTTTACACTCTTAACATAGAATGTTGTGATTGGGACAATTGTATAATTGACATAAGTGATGGTTTCATATAAAAGTAATATCTATTTCAATAACAAGTTGCTACCTTAGCCAGTTCTGAAAAATATTGTGAAAAAAAAAAAAAAAAAAAAAATTGTCTATGGTATATTATATGGTCATAAAAATAAAAAATAAAAAGCATTACCGTATGTAGTGAATAATCACCCAAAAAAATTAATACACTCATGTCACCCAAGTAATCATTAATAAGTGAATAATCACATATGAGAATCAATCCTTCAAATTCACGTGAAATATTTTGTTTTTTTCTTTCTATAGGCAAAAACTAAAAAACATATCTTCATTCCAATATCTTACGGTGGAACAACTTTTCATGTAAAGTCAATTGAATAATTAAGGCACAAATCCATTCAATTTATCATAATAAAATAGAGTTTATAATACTGTTTTGTAGAGATCGGTAAGATCTATAGAAGAAACGTCTTTAGATTACTGCACATAAAACATTTTCACAATCTTATAGTTGTGAATTATTTTTTTTAAGATTAGTGCCCTTAATTTTTTTTTCCCCTTGCTGTTAATGCTTTACATATTTCTAATCCATGTAAAGGCCAATCACAAAATAATATTTGTTCACTTATGGCCACCTTGCATTTCATGGAGATCTATTAAGTAAACAATATGCTTTTATTTTTAAGAAGAAGTAAACAATATGCTATTTCTTCAATTCGCATAGGGATTGTTGCAATACATGAAGCAAGTTGTGAATGTGTTTAGTTGAGATTGACAATTCAACATATTTAAGAACGATGTGAATTTTCATTAATCAAAGATAACTCAGCAATATTATACAAAGACAATGTAGTTTGTATCACTTATATTAAACATTCATTTCTAATAAAAAGTTCCTATAAATGTTTCGTAAATCAATACCCTAATTAAGACATTCGTTAACTTTTTTCACCATTTAATGGTTTACTTTTGATAGAGGCATAGTTTTGAGGATTCTTACTAGTGTTGAGATGGGTGTGATTGTAAGAAATGCAATGAGGTTTGTGTTGTCAATGGTGGTTGATACGCTTGTAGATTGAGATTACTTATTTTTTTTAGGCTATTAAATTTATGTGACATAAATATATTAAAATAATAATATAATGTGATATGATTGGACATATTGTATGACAGTTTTATTTGAATTTTAATTGCTACCTTACCAATCAACTTGGATAGAAAAGCTTGTAATATAGGAAAAAATAAATTTTTAATATGAGATGAAATAAAAATGACATTAAACTTAAAGGACAAAGTTTAGCTACAAAATTTGTTGTAACTTAAGACTACAACCTTACTTAATATCGTTCACATTACTGCATATTTTGAAAAATTAACCGTTAAATTGCATGTTCTTTATGTTCTTAATACACATATCAAATTTTGTGCCAATTGTATATTATTTACCATATAATCTATAAGTTTACACTTTATGCATAATTTTAAACTACAAAAACTTGTAATTTAAACAATTTATTGATGACATAGTTATTGATCTTTAATTTAATAGAAATTTTGTAAACATGGAGGATATAAGAAGAAAATATAATCTAACGGTGGATTTGTCAAAATTCACCTCCAATAAAACGATATTGAATAAGGTTATAGTCTTAGGCTACAACCAATTTTGTTGCTGAACTTTGTCCAAACTTAAATTATGCGATGTATAATTTAGTCAAAAAGAAAATATTTTACTGAAAAAAACAATCAAAACTCTTTAGAAATGTAAAAGCGATTCAAATATATTATCACAAGGAAGAGGACTTAATGAATGACAACAAGAGCCCTCTGCTTTTAGAGATGAATCCCATTCACAAGAAGATCCCAGTTCTTATCCACAACAGGAAACCAATGTGTGAGTCTCTTGTCATTGTTCAGTACATAGATGAGGTTTGGAATGACAAGTCTCCATTGTTGCCCTCCGATCCTTACCAGAGAGCTCAAGCCAGGTTCTGGGCTGATTTTGTTGATACAAAGGTACATTTTGTGCATTTTCTTTTCATTATATGTTATTATTGATGGGACTAACGAACTCACCATCTGATGGGACTGACGAACTCACCATCTGATGGGACTGACGAACTCACCTTTCTTGGACGACCTCATCGAGACCGACGAGGCTGTCCTCTGAGACGAACTAACCACATGTCCATATCACTTACGAAGGTAACAAAACCATTTAATACAGCTAATAATGTCCCGAGCGGTTACAAGACCAGCTGTACAGACTGTTGGATGCCTCATTAAGGCACACATTATTAAGCATGAGACGTTACCAAAAGAGACATTAAAACCACATTAACAACCACAACGGCTAGGGGCTGTGGGAGCATATATAAAGCCCTCACAACACCAACACAAGGTACAGAGACACACTTCAAAGCATTTCTAGTTATTCTAATACTTTGTTATTTCCTCAAAGTTCTCTTATACTGACTTTGGCATCGGAGACGTTGTGGCAGGCACCACACCGGTGTCCACCTTAAGGGAGCTACCTTACCAGTTTCACAGTGACACCGACGAAGCTACGGCTCCATCTGGACAAACCTACAAGACTGACGATTTGCACTTCATCAGTTTGGCGCCGTCTGTGAGGACGATATTTTCAGATTCATATTTGAAAATGTAGTTTCCATCAACTTCTACGTTCAGATGGAACCCAATCCAGATTCCGCAGCCTTGGCCCAGCAAGTTCAAACTCTTACAGCCACCATTGAAGAACTCACCAAACAAAATCAGGAAATGAAGCTACGGCTTCAACAGGTTCAGCAGGCTCAACATGAGGAGAATCGATCCAAGGATAACGTGGAAGGAGAAGGGGATAGCCATAGGAGGAGCATTCATCAAAGACCAACTACTCCAGACGAACAGAATTCAAACCTCCTTCGAGAGATGAGGAAGGAGATGGATGAACTGAGAAACGCCATCAAGGAAAAGACAGACCGAAGCGTAGACAGAATGGTAAGGGCCACAGATTCACCCTTCACCGCATCGGTACTTCAATGCCCCGTGCCGTCAAAGTTTCGTTTACCTCAGCTTGAGCCATTCGACGGACTCAGAGACCCTCAAGATCACCTTAATACCTTCAAGACGACGCTAGGTCTTCAACAGCCACCTGACGGGATATTGTGTCGTTCCTTTCCCACCACTCTCAAAGGAGCTGCAAGGGAATGGTTCACAAAGTTGCCGACATCATCCGTGGAAAACTTTGAGCAATTGAGCAATGCCTTCTTGCGTCATTTCATAGGGGGGCAGCGTCCAAAGAGGCCGGCAGACCACTTACTCACCATTAGACAGAGAGAGAAGAAAATCCTAAGGTCGTACGTGAAACGCTTTACTCGGGAGACTCTAGAGGTGGACGAAGCTGATGACAAGGTGCAACTGACGACCTTCAAAGCAGGACTGAGATCCAGAGATCTCGTGGCTTCACTTGCGAAGAATCCACCAAAGACAATGGCAGAAATGCTCCTGAAGGCACAGAAGTACATGAACGCTGAATATGCTTTAGCTGCGATAAAGGATGTGGAAAAGACCCTGCCCAAGGGAAACTCGGCCCAACCTGGGAAGGATCCTACCAGGTCGTCCATTACTCCAGACAAGGCAGTTATCACTTGGAGACCATAGACGGGCAAAAATTACCGCAACCATGAAACATTGGGCACTTGAAGAAGTACCATCAATAGATGTAACAGACAGTTGTATTCATTTTTTAAAGCAATAAAAAAAAAAAAAAACTATTCAACCAATGACTTAGCACGAGCAAACCGAGCAGCTTAAAAAACAAAAATTGGCTAAGTAACAAGATTCCGCCTGGAAGGATGTAAGTTACTGACGAAGCCAAAACTGGCTAAGTAACAAGATTCCGCCTGGACGGATGTAAGTTACTGACGAAGCCAAATATGACAAGATCCCTTCAATGGGTGTAAGTCACAAAAAAACTGGCTAAGTAACAAGATTCCGCTTGGATGGATGTAAGTTACTGACGAAGCCAAAAATGGCTAAGTAACAAGATTCCGCCTAGACGGATGTAAGTTACTGGTGAAGCCAAAAATGACAAGATCCCTTCAATGGGTGTAAGTCACAAAAAAACTGGCTAAGTAACAAGATTCCGCCTGGACGGATGTAAGTTACTGACGAAGCCAAAACTGGCTAAGTAACAAGATTCCGCCTGGACGGATGTAAGTTACTGACGAAGCCAAATATGACAAGATCCTTTCAATGGGTGTAAGTCACAAAACAACTGGCTAAGTAACAAGATTCCGCTTGGACGGATGTAAGTTACTGACGAAGCCAAAACTGGCTAAGTAACAAGATTCCGCCTGGACGGATGTAAGTTACTGGCGAAGCCAAAAATGACATGATCCCTTCAATGGGTGTAAGTCACAAAAAAACTGGTTAAGTAACAAGATTCCGCCTGGACGGATGTAAGTTACTGACGTTCTCAAGATTTCTTTGTCTACGTCCTCAAGATCAAGGTTCCCCAGATTCGCTCTAGTTGGGTGCTTGACGAGGAAATCTTTCATCTTCTGGTGGTCGTCATAACACGTCACGACGACCACAGAACCTGGGGGGCATCTGATGGGACTGACGAACTCACCATCTGATGGGACTGACGAACTCACCTTTCTTGGACGACCTCATCGAGACCGATGAGGCTGTCCTCTGAGACGAACTAACCACATGTCCATATCACTGACGAAGGTAACAAAACCATTTAATACAGCTAATAATGTCCCGAGCGGTTACAAGACCAGCTGTACAGACTGTTGGATGCCTCATTAAGGTACACATTATTAAGCATGAGACGTTACCAAAAGAGACATTAAAACCACATTAACAACCACAACGGCTAGGGGCTGTGGGAGCATATATAAAGCCCTCACAACACCAACACAAGGTACAGAGACACACTTCAAAGCATTTCTAGTTATTCTAATACTTTGTTATTTCCTCAAAGTTCTCTTATACTGACTTTGGCATCGGAGACGTTGTGGCAGGCACCACACCGGTGTCCACCTTAAGGGAGCTACCTTACCAGTTTCACAGTGACACCGACGAAGCTACGGCTCCATCTGGACGAACCTACAAGACTGACGATTTGCACTTCATCAGTTATCCTAAAATTTAATTTTCTTAACTTCTCAGAATGATTACCAGTAAGAAAGTGAATTGATTAATGTAGACGAAGAAAAAAAATTGACAAAGTAGAACCAAAAATAAATTTATTAAAAGAAATAAATAAAATGGTAAAAAGCATGATTTCAAATAGAATAGAATAAAGAAGTAGAATATATGTGTAACTTTGGAAGGTTTTGTTACGCGGTGTCTCATATATTTGTGGTCACTTTTTTATTTCTTTTGCTGGTGCTACATATTTAAAATATTATAAGTTAGGATTATTAGAATTTTGTTCGATTCAATTAAAAAAAAAAAATTTGTGGGAGAGCATAGGACAAATGTGGGTAGCACTTTTTTGGCCCAGCAAAAGGTATCAGCCAACCTTGATTGACCAGGGAGAGTCCAATGTTCATGTTATATTTTGAAGAGTAACATTGAGTAAGTGTTTATTAGCTTGACATGTTTTTAATGGTTCTTATATGGCTCATCATTGATCACTTGTTTACTTAACACAACAATCTGCCACATTAATAGGTGTTAAATTTTTTTGTATCCATAGACCCTCTCATTGGAGTCTAGTAGGTTGTTATGTTTCTTTCTAAATAGAGTCCAATAGTCATGTTACCATTAAGGAGAGGCAAGTACTTCCTCTCAATGTCACATACAATCAAGAACATCTTATATGGGTCTTCCCCCTTACAAAGATTTAAAGAAATATTCGTCTGGCCTAGTATACGTAATTTGAAATTCATTATTGAATTTACTGTTATTGTTCATCCTGTTATATAATCTATGGAAAGTGTTAATAGAATGTGAATGGAATATGTACATAGGTTTATCAAGTATCAAGGAAGGTATGGACCACAAAAGGAGAGGAGCTAGAGGGAGCAAAGAAGGAATTCCTTGGTTATTGGTAAATAATAATAAAAAATATTATTAGCAATGGGTTCAGATGAGGTTATTGGTATATATATATATATATATATATATATATATATATATATATATATATATATATATATATATATATATATATTATTAACAATGGGTTTAGATGAGAACTAATAAGAATTTATCACATCAACAGTTTATTAAAATGTTGTAAAATAGTTTACGATTGTAGTATTGCTCAAAATTAAAATCTAAATCATGCTTTTTGTGTGTGTGTGTGTGTGGTTTGGGGGGGGGGGGGGGGGGTCATATTTGTAAATTGGCATATCCGAGACAAAATATACTTTATGTGTAATTGAGTCTTAGTTTCTAGTGTGTTCAAAAAGACTTTTAAATAGTTATATAAATGGTATTATTGAAGACACAAGAATACTCAAGAAATTGCTCAAAAAAAAAACCTAAAATTGCAAATGTCAATACCTATTTGATACCTATCGATCTATTGAGGTTTAATGAACCTCAATACCTAATGTACAGAGAGACAAAGAGATAGACACTTAATATGAGTTGCTCCGACTTTTTGTGCTCCTTAAGGTATTGTGCCAAGCTACTTCTAGATCTTTCAAGTGTGGATTGAAGAACTCTACCAGAGCAACAACAATCACAGTTGTTGTGGTGTTAATCATGTACTAAGATCCATGTAAAAGAGAAGTCTCTATAATAACAAGTACAATTAGGTATTGGAGTTGATATTGATATAGATCAATATGTTCTACTGTAGGTAGATATAGAAAAGAGTCTACTAGCGAGGGTAAAATGCCCTCGTAAAAATTCAAATATTGTCGCAAAAAGCTATTAGCGAGGGCATGTGGTCCTCGAAGGCCATCGTATTTGCTCTTGTTGTTAAAAGAGATTTTGCGACCATGCCTTCACAAATAGATAATTTACGAAAGTAATTTATTATCGTTACTGAACAAATCAGCCTTCGCAAATATATTACCAAATGACAAGAAAAGTCGATGACTTATTTTTAATGAGGGGTAGTAGTCATCGTTAACAACTATTTGTGATAACCTTTATACCCTCGCAATTAGTTATTTGCGAATTTCAAATTAACGACATACTTTTTAGAGACAAATAATGCTGTCGCAAAAATTTTTTTGTGAGGGCTATAAACCCCTCGCAATTAGTTAGGAATAATAGTGACGACATTAAGCTATCGCTTAAAATGTTTTTGCAAGAGGTTAAGTGACATCGCTATTCTACAAATTGCGAGGGACTTTGTCATCACTTTAAAATTATTTATGACCAAATTTTTATGTCATCGATGATAATATTTTATATAAATTTTGAAATATTTTATTATTTATTTATTTATAGTTATTCTATAACATTTTTTTTTTTTAACTATCATGTTACAATAGTACAATAATTACTAAAAATTGATCAATTGAAAGGTAAAAATTCATATAAGTTCAAACTTTAAAATATATAATATACAAAGAAATCCTGAAATTAAACCTTGTTTTAAACTTAAACAACTAGAATTATGACAAGATCTATACTAGTTTTCCTCTGAGTTACCCTCCAAGCTGTTTTCAACCTCCCTCACATTATTGATTGAGTTGTCCTCTTCATCTCTACTAGTACCATCCTTACAAAAAAAAAAAAAAAAACAAAACAAAACATTAAACATAACTCATGCACTAGAATATTAGCTTTTATAAAAATAATAACAAATAATGGTTAAAGAGAGTGCAAGAGAAATAGAGAGAACTCATGACATGTATTTCATTTATACTCACCCCCTAATCTCCATCCATCCATTTATCCATCATCTTTTTCCAAAAAAGTGTAGGAATCAAGGAAGGACCATTCTTATAACGATCTTCTTTCTCTATGTACTTCTTAAAAATAGGATTTTTAATAACATCCAATCAGAATAACAGTGTTTCACCAATTCTACAAATGCTTTCTTCACTTCCTCATCTGGTTGCTTATGCTTAAAATGTTGAGCTCTATAGCAAGCATATAAAGTTTCAAGCTCAGATTTTGGGTATTCAGTAAAAGTCGTCCAAGCTCCATTAAGTTTTTGGTGAAAAAGAATAGTAATCTCTCGAGTAGCTTTTGGTGTGATGATTCTGCCTTTACTTTTACCTTCCCTTGCCATGTCTGCCTTTTTTTTTTTTTAATAAGCCCTTGCCACGTCTACCTACTATTAGTTAGTATTAATATGATGAAAGTATATAATATAAATATGTATTTCCAATACGATTGTGTTAAAGACATGATCCCCTAGTAAAAGATGATACTCAAGTACAAGATGATACTAGACCTTATCCTCAATCCAAGAATACTTATTGCTACAATCAACACACAAATAATTGATTTTCATATCTTTATTTATTGAATGTTTAAATGCATACTCAAGAAAATTTTCAACCCCATTAATATACCTAGTAGAATGATGCATCCAAAATTTATCAACTGACATTTTATCTACTCCCTATAAAGCATCATATTATATAACTAACAACAATAATGGTTGCTAAAACATATATAATTATGCACTCTTAAAATTAACTAGCAAAGTTAACATTGGGTCTTGTAAAATAGAAATATCAAGGATTCACATATCTGGCCACAAAATAGAAATATCAACACAACCTAAAGCAAATCTCAAGCCAAACAATTGAGATTGGACAAATATGTTGTCAACATCGTCATCCTGATTAACTTTTTCAAGTAATCTAAGATTTTCAGCTCACTACAAGCCTTACACATTTAAAACTCACATCAGAGAACTCTACAAAATTTCCATATTTAACATTCCTTATAGTGTTTCGAAAATTACCACAATATATATATTCAATAACGCTCTGTTTTGATGTAAAATATTTTCAGGAACATATTTTCATATTTTACCATGTTTGTTTTGCAGCAAAATAATTAGTCAAATGTAAAATATTTTCAGTCAAAGGAAAAATCAAAGGCAAAAATGGTAAAATGTTTTACACTTAAAAAGTCGGTAAAACATTTAACAATTTCTTCTCCTCTCTCACACCCGACACTTTATCAGCTTCTGCTCTCTTAACTTTTTCAGTTCTTCCTCTCTCCATCTCTCAACTCTCTCACTCACAAGTCACAAGGCCACAACCCTCTCATCTCCACCCATCTCATGCCATTGCCCACCCACTGACCGACCCCGACCGCCATCATCGGCACTACCAACCTCATCATGTTTGCACAAATCCTTCTTCTCTTCTCTCTTGCACCACCTTGGATCTGACGACGATCTTAAGTTTTTGGTGACTACCTGATCTTGCCTCCGCTAGGCTTAGATTTTTAGATTATGTTCTTTCTTTCTTGGGTTTTCGATCTGAGTTCGTGAAGGTTTTTCTTGGTTGATGATGGTTGTCTTTTGGCTGGTTTTTCTGATCTTTTTTTTTTTTTTTTTGGGTTTTTTTCCGATCTAGATTTTTGGTTGGTGGTGGTTGTCATTTGAGTGGTCAGTGGTGGTTTATTGGTTGGTGGCTGTTTTTTGAATGGTTGGTGGTGTTTTGGTGGTTGTTTGTCCTTCCGATGTGGAGTTTTTTTTTAGGGGGGGGGGGGGGGAGTGGGGTCTGTGCACCAATTTCTCTTTGTTGAAGGTCTGTACACACTGCACAGGTTTGTGCACTAGTTTTTTTTATTGAAGGTTTGTGCATACTGTATAGGTCTGTGCACCAATTATTTTATTATTTTATTTTTTGTTGAAGGTCTATGCACCAGTTGAGTTTTGAGAAGTATATGAAAAAAAAAAATTTACAGTGAAGCATACAATTGAAAAATGATTTTCACTGAATTTTCATATTGACAATCAAACACGGTAAAATGAAAATATTTTACTGAAAATATTTTACATGTAAAATATTTTATTTAAAATATTTTACATGTAAAATATTTTACCTCGAAACAAACAGAGTGTAAGATACAAAAGTTTGTGTTTGCCAGTATACGAGATAAAAAAAATAAATAAATAACTAATTATAAAACCATATATATCAGTATAGATATATATGACTAATTATTTTATGGGTTTATTCTAAAATAAAAAAAAAATTTTAAAAAGTACCCATTTGTCATTTGGTTCAAAATTAAATTTATACAATGGAAAAATTATTCATAACCTCCAAAATCCAAATTGCTAGAATTGGAAACGATAGTTGATGAAGACAACAAAAAAGAACAAATACACGTGGCATACATTTACAAAAATCAAGCATGTTGTATAAGAGAAAATGACTGCAACTCACATTGCAGTGTGCACTGAGGCGGGACCTGAGATATGGAAGTAACTTCTTCAATTCCTTAACCATCCTACCGTTTGCACCTAATCCTTCTGCGGCAACACCAAAGTAAGGGAGAGAAGTATTTTTCTTTTTTTTAAAAATTGTAAAAAGTGAACCAAAAAAGTAGAATATGCATGTGTGTGAGAGATATACATCATCAACAAGCAATAAGTGTAAGAGATTTTAGGGTTGAACAAAGAGTGATAATTGAAAAAAAAAAATTATATATATATATATATATATATACTCACTCCAGCTAGCCAAAATGATCCAAAACTTCACACAAAAATATTAAATGAAATTGCAGAATACGATAATGAGAGAAAGGAAAATACCTCATAAACTGACGGTAAGAGCATTCTCATCAACAATTGTAAAAATTTTAGCATTTACAATCTCAAAACACTACTTTAAAATTTTAACCCATCATTTTACAATATACCAAACATCAAACATTCTATTTTTTTTACAACTTCAATTAAATATTCTTTCTTTATGTTTTCTTTATTCTTTCTTTATGTTTTCAAATAACTACCATTAACTACCATGTTTTGTACCCAGCAACAACCCTCAAAATAAAACCTCTACATATGCACGTCACTCAAAATTTTTCATTTGCCAAGTCTGCATTACTACATGGACAACATACACAAGATCTTCCCATTACATTTTTCTCTGAATAGAAATCACATAGCTTTCTATTCTGATACCAAGTGACAATAGAATATTACTAGTACCAGAAAACAGAATTCAAATAGTTTAGATAACTAGTTTAAGGAGAAGTTGGGCCTCATCAACGGTATAATTCAGACAGTGCTTTGAACTTGAAGCTGGCTGTATTATTGTGGGTCCATAAGTAGATAATGTACAGTCAACTGAAGTTCAATATAAAATTAGAACCAATAAGTGTGCATTTGGATACCGCTTATTTTGCTGAAAACTGAAAACAATAAAAAAAAAATATTATGATTACTGTTCACATAAATAGTACACTGTTCATTTGCCTTGATGCACTGTTCATGTCCCATGAACAGTGCACCAGGCGCTGGTCAAAAAAGAAGCCAGACACAGACGCTGGGCCCCAAAATGCAAACCAAACGGAGCTTAAAAAGAGTAAATAATTACAACTAGAGTAAATATTAGTTCTCAACAACCAAGGAAATGAATCCAGATGTCTAAAGGTACAATGCCCTGCTTCTCAATAGCCTTTTAAAATTTTCTATAAACATCATGTGTATAAGTATATATGCCACTGAATTCAAACATGATGTATGAAATTTCATACTAGCATAATGTTCATATGTGGATGTTGAACCCATAATATATAAATAAATAAATAAAGGGCAGTAACCTGCGCACAATACCTCCACTGACCCCATAATATATGATTACATTATTTGAAAAATGATTATTCTGCTTACTTAGAAGGTAGAGCTCTTGCTGAACCATTTAATTGAATTCTCAAAAGCTATCAAAGGAGAAAGTTATGGAGCATTGATGGGAACCATTTAGGTGTGCACAATAGCAAAGGAAAATAGTAAGTCTTAATTGTTCAAACAAATGTATTTGAACTTGAGGCATATATGAGGCGAAAGTACCAAAACATCATTTGAGAGACAAAACTACAGGCAGCACGGGTAAACAATTTTTGCAGTAATCATAAATGTGCATCATGATAGTTGATACGATATATAATGTGAATACACTGTATAACTTTCACACAAGGTCAAGCAGTCAGTACACTTGTCCAATATAAAATCTTAATTGTTAAATACACACTCTTTCAACTTCAGCCTACCATAAGCTCCATATACCTTAACTCAGACGTCTATTCTGAAAAGATGTTTGATAGAATTTTCATAAGCTCAATCAAGGAAACAAACCCAAATTGTAAATAATTACAACTAGAGTAAATATTAGTTCTCAACAACCAAGGAAATGAAAATGAACGGGAAATAAGGATCGCAACATATCCTATTATGGTTTATATGTTGAGCAAAGTTTAATTTCAAGTGTGTAGAGAAAAATGCAAACCTGTCTAAAATATGTTCAACATATAAAACTCTAAAGATGATACTAGAATTTTAAGGAGGAATTTCAGCAAACACAAACCTGTGCTTCACGTTCCATGCTGTTATCCTGAGGAGCGAAGCAAGATTGCTGGTATCGCTCTAGTGTTTTGGTTATACTGCAAAAAAAGAATTGAATACTAATAATTAAAAACATATGTTAGACAAGCATGAGTTTGCATATTTGAGCCAAACCCAATAACAACTTGCATCAAGAGACAAGAACAATGAAAAACTGGCCATTGGTTGTGCGGCGGCTTCCTGAGGTCGTCGACAGCTCAGAGCGCGGTGGTAATGACTCGGACCTCCGGGAATCTGAGCGATGGGTGCTCCGCGAGGAGGTTGTGGATGGGGATTATGTTGTATGGGCCGGATTCTAATGGCAGTGCGCCTGTACTGGGCCGGGTTTGGCTCGGGTTGGGGCTCGGAGGTGGGCGTTACCGGTGGTAGATCATGGTGTTCGGGTTTTGTGTATATCGAGGTGGGTTTTTAGTTTAGAGATGAGAGAGAGAGGGAGATGGGCAGAACGTGCACAGCGAATCAAAAGACAGAAGGGGGGAAATGGAAAAGGCAAATAGAAAAGAGGAATGGGTGCATTTACGCGTTGGGGGGTTTTGTTTTTGTTTTTTGTTTTTGGTTTTTTTTTACTTGTTTTCTTTTATTTATGTATTTTTAGACACGAAACAAAATCTTACAATTTACAAGTTATAATAATAACTTTTTATTATTATAAAATTTACGGTTTTTTTTTTTTTAGTTGAAAGTTAGATTTATATGATCTCCAATCTCCGGCCGGAATTTTTTTTTTTTTTTTTTTTCTTTTGAGAAAAATCTCAAATCTTTTTTATCATTGTTATCAATTTCGTTCTGATTAGGCCGAAATGGCCAAAAAATTTTGTACTGGTCACCTAACCGATATGAATCACCCCTTGTTCCACCTCAGATTAAATTTTGGTGGCTTTTGGTCTGTTTCGAACATTTCAACCTATTTCGGTAAATTTCGGCCGGTATAGCAATTTCGGCCGTTGCTGTTATAATCAATATATTTTACCTTTTCAAGTTGAAAAATGACTAACAAACCTAGTAGAGTAGGTCGCCACCACGTTTGAGTCTTCTGACTTTTCATCTCCTGCTCTTTAGTTTCTCTGCTTTTTTTCTCTTTTATCTTTCTTTTTAGTTTTGTGAGCTTAGACAATAGTCACATGACAAAGCATTGGAAAGTAGCAAAGAGAGTTTGAACTTTGAAACTCTCTAACTTTTTTATTAATCTGACCCCTCCCCCAAACGTAAATATACTATCTTTCTTTCTTTTTTAAAAATTTTTTAACTTGTGCCTTTTTTTTTTCATTATCTACGTACATACTATATTACTGTTTTAAACTTTTAATAGTCTTAAAACTTAAAAGTGATAGTTGATATTATCTTATTATTATAATTATAATTTAGGTAGATATTTAAAAGTAATATTGATATACAAGTTGAAACAGAGACTTATAATTTTAATATTTTCAACAAATTATATAAGAAATATATGTATATAAATAAAATAAATTAAAAAACCAGTAACCTGAAACGAAATGCAAAAATACGCTGGTACCGAAATATTCCGTTAAAATGAACAAACTGAAACAAGTTCCAAAACGGTATTTATAACATTGTTTTTCATTAATCACTAAGAGCATCTCCACTAAATTAACTAGCCAAAGTCATTTTTGGGAGAGCATGAAAAATATATGAAGATAATGTAATCTAACGGTAGATTTGTCAAAATTCACATCAAATTAAGAAATATAGGGTTAAGTTCAAGTTACACCTAAGGCAACCCAAAAAAATGTTACACCATCCAATAACTTATTATTGAATTCATATTTTGAAAATCTAACCATTGGATTACATGTTCTATATGGTCATAACAATGCATGCCAATTTTCATGCCAATCGGACGTAATTTACCATTTGATCTATAAACTCATCTTTTATGCATTATTTTAAACTACAAAAATTTGAATTTAAACAATTGATTTATGACGTGACTATTAATCTTTGATCACCTTGAAATTTTGTAAGCATGAAAAATATATGAAAATAATGTAATATAACGGTAGATTTGTCAAAATTCACATCGAATTAAGAAATATAAGGTTGGGTTCAAGTTACACTTGACGTAACTCTAAAAAATGTTACACCATCCAATAACTTATTATTTAATTCATATTTTGAAAATCCAACCGTTAGATTACATGTTCTATATGATCTTAACATGCATGCCAACTTTCATACCAATCGGATGTAATTCACCATTTTATATATAAACTCATATTTTATTCATTATTTTAAACTACTAAAACTTGAATCTAGACAATTGAATGATGACATGGCTATTAACCTTTGATCACCTTGAAATTTGTTAAGCATGAAAAATATATGAATATAATGTAATCTAACGGTAGATTTGTCAAAATTCAAATTGAATTAAGAAATATAAAGTTGGGTTCAAGTTACACCTAACGTAACTCCAAAAAAAGTTACACTACCCAATAACTTATTATTGAATTACTATTTTGGAAATCCAATCATTGGATTACATGTTCTATATGTTCCTAACATGCATGCAATTTTCATGCCAATCAAATGTAATTTACCAATTGTTATACAAACTCATCTTTTACGCATTATTTTAAACTACAAAAACTTGAATTTAAACCATTGATTAATGACATGCCTATTAATCTTTGATCACCTTCAAATTTTGTAACCATGAAAAATGTATGAAAATAATGTAATCTAATGGTAGATCTGTCAAAATTCACATCAAATTAAGAAATATAGGATTAGGTTCAAGTTAAAACTAACGTAACTCTAAAAAATGTTACACCACACAATAACTTATTATTAAATTCATATTTTAAGAATCCAACCGTTGGATTACATATTCTATATGGTCTTAACATGCATGTCAATTTTCATGCCAATCGAATGTAATTCACCATTTTATCTATAAACTCAAATTTTATGCATTATTTTAAACTACTAAAACTTGAATCTAGACAATTGAATGATGACATGGCTATTAACCTTTGATTACCTTGAAATTTTGTAAGCATGAAAAATATATGAAGATAATGTAATTTAACGGTAGATTTGTCAAAATTCACATTGCATTAAGAAATATAGGGTTGGGTTGAAGTTACACCTGATGTAACTCTAAAAAATGTTACACTACCCAATAACTTATTATTGAATTAATATTTTGGAAATCCAATCATTGGATTACATGTTCTATATGTTCCTAACATGCATGACAATTTTCATGCCAATCGGATGTAATTTACCAACTGTTCTACAAACTCATCTTTTAAGTATTATTTTAAACTACAATAACTTGAATTTAGACAATTGATTGATGACATGCCTATTAATCTTTGATCACCTTGAAATTTTGTAACCATGAAAAATGTATGAAGATAATGTAATCTAACAGTAAATTTGTCAAAATTCACATCTAATTAAGATATATAGGGTTAGGCTCAAGTTACACCTGACGTAACTCTAAAAAATGTTACACCACACAATAACTTATAATTAAATTCATATTTTGAAAATCTAACCGTTAGATTAAATATTCTATATGGTCTTTACATGCATGCCAATTTTCATGCCACTAGGATGTAATTCACAATTTTATCTATAAACTCATATTTTATGCATTATTTTAAACTACTAAAACTTAAATCTAGACAATTGAATGATAACATGGTTATTAACCCTTGATCACCTTGAAATTTGTTAAGCATGAAAAATATATGAATATAATATAATCTAACGGTAGATTTGTCAAAATTCACATTGAATTAAGAAATATAGGGTTGGGTTCGAGTTACACCTGACGTAATTCTAAAAAATGTTACACCACCCAATAACTTATTATTGAATTCATATTTTGAGAATCCAACCGTTGGATTACATATTCTATATGGTCTTAACACGCATGCCAATTTTCATGCCAATCGGATGTAATTCACCATTTTATCTATAAACTCATATTTTATGCATTATTTTAAACTACTAACACTTGAATCTAGATAATTGAATGATGACATGGCTATTAACCTTTGATCACCTTGAAATTTGTTAAGCATGAAAAATATATGAATATAACTTAATCTAACGGTAGATTTGTCAAAATTCACATTGAATTAAGAAATATAGAATTGGGTTCGAGTTACAACTAAAGTAACTCTAAAAAATGTTATACTACCTAATAACTTATTATTGAATTCATATTTTGAAAATTCAACCATTGGATTACATGTTCTATATGTTCTTAACATGCATGCCAATTGGATGTTATTTACCATTTGATCTTTAAACCCATCTTTTATGCATTATTTTAAACTACAAAAATTTGAATTTAGAAAATTAATTGATGACATTCCTATTAATGTTTGATCACCTTAACATTTTGTAAGCATAAAAAATATATGTAGATAATATAATCTGACGATAGCTTTTTCAAAATTTATATCAAATTAAGAAATATAGGATTGAGATCGAATTACACTTGATGTAACTCTAAAAAATGTTACACCACCCAGTAACTTATTATTAATTTAATATTTTGAAAATCCAATAATTGGATTACATGTTATATATGTTCTTATCATGCATGCCAATTTTCATGCTAATTGGATGTAATTTTCCAATGGTTCTACAAACTCATCTTTTATGCATTATTTTAAGCTACAAAAACTTGAATTTAGACAATTGATTGATGACATGCCTATTAATCTTTGATCACCTTCAAATTTTGTAACCATGAAAAATGTATGAGAATAATGTAATCTAACGGTAGATTTGTTAAAATTCACATCGATTTAAGAAATATAAGGTTGGGTTCGAGTTACACCTGACGTAACTCAAAAAAATGTTACACCACCCAATAACTTATTATTGAATTCATATTTTGAAAATTCAACTGTTGGATTACATGTTCTATATGGTCTTAACATGCATGCCAATTTTCATGCAAATCAGATGTAATTCACCATTTTATCTATAAACTCATATTTTATGCATTATTTTAAACTACTAAAACTTGAACCTAACAATTGAATGATGACATGGTTATTAACCTTTGATCACCTTGAAATTTGTTAAGCATGAAAAATATATGAATATAATATAATCTAACGGTAGATTTGTCAAAATTCACATTGAATTAAGAAATTTATGGTTGGGTTCGAGTTACATCTGACGTAATTCTAAAAAATGTTACACTACCCAATAACTTATTATTGAATTCATATTTTGAAAATTCAACCGTTGGATTACATGTTCTATATGTTATTAACATGCATGCCAATTAGATGTTATTTTCCATTTGATCTTTAACCTCATCTTTTATACGTTATTTTAAAGTACAAAAACTTGAATTCAGACAATTAACTGATAACATGACTATTAATCTTTGATCATCTTGAAATTTTTTAAGCCTGAAAAATATATGTAAATAATGTAATGTAACGGTAGATTTGTCAAAATTCATATCGAATTAAGAAATATAGGGTTGGGATCGAGTTACACTTTATGTAACTTTAAAAATTGTTACACCACTTAGTAACTTATTATTGAATTAATATTTTGGAAATCCAATCATGGGATTTATGTTCTATATGTTCTTATCATGCATGCCAATTTTCATACCAATCGGATGTAATTTACCAATTGTTTTATAAACTCATCTTTTATACATTATTTTAAACTACAAAAACTAGAATTTAGACAATTGATTGATGACTTGCCTATTAATTTTTGATCACCATCAAATTTTGTAACCATGAAATTTTGTAACCATGAAAAATGTATGAAAATAATGTAATCTAACGGTAGATTTATCAAAATTCACATCGAATTAAGAAATATAGGGTTGGGTTCAAGTTACACTTGACGTAACTCTAAAAATCGTTACACCACCCAATAACTTATTTTTGAATTCATATTTTAAAAATACAACCGTTGGATTACATATTCTATATGGTCTTAACATGCATGCCAATTTCCATGCTAATCGGATGTAATTCAACATTTTATCTATAAACTCATATTTTATGCATTATTTTGAACAACTAAAACTTGAATTGATTGATGATATGACTATTAACCTTTAATCACCTTAAAATTTTGTAAGCATGAAAAATATATGAAGATATTGTAATTTAACGGTAGATTTGTCAAAAATCACATTGAATTAAGAAATATAGGGTTGGATTGAAGTTACAGTTGACGTAACTCTAAAAAATGTTGCACTACACAATAACGTATTATTGAATTAATATTTTTGAAATCCAATCATTGGATTACATGTTTGATATGTTCCTAACATACATGCCAATTTTCATGCCAATCGGATGTAATTTACCAATTGTTCTACAAACTCATCTTTTATGTATTATTTTGAATTACAAAATCTTGAATTTAGACAATTGATTGATGACATACCTATTAATCTTTAATCACCTTGAAATTTTGTAATCATGAAAAATGCATGAAGATAATGTAATCTAACGGTAGATTTGTCAAAATTCACATCGAATTAAAATATATAGGGTTAGATTCAAGTTACACCTAATGCAACTCTAAAAAATGTTACACCACACAATAACTTATTTTTAAATTCATATTTTGAAAATCTAACCGTTAGATTACATATTCTATATGGTCTTTACATGCATGCTGATTTTCATGCCAATAGGATTTAATTCACAATTTTATCAATAAACTCATATTTTATACATTATTTTAAACTACTAAAACTTGAATCTAGACAATTGAATGATGACATGACTATTAACCTTTAATCATCTTGAAATTTTGTAAGCATGAAAAATATATGAAAATAATGTAATTTAACGGTAGGTTTGTCAAAATTCACATCGAATTAAGAAATATTGGGTTGGGTTTGTGTTACACCTGACGTAACTCTAAAAAACATTACGCTACCCAATAACTTATTATTGAATTCTTATTTTGAAAATCCAACCGTTGGATTACATGTTCTATATGGTCTTAACATGCATGCCAACTTTCGTGCCAATCGGATGTAATTCACCATTTTCTCTATAAACTCATATTTTATGTATTATTTTAAATTACTAAAACTTGAATCTAGACAATTGAATGATTACATGGTTAATAACCTTTGATCACCTTGAAATTTTTTAAGCATTAAAAATATATGAATATAATGTAATCTAACGGTAGATTTGTCAAAATTCATATTGAATTAAGAAATATAGGGTTGGGTTCGAGTTACACCTGACGTAACTCTAAAAAACGTTACACCACCCAATAACTTATTATTGAATTCATATTTTGAAAATCCAACCGTTGGATTACATATTCTATATGGTCTTAACACGCATGCCAATTTTCATGCCAATCGGATGTAATTCACCATTTTATCTATAAACTCATATTTTATGCATTATTTTAAACTACTAACACTTGAATCTAGACAATTGATTGATGACATGGCTATTAACCTTTGATCACCTTAAAATTTTGTAAGCATGAAAAATATATGAAGATAATGCAATGTAATGGTAGATTTGTCAAATTTTACATTGAATTAAGAAATATAAGGTTTGATTTAAGTTACACCTGACGTAACTCTAAAAAATGTTACACCACCCAATAACTTATTATTAAATAAATATTTTTAAAATCCAACCGTTGGATTACATGTTCTATATGGTTTTAACATGCACGCCAATTTTCATGCCAATCGGATGTAATTCACCATTTTATTTATAAACTCATATTTTATGCATTATTTTAAACTACTAAAACTTGAATTTAGACAATTGTTTGATGACATGGCTATTAATATTTGATCACCTTGAAATTTTATAAGCATGAAAAATACATAAAGATAATGTAATCTAATGGTAGTTTGTCAAAATTTACATCGAATTAAGAAATATAGAGTTTGGTTCAAGTTACACGTGATGTAACTCTAAAAAATGTTAAATCACCTAATAAATTATTATTGAATTCATATTTTTTAAAATCCAACCGTTGGATTACATGTTCTATATGGTCTTAACATGCATGCCAATTTTCCTGCCAATTGAATGTAATTTACTCTTTGATCTATAAACTCATCTTTTATGCATTATTTTAATGGGAAGAAATTTTTATTCACTTTTGAGAGAGAGAGAGAGAGAGAGAGTACAAAATGATGAAATTCATGAATTTTAGGCTACTATTTTGAAGTTGAAAGTGCTATCATTTTTTTGTGGGTACAATTGTTTAGAAAATAAGGACTAACCTTTCTTATATAGGATGTGTATAAAAGGTTTTTTTTTAGATTGTAAACAAAAGGTTCATCTAAAGAATACAAAGTGTTATATGTCAATACGTTTCTTTTTATTTTTCTTTGAATTTTAGAATAACTTTTAACTCCAAAAAAAAATTAATATTTTAATGAGTTTTTGCAAAGTTCAATCGTAGCCCTCACAAATTGTAGGGATATTGGGCCCAGAACTTCTTTATCTGTACTATGACCCTATCCGAGGAAGATGGTGTGTCCGAGGATGAGATATTTTTGTCAGAAGAGACTGCGATTGTAAGTAGAGAGGTCAATCTTGGTCATAACAATTCAAGGGGTGGGTCGAGAATAAGCACATCCTCGACTAACCAATGCTGAGGTCCGAAAGGGTTATCAGTTGTCTTGGGTAATGTTCCAGGAAGTTCCGTTGGTGCAGATATGTATTGCAGTGAGATCAGACTGGGAGAAGTCCTAAAAATATCTTAGGAGAAAGTGGTTGCCTCCGCATTAAATGCCCTGCAGCTAACTCTCTGGCCGCATTAATGTGGAGGTAATGCCTGAACAGTGGATTTCAGCCTTACAGCTACTACATAAGGACTTATGGGGAGTGTTGATGGGACAAGTATCAACATCGACTGTTTGGCATGCACGTGGAATGTGGAGATGAAAAGGAAAAACAATATAAAAGAAGAAGGAGACAATGAGACTGGAGATCGAAAAAGATAGAGAAAATTACTGTAGCATCTAGAATTGACTTTGTAATCAAACCTAAAAGAAATACATAAGAACAGATCTCCTTGGACTTTGCCGATGACGATTTTCTTCATTATAAACCTGTTCATTTACATCTTCTTGTCCTTTAAATCTATTTTCTAGTTAGTCTAATTCATTAGAACCTAGTTTTCTTACCCATTCTCTACAAATTCATTGTTTTGGGCTTTTTAGGCCTATATTCATTCATACCTTGGGCTAAGATTTCAAATCTGGTTCTTACACAAATAATTTTGTGTTAGTAAGGGCATATTTTTAACCCACGTAAAAAATAAACTTTTTGCAAGGGATTTTTATTGTCCCTCGCAAATAATATGGAGGGAAAATTTTCCTCCAAAATATTAATATTTGTGACGGCTATAATACATAATTGCGACAGCTTTTCTTATTGGTCACAAATATTTCACATTTTACCAAGTATTTGCGATGACTTTATTTTGCTATCACAAATAAGATTTTTTTAGAGGGTTTTATGGATCCGTAAAAAATTCTTGATCGCTAATAGTCATTTTTTTTAATGAAATTATTTTAATCTTTTTTTATTCCAGATTTTCTTCTCATTAATATTTGTTTCTTTTTTTTTTACTTCTTTCCAATTTTTGTTGTTTGTTTATCTCTAATGGACAAAATGAGAGTACAAAGAGAAGCTTGAAGTGCCTGAAAGGCCTGTGGCAATTATATCTAACCATGCACGTATCCCATATTAATTCATTACTTTTGTTAGACTAAAGGCATAGTTTGGAGGATTCTGACTAGGGTTGAGCTGGGTATGGTTGTATCTTGTAAAGAGGTTTGTGTGGTCAGTGGTGGTTGATATGTCATTGTCAAAGTGGTCCTTAAGGTTAGGGTGGTCATGATAAATTATATGACAAAAGCAATGACATCGTTTGGAATATTGCTAGGGGCGGCGCCGCCTTCAAGGCAGGGTGTCCATATATATAATAATTTAAAAAATTTTATTTGTCTACCATTCAAAACAAATTTTGAGAATATCCTCAATTTTTTTTATATCAGTAAAATTAAATTTTGCTCCATAATTTGTTC